>JBAIZL010000005.1:70408683-70468683 GCA_036971475.1 Prosapia bicincta | reverse complement strand
ACACCACCTGGCACCTACGTGTAGGACATGTGAAAGGAGGGTACACTGCCCAGTCCCCCGATCTTACACCACCTGGCGCCTACTTCTGGGGCATGTGAAAGGTGGGTACACTGCCCACTCCCCCGATCTTACACCACCTTACGCCTACGTCTGAGACATGTGAAAGGTGGGTACACTGCCCACTCCCCGGATCTTACACCACCTTACGCCTACGTCTGAGACATGTGAAAAGTGGGTACACTGCAGACTCCCCCGATCGTACACCACCTTACGCCTACGTCTGAGATATGTGAAAGGTGGGTACAACGCCCACTCCCCCGATCTTACACCACCTGGCGCCTACGTCTAGGACATGTGAAAGGAGGGTACACTGCCCACTCCCCCGATCTTACACCACCTGACACCTACATGTAGGACATGTGAAAGGAGGGTACACTGCCCACTCCCCCGATCTTACACCACCTTACGCCTACGTCTGAGACATGTGAAAGGTGGGTACAACGCCCACTCCCCCGATCTTACACCACCTGGCGCCTACGTCTGAGACATGTGAAAGGTGGGTACAACGCCCACTCCCCCGATCTTACACCACCTGGCGCCCACGTCTAGGACATGTAAAAGGAGGGTACACTGCCCACTCCCCCAATCTTACACCACCTGGCGCCTACTTCTGGGGCATGTGAAAGGTGGGTACACTGCCCACTCCCCCGATCTTACACCACCTTACGCCTACGTCTGAGACATGTGAAAGGTGGGTACAACGCCCACTCCCCCGATCTTACACCACCTGGCGCCTACGTCTAGGACATGTGAAAGGAGGGTACACTGCCCACTCCCCCGATCTTACACTACCTGGCGCCTACTTCTGGGGCATGTGAAAGGTGGGTACACTGCCCACTCCCCCGATCTTACACCACCTTACGCCTACGTCTGAGACATGTGAAAGGTTGGTACACTGCCCACTCCCCCGATCTTACACCACCTTACGCCTACGTCTGAGACATGTGAAAGGTGGGTACACTGCCCACTCCCCCGATCTTACACCACCTTACGCCTTCGTCTGAGACATGTGAAAGGTGGGTACAACGCCCACTCCCCGATCTTACACCACCTGGCGCCTACGTCTAGGACATGTGAAAGGTGGATACACTGCCCACTCCCCCGGTCTTACACCACCTTACGCCTACGTCTGAGACATGTGAAAGGTGGGTACAACGCCCACTCCCCCGATCTTACACCACCTGGCGCCTACATCTAGGACATGTGAAAGGAGGTTACACTGCCCACTCCCCCGATCTTACACTACCTGGCGCCTACTTCTGGGGCATGTGAAAGGTGGGTGCACTGCCCACTCCCCCGATCTTACACCACCTTACGCCTACGTCTGAGACATGTGAAAGGTTGGTACAGTGCCCACTCCCCCGATCTTACACCACCTTACGCCTACGTGTGAGACATGTGAAAGGTGGGTAAACTGCCCACTCCCCCGATCTTACACCACCTTACGCCTTCGTCTGAGACATGTGAAAGGTGGGTACAACGCCCACTCCCCGATCTTACACCACCTGGCGCCTACGTCTAGGACATGTGAAAGGTGGATACACTGCCCACTCCCCCGATCTTACACCACCTGGCGCCTGCGTCAGGGACATGTTGAAGAAGATTTTTCTTTGATGTACCACCAACCACTATCGTCCAATTACAGGAAAAATGACCATACGTATAACGAGCTCGAACAACTCCTTTTCAAGATCAATGCAAATGTTGGTTCAAATAGAACGGAGGCTACTTGGAGCATATTTGTCTATACCCGTGTCTAACCAATTTAGCTTGATTTTATTTGTATGAATTCATAAAACTATCTGACTTAATTCATGCTGCGGACGTCCAGGGTCGTGTGACTCCGATGTCTGTAATAAGTTTCCGCTGCCAAAGTCCAAAATTTTATAAAACTATCTAAATGAAATAAAACGAAATTTAAAAAATCTTATAGCTTTTCAGGACTGTTTATTTTGTCGCAAAAGGTATTTAACAACTATAATATTATTTATTATAATTTTGATCTAATAAATAAATAAAGTAGCATAGCCTCTGTGTTAAAACAGCTGTTTTACAACATAACTTACAACATAAAATCAGCTGATGTATGAAATCATATGTGATTACTTAAAATTATAATATGAAGAGTGTTTAGTGATGTATGAAATGATTCTTCCACCGTACAAAACATACAGTTACAGTAAAATAAAAGACGGATTCACCTTAAGAACAATAAAGTCTGTACTGGGCGGTATTTATTTAGCAATTCAGATAAAGACTTGACAGAAAGTTTTTAAAAGCAAACTTCAAAATTTCATTTTCATAAGCTTCAGTTCTACAAAGGAATATTGTGTTTGCAAGGCTTCTGTGAGAGTTTCTTAAAACTTCGTGCTCTGTTAAGGCGAGTTTCGCGTGGATATAAGCAACAGAAGTAGATTCTTATCATTTTATCCCACTGTAGTATTTCACTATCATTGTACACGCATATTTATTAAAGATTTGCTGACGTATTTTCTCGGTTTACTGTCAACTCGTTTAACACAAGTTACACGCGCAGCTTGGAATCCCCGCTTTTTTAGTTAGTTTTGTAATATTGGTGAACGTGCGGTAATATTTTAGTTAAACTCGAGGACATCTTCCCTTCATCCACCACACTCCAGACAACCTTGATTCAGTTGATCTTAAGACGATATACAACCCACAAAGACAGTTTAAAGTGGTTTTGGCGACGACTCTCTGCCTTTGCGTGTAACTGTGTCATTCTTTTATGTTAAAAACTTCATTGTTAGATTTAGTGATGTATATAGACTGCAATATAAATTATTTGTTTTATTTGTTAACAAGGACGATAATTTAGATAGACTTTATTATTTAGAGAGTATTTAACAATACTCCACGTCGGAATCCTGAGTCGGTGAGGCATCCCTCGCTTACGCGTGTGACCACGTTACAGGAGGTGTAAGTCCGTTTGTGAGATTTGAGGCATTGAGATAAAAGATTTTTAAAACATTACCTAATAAAAGAAACCTTTTGTATAAAATGGTAGTTACAAATTTACTCCAAAGTTTGTAAAAATTAATATTATTAAAGAAAATAATTCTAACAAATAAAGAAATAAGAGTGAGGGGGTCCCACTATGCTTGTAACCGTGTAACTTGCTCTACGCGAGTAACGGAGGGTTTGTACGGAAACTGTCTTGAACTTCAAATATTTAAACTTTGTAATTATTATGTGTTTTTCAAAGTCGCCTAATAAAGTGATTTTTAGCCGATAAAAGAATTTAATACGATTTATATTAATTTTGGATAGATTACCTCAATACAACTTTTCGCTTTGCCCATGGTTTGGAAGAGAAAATGAAAGGTGAACACATCTAATCCATTTTTGCAATGAGGGAATCCATTTCTGCAAAGAAGGAATCCATTTTGGGCAAGAAGAGAATCCATTTGCGCAAGGAGGGAATCCATTTTTGCAGGGAGGGAATCTATTTCTGCAAGGAAGGAATCCATTTTTACAAGAAAAGAATCCATTTTTACAAGGAAGAAATCCATTTTTGCAAGGATGGAGTCCATTTTTTACAAGAAGCGAATCTATTTTTGGAAGGAAGGAATACATTTTTCTGCAAGGAGAGAATCCATTACTGCGAAGAGGAAATACAGTTTTCCAAGGAAGGAATCCATTTGTACAGGGAGAGAATTCATTTTTGCAAGGAGAGAATCCATTTCTGCAAGGAGAGAACCAATTTCTGAAAGGATAAAATACAATTTTGCAAGGAAGGAATCCATTTGTACAGGGAGAGAATTCATTTTTGCAAGGAGAGAATCCATTTTTGCATGGAAATAACACATCATTTTTGCAAGAAGAAAATGCATTTTTCTAGGTCAGATAATAGTTATCCACACGAGCTGCAAACCTAGCGGTGTAAACCCATTTCGAAGCATGCATGCATACACACAATATTGCACAACGTTGGGATAGCTATTTGTATTCTTCAAATCCGACACAATGGTTTTATATATGGAGTAAGAGAAATGATTAAATAAATTGGAAAATGAATTAACTTTTTAAAATTAAATATTTACTTATGCGTACCATACGCGTGCGCGCGCGCACACACACACACACACACACACACACACACACTTCTATTGATTATTTTACATCTGCGCTTAATTGGGTTTTATGTATTTGTCAGTTACATTGTTTTACACCACAAAACATTTGTATTTTGTGATTGTATTGCCCACCTAAAAGAATGTGTTTTAAATCTTATTTCTTTTATCTTTGTGTCATTGAAGTTTTTACCACATGATACATATTTATGATACTTATTATTACAAAGCTATATATATGTTTTTAAATTTGATTACCAAAATGTAGTTTTCGTATATAATGTAAAATATATTGTATTGGAGCTTTTACATATAAACTGTTCCTACGTTAATGAAAAATATTCCATTTTATTCTGCGTTGTTTGATATTCTCGTAGATGAGATTTTTGTTTTATAATTCATCAGTGATTATAGAAGATTTTAATAGGTTTTTCATAAGTATTAAAAACCAAACATTTATACATTTCACATAAATCTACTGTAAAAATAATATTAAAACCCTGAGAGCTCTAATCAAGAAATATATTCAAGAAACATGTGTTCTTTTAATATAACTAAAATTGCATAAAATCCACGGCGTCTCTTATATTTGAATATCACTACTGCGGTCGGTAGAGGAAGGGTTGGGTTTAATAAACTTGAAAGCTGCAATAGAAGGGAAGGAGTTGCATCAGGTGCGAGTGTCTGCAAAGCTTTACCTGTTTCGGTCTATTTTACCTTTATTTCTATTGGATATCTCCTCCGTTTGGGCAATATCCCAATCATCCTATATTTATGTTTATAGCTACCAATAACTGGGTATATCAAATCCTTGCTCTAAGGGTATATGTGACGTCAGAGCTGGATATAATATCTGAAGTCAATCTAATCTTCTGTAACGATTTATAAGTCTATTTACATCTTGAGAGGTTATCTTGAAACACATAAAATATTTGAAAACTCGTTTTTGATATAAAAGAAACAAGAAAACTGCATAGAAGGTGATGTAGAGGTAGAGAGAAATAATTATATTTAACATAAATCATTTTGACCTGACAAAATTACCTATTTCTAGGAAATATCTTCAAGTATTCAGCTCTAAAAAATAATTTGTAAACAATAATAGTATAAAGTTTATAACAGAAAATTCGATTACAAAAAAGATGTCTGAAAATTACTGAAAGTTATAAGCTATCCGTTTAGTTTTCCATAAATAAGTCTAAGTGCCTAAGTTTTTACCATCGCTTAGTAAACTAATTATGGATAATTCAGGAAAGATTTAAAATCATTGTTATCATTTAAACTTAAATATTAATTCACTTTAAAAATGGAAAAAATAAACATGTTTTCGATTTCAAATACCTCTGTCTTCCTTATTTGTAATAATATGACACGATAATATCATGATGTAAGTGATAATATTTTATAAAAATATAATATTTTAAAGAAATTATATCATATAAATGATATTTTGTAATATTATATGTACATATAATAATTAATATATTATTATTTATGAATAAGAATATAATTAGGAATATATAATCTAATATTATGAACTAAAGAAATTTCTACGTTGTCGTAACCTTTCATCTTACAATATCGCTTTTATAAACTTTGTTAATACGTGTTAATATGGCATTAATTTCACCTAATATGACGTCACAGATTGCAAAGATTTTGTTATTGCGCTCTGCATTAATGCAATATATTCTATGGATGTTGCTGATTCAGTGATTTTAGAGAAAGAGTGTGTAATTTGTTACGTATCTTTCATCCCTTCGTTAATTAAGGGTTGATATATTTACGGCTGGAATGACGAGTATACGCCAGTGTTTAACGGTTTGTAAAGATAAACCGCTTAATGGTTTGTTACTCCGCTTTGGTCGGAAATATTCTCGAAGTAATACAACGAACGTGGTATTAATTTTATTAATTAAATGATAACGTGTGTTTCCTAAGAACTAGGTTATGTTGGGTACTAACGAACGTTATATTGCAAACTAACGGAATATTTGCTCAGGCATTGTGATCTATTCAGCGAGAGTTGAGAGTAACGGCCGGAAAACTATTTCCCTCAATGCAGTTTATATACAAGCATGTATTGGCAGTGCTTACTTTTATATTGGAAATGTTTTACATTAGGAGAGTGAAAGGAAGCAAAGCCAGGGTTTGTTTTCAATAACAGAGAGGGTTGCAATATACAGGAAGTGGGTGAATTTACTGGAGTCGTTCCCTCGAGATATATCCTCGTCGAGTGTCGCAACGGGGGCTTAATTTAAACACTGCAGAAAATGTTTCAGTGAAATGGCAAAAGCAGCGGTAGGTTATTGATACCAGTTAGTAACAGACTTTCTAGAAACTTCTAAGACGTATATATAGATGCTCATATCTAAGGGGTGTTTTCAAGGAGTATTTTTAGAAGAAAATTTCTATGGGCTTTTTTCAGATGTAAATTTCTAAGAGGTGTTTTCAAAAGCGAATTTTTAAAGAATATTTTCAGATGTAAATTTTAAAGGGGTGTTTTTAGAAGTAACTTATTAAAGGGTGTTTTCAGAAGCAAAATTTTATGGGCTATTCTCAGATATAAAATTCTAGAGAGTGTTTTAAAAAGCAAATTTTTAAGGGGTATTTTAAGATGTAGATATCTAAAGAGTTTTTTTCTAAATGGAATTCTGAAGGTGTATTTTCAAAAGCAAATTTTCAGGCATGTTTTCAAAAGTATATATTTGAGGGGTATACATAAACAAATTTAAAGACGTACTTTTATAAAAATATTTTCAAGACATATTTTTAAACAATTAAAATAAAAAACTAGAGTGTTTTATATTCTCCTTTGATATTTGCTTGCTCCTTTATATTTCACACGAAGTAAGTGCTGCATGTTACCCACAGCTACAATCTGGTAATAATGTGGCAACGTATTTTGATTAGTTACTAATTTTAAAGCAAATTGAAACTGATTACGAGTTTAAGCTAAATTTATGATTGCGACATAAATCAAATCCTAAAAAAACTGGATTTAGGGAAGCAAGTTATGTAACATTGCCTTGTTGATTAAGTATAACAGAACGAAAGGTACTATAAAAAACGTGGTTTTTCTCAAGTTTTACACGCCGAAAACATATAACTTTAGTGGAAAATGTCTTTAGCAATGACAATACGTTAGGTTGGACCAGATGGTTCTATATGGCTCTCTTTTGTCTTGTCTACTTTTCGTCGATCTCTAGTATTTATTGTTCTTTTATTATCGGCGGTTTGTTATCGTAACAGTAATTTTGCTTTTAGAGATATTAGGTCTAAATAGTTCTGCAGAGGAGATATGCTGACGAATGCGTAGGTTCCTTAACCTCGATGCTCTCCTTATTGCCATAACGCTATTCATTGTACATTATACTTGTGTAATCAACTTCAGTAGTTGATCATCGCATTATATCTTCTCCATACCATGATCTAACTCTGGTTTCCTAATATTTATTATAATTATCATTGCTGTTATGACGTTAGACCTCGTCAAGATTTTTGCAACCTAACTTCTCTTACATAACTTTAACTACCTTTCTTCTTCTAATACGTGATGCCATGATCGTCTCCCTTAAACACTGTAATAGAAATTTGTAATTTCGTTGACTTTCGCTTCTCTCCCTTTCTATCTGTCTCTACATATATATATATATATATATATATATATATATATATATATATATATATATATATATATATAGAGAGAGAGAGAGAGAGAGAGAGAGAGAGAGGAGAAAGAGAGAGAGAGAGACTTATAACATGCAAAAACGTAATTCAATACATTCATAACTTCATAGCTATCCATTCTTTCATGTCTCCTTTTTTAAGTGTTATCCACGTTTCCAATTCCTGAAAAGCAACGGTATCGGGATATCATAAATGCATTTCTAATCTGTATGGTTGGATCTAGTTACACTGAAAAGTTTCATGAAGGGGCAGCTAAGAACTCTTCCTGCCTCTGACCTTTCATAGTTTTCCTGCTTTTTGATTGTATCCAGATAAATAGATGAATTTCTTCAATCACATTCCCGAAGTAGTACAGTTCTATTAACTTTACATTATTTACAGCTTCTCTAATATTGTTCGAATTATACAATGCTTGCTCAGCGGTAGGGCTATTTATTTGTGAAATAAACCTTCATTTCATCTGCATCTTTACATGGTCTAGAAAATTTTGTCTGATACCTTTGGAGAATGGGTTTACTTTAAACACACCCCCTTACATACGTGATACCGCGAACCCATTCATATATCTTTTGACGAGGTATTTAATCTCTTTATTAAAATCCTACCAATATTCACAATATTTTCTACCCTTCTAACGTATTTTCTATAGTCATATCGATTGATCCCATTAAGACTCTCTCTCTCTCTCTCTCTCTCTCTCTCTCTCTCTCTCTCTATATATATATATATATATATATATATACACATACACACACACACACACACACACACACACACACACAAGTATTTCATTAGCAACTAAATACGTGAGTAAAACGTAAGATGTTTTTCCGTAAATCTTTGCAAAGTTTAGTGATTAATTATTATCGCGCTTTGATCAATACGTTTTTCGCAGAAACGTCAGAAGTATATGGCAGACTTTCAACCTCTAATTAACGGGTGGTTGTGGAAGTGATTTATCTCCATTTATAAAACAAGCAATTTGCACCAATTTACCTCTTTAAGCCCCAAAGGTATTCCCACACATTTCATCCCTGGTTAGAGCGCAGTTATCTATTTTTCAATCCCTACTATTAGTTCACATTCTCCTTACAGTCAATATACGTCTCTTTCAAATGTTCAATTGTTAATGAAATACTTTTTATTCGTCCATTCAAGTTCAAATACATTTTATTAAAACTTGTAGTATATCACGCTTGATGTTATTACAGTTTTTTCAAATATTTATTAATTATATTTAATGAGAATATTTTAGATTTATAAGGGAGAAAACGTTTCACAAAAGTTTTGAGGCATATATTATGGTTATTTCGTCCCACGTGGCTCAAATTACACTTATTTTTACATATGATTACGTAAAACTGCTAATGTTATGCTACAGTTTATGTGGTAGAACAGCTCCCTTAACTCATTTGTTAAGTTACTGTATTTATAGTAATTGTCATTATTCAATTAAAAGTAACTAAAATAATTTATTTTTGGCCTAAGTAGGAGTCGACTTTAAAACGTTTTTCGTTTACATTATTTGTGTTTGATATCGGCGGGAAACTTGTAGAGTAAATTTTATAGTTAAAATAATTAAATGAATAAATAATAGAAAAAACAATAAATATTAAGTGTAATGTACGTCTGGCCTTGCCCCCTTTTTAAACTCTCTATTTCTAACTGTTGTAATTTTTATTTCCGATGTCGATCATAGATTCCAATAAACATTATGATTTCTTTATAGATGAAAATCGCCAACGTTTTTGATATTGTTTTGTTTTAGTTATACGTATGTTTTATTATTTCAATGCGTTTGTATATGACTTATAGAGCCGGACAGAGAAGAAGCGGGCTTGGTTCTCTCGAGGCCTATGTAGAGCTTGTTTGCTGTAAAGGAGGCTGCGGGTAGAATCCTGGCAACATCACCTTCTAATATAGGGATAGGTCTGAAGAGTGGTGTGTTATTTTCTGAGCGACTGGTTGATTGACTTTTGTGTTTGAGTGAAATAGTTATATTCACAAAAATTATCTAAGACATGGTTATAACAGAGTGAGAACTTGTTGACTAACGAAGAGTTCGTGTGGTATTTGTATACATGAAGGCTTATACAGTGAGTGACAGTAATAGGGGACGTTGTTCAGTTGACAGAAAGAAGTGAATGTGAAGACTTCTAAACTGAGAGACTTTGACAGGGGTAGGAACAGGGAGAGGGTCTACGTATAGCAGTGTTGGAGACGGACCAAGAAAGAGTTTGTGGAGTATTTGTATACATAAAGGCTTATATAGTGAGTGGCAGTAACAGGGGACGTTGTTCAGTTGACAGAAAGAAGTGAATGTGAAGACTTCTAAACTGAGAGAACTTTGACAGGGGTAGGAACAAGGGAGAGGGTCTTCGGATAGCGGTGTTGGAGACAGACCCAGGAAGAGTTTGTGGAGTATTTGTATACATGAAGGCTTATACAGTGAGTGACAGTAACAGGGTACGTTGTTAAGTTGATAGAAAGAAGTGAATGTGAAGACTTCTAAACTGAGAGACTTTGACAGGGGTAGGAACAAGGGAGAGGGTCTTCGGATAGCGGTGTTGGAGACGGACCCAGGAAGAGTTTGTGGAGTATTTGTATACATGAAGGCTTATATAGTGAGTGACAGTAACAGGGTACGTTGTTAAGTTGATAGAAAGAAGTGAATGTGAAGACTTCTAAACTGAGAGACTTTGACAGGGGTAGGAACAAGGGAGAGGGTCTTCGGATAGCGGTGTTGGAGACGGACCCAGGAAGAGTTTGTGGAGTATTTGTATACATGAAGGCTTATATAGTGAGTGACAGTAAGAGGGGACGTTGTTCAGTTGATAGAAAGAAGTGAATGTGAAGACTTCTGAACTGAGAGACTTTGACAGGGGTAGGAACAGGGAGAGGGTCTACGTATAGCGGTGTTGGAGACGGACCAAGAAAGAGTTTGTGGAGTATTTGTATACATGAAGGCTTATATAGTGAGTGACAGTAACAGAGGACGTTGTTCAGTTGACAGAAAGAAGTGAATGTGAAGACTTCTGAACTGAGAGACTTTGACAGGGGTAGGAACAAGGGAGAGGGTCTTCGGATAGCGGTGTTGGAGACGGACCCAGGAAGAGTTTGTGGAGTATTTGTATACATGAAGGCTTATATAGTGAGTGACAGTAACAGGGTACGTTGTTCAGTTGACAGAAAGATGTGAATGTGAAGACTTCTAAACTGAGAGAACTTTGACAGGGGTAGGAACAAGGGAGAGGGTCTTCGGATAGCGGTGTTGGAGACGGACCCAGGAAGAGTTTGTGGAGTATTTGTATACATGAAGGCTTATATAGTGAGTGACAGTAAGAGGGGACGTTGTTCAGTTGATAGAAAGAAGTGAATGTGATGACTTCTAAACTGAGAGACTTTGACAGGGGTAGGAACAGGGAGAGGGTCTTCGGATAGCGGTGTTGGAGACAGACCAAGAAAGAGTGGGAGACAGTGACGATAGTTTTTATGATGAGTGTCCGCCATATTGATGTTAGTGGTAGGTAACCGATGAACACACTAACATGACGATGGTTAAAGAAGAAATAAAAAAATAATACTTGCCGTTAATGCTTCGAAACAAGTCACCTTTTAAATTATTTTTACTATTAGTATTCACTGCACCAAAGTGTAACGTAAGTAAAATATATATTTTACATTTGTTGAGTGAAGTCGGAACTTTAAATCATGGATAAAGCGTTAAGTCCATTATTACGCAGACTTTCCAGTTTCGCTCAAGCAATAAAGTTTTATTGCAGTCGGCAACGTTAGTGGCAGATTAATTCATCATGCTTGTTTCATTGTTGTAAAACCTCATAACTTAAGTGAATTTCACATCTCTGAATGAAAAATATAACCTATTACTTTATTTTATTAACTTACAAATATGCTTAAATAATTTAGAATATTTAATATTCATTTATTTTACATTTAAACCTACTATTATTGAAAACAATAATACATTTTCCAATTTATCGTTTGAAAAGATAATCCCTTCAAGATGGTATGGGAATCTACCAGTTGTAATAATGTTTACTGAAAACTAACTGTCTTTGGTCAACAGCTAACTTTCTGTGGTTATAGTCAACAATTAATATTAAATCACTGTTTAAAACTGAAAACAATGTTTATTCACCATTGATGAAAGTTTTAGTCAAAAAGGTGTTTCAAATGTGAATGGAGAACACATTTTATTTCTTTCAGATTTTACAATATTTTTTACGTATTTGAATGTGCTTACTGAACTTTGCAGTAGTCATAGATATTCCAACTCAGTTACTTTTTACATATAAAGCTTAAGATCTGAACTATAATTCCGTGCATTAAAGTTTCTAAAAGGTATGTAGTCGCCATCAAACATGTGCCTTGAGTGCATATGGAATTATATTAGCAACAAGATATGGTTTATTTGTACTGGAAGAGAGGTATCAACACGAGTCATTTAACTGTTGCTAGGTTCACCTCGCCAATGCTAGAAGTTATTCTAGTGAGACGTCGGAACTGCGATTTTATGCACTGCAGAAATGTTTTATGTATTCCGGATATTAACGATTTATCACTTTTTTTAATTCTTGTTAGAATAAGAAAATTATGACAGTAAAAAAATAATAAATGACCATATAAATTTACTTGTATATAAATGTATAAAGTATGTAACTAAACGTGTTTGAACGGAACTGCAACTCCGTTTCTGCAGACTTATATATAATACCAAGGTCGTAAAAACAGTCGAGGATATTATTTTCAATGTTGATAAATCGACGTTGTGTGACCAATCTCGTCTATGATAATCTCAGTCAGTAACGCCGTGTCTTTCACTGGATTTCCTTATTTGTAATAAGACAAAATGTCATTCCTTATATTACAAGTTGTTTGTTTCGATGTAAAACGAGGGTACTGTTGGGCCCAGAATGATCTGAAAAGTTAAATATTCATATTAAACATAAAGCAAAATTGTGGCTAAAATGTAATATTTTACCATTTTGGTTTAAAAATTTTAGAAAAAATATTGTAATAAATTATATTAAATTTGTTTGTAAAAAAATAGAAATAATTTTTATGAAAAAAAGAATAAATATAAATTTTTGGTAATTGCATCACAGGTTTACCAACTTATCAGAGGTAAATTTACCTTTTGTTTACGATTCATTAAAGCCGGTAAGTCTAAACAGTATTTGCAATACCTAATTCTGAATTTACAGCCCATTACATTAAAATTGACTTAGATTTATGAGGCCAACGTAATTATCAAACTTTCACCTCAGCAATAAAGTCAGGCAAGACGTGATATTAAACTTGGCAACACTGGAAAGCAATCAACCCTTTGAGAAATCATTCTGTGATTAAATTAAAGTCGGAATATTGAGTTATTTTAAAGTCATCTTCAATATCTAAACTTGAAGAAAGCGAGTAAATTTGACATGTATATGGAAACGGATCACGGCATTTACAGGTCAATATTTTGTTTTAATTTTCATTAAGAATCAGTTTGTCTTTGCCTTTATAAGTTGAACTTGTTTTGTTCAACGGCGGAGAAATGTGTGTTGAATCTACAGCATGGTTGGATGTTTGATTCCATAAAATTAAACATGTTTTATATAGTTAAAATAGTAATATTATAAAGTTGAGGAGAACAAATTATTCTGGGAACACTGTAGAGTAGAAAACTCGTTTTGAGTGAAAATTTTGTATCCTCCGCTAGTTATTAAATTCTTAAAAAACAATGAAAATTGTACACTTTAACTTATATATATATATATATATATATATATATATATATATATATATATATATCAAGACATGAGACCTGCCTAAAGTAGCTGAAACGTTAGGTTTAATAAGACGATTGTCTTAGGACTTGTGCCCCATCGTCAACTCGCACAGTAAGTGCCATCTTAAACCAAATATAAGTGCATAAATGTACAACTCTATACAATCACGTGGACAGTCACGTATCTATATTATCGTGCATAGTATAACGCCATTAATGGCACTTGAGCAAGTATAATACAGAAATAGGCTCTAGGGTGCTGCAAGTAAATAAAATACCAAATGAATCTACATAACCAAGAATGTCGAGAGTAGCATCGTAAACAACATAGAAGTAAACGAAAGAAAGTGGTAGGTTTACGTCAAAAGATCGGATTAGAGGTTTTAGGTGAACAGAAAGAGTGATCGAATCTTTTGGGCAGGGAAAGAAGGGGACGAACAACAAGACTTGGACAGATGAGAGACCAGAATCGGCAGAAGAAGACTAAACCAATAGAATCTTATGGGAAAGTTGAATCAGAGAAGAAAAAATGTATAAGATTCACAACAAAATCATTGAGATAGATAGCGAAGGGCATATTCGTTTATAACTGTTCTTGTTGATTAAATATGTGTACCAATATATATGTATAAACAAATAGATATATTTATTAAAAAACTACTAAGGTTATTCAAATACAAAAATTATAAATTTTATATTCACAGCTCTTCTTTTATAAACAGTACCAACATCATCAGGAATGAATAATACAATAATGTAATATTCTAGTATTCATTCCTAATGATGTTGGTACTGTTTATCAATGAAAAGCTTTGAGTATAAAATAAATAAACGATTCTTGTTTTTGGATCATCTTAGTTGTTTTTTATTATTAAACAAGAGAACATATTTTGTATATATATATATATATATATATATATATATATATATATATATATATATATATACTGTATTAAAAGATTTTTTGTTATTATTTTGGCAATACTGTGTACTCTACTGTTATTCAAATTTGTGCACTGATTAGTTTTTGAACTTTAGAATAGTTGCGTGTTCTAAACGTATAATATAACATTAAAATTCAGACAGGGGTGTTTTTTTAGTGGGGTGGGCTCACCATTCTCCAAAACAAAAGGGTGGAATGTTAAGTGAGTTTTAAGTACAGAAAAATATAACAAATGAGACTTTTATTTTTACTCGATAACAAGGACCGCAGTAAAATAATGGTGGAAAAAGTTTTATCTCTCCGGGTTTAGGGGTTAGATTTATGTAACTTTTATGTATAGTGTTTTTTTTTTTTAATTTGTCTATTTTTACTTTTTTATTTAAAGTTAAATGACGTTGAAATTAGTTAACCTATCTTTATTTGTTGATGTAAATCCACATTTAATTATTTCACTTCAACCTCTACACAATTAGGTAATTAAAAAGAAATAAAAACATACACAAAACTCACAAAAAATTATCATTTATTATTTATCATACGCGTTTCAATCATCAAGTCATCTTCATCCGTGAGTGTTACTACTACTAACTCTATCTTACAATTAGGACATTGTTTTAACAATTTTGGCTTACTACTAAGGCTGTGAGCGTTGTTCGGTACGATTTAATTTTAAAGTTGCTTGATGTAATCATCTTGAATTCACTGATTAAACTATAATTAAAAAGTAACTAAGTGAATACGTAATGCCTTACTTGTTGACGCGTTTCAAAAACATTCGTTCCTTTCTTTTATAGAGTAGAGGGTTAGCTTCGTAGAAGGAACGAATGTTTTGAAACGCGTCAGCAAGTAATTCACTTAGTTAAGTACTTTTTATTTATAGATTTTTTTTTATTGACATATAAACGTTGCATCGAGAATGTACCTTTAAGTACATTCGTACGGAAACATTACGTAATCCGAAGGTACAAAGTAGGAATTAAAAGCGACAAATGAATTTTTTGAGGTTAGGTTGCTCAAGACAAACATTTCTATACAATGTATGTGAATCGTACAAGGGTAAAACCCAACGATTGTTTAGCTCAGCTGGTCTGAAACTATTATTCATTGTTAACTAGTTTAGTTATGCAATGTCATGTGATTATATGGTACGTGCCAAAATAAATAGTATTGAAACCGAATCACCTGTAGTAGAATGACCGATAAAGGTTAGCCTTGGTCGTTTTATAGGAGACAGGAGATTCTGTTGTGCCCGAAACTGCTTTTTCTTTTACAATGGTTCCACCAATATGGCGCAACCTCGCGCATTGCCTTAAAAAACATTGCTTTTATCCAAGAACCTTTTGGCAATCGCCGCATCTCCCTTAGAACAAACTTTCCTTACCCATCCCACTTCATAGATCTTACAACACTGGAAGCCTACGTCTGGGGAATGGTGAAGAAGACAATTTTCCTCGGTACCCCACAACCACCATCGTCCAAAAATAACCTTATGTATAGCGAGCATAAAACAACCCCTCTTCATTAAAATGATGGAAAACTTCCAAGAACGGTACGAGCGTTGCCTCGAATGGAACGGGGGCCATATAGAACATGTTTATTCCCGAGTCTAACTAATTTTGCTTCTTTTTATTTGTACGTCTTTGTAAGACTATATAAATAAAATAAGATGAAATAAAACAATATCTTATAACTATTCCATTACTGTTTATTTTGGCGCATACGGTACTATTCACATACTGTAATGACTTGACGGTTTGAACGTTTCATCTATATTCATACCTGAAGAGGCTCAGTGGGTTTTCACCGATTGTGTGGTTGAAACGTTTCAATGAATACACTGCTCATTTCGAAGAGATTTTACCCTTGAGCTTCGTTACAATTAGCTGAACTTTAGTAGTAATTACAATATGTTACTAAGGCATATTATTAAAACATCTTTTAGATCACGGTGCTTATAACTAGGTATCTGAAGGTCTTCAAGTCGCTTACAAAAATTTGTTCAAGTTGTTATCATGATTAATGCAATTCCTCTTAGGAACCTTGTTGCCTAATGGCCATACGAGTTTTAAGTTCACTGGGTATTGAAAGGGGGAGTAGAAAGATATCCCAGATACCTTGTGGCTTACTGATTAAACATATCGACTATTGGAAAGGCACGAAATTAGCTTTTAGTGATATTCTACTTTATAGGCAAAATGAATCCTTTGTTATTTCAAGGTCACGCGCATAAAATTATTGGTTGCAGATTCACAACATTAGGGCAAGAATTAAATTGGATTTTTGTATTTATGTTGATGAAGTTTTTAGCAGTAAATTACATACGCACAACGAACGTTGCCGATTAATGGAGTCTTGACGTTCTTGCGTAAGACAGGTTGTTAATCAGAAGCGCAGTGACGCAATAGGTTCTACGTCATCAATTAGTATAAAGCCATTATTCGTTGATCTTCAAGTATGGATTTTGAATAGATTTTAGAATTTTAAATTTCTAAATATATACTATTTTAAAACTTAGTGTATAAACTATTACGACGTTTTTATGGATAGGCTAAATATTATGAACTGAGAAGTTACCGATCAATAACATAGATCAAGGGTGGACAACCCGTGCCCCGCGGGCCGCATGCAGCCCCTGATTTGTTTATTACGGCCCCCGGGCCATTCTAAAATCGTGATAAAGATTCTGTGTCTCCAGTCACTCATATTCGATGACAAACTGAATTGAGTCAGTTGTTTATTAACACGAGAAAGTATAAATGTGTGGTGGTAAGGTATTTATGGTGCGATATCATCAGTTGTGGCAGTAACGATTGATTCCTTGTGATAGCGCGATTCTAAAATGTCAGCGTCAAAAGAACGTAGAGTTGACGAAGGAGGACTGTGTTTTCAAGATAAATGGACGGAATTATATATTTTTATTTAATATCACAATAAGGCAACTTGTTTTATTTGCCAAGAAACTGTTGATGTCATGAAAGATTTTAATTTAAAGAGATATTACGAATCGAAGGATTCAAAAACATATGCATAGTAATTTTACAGGGCAACTGAGGAACGAAAAGGTAAACGATTTGAAAAAGAAATTAACAAGTCAACAAAATTTGTTCAAAAAAACCAGTAAAAATCCAGAATCAGTTTTTAAAGCAACTTTCGAAATTTTGAAAATAGTATTGAAACATTTGGAACTCGTTGCAGATGAAAATTTAGTTAAGGAATGTTTAATGGTCGTAGCTGATAATTTATTTCCGGATTAAGCCCAATAAGTTTCACAGATTAGCCTAGGTCGTAGAGTGGAAGACATGTCAACCTTTATTGAAAATTTATTTTGACAGAAAATCTCCAAATTCAAGTGGTTTTCGAATGCTTTGGACGAAAGTTTTGACATTTCGGATACAGTTCAGCTTGCTATTTTTGTACGAGGCGTTGATACAGATTTTAACATCATGGAAGAGCTACCAAGTTTGGTTCCTATGAAGGGCAAGACAGGTTTCGATATTTACCAGGAGGCAGTAAAAGTTCTCGAACGTTTTGAATTGAAAGTGTGTACGTATAAACAGTGCGGTGTGGCAACTGATGGTGCTCCATCAATGCTTGGTAAAGACAAAGGTTTAGTGTCGTACCTTGATAAAAACTGTCGTTTATAAGGAAATGAGCTTATAACTTTTCACTGTCTTCTTCATAGACTTAATTTGTGTTCGAAATCATTACAGATGGATCATGTTGTCAAAGTTGTTACTGAAGTTGTAAATACCATTCGTAGGAAAGGACTGGTCCATCTCCGACTCAAAGAAGTTCTCGATGATATCGATAGTGAATTCAAAGATGTAATTTATTATACTCATATTCGGTGGCTGAGTGCAGGCAAAGGTTTAAGAAGAGTGTTTAGTCTTTGTGAAGACATTGATAAATATTTTTTCTGGTCGTGGAATTACGGTATTCGATTTTAAAAATAGAGACTGGTTATGTAACTTAGCATTTTATGTCGATATTATGCATCATATGAACGAATTGAATATAAAACTTCAAGGCAAAGACAATTTAATTCACTCGTCAGTGAGTCTTATAAGAGCGTTTGAAAAGACGTTTTTACTATGAGGCGCCCAAATGGGAAATTGATTTCCAGTTAATTTCCCTTCGCTTATTGAGCTGAATTCAACAGATGCTGATAACAGCTTGGACTTCTCGAATAATAGCAATATAATACTATGTTTGAAGTACTGTTTTGAAAACAGATTTCATGATCCTAATAAATTTGAAAAGTAATTTGAAATCTTTGCACCGCCATTCAGTGTTGATCGTATGGATTTTCACCACACTATATTCAAATGGAACTTATTGATCTGCAACACATGATTCAGTTAAAGTCAAAATTCTGTGAAGTTCCATTATTGGACTTTTACAAAAATTACTTGCCTGTAGAAATGTTTAATCTGCGAGAAATATTTTTAAAAAATTCGTGTTTGTTCGGTGGTACTTTAACAAGCATTCATTTTCGTTAATGAAATCCATCAAATCTAAAGCTCGTACCCGTTTAACTGACATTCCCTTGGAATCAAAATTAAAAATAGTAACTACAAACATTAAAACAGACATTAAACAATTATCAAAAGGAAAACATTGTCAAATTTCCCAGTAAAATAAACACTTTTCAGAATTCCTTTCATGTTTATTAAGTTTCGAGTTTAAAGGTGTTTTATGTTTTGAAACCTGGGTATTATGATTATTAAGTGTAGTAAAACTGACTGCAAGTATCAACATTGTAACATTAAAATAATAGAGAATTTGACATCTGGATACGTTGTTACAGGTATGTAGGCTATCATAAATTATAAAGCGGCTGTGTATGTATGGGATGTAGCCTACGCTTACATTATTATAAAATGTAGGAACTAGATAAGACGTATTCCAATTGTTGAACTCTAAAAATTTTAATCCTGCAGCCGGCCTCGAGAAAAAATAAACACTTAATTTTCCCACCGCTCCAAAAAGGCTTAGCAACCCCGATACAGATCACCAGTTTGATGGTAATAACTTGAAAATGTGGATACAAACATAAAATAATGTGTCAGAACTCTTCAAGGTCTATAAAGTATAAAAACTATTTTGTTTTAAAGTTAGATGAAGTTGATCTCCATTGGGCTGGTCCCGAACTTTGGATACCCAATATATCTGTCGATTCTACTTTTACCTAAACATATTGACTGAATAGTTACACGATATTTAAGATTGTATTTAAACACAGTTCTAATTCTCTTGAGAGCATTCCCATACCTAATATTAGTTCACACTCTCCCTATAAATTGTTCAATTTTGAATTGGTGGTAAAATACTTTTCATCACCTACTCAAGTTCAAATGCAATTGTTTAAAATTGTAGGGGATGACACTTGATGTTAATATCGTTTTTAAATATTAATTCATTAAATAAATATAACGAATTTAGAGCCTTACATGGGGAAAAACCTTTCATAAAAGAGGCAAAGTATGTAATATAGTTATTCATCCCATTAGGGTTAAGATAAACTACAACATATGATTTCCTGAAACAGCTGATTTTATGTTACAGAACATCGTTTAAGGTATAGGTTATGTTCCTTTTTTATATTAACTGTAATTATTTAGTAAAATGTAACTAAAATAAACTTTTTCCTTATTGCTTAATTTGGAATTGACTTCAAAACATTTTCATTATTCCAATTGCTTATTATTGTTCATAAATTCAACGAATAAGTCTAGTTGGAAAAACCCAGTTCGTGTCACCTTTACATTAATTACGTACTCGGCATTGGATCTTAAGCATGCCAGCATTACACTTGCTAACTGCTTAGGATGGAACGGTTATATTACTTAGTTCCTTAAACTTTCTGGAAACGGTAATAACGTAACAGGATCTGTTACCAGGTATATGTATACATATAGTTAAAATTGTATTTCACTTGTTCCCAGTTTGGAAGAGTATTGCGAAAAAATTAACTTTTGCTATTCATTACGATAACACGCGTCACCAACATTACAAACAAATATTTACCTGTCAATTCAGAAAGGTTAAAGTCAACAAATAAAATAATACATGTTGTCACCGACAAAATTTGAGATTACCATTTTGAAGAAATACGGTTTAAAGTTGACTGTACAACACAAGACAAACTAAAATACATCATGGATTTGTACATAAGAGCATAATAAATATATAAGATTTGTTATTGTATACCGATATATTATGTCTTACGATTATGCATTGCACCCGATTTGGTTAGTTTCTGTTAAACACAAAAATAACGTACAGTTTCCTAGCAAAAGCTTCCAACTTGATAGACTTTGTTACTCGAAAAATAGAGGTCGTAGTCCACTCTACACCTCAATCGGTTAGCTTACGTAACAAACCTTTTGTGTTACTAAGCTTAGGCCTACCGAAACCGGCGAATATACTGTAGAGTAGGGGTATGTTGCATAAAGAAACCTTCATTATATATTTTATTGAGTGATTAGGACTAAATTTTAGTACATATGGTTTTAAAATCTCAATTTTTAGGGCGTCGACCCCAAATTCTGTGTTGCAGAGGACCTTGTGGTATAAGTTTGTCATACAATAACGGTAACAAGTTAGTTATATATAAATATTTGAACTTCCCAAATATTTGGTTGAAAACATTGTCAAATAACATTAAACATAGTCGTAAAGTTAACCGGAAACCTACAGTCAGCTTATCAGATAATGCTATAGGTGAACCTGTATCGTTTTGCAAGTTTATTTTACAATTGAAAATAATTCCATCTTTTGTTTATATAAATCTGCCTTCTTTAGTCTCAAAACGACAATTATTTTGTATAACTGATTTCTCCTTCAAGCAGAAACATTTGCCAGAGACAATGCTTCTTTCTCTGTTCTTCTAAAATATTATTTCTTAAAGTATGTCTGTTGTTCCTAGTATAAATGAGATTTTATAATGAGTATTGTATTTCAAACAAAGGGTGATTACAGAAGTTTTGTTTGATCTAACAAATAAAAGAACTGTTTTAGAAAACATCTTCAGTACAAGGTTTTATTTACCTCGAACAAGGTAGGATTAAAAAAGTATTATTCCTCGGCATAATAAAAGTAATTGTTAGGCTATTACGTCTATATGTTATTACGTCTCACAGAACTTCATTATAACGTTCCTCTTGACGATCTGTGACTAGCTCTATTGGCAATAATAATAGGTTGGGCTCTTTGAAAGTTTATACTTATATAATCAGTCGAGCTGTAGATTGGAACATTTCTTTATGTTTAGAAACAGTTTAGTTTATACGTTTAGATTGAAATACACATAGGTTTTAGTGTTTACGGCTTCAGTTTGTGTACTTTGTTAAAGATTTACCCCTTTATGGGGTTAAGATGAAGGTTTTTGAGGAGATTTTTTCACAGGAGTCACAATAGGCTTGATGAAGAAACAAAATAATATTATATATATATATATATATATATATATATATATATATATATATATATATATATATATATATCGCAATATGTATTCTTGTGTATTAATAAAGAACTAAGTCAAAATACAAATACAAGAATTATAATTGAATTTAAAATTCAAAGCTTTTCGTTGGCTAACAGTACCAACAGCATCAGGAATATTAAACAATTAAAATTCCTGAATTTTTGTATTTTGACTTAGTTCTTTATATATATATATATATATATACACCAATCGTTAACGTCCCTGTCATCGCCTGTACACTATCTGACCAATCACACTGCGGCAACCTCTCTAGGCCAAAATAGCATAAAAAAGTACCAAATATTTAATTAAAAATTAAATTGTTAGTACCTGAAAAACATTGAAAAAAACCCAAGTAAAATTACACTGTAGTCGCAACTAGTTGTTATACTCAAAATATACTGCTTAATAATCGTTAAGTAATATAAGAACCCAATAATCGTTTTCTATAGATGAAAAATAAGATTATTAACAAATTTTAATTAATATAGTCATTGAAAATGACTTTAAAAAATCAGTATTTTGAAGAAAACACTTTTCTAAAATATTTCCTTTAACACATTCATGTTTAACACTTGACTAGGAAAACGTAAGGTTGTGCACAAGGATATATTTATGCCGTAAAGTAGTGTGTTTTTAGGAATAGTGGATATATATATATATATATATATATATATATAATAATATCTTTTCTTGTATACTAATCTAAACTGAGGTTATTGAAATACCAGGATTAAATAGTTTTGTATAAAAAATTATGAAATAACTCTTGTAATTGACTAACTTCAGTTGTTTTGATAGATATACATACGCGCGCATACAAACACACACACACACACACGCTCACACACACACACACACGCACACACACACGCACACACACACACACACACACACACACACACACACACATATATATATATATATATATATTTATGCCGTAAAGTAGTGTGTTTTTAGGAATAGTGGATATATATATATATATATATATATATATATATATATATAGAATATCAAATGTGTTTTCCTGTTAGAATATTTTTAAGATCAAATAATACACACAAATACAGGAATAATTAATTTATTGAACAATAAACTCAAAGCTTTTCGTTGGCTTACATTACCAACATCTTCAGGAGTTACAATATTAAGAATGATAATATTCTTAATATTCAGGATCATTCTTAATATTGTAACTCCTGAAGATGTTGGTAATGTAAGCCAACGAAAAGCTTTGAGTTTATTGTTCAATAAATTAATTATTCCTGTATTTGTGTGTATTATTTGATCTTAAAAATATATATATATATATATATATATATATATATATATATATATATATATATATATATAATATCTTTTCTTGTATACTAATCTAAACTGAGGTTATTGAAATACCAGAATTAAATAGTTTTGTATAAAAAATTATGAAATAACTCTTGTAATTGACTAACTTCAGTTGTTTTGATAGATATACATACGCGCGCATACAAACACACACACGCACACACACACGCACACACACACGCTCACACACACACACACGCACACAAACACACACACACACACACATATATATATATATATATATATATATATATATATATATATATATATATATATAAAGAGACAAAGAGCAAGAGGATCTTCCTATGTGTGTCAGCAGCACCTATTAACCCATATTTTAAGATGATGGGTTTATCCCTTAATACGTCAGGCAATTACCAAGACAAAGGTCGGTGAGGGAGAGGCTACGTCAGGGAGATTTAAATCGGCTAGATAACTACATTGAGTGTTAGCACTAGTACAACTGCCATTCAAACTTTTGTCACTACTATAACAAAACCGAGATTGAAATTCACATTCCAAATCTTACAAGAAAATATTATAATAAAATATATTAAGATAAGCTGGAAAATTAATTAGTGGGGAAATAAAATCACAAATGGGAACCAATTCGATTCGGTTATTTTGAAAAAAACCGTTCTGTAAATCAAGATAAACGTTTCTTTAATTAAATTATGCACCCTCTTTCCCGAGCCCGACGTACGAACAAATGTAACGCAACCCTACGTGATATATGTGTTGTTTTGCAACCCTTACGTAATGGAGGAAAAGTTACAGGTTCTATCTACATTTACGCGATTACAATTTAGCTTGGCTTTAGGAGAATGTATTGGTTGACTTCAGGAAGTGGAACCGACTCAAACCAATAGTTAATAAATTTATATAATATTAAACCCTGTTTCAAATTCATCCTCATTGAGGGCACATTCTTGTTCCAAATTTAAATTATAACTTTTACTGCAATAAACAATAATAAAGTAGGTGTATTTACTAAGGTTGATGACTGTCTTTCGTGAAATAAATAGCGCGTTCCAGTGTGTTTCATTATAAGGTAACTACATTTGTACATAATGCACTTGATGGCATTTATTTTTATTTTTAATCATAATCTGGGTAGCATTTTGTATATAACTATAATTTAGAATGTTTTTTCTAGTTTATATTTTCTGATATATTTGATGACTGTTTTTAAATACTAATTTTTATGATACGTTTGGTTCAAAAAGTCCTTCCGCAGTGATCCTTGGAGTAGTAGCCTGAATTTACTTTTTGTATTACTTGTCTTTTTTTGACTCATTGGATATAACAAATTTTGACATTGCTATAAGATACTGTACACAGTGTTAACTGCAGTATATTTGAAAGGACTTGTTTTGTCTACGGAGTGGGGAGGAACCAAGCCGCTATTTTACGCGACTGCGGAGATGTAGCTACTAAAATATTTCTGCAACATTCTGGTTTATAAAATAGATATTTCTATACTTTGGTGTGTAATTATTTGGAATGTACACTTCACTTGTTTTGTCTACGAAGTGGGGAGGAACGAAGCCGCTATTTTACGCGACTGCGGAGATGTAGCTACTAAAATATTTCTGCAACATTCTGGTTTATAAAATGAATATTTCTATACTTTGGTGTGTAATTATTTGGAATGTACATTTCACTTGTTTTGTCTACGGAGTGGGGAGGAACGAAGCCGCTATTTTACGCGACTGCGGAGATATAGCTACTAAAATATTTGTGTGAACATTCTGGTTTATAAAATGAATATTTCTATACTTTGGTGTGTAATTATTTGGAATGTACATTTCACTTGTTTTGTCTACGGAGTGGGGAGGAACGAAGCCGCTATTTTACGCGACTGCTGAGGTATAGCTACTAAAATATTTGTGTGAACATTCTGGTTTATAAAATGAATATTTCTATACTTTGGTGTGTAATTATTTGGAATGTACACTTCACTTGTTTTGTCTACAGAGAAGGGAGGAACGAAGCCGCTATTTTACGCGACTGCGGAGATATAGCTACTAAAATATTTGTGTGAACATTCTGGTTTATAAAATGAATATTTCTATACTTTGGTGTGTAATTATTTGGAATGTACATTTCACTTGTTTTGTCTACGGAGTGGGGAGGAACGAAGCCGCTATTTTACGCGACTGCTGAGGTATAGCTACTAAAATATTTGTGTGAACATTCTGGTTTATAAAATGAATATTTCTATACTTTGGTGTGTAATTATTTGGAATGTACACTTCACTTGTTTTGCCTACAGAGAAGGTAGGAACGAAGCCGCTATTTTACGCGACTGCGGAGATATAGCTACTAAAATATTTGTGTGAACATTCTGGTTTATAAAATGAATATTTCTATACTTTGGTGTGTAATTATTTGGAATGTACACTTCACTTGTTTTGTCTACAGAGAAGGGAGGAACGAAGCCGCTATTTTACGCGACTGCTGAGGTATAGCTACTAAAATATTTGTGTGAACATTCTGGTTTATAAAATGAATATTTCTATACTTTGGTGTGTAATTATTTGGAATGTACACTTCACTTGTTTTGTCTACAGAGAAGGGAGGAACGAAGCCGCTATTTTACCCGACTGCGGAGATATAGCTACTAAAATATTTGTGTGAACATTCTGGTTTATAAAATGAATATTTCTATACTTTGGTGTGTAATTATTTGGAATGTACACTTCACTTGTTTTGTCTACGGAGTGGGGAGGAACGAAGCCGCTATTTTACGCGACTGCGGAGATATAGCTACTAAAATATTTGTGTGAACATTCTGGTTTATAAAATGAATATTTCTATACTTTGGTGTGTAATTATTTGGAATGTACACTTCACTTGTTTTGTCTACGGAGTGGGGAGGAACGAAGCCGCTATTTTACGCGACAGCGGAGATATAGCTACTAAAATATTTGTGTGAACATTCTGGTTTATAAAATAAATATTTCTATACTTTGGTGTGTAATTATTTGGAATGTACACTTCACTTGATTTGTCTACGGAGTGGGGAGGAACGAAGCCGCTATTTTACGCGACTGCAGAGATATAGCTACTAAAATATTTGTGTGAACATTCTGGTTTATTAAATGAATATTTCTATACTTTGGTGTGTAATTATTTGGAATGTACACTTCACTTGTTTTGTCTACGGAGTGGGGAGGAACGAAGCCGCTATTTAACGCGACTGCGGAGATATAGCTACTAAAATATTTGTGTGAACATTCTGGTTTATAAAATAAATATTTCTATACTTTGGTGTGTAATTATTTGGAATGTACACTTCACTTGATTTGTCTACGGAGTGGGGAGGAACGAAGCCGCTATTTTACGCGACTGCAGAGATATAGCTACTAAAATATTTGTGTGAACATTCTGGTTTATTAAATGAATATTTCTATACTTTGGTGTGTAATTATTTGGAATGTACACTTCACTTGTTTTGTCTACGGAGTGGGGAGGAACGAAGCCGCTATTTTACGCGACAGCGGAGATATAGCTACTAAAATATTTGTGTGAACATTCTGGTTTATAAAATAAATATTTCTATACTTTGGTGTGTAATTATTTGGAATGTACACTTCACTTGTTTTGTCTACGGAGTGGGGAGGAACGAAGCCGCTATTTTACGCGACTGCTGAGGTATAGCTACTAAAATATTTGTGTGAACATTCTGGTTTATAAAATAAATATTTCTATACTTTGGTGTGTAATTATTTGGAATGTGCATTTTGAAGATTACAAAGTGAGATATAATTATAAATTTCTTGTTCTTCTTCATCAATAATTTAAAGAGTTTAAGAATATAGAATCAACCATGAACAGATCAGTAACATAATGACTAAAATAGCTTTAATAAATAGAAATAATTCGTTCATGTTTTAATTTTTAACCTAACCATTTTAACAAAGCATTTCCTCAAATAACAAGTTCTATCTAATAGTTTCTTGGAAACGTTATTGTATTGCACCTAATGATAAACTATTAATAGAAATGGAAATGAGAGGGATAAAACAACTCTGACTAAGCCCTGCTTCTTACCACTTAGATCCCAGCCATTACCCTTTTTCATCCTATTTTAACCCGGTTATCCTATTGAACTTCCCGTTCTTAACCCATTCTTAACCCTTCTTAACCCTTTTTTTAAACTTTAACAAATCTCATCGCCATCTTTATTGAAAATATATTACAAAATTACAGCAATTACTTGTATAGCAGTTATAAAATTGTACAAAGTTTTAAAGAAATGGTGTTTTTAAATTTTACTTTTATAATGGAAATATCTTTCTTTAATTCCATAAATGAAATATTACTTTTCGTCTTCAAGGTCAGATGTTTATGTTTTATTCTTGACTGAATGTATAGTGCGTACCACGTAACCGTGCACTTCGCCTTGCGAATACTACTACTTCTGAAAACATGTTACATATTGAGAATGTTAGACACATCAATAGTTTCTGCATGCGATATGTCTGTACATATTTCAAGAATGTTTGTTATTTCATAGCGAAGCTTATTTATATAATACTAACCATCTCATGTAAGCCAGTTTTTTTGACAGCCCTTATCATGTTTGTAGGAAAGTATTAATACTGACGTCTTGCTTACTGTGATCTCTCAAGGCCAAGTTAAGTTATCCGCACTATTTTCGGTAATTTTTAGTCACTTAAAGCTTCCTATCATTCGATAAAACCTCTACGTCTAATAAGGCTAATAAAGCTTTGTGAGGCACGGATAAACTAATCGATAAGTAAGATCGAGATGTCACACGGATTCTGCACTTTATGGAACATGAAGTTTAATGAGCCATTACGAGTAATGCTTGCTTGAACTAGTTACATTTTACAAAAGTTTGAATCAAGCTGCATAATCTATAAAGTCTACAAATTAAATACAGCAGAAATTCCTAGCTGCTGGAATTACAAAGCGCTTCAACTCATCAACGGGAAGTACTGCACTAACTTGGTAAACACATTTGTTAAGGAACTTGAATTTTTATCGGAAATTTAAACACTAACAAGTAAAGTAAACTATAATTTTTAAAGGCAATTATTACTTACGTCCAAAAAATTATTTATGGTAATTTTTTTAAATAATTGCAATTAGTATACATAAAGTAGCATAACCAATGAGTCGAAGCAGCTGTTCTACCACATAACCTATAACATAAAATCAGCTGTTACATGAAATCATATGTTTTCACTTATTTTAAATCAATTTGGTTGAAATAACTATGTTGCATATCTTGCCCCATTTGGGAAAAGCTCTCCCATATAACACTAAAATGACTTAATTAACATACTTAATTAATTCATATTTTAAATAAAACTGTATTACCATCAAATGTTATACACTACAACTTTAAAAAAATGTTATTCGACTTTGGGTGAGTGATTAACATATATATTTTTTTGGAGTTAGATAATTTTTTTAAAAGTCAATTCCCACTTGAGCCAGGAAAGAAAAATTTTATTTTATTATTTTTTTTATAATTACAATTATTATAAATATGTTTTTACACATGTAACAATAACAAAATTAAGTGGCAAAATAGTGAGCGAATTTCCTTGCAAATTTCCATTTCTTTTTATGTATGGTGTTGGACTATTATTTTTTGTTTTTTTACTAATTATACGCTTTCTTTGTCAGTTGTATTGTGTTTTAGTTTGTATTCGTTTTCGTTTCGAATTTTTCGTCTGTGAAGCAAGATTTCCAAACCGTGAATCCAGTTTGTTTTTTTAATTTTATTCTTTTCATTCATTTTTAATTTTAGAGTATTATTAAAGATATTGTGTGGTAACTATGGGAAACATTTAAGGTTATACAAGGAGGTTTCGAGGACAACCAGAGCAAAAGTAAAAGTCAGTCGTAAAAGCGCTAGAATTTGAACATGAAGCTACTCAGTTCGAATACGTACTAGTTCCCCAAATTTTTAAATTTTAATTATTGAATAAATATCTGAAAAACTGTGTTGTCATCCTCTACAGGTTATAAAAAAATGTATTTGATCGTGAATGTGTGCATAAACGTTTGCAAATTTTAGAATATATATATATATATATATATATATATATATATATATATATATATATATATATATATATATATATATATATTGGTGAGAGGAAGCTAATACAAGATATTGAAAAAAGTACTTTATTAACGATTAAATATTTGTACAAGATATATGTAAGAAGAGAGTGAGCTTAAAGAAGGAAATAAAAAATATGTTTACCTTTTAATCAATAAGGTAAAATGGCTGATTTCAAGGAAAGAATACTTTTCAGGTGTTTGGATCGTAATTATCTTTTTATACGGAGTATTTTATGAATTACAGTAATTAATTTTTACCGTCTATTGGTCGCGACCTTTTCGCAAAAACGTCGGAGATATATGGGAAGCTTTCAACCCCTAATTAACGCGTGGTTGTGGAAGGTATTTATCTCAATTTATAAAACAAGCAATTTGCAGCGATTTTGTCGCTTTGAACTCCGACGTTTTTCACTCGTTCTTTATTACGGGGTTCATTAATGCATATTTTATAGAATAGTTATCTGCAGTGTTTGGTGTAGACAAGACATTTGTTTGTGAGTATGTTATCCTAATTATTAGGGAAATTTGTAAAATTTAAATAGAATAGAACAATGCCTATGTGGATCAATTTACAGAGAAGTAGAAAAACGATAATGGTAGTTAAATGGGACGGAACTCCATTGAAGCGAGCTCTTAAAGTCTGCCAAGAACTTCAGTTAACACTTGTTTTGATGAAGATAAATGGGAAGTGAATTAGATCATAACTGAATCGAAATCTGTGAGGTAATCGATATATGCAGACTTATTAATCGTGGAGTATAATCGTTCAGTAAGAAAAAAGCGAGACAACTAACTTCATTCTGGCAAGAGTTATTTGTTGCAAGTTAAACTCTCAGTCCGTACTGATATAAGGAATTAATTTAATAAATATGTTCTGTTACAGAATACTAAAAATATTTGGTAATTTATTGGGTAAAAGAGTTGTCACAGGTAACACATTAACGGTGAGGGGTAAAGCAATAACAATTTCCTATATACTGCGTTCTCGATTTTTAAATCGACTAAGTTTAACACTTTAATGGTTTCCAAGTGTACATTTAGCAGATATTTCCTGTAGTATTTATGAAGGAACTTGAAGGTTAAAGACATATTCAGATTCATTGCCTTCACGATGCTGTTACACGTATAGCATGTTTAAGTATCATCCTTTAAATAATAATGTCTATAATGTACATATATATGTATGTTTGTGTGTGTGTGTGTGTGTGTGTGTGTGTGTGTGTGTGTGTGTGTGTGTGTGTGTGTGTGTGTGTGTGTGTGTGTGCGTGTGTGCGTGCGTGCGTGTGTGCGTGCGTGCGTGCGTGCGTGCGTGAGTGCGTGCGTGCGTGCGTGCGTGCGTGTTGAAACGGTCTGAATCACCGTTCAAATTAAGACATTAATAATTCAAAAATTTGAATAACAAATATAATAATTAAAATAAAAGGTTTTAATTTATTGTATAATGAAACGTGGTAAAGAGTGAAGAAGTCAGTAAAATCTTGAATAAGTATTATTAAGACAAATTAAAAATTAAAATAAAATAAAACTGTAATAACTAACTAAATTTGACAAACGGGAGTGCAGTGAAAAATTTTCTAAGTACCAAAAAATGCTAACTTGAGAACTAGGCCACGTAGAACTGCCACTGACATTTTGAAATGACCAGAAATATCCAAAATGAACAATAGTGAAAACTAAATTTAAAAAACTTAAATAACAAAAAAGTTACAGCTATTTTAATGTAATAGACATTTTTCAGTGTTCTAAAACAGATAACAAAATTATGCAGGTTGAATCGAATACGTTGTCCAACCCACCCGTACAAGAAAAAAGCACGGAGATAGCGACGAGCTTAGAGTGGGTGGGGAAGGGTTACATAGCCGCAATAAATACAGGAACTTAGGGACCTGTAAGCTGGTCTTGAAAAAATCTTAATACGAAGTGCTAATGGTCGTAATGTCGGTTCGCGCCTAGGACAACCACAATAGGCCAGATGGGACCAAACCACCACGTTTCCGCCGCCTAATTCCATCCATGGACGAGGGCTTCAGACTCAGCCTCCGGGGACGTGAAAATGGAGAAGGACTTTCATCAAATGGCCAGGGATGACAACTTCCGATGTCCAGGGACCTGGAATCCAGACAACAGACGACATTTTCTCTACTATATTAAATAACGTCAAATTTAGTAAGTTTTAAAATATTAAATTCAAAATTATCAATAAAAATTAAACAATGACTTCACTCTATGTTGAATTTTAAATAAATGTTAAGTTCAGTAAAATTAATTTGTATAATAAAAATGCTTAAATAATTAATAATAAATATTAAATTCACAAAGTGGTTTTGGCCATGAGCCAATCATTTTCCAGAAGACCAGAAATATATAAGTATACAAATTTTAAAATTATTTGTTATAAAATGTAAAATTTAACAATTCAATCTTGAAATCAGAGGATACAAATTTTTTTATTATGTTAAATTAGGAAATAATTTTTGTTCAAATATGTAAATGTAGTTATTGAATTATATAAAATTTAGAAATTAAATATATGAAATATCAGAAAAATTTAAATGATTATTTGTGATTTCAATGAAAACAAAGAAATGGTAAAAAGAGAGAGTCAAATGTATTTTAGTTGAAAATATTTTAATTTTATTTTAAAAACCAGTAATTAAATGCATTATAAAAACTTATGGTATTTAAATTTATCCTGTGTTGAACAACCCATAAAACTTTTAGTTTTTTCCAACTGATAAATAATGATTATTAAATCAAAGTCCAGTTTTAATTTAATTTCATTAATTAATAAATATATAAAATTCAGAACCTAATATTTCTCAAACGAGTTCTCTCCTGAGAACCAATTTATTGAACTATTCTAAAAATTAGTTGTTTTTTTGTATTGAAGCCCAGAGACGAAATCTACTGGCAGATCATGTTTAAAGAACACAGGAGCCTTTAAAAAAGGTATCGTAAACACGATCATATTTTGCACGTCCCCTTGCTGTGCTGCAGATCTTCTAAGATGGTAAGATACTTTGAAATTTTTTGTGTTCATATTAATAATGTTTCATTCCAGCTGACTGTTTTACTGACAAGTATGACTATAAAAAGACCCAACAAAACATGTTAACCAGTTTAGTTGGGGTCATACAAACTATAAGGTAGGAGTCAGCGGCAATTGGCTTGCGTTTAGGCGTGGCATATAGCGGGTGAACACAAGACAAAATACAAGAACGTTCGAGGTTACACGAACACATGAACAACGGAGATAAGCAGGCGCGAATAAAAATAATAAAATGTAACAACTTTGTAACACCATTAACGTTACGATATGTAGAACAGAGTAAGAGAGTGAGGTGGTGGGGGGACGTTGCAGTGTGTGTGTGTGTGTGTGTGTGTGTGTGTGTTTGTGAATATTTGCAATAAAGTCCAAGTTAATTGTACAACTTGTTCCCACATTAAATAATACACTTTTAAGATAGGCTACCGAAAATAACTAAATCACACATTTATAGTTTCCCATTTACACTTTTAAAAATGATTTAAATGTCATACATGATTCAAAAGTCTTGTTGTCACCATCAATGTCGGTTGAACACTGTAGGAATTAATACTACCTTTTAGTTAAATCATTGATAATGAAATATCAAGGATTATCACCTGGGACGTTAATGGCAGCATAATTGTGGAGATGACATTGTGAAAAGATTGTGAAAAGACATTCAAATAATATCTTTTAAATTTATTTGTAAGATTTAACATTTGTGCATGTGTAATGTTTTTCCCATAAATGTTTTTTCTCTGTTTTCCCTAACATATAAGCTAAAATAGTAAATATTATCAGAAGGAAAAGGTTAGAATGAAGCCGGTTCGAAGCGGATTTGCGACAGAGTACCACAAAACCTAGCCGTAACAGTAAACCAGGCTGGGAAGATTTATGTCCATTTCACGGCGCGGCGTATCAATCTCAGATCAGTCATAAAGCTGCCGAGACACACTATTGTGCCTTCGTGATATCAACAAAAGCTTTATGCCGCAAGATATGATTGTGGCCCACTCGGGCAATATTACCCCATAAAGTAAGTAGGGAAGGTTGCTATTACGTAGCAGGTTTTTGGGGACGGCGCCAAGCGTCTTCTAACTCGGCCGTGTTTTGTTTTGCATGAAAAGTGGAATAAGCATTATTTGTGCGCCGATTGGAATAAAATATCTCGCGACAAGAAGAACATATTCATTTAACTATTACTAAAACACCGGAAAATCTCAGTAATTTATAAAAATATTCAAAAAGTCTATAACTAATAATATCCTCATCCAATTACGAAAGTTTGAAATTAGATTTTTCAAGTAAAATAAATAATAATAATGATAATAATAACAAACATTATTACATGTAATAGGTTAAATATAATTTGATTAATTTTATCGATTTTCATTAAATCTCAAATAATATAGCTGAAAGTAATCGTGGCAAAGAATAACATATATTGGAGGCTGTGGAAAAAGTAATTTTGGCCGGTCATAAAGAGATTTCAACGCCTGCTGAAACAAATACAATTTCTATAAAATGTACTAAGTGTTATGAACCGGCGCAAGGAAATTGATTGTTGTACCTTGGGCTGCTACATATCCTCCATGCTACTGTAAGCAGCAAAGTCTTTAAATATCTCAGACATATTATGGGAACAATTTAGAAATTGCAACAAAACATCGATATTAACCTAGTTGAGAGAAGGTCAGATACGCAACGTTATAAGGTATCTGCCCTATATTGCTTTAGTCACTGTAAAATTTATAGATTTACTAGCTGACCCGGCGAACTTCGTACAGTCAATGGGAGTCGTGTACCTTTAGCTAAACTTGATTTAATATTTATGAACATAATAGCTGACCCAACAGACGTTGTCTTGTCTTACCTATAAATATTCAATTTGATCAGAAACAGAACGACAAATATTTTTTTCCAAATTTTAATGTTTATTGTAATTTACAATTTTAAATTAATTTTACATCGTATCTAATTATGTACCTATGTTTACTGAAAAATAATTAAGCCACCGATATATATATATATATATATATATATATATATATATATATACAGTGCCGGCAAAAAGTTTAGGGACACCCCTACATTTATATGTTTTTGCTATTGTCCTAAAGCTTTCTGCCAATCATATATTAGTAACTTATCAATTAATTAAGCATGAAAAGATACCATTTTCCTGAAATTTTCATTCATTTATAAGTAAGGGTTGGCAAATTATAAATTTTTTCCCATTTTAAAATTTTTGAGGAAACCCCTGTTTTTTTCTAGTTAAAAATGTATAATAAAAAAAATACACATCTGATTAAAATGGAACTTTGTACAAATGTTTAGCATAACATTTAGAATGTAAATATGCATTATTTATTATTTACAAAAAATCACCTCTCATTTGGTACCAGGTTAACTTTGCTTTAGATTTTCAGATTTTTCAGCATAAAATTCTCACATTTCAATAGCGAACATCTAGTGAACGGAGCCACTTGGAGCGGAACTGACTGTACCGTTGTGTTCCTCGCGTCATGACGGGTCGGGACAGTTCCGCTCCAAGTGGCTCCGTTCACTAGATGTTCGCTATTGAAATGTGAGAATTTTATGCTGAAAAATCTGAAAATCTAAAGCAAAGTTAACCTGGTACCAAATGAGAGGTGATTTTTTGTAAATAATAAATAATGCATATTTACATTCTAAATGTTATGCTAAACATTTGTACAAAGTTCCATTTTAATCAGATGTGTATTTTTTTTATTATACATTTTTAACTAGAAAAAAACAGGGGTTTCCTCAAAAATTTTAAAATGGGAAAAAAATTTATAATTTGCCAACCCTTACTTATAAATGAATGAAAATTTCAGGAAAATCGTAACTTTTCATGCTTAATTCATTGATAAGTTACTAATATATGATTGGCAGAAAGTTTTAGGACAATAGCAAAAACATATAAATGTAGGGGTGTCCCTAAACTTTTTGCCGGCACTGTATATATATATATATATATATATATATATATATATATATATATATATATATATATATAATAGATTATTGTAATTTTCATTCCTGATGATGTTGGTACTGTTTGCCAACGAAAAGCTTTGGATATAAAATAATAAATATTCTTGTATTTGAATAACCTATGTTGTTTTAAATTATTAAACAAGAAAACGTATTTTATGTATATATATATATATATATATATATATATATATATATATTATGGAATAATTCGCCATAATAGTTAATACCTAATTCAATATATAAGCAAAGTACTTCAGTGCAAAAATAATATGTTAATTCGTATCGCTCTCAAAATAAAACAATTTAATCTAATTCTATATATTTTACATTAAAATAATACACTAACACACAAAATATAGAATCCATATTTATATTTTATATAATTTTGTAAGTTTTATTTTTAAAATTATTATATTTATCAACTTATAGATTGAAGACGTTTTTAATTCAATAACATTTGACGTAATGTTGTACAGTAAATAAAGTAAAATATCGTATGTGCTAAATCAGCTGTTATGCAAAACTAACCAAAAAACATATTAAAATTCTTGTATGTAATCTTTTTTTCACGTAATTCAAGTATCAGATCTACACCATAGCGTGATTACCGCCATCTATTGGTCATTAGTTGCAAATATATATATATATATATATATATATATATATATATATATATATATATATATATATATATATATATATATATATATATATATATTAATAGTTCTTAATGTTAATATAAGTTTTTAAATGATCGGTCACAAAAGTAGGCGGTAAGATTTTAATGTTTTAAAAAAAAATTTTAAATGTCGACTTATAGCCTACTTTCGTAATCGGACTACAAACATGCCAAAACCTTCCTTGGATTCCATTCAATACCTTCCCAAAGTTTCATGTCGATCGGTTGAACGATGATGGTTGAAATAGAGACATGTATTCTTTTTTTTTATCTATATAGGTTTATTAGGGAATAAAAGACGAACATAAATGTTAAACGTTGAAGGTAAAGATAAGATACATTCAAGGAGCAGAAGGTTGTCACTTATTTACAATTATTTATAAAGTTCAATATGGTCCTGGAGAAAAAAATGCATAACCTAATTCCAAAAAGCATGAATCAAGTGTTAGCGTAAAGCGTCGGTTCAATTTAGAGTCATATTCAATTTGCTATGATTTAGTATTCTTCCCCTGTCTTGTTGGACACCAGAGGAATAACATTATCAGCGACAATCATCGGCGTTTACATTTTACATGTAGCACAAGTGGCAGTGAATTAAAAAGAAAATCGTCTCTGCACTTCATAATAACGCTTGATTTATAAAATCCGATGAATAGCTTAAACGAACGTGTTATAGCGACGGAATAAAGGGTCGTTTCACGGAACAAAGGCGGTAATAGAGGGGAATATGCATTAGCTATGATTTAATTACAGAAAGATATTTGCAAAATGAAATCTAACACAAATTTTTCCTGTAGATGGATAACTTATTTCACTACACACATATCTAGTTACACGCAAGTGTTACGCTATCCATTCGTTCGTTCTGTAATCAGTCTGTGACAGTTACGCTATAATATCAGTTACATATCCTGTTATAGGAAAGTATATTTACTCATTGATCAAGTAAGGTCGTGTGTAGTAATAAATGTACACGGCTTCGACTAATATTGCAAGTCGATAAATAACTACTTGTTTACTTAATTTAATATTTTTGTCACGTTTCCAAAGTAGAGCCAGTTTTTTATTTTTGTCATTTGTTAGTATTCAAAGTAGTCACAGGTCAGCAGTAACCGTTCGGTAGCAGTCACAGCTTAATACTAGTAACGGATCAGTAGAAGAACTGTTCAATAGAGGTCATATTACAGTTCGATACCTTCCGACTTTGTTCGGTAGCAATCACGGTTCGTTTCCAGTGTCACTTCGATAGCACAGTTCGAAGTCTCTCCCCTTGTTCGGTAGCAATGACAGGTCAATAGCAATCACGGTTCATTTTCAGTGACACTTCGATAGCAGTCCCGGTTTAATAACATTGTCAGTTCGATAACTGTCCTGGTTTCATAACAGTTACAGTTCCATACCAGTCCTGGTTTCATAACAGTGACAGTTCGATATCAGTCCGTGTTTTATAGCAGTGACAGTTTGCTAGCAGTCACAGTATCATAACTTTGGCACTTCGATAGCTGTCCTGGTTTCATAACAGTGACAGTTCGATATCAGTCCGTGATTCATAACAGTAACAGTTTGATAGCTGTCACAAAATGATAACAGTGACAGTTCGATAGCTGTCCTGGTTTCATAACAGTGACAGTTCGATATCAGTCCGTGATTCATAACAGTAACAGTTTGATAGCTGTCACAAAATGATAACAGTGACAGTTCGATAGCTGTCCTGGTTTCATAACAGTGACAGTTCGATATCAGTCCGTGATTCATAACAGTAACAGTTTGATAGCTGTCACAAAATGATAACAGTGACAGTTCGATAGCTGTCCTGGTTTCATAACAGTGACAGTTCGATATCAGTCCGTGATTCATAACAGTAACAGTTTGATAGCTGTCACAAAATGATAACAGTGACAGTTCGATAGCTGTCCTGGTTTCATAACAGTGACAGTTCGATATCAGTCCGTGATTCATAACAGTAACAGTTTGATAGCTGTCACAAAATGATAACAGTGACAGTTCGATAGCTGTCCTGGTTTCATAACAGTGACAGTTCGATATCAGTCCGTGATTCATAACAGTAACAGTTTGATAGCTGTCACAAAATGATAACAGTGACAGTTCGATAGCTGTCCTGGTTTCATAACAGTGACAGTTCGATATCAGTCCGTGATTCATAACAGTAACAGTTTGATAGCTGTCACAAAATGATAACAGTGACAGTTCGATAGCTGTCCTGGTTTCATAACAGTGACAGTTCGATACAAGTCACAGGTGGTAGCAGAGAGTCGTTCAGTTATACAGAAATACTATTTAGGTGTTAAGCATCTCTCACTTGAATAACGTACCCTTTGCAGCCATGGACCACTTAATAAATACTGTACTAGAGAACGTTTTGGGACCACAACTTGAAATTATTCGTTTTTTCCAATATCCTCCACAACAAGAATTTTTATATTGAATTTCAAGATCTTTCGAGCTACAAAGTTCCATTGAATTTAAGTAAGGCAAATGTAAACGAAGTCCCTAATACTCACTCCAGTTGTATGCAACATATATATATATATATATATATATATATATATATATATATATATATATATATATATAGTATCACATAACTTTTAGGGTTTCCAACTGTGCAAATCTATTTGAATCGTGGTACTTCAGAAGGCAATAATACAATTTATTGGAAATATTGTGTGTACCATAATTGTATGAGCGAAAAAACTAGTAGTTAGTATTCACTATGGCTTTACCATCTCAGGAGAAACTAATTTAAGTGATTGTTGCGTTGTATGGATCTGGTGGAAGTTCCTTACAAGATACATCATGCAAAATAAGTTCATTTCAAATTACATTATATATTTTTAATTTGTGTTTTTTTGTAAGTTTTTAATTTTAAGTTCATTGTCCCGGAACCCAGAGCTATAAAGATTAACTAAAATGATTTGAATAATTTTTAATAAACTTTAGTGTTTATATTTATTTTACCATTATCTCTGACAGACTCAACCCTTCCTCTAAAGTTTTTGAACATAGCATATACACTGTTCATTAATAGAGTAACTAAGGGTAAGTAAAACATCTAATTATATTATCTTTCATAAACTAGTTTTTCTTAACACAAATAGACATTTATGTAGCTAGATTATTCAGAAGTAATTTAAACTCTCCAACTAATGAGTCCTAGTTGGAATTCTGATTTCTTACAACGATAAGCATAACACGCTTAGTTCAAGGGGCCCTCCCCCATAACTTTTTCGACTCATACTATATTACAATATAGGCAAATACTTAGAGTATATGCTCTTAAAATGTGTTGACATTCTTTTTAGTCATTATTAAAACTATTTAGAGCAGAAAAATATAAAATAAGAAATAAACAAAAGAATCCATTATGAATACAATAATAATCTATGTAAATTTAATTTAAAAGGCGAAAAGAAATAGTTGAATATTATAATATCTACTAACAAGTAGTAACAAGTTAAATTTGTTGGATATTTCTTGTATCAAAATAGGTAACAAATTGGAGTTCGACATCTACAGAAAACCAACGAATAATAACAGATATTTACTAAATAGTTCCAACCATTGCTTTCAACACAAACTAGCAACCTTTAATTCGATGGTGAATAGACTTCTTAAAGCGCCGCTAACAAAAAAAACGATTTTTTAACGAATTAACAAATATTAAAGATATTGCTAGGTGGAACCATTTTGATATTAAAGTTATTGACAGCATATTACGGAATCAATAAAGAAAACTGTTGATGAAAGATGCCTCAAATTTATTACCGGAAGAAGGAAATAGAAGATACATTAGTTTACAGTATGACATGAATATTACAAGAGGATTGAACAGTATTTTTAATAAGTTTAATATTACAATCGCGTATAAAAGTTCAAATAATTTAGGAGAGACAAATAAATAAATTGTGAAGATTGTAATCAAATTTATATAGGACAGCTTAGGAGAAAAATCGTCACTAGATTTAAAGAACATATTTCCCATATCAAGTACCTCCGACCAGAAAAATCTAGTGAAGCAGAACATGTAATAGACACAAACCATAGTTTAGATGTCAATAATATTAAGTTAATAAAAAATGTTAATAACATAAGTTTTTATAATGTTTTTGAAAGTATATATATATATATATATATATATATATATATATATATATATATATAAATGTAGACACAATAATTTAATTAATTGAGACAAAGGGCCTTTTCCTAATTCAGTTTTATATTCTTTGATTGATTAAATTAAAAATCAGCTGATTTTAAGTGACAATTTTTAAGACAAAATAAAAATTAAATTTATAACCTCAATACCTTTTGCTATATATATATATACGTTCTAAATTGAATTAAGTTTTTGTTCAGCACTGCTGAAGATGGTTACCTTGTAACTGAAATGTACATCAGGTGAATAAATAAAGTTAATTTGTGGTTATTGGGTTTATTATTTAAAATATTATAACATAGGCCACAGTTGCTCAAGAAAATCAATATATACTATACCTATTGATAATTGGATAAGTTGAAGTAAATAAGTTGTACTAAATTCCTTTGGCATGTACAAAAGTAACACTAAAAATCTTAATGTTAGCCTAACGTTTGGTTTTGTAAAACCTTGAACAGTATTTGCAGTCAAATAGCAACTTTATAGCCTATAAATTCTGTCTGTATATAGTGTCAATGATGTAGCCAGTATTGTAGACCGACCGGATAACTGGCGCTGGTCCGCCAGGTAGCCGGGTGGTTCACGAGACAGGTAACATCATACAGATTATTATAATGTCAACGAGGATCAACCGCTACTTGTTTTGAGAGCTTTGGTTTAACTTTTATATTGGAAGCATAAAATATTTTTGAAATAGTAATGCGAGTTTAGTTCTTAGAGAAACAAACTCGCGGTAGAAAAGCATTCGTTTTTATCCTACTTAAGTAAAAAACAGAAATGGTAAAATTTTTCTTGTTAAATTTAAAAAATTCAGGACAAATTTAATATACGCTGTAACATGTCACATACGTATGATGTAATCCATTAAAAACTAATAATGTTGAACAGTAAGAAAGCTATTTTGCTAAATACGTTTCCGCTCATAAAACTTGAGTAAATTAAATTTACAAAACTGAAGAGAAAAAATATTGTTCACTCCCTTTCTTAATACGAACGTTGTAATGGGCTGGAAATAAATTTTCATTTATTTTTGTTTTGTTTAAAGCACACTTAACGTTTTCCCCGTTTACACCCTTGTTTTGTTAAATCTTTAGCTCACCCCAATAAAACAACCCCTGTCTTACTTTAGACTTTTATAATATCGTGCTCATAAATTTTGACTATGTAAAACATGTTTAAACTCTTCTAATAACTTAAAGGACATAAGTATCTAGACTTGGCACCACTTCAATTTACAATGTTGCCAAGTTTTATGTTTTGTAAATTTTAATTTACAGAGAAAATATTACTACATGTATAAGCGTTTCTTTCGCAAAACACTGGAATATTTATTCTTGTGAGGTAAATAATGGTCATGTAGAATAGCATAACAGGGAATATTATTAGGAATTATCAACGACACATAGAGGGCAAGAGTAAGTTAGATGGTGAACGACACTTATTGTAATGAAACAAATACTAACAGTAGATTTAAAAGAAATATAATCAGAAACCATTAACACAAAAAAGAAGTAAAAAGTTTGAGGTAAATTCTACGTATAGGTTTTAAATGACTAACTATATGAGACCCGAAGCGTTATTCACCAGTAATGGACATTGAATTATTGAACAATGACACTGTGTGTCACTAGGTTATATCTAAGCAGGCACTAATACCCCCTTCATACGAGTGACAGAGGGTTGCATTGCTAACGGCGCAAAGAGCAGTACCGCCCGTTCACAGCGCCTGTATTATATCTAAGCAGGCACTAATACCCCCTTCATATGAGTGACAGAGGGTTGCATTGCTAACGGCGCAAAGAGCAGTACCGCCCGTTCACAGCGCTTGTATTATATCTAAGCAGATACTAATACCCCCTTCATATGAGTGACAGAGGGTTGCATTGCTAACGGCGCAAAGAGCAGTACAGCCCGTTCACAGCGCCTGTATTATATCTAAGCAGGCACTAATACCCCCTTCATATGAGTGACAGAGGGTTGCATTGCTAACGGCGCAAAGAGCAGTACCGCCCGTTCACAGCGCCTGTATTATATCTAAGCAGATACTAATACCCCCTTCATATGAGTGACAGAGGGTTGCATTGCTAACGGCGCAAAGAGCAGTACCGCTCGTTCACAGTGCCTGTATTATATCTAAGCAGGCACTAATACCCCCTTCATACGAGTGACAGAGGGTTGCATTGCTAACGGCGCAAAGAGCAGTACCGCCCGTTCACAGCGCCTGTATTATATCTAAGCAGGCACTAATACCCCCTTCATACGAGTGACAGTGGGTTGCATTGCTAACGGCGCAAAGAGCAGTACCGCCCGTTCACAGCGCCTGTATTATATCTAAGCAGGCACTAATACCCCCTTCATACGAGTGACAGTGGGTTGCATTGCTAACGGCGCAAAGAGCACTACCGCCCGTTCACAGCGCCTGTATTATATCTAAGCAGGCACTAATACCCCCTTAATATGAGTGACAGAGGGTTGCATTGCTAACGGCGCAAAGAGCAGTACCGCCCGTTCACAGCGCCTGTATTATATCTAAGCAGGCACTAATACCCCCTTCATACGAGTGACAGAGGGTTGCATTGCTAACGGCGCAAAGAGCAGTACCGCCCGTTCACAGCGCCTGTATTATATCTAAGCAGGCACTAATACCCCCTTCATACGAGTGACAGTGGGTTGCATTGCTAACGGCGCAAAGAGCAGTACAGCCCGTTCACAGCGCCTGTATTATATCTAAGCAGGCACTAATACCCCCTTCATACGAGTGACAGTGGGTTGCATTGCTAACGGCGCAAAGAGCAGTACCGCCCGTTCACAGTGCCTGTATTATAAACGTGAAGAAGAACAAAAAAGGAATTGCCGTCCTAAAAATGTAAACCCTTAAAATTAAGCGTTAGTACAGTATTCTACCGCTAGAGTTTTGAATATGTAGTGCAATGTTGCTGCCTCAACGTTCACTAAATTAAATATAAGTTAAAACATGAACGTCAAATTCAGCCTTAGACGAGTTTAAAAGCACAATTTTTGAGTTAAACTTTGAGCTATTCGGGAAAAATCAATTCTCAAAAAATGTTGAGGGCTTCTACAAATGATATGCCCAGTGATGTTCACCTCATATTGCTCTTCCTACAGCACTCACGGAAACATATGTAGCTTTATAAGACGGGGGAATTTATACAAAATCTATATCTCAATAGCATAATTATAATAAATAAACAACTGAGAACCGTTGCTATAGATATTTACGCAACCTTCATTTATAACTCGCTAACACTGTCATCAAAAGGTTACAAAATTTACAAAAGGTACTATTTGTAAAATACAGTATACAACATACAATATACAAAATATAAGGTATATTTGTAAACTTTTGATGACGCTAACTGTATTAGCGAAATGTGCATCAAGGTTGCGTAAATAATCATAGCCAGGGTTGATAATTGCTTATAAATGGCTATTTGTGTTATATGTGAAATTATTCTTGTTCTCAGCTCACTAAAAAATCTAAATCTATATATATTTAGATCTACATAAATGTACAAATGTCACAGATAACTTACATAGATAATATATTAAATTTTTATTTTAATTATTGTTTTTTTTGTTTCAGTAATAAAACATATATTATTATTGTTTTGTTATTGAGTAGAGAATACAAAATAGCACATATAATTTTGAAAAGATCAAAAAATGTTAACTTGTTTTGACAGAATATGTCCCACTTATAATTAAAATAAGTAAACAGTAATTTACGTTTTATAGCACCAACGTTGTTTTTCGAACGAGTACTATATAAAAACGTAAAAATGATAATTGTTTTTTTTCTATGTAGGAAACGTAATTCTCTACGAATAGATTCATAGTTAGCTAATTTAACGATATAATTCTTCGATTTATCGTTGTGAAACACTACGGAGAAATCACATACAGCGATATATCGTTTTAGAACAGCTAATTGATTATAAATTGGAACGATTATTACAGACAAAACGATTTTATAATTTTGCTGCTGTTAGACTCTTATATACGTGTATATTTCTCTTTCCAGGGACAATTTTTAATAAAATACCTATATTTAGAATATTTGTGTTTACTTTATTAGAGTGTGAAACCTAATTAGATAGTTTTTACTAGAAGGATGAATATCTGACAGTGTTGCCAAGTTTATTCTATCATTAGTCTAACTTTTATCAGGCAGGCGAAACTTTCAACCTAACTTAAACGTAATGAGTTGCACTATCCAGAATACGAAAACACAAATACACTTTAAAATTACAATAATTTAAATCCCAAATATTACCTTTAGTACAGTATTAATTGTAATATTGGAATGGTTTTACAAAGTAATGTCTGTCTGAAAATGTTGCCAATTTTAATATATATTAATACATAATGTTTATTATAGGGTTAAACATTTTTTAACGACCTCTAAATGCAAATGGGTTCGAAAAGCAAAAGAAGGAACCACAAAGGCTACCGTCTTCCCTGGGTTGATGCCTTTATAAATATTCTTGTTCCGTCTATATAAATTATCAAAGGTAATTTTTTTATGATGATTTTATTGCATTTTATTTTGGAGCAATTTTTGTCTACATCGATATTGTTTAGCTGAAGCAATATATTGCTTAGCGTTTTAATAAAAACATGAAATTTGCTGTTTCTAACAAACACCGTCCCTTTATTGCAAAACAAACCACCTGTAGTTTCTCAGTTCCTTTTTCTGCGCTTTATTAAAAATTGGAAATTAACCGCTCCACTGTGTCGCGAGTATGTTTCTATGTGCTGTGCCAAACAGACGGTCGTATAAACATACTTTATTTTAGTGTTTCCAGAAATAGTTTTAATTTTGCAGCACAGAAAGGTTTAGTTAGATGTTATCACGTTCTTTTAAAATAAGATTTACATTTTGATATTTATCTCGACACAAATGTTTCAGTTCAACTTATTTTGTGCCCCAGCCAGTAATGAAGACAGAATTCCCTTCTCTAGGGGTTGGCATTGATATTACGTTGTTTCTTGGAGAGTATCTATCTATTTACACGTTGAGTGCGTGCTCTACTGGCGCCCGTGGCGGTAGACGTTCATGTACGTCCCGCTCCTCTTTTCAATTTTCAAGTTCATTGTGAGGTTAGCCTGACGGAACATTTTGTGCCAGTCTTTGTGAACATAGGGATAGCACTATACAATCGTGATAGCACTATACAATCGTGATAGCACTATACAATCGTGATAGCACTATACAATCATGATAGCACTATACGATCGTGAAATCACTATACAATCGTGATAGCATTATACAATCGTGATAGCACTATACAATCCTTATGGCACTATACAATCGTGATAGCACTATACAATCGTGATAGCACTATACAATCCTGATTGCACTATACAGTCGCAACTGAAAACTCTGTTTCACTTACAGTTGTGGTTGTGTACTATTATCACTGATGATGACAAAAATCATTGAAACGCGTATAAATATAAAGTATTTTTAATTACAAGTGCGTGTATAGCTATTTATTATTACCTAGAATAATATTTAAACAATCCTTTCTAAGATTTTCGCCGTCATTTATTGTCAGCATTCTCTAGCGCTATTTAACCTGTTGAGTGACAATACATTAACACTTCTATGTTACACTTTCACTAACAATATTTTCATTTTCTTCAACTTATTTGAGCTTTAATTTCTGCTTGTTTCAGGTAAGCACATGTTGCATTGTTTCAGAGCTTCCCTAAGGTAAGAAATCTAGACTATAATATTTGTCTGCTATAACCTCTCCTACTGAGAGACATATCAGGTCTGTAGAGGATTATTCCATTAGTACCGTGGTTGACTAGATGTATAGCTTATAAACTTTAGGCTTAATAGGAATCGCCTCTTCGACATCGCCTGTTTATAATTTTACCTGATTTACACAGTAAATACGGTTTTAAATTATTTTTCCAAATAGAAACTTAAACACTAGGCTCTTACAGGCATATGCTCAGGGAGGGGGAGTTATTAACGGCTATGTGGAACATTTACCAAGAATATTTTGCATTTACCAATTTCTTCGTGACGTGGACATTTACCAAAAAAGCCCTTGGAGAATCCAAACCTTTGATATCTGAACTATGACGTGTCTATTGAATTAATAAGCTGAAATACAGATAAGTAATATAGACGCTGCAAGAGGTAGAAAAAAAGAGAGAGAAAGAGAGAGTGGGCAGAGAGAGAAATAGAGGAGAGAAAGAGAGGAAGAGAGAAATAGATGTGGAGAGAGTGTTGTACTTGAGAGACATGCGAAAGTAAAAATATAGATTGGCGTACTGCTGTTTCCGGGTAGGATTAAAGAGGATTTTGTGTTGTATTTCCGAGAAATACAAACGTTTTGTACGTTTGACGAATAAAAATGTTGATGTAGGTGTAGAAGAAATTTGTACGATTATTAAAACATTTTATTCATTTAGCTACCTCGCCCAGCTAAGAAAATTGTAATAAAAATTTAATAAAAATACGTAATACAATAAATAAAAAAGTATATAACAATTTTATAAAAAAAAGTAATTATCTGTTTATAGACACCATAATAATAATAATAATACTAAAATCAGCTCAACGAATAGGAATTTTTGACTGACAGATTAGATTTCGTTAAATATTTGCTAATGTTACAGCATAACTACAAACTATGCAGTAAGGATACGTTTAGTGAAATAAAAATAATACTTAGTTTCCTAATGTAAACTTACCAAGTCTAAAGGTAACGTTAGACCAAGAAAATAGAGGACTGCCTCGCTTCAGCAATCAATTGTGGTTGAGAAAACCACAAAGGCTACCGTCTTCCTTAGGTTGATGCCTTTATATATATTCTTGTTCCATCTATATAAATTATCAAAGGTATTTTTTTTATGATGATTTTATTGCATTTATTTTGGAGTAATTTTTGGCTATATCAATATTGTTTAGCTGAAGCAATATATTGCTTAGCGTTTAAATAAAAAATGAAATTTGCTGTTTATAATAAATACCGCCCCGTTATAGCAAAAAAAAAAAAAACCACCTGTACTTTCCCAATTCCCCTTCTGCGCTTTGTTACAAATTACCCGCCCCACTGTAGCCGGGTATGTTTCTATATTCTGTGCCAAACAGACGGTCATATAAACATATTTTATTTTAGTGTTTCCAGAAATAGTTTTAATTTTGCAGCACAGAAAGGTTTAGTTGGATGTTAACACGTACTTTTAATATAAGATTTGCATTTTTATATTTATCTCGACACAAATGTTTCAGTTTAGCTAATTTTGTGGACCGACCAGTAACTAAGGCAGAATTCCCTCTCTAGGGGTTGGCATTGACTTTACGTTGCTCCTTGGAGGGTATCTATTTATACGTTGAGTGCGATGGGCGTACATATATCCCGTGCTCTTCTGTCGCCCGTGACGGTAGACGTTCATGGTCGCCCCACTTCCCTTCTCAATTTTCATGTTCATTTTGAGGTTAGCCTGACGGAAAACTTTGTGTCCCTTGCAGGTTATTGTGCCAGTCTTTGGAACATTTCGGTGCATTGTTTTTCCATTCCACCATTGCGGACAGATTAGAGACTGTGTTATCGTATTAGTGTTACTTGAAGTGTGTTACAGTAGTGTTTATTAGTTTGTGTTTAATAAATAAAGATAATGAAGATGAATTATTGGAGAAAGTCTACTTAGACAAATGTTGTTACAGTAGACATTCTCTAATAATGCGTCTTTGTTATCAGTTTTAATTGTACAAAAACTAATAAAAACTACCGTAACTCGCTTCAAGTAACAATGATACGATACCACAGTCACCTGTCTGATAGCAATGGTGAAAAAAAAAAAATGCACCGAAATGTTTTCAAAGCTTGCACAATAACTGACATCAACTAATCTCACAATGAACCGATGAATGGAGACGGAGAGCGGGGCGTACATGAATGCCTACCGACTCGGGCGCCAGTTGAGCACGGGCGTGCATGCACGACCTCCGCACTCAGCGTGTTTATATACCCAAAACATATTTCTGAAAATCATCTGAGATCTATAATATTCTAACTGTTGAAAAATTACACCAAATTTTACAAAATCAATTAACTGAATTTCTATATTAAACAAATTAAGAATTAATTAACTAAACATCTTTAAAAACTTTGAAAATTAGAGGAAGGGTTAGGAAATGTATTTAAATTTGTATTGATATAATTTTTATTTTAACCATAACTAATAAGTTATAGAGCAAGTTTTTCTCAAATTAATTTTATCATAACAAAGCATATATTGATTTTGTCAATAAAGCCGTATTCAAATAGCACTTTTACAATATTTAATAATTGTTGTTTAAAATTGTGTGATGCACAAGAAGGCAGTTTTCGTAAATTTTGTTTTTTACAATAATATTTATTATAAACCTAAATATTTTTAAGGTAAATTCTTACTGAGGTTAACAAAGACAAACATTTATTTTCGTCTTTTTATTAAATAATTACAATTAATATAAATAAAGTAACATAGCCTACGCCTTAAAAACAGCTGTACCATAATCTATAAAATAAAATCAGCTGTCTTATGAAATCATAGATTATCGCTTATTTTAAGCCGAACTATATTGCACAACTTAACTTTTCGTAAAATGTTTCCTCCCATATGAAACTAAAATTAATTCAGTATTAACTTTAAGAAATTAATTATTGTTTGAGAAAAACCTGCATTAAGAGCAAATGTCATCCAATACAAGTTTAAAACAATGTATTTGAGTTTATTTTGATGAATAAAAATGTTTTTATCAGCGATTGAAATATTTAACAAGTTATGCATAAGAATAGTGTGAACTAATAGAATGAATTTTATGAAACACATAAAGGCAGAAAAGTGCAGTTATTTTTTTTTAACTCATAAAAGCTAACAATATACGATTATATTCCAGTACCTTTTAAAGTTAGAGAATGAACAATTAGTACTTGTCCAAAGAGAAATTATCTATACAAATTATAATTTCAAGATCCGCAAAGCGGATTGTTTTTGGCAGAGGCTTTTGTTAGAGAAACTTTACACTCCAAAAATATGCTAATGAAACAGAATTACCATATTTCGAATAAAAAGTGCAAATAAAAATTGGAGATAAATTATACAGCTTTCGTTGATTTATTGCGGCGTAACTCGTGAGAGTTATTTAGAACCCCGCCGCAACCTGTCTCAGGAGGGGAATGGCACTTCAATTTATTTTTGTTACATCCAAACACACATGTACATGGGAAATGGAAAAAAACAGGAAACACAGAGCCCAAAGCCGTCAGCCAGTACCCTGGCAGAATAAATAAACGTTGTCCTCCGGCTTAAAAACCTGTTATCTGCTCCAACCAGAACAACCTCCTGGCACTTTGGAAACACCCATCTTCGTTGCAAGTCCGACAGATCGAAGTATCATCTGCGGCCACCAAATATCATTTCCTGACCGATCGTTTGCATCGCAATGCAGAATATACACAACTGTTGTTGGTTTTTATAGAAAAAGCAAAATCTGCCGATAAAGATGGATGAGAAAAATCTTCCCACCACCGACTGGGAAAACCAGTGGAAGGCTGATTGGGAAAGCTATCTAATACGGAACTGTGTTTAGACATAGCCGGACGATTCATGTAGGATCAGATCTTCCCACCACCGACTGGGAATACCAGTGGAAGGCTGACTGGGAAAGCTATCTAATACGGAACTGTGTTTAGACATAGCCGGACGATTCATGTAGGATCAGATCTTCCCACCACCGACTGGGAATACCAGTGGAAGGCTGACTGGGAAAGCTATCTAATACGGAACTGTGTTTAGACATAGCCGGATGATTCATGTAGGATCAGATCTTCCCACCACCTACTGGGAATACCAGTGGAAGGCTGACTGGGAAAGCTATCTAATACGGAACTGTGTTTAGACATAGCCGGATGATTCATGTAGGACCAGATCTTCCCACCACCGACTGGGAATACCAGTGGAAGGCTGACGGGGAAAGCTATCTAATACGGAACTGTGTTTAGACATAGCCGGACGATTCATGTAGGATCAGGTCTTCCCACCACCGACTGGGAATACCAGTGGAAGGCTGACTGGGAAATCTATCTAATACGGAACTGTGTTTAGACATAGCCGGATGATTCATGTAGGATCAGATCTTCCCACCACCGACTGGGAATACCAGTGGAAGGCTGACGGGGAAAGCTATCTAATACGGAACTGTGTTTAGACATAGCCGGATGATTCATGTAGGATCAGATCTTCCCACCACCGACTGGGAATACCAGTGAAAGGCTGACTGGGAAAGCTATCTAATACGGAACTGTGTTTAGACATAGCCGGACGATTCATGTAGGATCAGATCTTCCCACCACCGACTGGGAATACCAGTGGAAGGCTGACTGGGAAAGCTATCTAATACGGAACTGTGTTTAGACATAGCCGGATGATTCATGTAGGATCAGATCTTCCCACCACCGACTGGGAATACCAGTGGAAGGCTGACTGGGAAAGCTATCTAATACGGAACTGTGTTTAGACATAGCCGGATGATTCATGTAGGATCAGATCTTCCCACCACCGACTGGGAATACCAGTGGAAGGCTGACTGGGAAAGCTATCTAATACGGAACTGTGTTTAGACATAGCCGGATGATTCATGTAGGATCAGATCTTTCCACCACCGACTGGGAATACCAGTGGAAGGCTGACGGGGAAAGCTATCTAATACGGAACTGTGTTTAGACATAGCCCGACGATTCATGTAGGATCAGATCTTCCCACCACCGACTGGGAATACCAGTGGAAGGCTGACGGGGAAAGCTATCTAATACGGAACTGTGTTTAGACATAGCCGGACGATTCATGTAGGATCAGAAAAATTCAAGGTAGGGTTGTATAGATGCATCAATTTCTTGTCAGACGTTAGGATCAACTTCTTGAGTACACAAAAATTAGGATTCAATAATAATGAAAGAGAAGAATAGTATGGACATTATATAAGGAATAAAACACTCATTAGTGACAGAGGTGATATTAACATTAATACACAGCCGTTAGTATAGTTTGTAGAATGACGGTTATAAGTGAATTAGAAACACAAACAACTAATATAAAAAAAATAAATCAATTCCTACTTAGCTGAAAAAAAATTAGTTAGGTAATTTTTGTTAAATAATTACAAATACCATACATACCTATATACATATCATAGAATCGAAGCATTAAGTAACAAGATAGAAAACGAAAGAATAAAAGTTACGAATTAAATAAGTTTGATTGATTAGTTATTACTTGAAATGCTGTATTAACATCAAGTGTCAACCACTACAAATTTTAAAAAATTGACTTGAACTTGAGGGATGAATAAAAACTTTTAATTATTTTATGAACGATTGAAATGTAGAACGATTTGTGAACGATTTATTTATTTATAATATATTTTTAAATATCTGGTTAATAAATAAACTCCCTAATATTAGATTCTTTTTTCAAGTTAGGCTAGTGTTTCGACTTAAACACTTGGATATATACTAATGTCGCACGTGCTTATAGTAGCACTTACTTTGTTTTTTGATGAGGACAGCTGTTTCGGAAGTTGTATCATTAAAGAGACGGTTTATAACAATGGAAACATCTCTCAAAATTGGGATCCTCATTAAACAAAAAAGTAAGTGCTATTGTAGGCAAGTGTGACACAGTAGTATACTTGCGATTGCTTTATAATAAATGCTATACTTTTTAGAGCTCACGTGATCAAGTCAATAGTTCAACAATAGTAAATAGATGCAGGCGTTTGTTAACAATAAGTGTAGTTTGTTGGCAATAATTGTAGTTTGTTGTCAATAAGTGTAGTTTGTTGTCAATAAGTGTAGTTTGCTATCAATAAGTGTAGTTTGTTGGCAATAAGTGTAGTTTGTTGTCAATAAGTGTAGTTTGTTGTCAATAAGTGTAGTTTGCTGTCAATAAGAATAGTTTGTTGGCAATAAGTGTAGTTTGCTGTCAATAAGTGTAGTTTGTTGGCAATAATTGTAGTTTGTTGTCAATAAGTGTAGTTTGTTGGCAATAAGTGTAGATTGTTGTCAAAAAGTGTAGTTTGTTGTCAATAAGTGTAGTTTGATGTCAATAAATGTAGTTTGTTGGCAGTAAGTGTAGTTTGTTGTCAATAAGTGTAGTTTGCTATCAATAAGTGTAGTTTGTTGGCAATAAGTGTAGTTTGTTGTTAATAAGTGTAGTTTGTTGTCAATAAGTGTAGTTTGTTGTCAATAAGTGTAGTTTGCTGTCAATAAGTGCAGTTTGGTGTCAATAAGTGTAGTTTCTTGTTGTGTTTTGAGTAGAATTGCAAATGCTTGCTGTAATGTTAAAATTATATTTAAGTCTGTCATTAATTTGTATATTTTATGTTGAATATTATTTAACCGACAGTAAAATACAAATTAAAAATCTGTTGTCTGGAATTAATCACGACTGCAAAACTTAAAATTTAATATATTTAACATGTTAGTAAGAACAACTTTGTTGACGTCGCTCACTATTGAGTTGTCTGCTATTCGTTGACACGCTTACCAATAAAGATGGGCATCCGGGAAAATCACGTCTGCCTCCCGGACGTTTTTAGAACAAATATTTCTAATGATTAGTTTACTTCTCCATCCTTGTTAATTGAAACTATTCGTACAATGTATAAATGTGTTGTAAACTCTTTAACAGTTATCACTTTTACATTAGTTTATGGCTATGTAAACTTGAACGTTTTCCATCACTTTGTGCCGATCTTTTTCAGTATCTTATGCATGAAGTTGTTAGGTTAAGCGGTGACGGTTTTAATGCTTGGAGTTGTTAGGTTAAGCGGTGACGGTTTTTTTAAAACAGGTTTTCGATAGTACCAAAGACTATGTGTATAGTTTGATACTTTCATAAACCTGCCTTTAAAACCGTCACCGCTTAACCTAACAACTCCAAGCATAAGACACTGATGAAGATCGGCACATAGCGATCGAAAACGTTTTGTTTCAGTAAGTTTTTACAAATTTACAAAATATAAAGTTCGGATAGTCATAAACTAATGTAAAAGTGATTATTTAAGTTTCACCGAGACTACAAAATTCAAGTCTTTAACAGTGTTCTAGTTTCTTTGGTAACAAATTATATCGTTAAAACAGTTTTAAAATCATCCAAATTATAACAATGTATTATTGTTTCATATCATTCTATACGTAATGTATTCATTGTTTATACAGACTAAAACGGTATTTCCTGATTTTGGCAAATTTTGCAATAATAATTTTCATTCGTCATTGCAAAATCAAATAAAACAATAAAGTTTTACAACTTCGAATCAGGCAGAGTGAAATATTGTGCTATAAATGTTGGTAAGTACAATAAAACTTTACTGTGCAAAGTGGATCTGCGGAAGTAACGTACATATTACTCTAAACAGCGGAAGTTCATTCATTCCGCCCTTCTTAGATAAGCCCGTTCTCCTTGCTTTGGCGTTACTCTGCCATTGACGTAACAATACGCCAGATATAGGAGTGGTTTCAAGTCTTTCGCGACTAAAATGGTTCATTTTAACCATAGTTTACTTAAGGTATAAAGAGCAATTTTTAAACAAATTAGAAAAGTAGAATTAAAATAAGTAAACAAATCTTGTTGTTCAAGCAAATAGTTAAATGTATGTGTTGTGAGTATGAGTGCGTGCGTACGTGAGAGTGTGTGTGTGTATGTGTGTGTGTGTGTGTGTGTGTGTGTGTGTGTGTGTGTGTGTGTGTGTGTGTGTGTGTGTGTGTGTGTGTGTGTGTATTTGTGTGTGTTTGTGTGTGTGTGTGTGTGTGTTTGTGTGTGTGTGTGTGTGAGTATGTGTGTGTGTTCTGTCAAAACCCCGTTAAAGAATGAAAAATGCTTTTGCAAAAAGCTTTAGACAAGCGTAGGGACAAAAGCCTTTAAAAAATGGCAACGCATGTCACTGTAAATGTTTTCTATCTCTTTTAATGTATATTTTGTTGCTAAACATATTTACAACCTTTTTCCATCAGTCGAAGAAAATGGATTTGTATTTGTTATGTAAGTCAAATTACTAAACTAGAGAAATATAGCTCTCTCTCTCTCTCTCTCTCTCTCTCTCTCTCTCTCTCTATATATATATATATATATATATATATATATATATATATATATATATATATATATATATACTAGGACCCCGTGGCAGTTTCGCACTACACTGCATTCTCTATTTAGTACTTATAAAAAATTTAACAACAATTAATAATTGGTAATGCTTATGGAATTGCTGTTTTCCGTTAAGACGTTATACTAATTATAGAACAGTTATAGTCTTTGTAAATATACCTTCATATGGAATTTGTATACTTTCCCCGACATATTTTGTTTTTAAAGTTTAAATTGAATAAATTGCAAATATCCTTTCTTAGTGTGCGTCTATGTTATAACCGGGATGTAACTTAAAAATGTCAGGTCTCTACTTTCTATACTTTAAACTCTACGTTGATTCTCAGTCAATTACTCAGGACAACGTATACTTGTATATATATATATATATATATATATATATATATATATATATATATATATATATATATTTGTTAAATAAACACTTTCAAAAACGAGAACACCTAATTTTATACATCTATTTCAAACGGAAGCTTTTCGTTGATTATCTGTATCAGCATTTATAAAACCTATTTAGTACCGTATCACTAGTACTGTGACTATATAAATACTCAGGACTGCATAGAGCCCTGATTTACCCGTAGACATATTCGGTACTAAATAAGCCTTTACGATGCTTGAAATAGCTGGAATAAATGTATAAATAAAATACTGCATGAAATACTGCATTCTTGTCTATATAACCATACATACATACATATATATATATATATATATATATATATATATATATATATATATATATATATATATATATATATTTTAAAACAACACAGGTTATTCAAATACAAGAATATTTATTATTTTATATCCAAAGCTGTTCGTTGGCAAGCAGTACCAACATCATCAGAAATGAAAATACGATAATAATTTTCATTCCTGATGATGTTGGTACTGTTTGCCAACGAAAAGGTTTGGATATAAAATAATAAATATTCTTGTATTTGAATAACCTGTGTTGTTTTAAATTATTAAACAAGAAAACGTATTATATATATATATATATATATATATATATATATATATATATATATATGTGTGTGTAGATAATGTATGTATACACATAAACATTATTATATTATATATATAATTATTTTGTATTATAATATATATATATATATATATATATATATATATATATATATATATATATATATATTTTTTTTTTTTTTTAACATAAAGCATAAAGTACGAGGCTTTAGAGTATATTCAGTTAATTGCTAACATAAATATCTATAGGATTCAGCAAAGAAAGACACAAATAGTCTTGTAAAGTGCCGACAAAGTAGGTACCATCAATTATCCTTTTCCGGGAAAGCTATAAACTGTGTGCCGGCGATTTGACAAAAGAAGGGTCCAAACATATTAGGACGGGAAATTCCACTGATCGATATAGCCTGGGAAAACAACCGTGTACCGTTAGATGGAAACTGTGGGAACTTACAAAGAACACATTGGTAGTGGGAGAGATTAGGGATTTCATTAAAAACTAAATGATCGGGAGACGTGGGAGAAGTTTTTGATGGGAACTCGAGAAGAAGGCAGACGGATTGGTGGGGACAAGGATGGGAGTGTTGTAAAAAGAATACATTGTTAAATTAAGTAAAGAGTTTTAATAAGTAAATTTAAAAAAGTGCGACGTAAAAGTTTTTTTTAGAAATATAAAGTAAGCTTTTTTTGAGTGTCAAGTGTAAGTGCAGAAGGTAATAAAGGACAAGATTCCAGGGGCTCATCAGAACAATAAGTATTATTTGAATATAAGTGTAGCCAACAGATATCTATATTTTACTTCGGGACAAATTTAATTTCATTACCAATTATAAAATTTAATCTAGTTTCATCATATCTAATTTAAGAAGCAAAGTTCCCGTATAAGCGACCCGAGAGCAACTATAAAATTTTAATACTGAATTTATTATCCTTGTTATGTTATTTTATTAGAATTCTAAAGCCTCAAAGTCCACCTTTATCATTTTAATGTTAGTTAAGATATCAATCCTGTCACTGCAAAATATTTAATATAAATTTGATATAATGTCTAAAGAAATAAATGCAAGTGATGTTTAAAAATTATAAGATTGTTAATTCTTTATAAACCTGAAGGTGTGACATTAAAAAGGTAAGGTAAATAAATAACATTAAATTTAAATTATAATTATAACAAAAGTTAAGTTATAATATATATATATATATATATATATATATATATATATATATATATATATAATACATTTTCTTGTTTAATAATTTAAAACAACCTAGGTTATTCAAATACAAGAATATTTATTAATTTATGTCCAAAGCTTTTCGTTGGTAAACAGTACCAACATCATCAGGAATGAAAATTACAATAATCATTATTATAAATATTGTAATTTTCATTCCTGATGATGTTGGTACTGTTTACCAACGAAAAGGTTTGGATATAAATTATTAAATATTCTTGTATTTGAATAACCTATGTTGTTTTAATATATATATATTTATATATATATATATATATATATATATATATATATATATATATATATATTGATTTTGTGTGTTATATATAGTTGTATATATAAATATATATATATATACACACAAATATATTTAACACACACAATCAATAAGGAATGCATAAATATAACGGAAATAAAATAAATAGGAATATAATAAATGAACAAACCCAATACAAATCATGTAATTAACCATGGTTTCTAACTTTTAAACGACATTATACAAAACCAGTCATTAAATTCATTGCAGCCTCCCCCAACAGCTCTTCCCAGCAAACAACCTTTAAATACACTGTGAAGTTAGCTTTGCTGAATCGAAAACTATATTTCTCAGAATGTGTTTATATAAATGCACTTAAAATATAATTAAGGAAAGTCACAATTTCTTAAGTACAAAAGTACAATGTTCCTTACTCGAGAACGGTTATGAAGATATTCTCTGTAATATCCACGCTTCTGATAATGCTGCCAAACTCCACCCACCTTCAACTGCGGTAGAAAATATATATATATATATATATATATATATATATATATATATATATATATATATATATATAAATATCGCAGTATAACCTCTAGGTTTAATATTCCTGATGATGTTGGTACTGTTAGCCAACGAAAAGCTTTGAATTGTAAATTCAATTATAATTCTTGTATTTGTATTTAGACTTTTGTTCTTTTATATATATATATATATATATATATATATATATATATATATATATATATATATATATATATATATATTGAACGATCTCTCTTTCCCCAGAAATTCAACCTCAAACTCTTGACTGCTTAACCCGACGTGCGTCACAATCATCGTAGGGCTTGATACCAACAACAGTGGTACTAGTATGTATGGGTTCAAGAGCTGTAGACTAAGCCCTAGACTAGTCTCTAACCAGTAGATTATGGTTTCTCTGCCCGTTTTTACAGGACTGCTAAAGTAGAACCTTCAAAACATTCAGGTAACTGTCAGAATACCCCTGTGATTGTTTCGGTGCAGGTAGCGGTGGACCTTTATCCACCCTTGGCTAGCCTAACGCAAGGGCTATAGAGTAAGCCCTAGACTAGTCTCCAACCAGTAGATTATGGTTTCTCTGCCCGTTTTTACAGGACTGCTAAAGTAGAACCTTCAAAACATTCAGGTAACTGTCAGAATACCCCTGTGATTGTTTCGGTGCAGGTAGCGGTGGACCTTTATCCACCCTTGGCTAGCCTAACGCAAGGGCTATAGAGTAAGCCCTAGACTAGTCTCCAACCAGTAGATTATGGTTTCTCTGCCCGTTTTTACAGGACTGCTAAAGTAGAACCTTCAAAACATTCAGGTAACTGTCAGAATACCCCTGTGATTGTTTCGGTGCAGGTAGCCGTGGACCTTTATCCACCCTTGGCTAGCCTAACGCAAGGGCTATAGAGTAAGCCCTAGACTAGTCTCCAACCAGTAGATTATGGTTTCTCTGCCCGTTTTTACAGGACTGCTAAAGTAGAACCTTCAAAACATTCAGGTAACTGTCAGAATACCCCTGTGATTGTTTCGGTGCAGGTAGCCGTGGACCTTTATCCACCCTTGGCTAGCCTAACGTAAGGGCTACTTTGGTACAGGAGAGACAGGTTTTAACAGACTTAACAAAAGCAGTTTCCAAGAAACTGATTTTAACAATGTACTACGCCAAAGAATCAAAATAAATAGTTAGCCATATCTACAGTAGCGATATTACCCATGCTATGCATCATACAACTTACAGAATATATAAAAGCCAAGGCAACCGAGGAAGATCCTTAGACTTGGATAGCTTCCAAAAGGAACTTCGTCCTGACAGAATGAGACAAACTCAATTTCTTGTAAGAGAGTACAGTCCCAATTCACACAACCACAAAGTGTTTTCTTACGTTTGCCAACTGTAAAGAATTAAACGTCTATCGGAACTGTGTAATTTGTCCAAATTTTCAATCTTCAATAAAATACTTTTCATTCAAGCACTCAAGTTCAAATACATTTTTTGACACTTGTAGTGGATGATTATTGATGTTAGTACAGTTGTTTTAAAATGTTACAGCAAAAATTAAATTAAATAATGAAATAATTGTATCTTTATGCGAGTGAAAATCGTTTCACAAAAGGGGCGAGATATGCAATACAGTTATTTCGTCCCATTTGGCTTAAAAATAAGTGACAACATAATAATTTCATAAGGCAGCTAATTTTATGTCATAGGTCATGTGGTAAAACAGCTGTTTTAACGCAAAGTTAATGTTACTGTATATATAATTGTACTTATCTAATAAAATGTAACTAAAATAGGTTTTTTTCTTGAACTAAGTAGAAATTGACTTTAAAACAGTTTCGTTTATATTACTTGCATAATATATAATACAAGTATCACAAAAGTTCAATAATGTTTCAATTTATACTTTATAAAGATATCTAAAGTGAGCAAAGTTACCTAGAGTGAGGAAAACATAAATACATTATGTATCAGAACCAGACTATGACGTCATCGACTTACACGATATAAATCTAATGTAGCATAGTAAATAATTCTTCCGTCATTTTGAAATCCAGTAAAATAAATATTCATGATTTTTCAATGAGCAGAGTGAAAACGTTTGTACATAGAGACTATTTGAAATTATTAAATTGTTTGTAAATATTTGGCGAATTTATTTGAAGAACATAAAATGATGAAAACTGTTTTAACCGACAGAATTGGTTTAGCCTCTTTATAAAGTGTTTTGATTAAAACCGTTTTTAATTTGTATTATACACAAGGTCTGAGATGTATTGTTTGTAATTAAATATGAGTAGACGCGCATTGTTCGAAATACATAGTTCGAAAAAAGTTCCGATGCCAAAAAAAAAACTG
>JBAIZL010000005.1:70288683-70403683 GCA_036971475.1 Prosapia bicincta | reverse complement strand
TGCTTTCCCAACGTAACAGCTATATTTCCCTCCCACTGCATTCATGTTTCATCGTACACAATGCGTATACGTACACATGGATATCAAAAAACTCTGTCAGTCTGCTTGTTTATTTGGAAAAGCTTTTGGATTTCTCGACTATTTCTATAACCCTCAATGCAGCATTGGACGCCATTTTGCCTTTACACACGTGCAAATTAGTCCTTTGATCTCGTAAATGTTATCCCAGCATCTCTATTGGGATGCTTGTAATGATTCTAAGTATGTTATCACAATTTGGGTATTCATTTCGCACAAATTATCTATGTTTGTTATATATTACTTGGGATAAATAAGAAAAACAAGTAATATAAAAAAACATTTTTAGAGTCAATTGAAAATTAGGTAAATAATAAAAAAAAAAAATTCATATACTTTTTGCTAGATAATTACAATTAATGTAAATAAAGTAACATAGCCTATGCGTTAAAACAGCTGTTATACCGCATAACCTATAACTAACCTATGAAATCAGCTGTTTTATGAAATCATATGTTATCACCTATTTCAACCTAAATGGGACGAAATAGCTATATTGAATATCTTGCCCCTTTTGTAAAAATGTTTTTACTCATATTGAACTACATTTAAATAATGAATTATTATTTGAAAACGTATTACCATCAAGGGTTATCCGGTACAAGTTTTAAAAAAAGTATTTGAACTGGGGTGGATGAACAAAAAGTATTTTACTAATGATTGCAAATTTGAACATTAAACTTATAAATTACAGATGGAACTGAATATTGATAATTAAGTATTTTAAGCTCTCTTGGATCAATGCCAGGAGTAAGTGTGTCACAACAAACCACGAATGGATTCCTTATCTCGACGAGGAATAGGTTCCATTCCTCGTTAGTGTCTCCGAGACCACTCTCCTTTTACAACCCCAGCATTAAGTCTTCTTTGTATTAGTAATAAACGCCTGGATGAAGCCTTTCCATTTAACTTACAAGAGTCGATTGCTTCGTGTCACAGGTAACTTTTAAATCCACTGATATTATTTTCAAATTTCTTACAAATCTCCCCATTACACAATTTAATAGTAATTACAAATGTTTGAAATATTTCATGAAGCCAAATTATTTTCTTTCAAAAGAAGTTATAATATTTATGACGTCAAAATTATAATATATTAAGGGGCTGCGGAAACTGATTAACGTGTCTTTTTTAAGCGTTTAAGTCTTTTAGAAACAAGAGAAAATATTCCATTCAAGTGTACAAATAAAGAAAATAAATTTATTTCCTCGCATAGTAACTTGACGAGAATAAAATTACTCTCAGCAAACTGCCATATTTGTCGAACTTCTTATCCGCTTCAGAACATTGGTCCATTCCAAATTTTCCATGTCGCCTGGCTGTTTTCCAATACGATATCTGATTCAACTTGTGTTTTATTTAATAATTTGTCTGAACTTTAACAAAATCCCGAGTCCTAAATGAGTACATTTGTACAATTTTTTATTAAATCAGAGTCAGAAGGAAACGAGCTCTGTTACAAGAAGAAAATTAAAAAACAGTTTAGATTAAGGATGGTTAGGTTAGGTTACATCAAAATCTTTAAAAGACAGTAAAGAAGATCTATTGAGCTATTTTGACTTTTATTTTACACATATACGGAATTAACTCGTCGGAGTCTTAAAACAGGGTCCGATCTTAAATAGACATTTCTTTGTTATTAAAATATTAGTTCAAGGGCTTAAAATATACCCTCACTTAATGCACAAATCAATTTACAGATGAACCGTCTTAACGTCTGAGGTAATTTAGAGGGGATGATGATAGCGACATTATTTGCAAAACCTAAAGATATTTTTTGAAATTAATTACTTTTCCTTACCGTAATTATTCCTAAACATTTTGTGTAAAGGAGGACGGATTACTGAATTCAGTGAACACAAGAAAGTGTAGCGAACATTTATATATTTTATACATTTAAATTTTACTTTCAGGAGATAAAATTACAGGTTTCTGTCTGTAATGTCTCTTTGAGCTTTGTTTGTGTACAAACATAGAGTATTTACTTTCAGGAGATAAAATTACAGGTTTCTGTCTGTAACGTCTCTTTGAGCTTTGTTTGTGTACAAACATAGAGTATTTACTTTCAGGAGATAAAATTACAGGTTTCTGTCTGTAATGTCTCTTTGAGCTTTGTTTGTGTACAAACATAGAGTATTTACTTTCAGGAGATAAAATTACAGGTTTCTGTCTGTAATGTCTCTTTGAGCTTTGTTTGTATACAAACATAGAGTATTTACTTTTGATATATTAAAAATATGCAAAGCAAATAATGGTAAAGGGAAATTCAGAATAGAAATTGGTTAAATTTAAATTGGTAAAAAGCAAACAAAAAGAACAAACTAATACTGAAGGTAAGAGAAAAACCAGAATAGTTTCAAAATCAAATTTAAGGCAATGTTCTATAGTATATATAAATGTGTGACAAGTTTTACAAATGTGAAGATAGAAGCACTATCCACCAATGCCGTAGGTGAAGTACCGGACCATCGGACGTCCCTCTGAATATGTCCACTTTATGTCTATACAACGGCTGATGGACCGTGTATTTGAAAAAGTAACTTCAAAAGAGGTGATCGCCTGCTACCCTTTCTTACAAAGAAACAAAGATTATGAAAATATTTTGGGACTATCTTAAAACCAGTATATAATTCCAGCCCCCCACGAATCCAACATCAACAGTTTGACTACCGAGCAGGTATACAGCTTCGGGATCTAGGTAGGACCGGTGTGTATGTACCCAAAGACCTTACTTTATTTCGGAGTGGTCACGGACCCCCGGGACGGCAAATCATCTAGAGTCTAGCACTACATGTACATGGGTAGAACGTTAGTAAAAGCGAAAGAAGGATAAGATGAAACAGAAGAATGGCAACAATGAGTCTTGTGACGTCTATCTCTAACTTAAAGAACACAAACTCTATGCAAACTTTTGGGACTATCTAAAACCTAGCATACGATGCCACGTCCCTCGAATTCAACCTCCAGTTAACTAGCTTCACACTTTAGACAAGTGCCTTGATACCACAGTGACCTCTGAGACAAGTCTATACCAACCCAGCACTACGCAAGTTTGACCGCATTTCCAGGACTACGCAAGACCAGTAGAACCTTCCGAACAGTCATTTCTTGCGTATTTCCATTTCTGTATCCCCCTCCCTAGGGGGACTAACGTGCATGACCGGAGTAGATTTTGTTGCGCTCCTGGCAACTCGGAAGGGGGCTGTACTTCATGTCTCATTGCTGTATTTGTTAACGATGCGAAGACAATCCTACCCCTACGAACACTTCGAACGTCACATTTACTGTGAAATATTAACTATCAATAGATTCCCATTTTCAACCAACATAACCAAGAATTACAAATTTGACACACTATTTTAATAACTAAACTAATTCTACTGTATACAATATGGTTTTGTCCAATAACGGGACAAAAACTATAAATGCTGTCTAATAAAAAGGAATGGAAGGAAGTAGACGACAAAATGAAAAGTAAATGCTAAATAAATTCCAATTACTACCCTAGTGAAAGTTTAATACAATACATTCAGTTCCCTGTTCGTTTCGCATTGTAAATACAAAAAGCATAATTGTATTAATGCTGTAAGTGATGACGTGTTATATTAGCATGCAACGTTGCCAAATCCCTTTTGCTGCATCAGCAAAGAGTATGTACAAAGGAATATAAGATGTAATAAATTCAAAAGGAGAAAATTAAATACTGTTGCTATTTCACAGCGTTGCCCTGCGCAATTTTATTATTGGCTTAAGTTGGATTTGTAGAGGATAAGTTCGAATATTTCGTGATGTCAGCAGTTTTACGTTAGTTTTATATTATTCTGTTTTAGGTAAAGTATTGTCTTGCAGGTTTTTATCATGAAAATCAAGTTTATATTTCAATATAATTACACTAGTGAGAGGATTTGAACATTCGTTAGTAAGAGTGTTAATAAAATACGGTAACAACAGAGAAGATCATTTATAATTAAACTCCTTCTATTAGTTCACACTCTTCTTATATATATGTCTTGTTCAAATTTTCAAACGTTAATCAAATACATGTTATTCATATTGTCAAGTTGAAATAGTTTTTTTTAAAACTTGTAGTGGATCACACTTGATGTTAATACAGTCTTACTAAAACACTTGTTCAATAATTAAATTTAATAAAAAATGTTAGTTTTCCCATGGGAGAAATAATATTCACAAGAGGGGCAAGGTATGAAATATAGTTATTTCGTCCCATTTGGTTTAAAATAAGATATAACATATGATTTCATGGTACAGGTAATGACGCAAAGGTTATGTTACTTTATTTATATTACTTGTAATAGTTAATCAAAAAGTAACTGAAATAATATTTGGTTACTGATCTAAGTAGGAAATTACTTTAAAACTGTTGTGTGTTTACAAATTCAGATTTCAATATTGTTACCTTTAATATATTCATAAAATTCTCTTACTAGGAAGAAATGTTATTAGAATATATACCTAATTATAGAAGCTTTATATCGGATTTACTTACAATATAAATCCAAATTAAGGGTTTACTACAAAAGTGATAAATGTCTGACAGTGTTGCCAAGTTTAATGTATCGTAATGCCTACTTTTATTACGCTGGTGAAACTTTGAACCCATAACTCTAAATCAACTTCAAAGTAATGGGTTGTAAATCCAAAATAAGAAGTCGCAAAGACCACAGTGTTGCCGGATTTAATGAATCTCGAACATAATATCAATTTACCGTTGTTTTGTTACTACGAAAATTCTACTGAAATAACTTCTTCAACTATTTACTTCATAAACTTTAGTTTAATTTTGAGAAAAATATTGTTGAAAGTTAAAATGATTTATTTATTTAAAGTTCTCGTAGAGTGTAAAAATGAGCTTTCATTAATTAATGAAATTTGCTACCGACTGCAAGATATAAAGTAACTTACCTTTCTTTGTAAACACACTCAAGATATTCCGTCATTCACTCTAGATGCTCTGTAGTAACATTTCGTATTTTCTAGTGTACTTCACCATATGATTAGCTTCAAGACGTTTTCTCCCATTTCCTTTCGCTTATTGCCATTTCTCGAGATGTGACGTTCCCTTTTCCTTTTATCGTATTCTGTTTCTTCAAACAAGTGTCTATCATTCCACAAGTGTAGTCTTACAAAATTTCAAAAAGTGCTTAACTATTTCTGCTTGGTAAAAACTATATTCATCAGATTTAATAGTTTCTATCGCCTGAAAGTCGTATCAGTATTCTAATATTTGTTTTTACTCAACACCTCCTAAAGTTATCCATTGTAAACCTTACTTGGATCCTCTATGAGCCTCATTGGCGGCACGTGTTTGGTTGCTACCTAAGTTACATGCACCACCCGCACATGGGAGGCAATGCCGATCCATCTACTTCGTATGGTACATGTGTTCTTATAGTTCTGGAAGAGTAGCAGGACAGCTGTCACTGGTGGAGTTCGTCTCGTCCCAGTGGCGGGCCCGTGATCAGTCAAAGCCTTATAGTAATTTCGAAAGACTTCTATATACTGCACCACGTCCCTCACCTCAGGCCTGACGCTGGTCACCCGGACTGGAGGTACGCATTTGAGGTTGGATTCGTGGGAGTAGTCTCATTAACTGGATAGTAGAAATCCCAACTTTAGGGCTGAAAATGTGTCCTTTGGTAAGGGAAATAAGAACACTCTTCTGTGTCAACTATTTAATTTCTTTTTATTATTATTTGGAACAGCTCAACCACACTGCCCTTATAGTGACCTCTGGGTTATAGTCAAGGTCTAAGGGAACGGGTTTATGCCCGGCCAGGATCATGTCCCGAGTCTGAGAGCCGACCGTTAGGTAAAGCCAACCGTAAGTAGATAAATATATGATTACACTACCTCTTCCGAACTAATCAGACGGGACATTGAGGTACGGAAACCTGGCCGTACTGGCCCCGAAGAGTTCTGGTTCAGTCCGTATTGTCTGGTTGGAGTTCGTCTTGCCCAGGGGCCACTCTAGACCTTACAATACGGTCGAAAGACTCTTGCAGATTTGTATCACCAAGTCATGGCACCAAGCCTACGTCTTGGGTTTGACTCTAACGAGTTTTGGGTGGGATATGTAGGACGTAGGTTCAAATACTTGACTAGTTATTCTCCCAATTATGCATCTATCTTTGTTTTCCTTGTGGCTTAGGAGGTAATCACTGGGAGACGAGGCACTCTAATTTACAACTCTTCTTATTTTCACCCCCTTTCTTTCCTAATATATACTTCCACAACGACACACCTGGTAATACTCCTATGGTTGGGAACTCTTTCAAATTACCAGTGAGATATAGTGAGTACATAATTAAAAATTATTCATTTTTATTTTGCGTAACGTTTCCCAATACTGACACTAGCCACATACTTTCATTGCGCCTTTATGAAAAATCTTGTTTCACTTTTATTAAATTAAACAAAAACCATCTTCGAGTTTTAGAGTGAGATTATTTCGGAAAAAAACAACGTTATTAAAAACCAAGCCGGTACCTGTATACAACGTTTATACATTGTGCATCTATCTTTAATTCGCGACAAGAGCTGAAAGGCCGGGTATAGTGAGGACCACGTAACCGTGCACTTGGCCTTGAGAGATCGCAAGAGATTTCTCTTGTACTACCATTTCTGAAAAATATTACATATTCAGAATATTCTATACATCAAGAACTCCTGCATTCGATATGGCTATACATATTTCAAGATGGTTTGGTATATCATACTCGAAGCTAATTTATCATCGAATGAATCTAACATGGACCTTTTCATGGAAGTTAGTGTTTGCATACTAACCCTATACCTCCCGGTTCGCTTACTGCGATCTCTCAAGGCCAAATGCACGGTAACATGATCCGCGCTATACTCTAAGTCATAGGTCTTCTTTTATTCACAATCTTACTTTATTTTTAAAATCTTTCATACATAACACACTGACTAACGCTCTTTTGTGCGCCTTTTCCAAGTTACCATGTACAGCCAGAGAACTTTAGTGAGTAGCCTACATAGTTGAAAATTATTGATTTTTTAATGTACCAACTTGCCTAATACTGAATCTAGACTCCTAATATCATTACAGCTAGTTTATGCAATAATCTTAATTTTACCCATTAAACTATAAGTCTATTTTTATAGTGTTAATCATATTTAATTATTGTTAAATTATTACCTATTGTTATACTTTAATTATTGTTGTTATTTATTTACTGTTATATTGTTTGTGGTTGTTCATTGTTTTATATTTTTTATTGTTTTTTTAGTTGTATAATTATTGTTACATTTTTATTGTTATATTATTATTGTAAGGTTTTAATCCTATTTTTTAATATAGTTTCTTGTTGTTTGCTTATATATATATTTATTAGTTATGTTTTGTATTTTGTTTCTTTTAAACATTTTTTGATTAGTTTCAAATATTTTGCAGTAGTCACTACCGTTGGTTGGCGATGATAACGAAATTTTTTTTAAAAATAGATTTTAAATAAATAAATTATAAGTAATTATTTGAAGAACGAACTTGAACTAACTTACCAGGTTACGCTTCGTCAATGAAACGACGGTTTCGAAACCTAACTTACTCTAACTATTAACTTACTAACTAATAAATTAATAGTTTTCATTTAGTTCTTCAAATTAATTTTACAACTTCTTTATATTTCGTTTAACTAAAGCTATGTTTAGCTTGTAAAGTGAGATTATTTTGGAACAGAACGATTTAATACAAAGCCTATTCGTTATCTGTTTGCAGCGTTTATACATAAACCCGCCTCTACGTAAAGTAATTCATAGTGAGCTCTACAACCCTTAATTAACGAAGGATGTAATGACACTTAACAAATTTACTAATGGAAACTCCGAAGCTACTGCATCAGCTTTTCTATTCATGTATTTTAATGAGTGCATGAATGCAGCCACTACCGTGTGTGCTTCTATATAAAGGGGTTTTAGCCTTTTAACTAAACATAGGTAGATTTCAAGGGGATAAAAAAGTCTGCATGTTTTTTTTTTATTGAGAATGCTCTATTTATAACTCTCTCATTAGTTAAATTTTTCTAATTGTTATGAATATTAAATTACATATTCGCTTTGTTGCGATCCTACTGGTTCCATTGAGTCGGGGATATTCGTTAATCCTCTCCGGATTACAAGCGTTATCCACGGTTGCCAACATTCTAAATGCTAATGCAACAATGGACTGACAGTGGTAATTGTTGTGAACAATTGTTCGGATGTTCCTCTCAATGCAGTGCATTTAGTGGCGGAAAAGTAAATGATACATGAGCAAACAATTGTTACTTGCACAGTTTCTGGAACCTAGTTTTGTGCGACCAGATTTTCGCAATGATTAAAGTAAATGCGTTTACTTTAACAATAGTTTAAGGGGTGATTTTAAATTTACGAAAATATTCTAAACAAACTATTAAAAATGTTAAAAAATACAAAATATTCCAATAAAGCAATAAATAAAAAATCCTTCCACAATATACGATACTTTTTCCTTTATGACGATTGTTAGGTATGAAAAAAGGCTTTTAAATAATTTAATATACAAATGACTAACATATTTCAATAGACAGATCACTCTCATTTTTCTCCCCAAAGAACAAAATGTAACAATTTATTTTGTAACTATCGGTTTTAGAAAATTTAAAATTTGTAAATACGTTAAAGGCTTTACCATTTGAATAATAATTTTTAATCTGTACCTGAATTAGAAGTATATGAAAATCTAGGGTGCATAGCTAAATCAGCTCACATTTCACCTACAACTCCACCAACCACCGAGCGTTTCTTTTTTCCACGGAGTCATGCCGGCCACAAGTTCTTAGTCTTCAACGCACATTGCTCATTTTAATTCCATAGACGTAATCTGGATTCACGTAAGAGGTTAAGTTGCAGGAAATAACAGGAAGTTTGTCATGGTAGAAATATTAAGGGTGGATAAAGAAGTAAGGAAAATACTTTTTTATTGAAAGAATCTATGATAAGAAGAATCAATAGGTTATATTTTTTGATTGGAAGAAGATGATAGAGTACATGAAGCAAATCATTGTCCATGGTTGGAAGCATAACAGGTTGATGGAAAAGATCGTGAAGCAAATTACAATAGACGTCTGGTATAACAACGAAGAAAGATCGAGTGAAGGAGACTGATTTTAATGCTAATGAAGTGGATGAAGACGTCAGTTTCATCTCTGGGGATTCCCCTTTCTCTCTATTTGCAGTAATAGTATGAGAATTAAAAAGACAATGATTTGTGGGATTTTTATATCTGTGTTAGAGCTTTTTGCATTTTGAATTTCATGAATAAACATTGCGTATGTTATTGATCTGCAGACTACTAAAATTTTCGATTCTCTGGATTCGTCTAAGTTATATAGGCCTTCATGATATTCTAATAATGAATTCAATCACCGTCTTCGTCATATGGCGAACCCTTTTAAAAGTTTCGCTTCAATGTAATGGAAACACAAACCATTCAACTTTGATTTATGAATAGTAATTCCTGAAAACACGTCAAACATACGGGTAAAGCTGACAAACAAGCGGAATAGAAATGCTTCACGATCTTATTTGTTGTTGCGTCATAAATAATAATATTTTCGTTATCTCAAATCGGCATTTCTTTTAATAATTTAATTCGTTCAAAGCAACTAATACATACATAAGACATAGTTGATGATTTGTTATTTTCCCAAACAAGAATCAGAATCTGCACTTTAATGGAGAATCGATTATCGACGATGACACCAAACCATTAGAATCGGCAATTTGAGGAATTAAGATTTGGAATCGGCTCATTCTCAGCTTATATAATGTTGATTTTATGTAATTATTTATTTTCTTCTTCAAATACTAGAAACGTTTATTTGTGATGTGTATTTAAATTTATTTTCGTAGATATTTTATTTTTTTACAACAATCTTTGTCACGAATCTATATATGGTACGAACGGCCTGGGAGACTTTTAATTTGCGTCTTCCACCGTCAAAACCACAGTGTGTCTTCCTCACACTCTAATGGGACTTGCTAAGCATAAGCTCAAGAATTGGCATTTATTTAAAACTATTTTCAAAATTTTTAAAGTGGGGAAACAAATCGTTGTAAAGGTTTGGTTTGACAGCCCTAACTTACAGGACGCTTCTGGAATTAAACAAAATTAAATTCTGAATTAAATAGTTTAAAGATCATATTTCTTCAGTTCCTTGGCACAAGTCCATATACCACGTCATTGAGTTGGCTATTAGGCGAATATAAAGAACTTGGGTATACAATAAATGTTCCTTCCTGGCGACAGCTGAGTTATTTCTGGGAAAACGGAGCTTCACATATTCTGTACGTAATGGTCAATACATTTTATATGTCTCTTTTGTAAATTGCTGTTTAATTGTATAAGGCTAAATGTACAATTGCCCTGGGGATTGGTTTGTTTTTAAACAATTTTTCTGTTCAAACATATTTTTTAAAGTTAACCTAATACAAATTTAATTAATTCCATTAGCAACCTCGTCATGTTTCATCCATTAGGCAATAATTGAGCGGATTTGTGAGTTAAGGTTATAAAAAAATAACCGCACACGAAATCACAAAACAATATACTTTATTGTCACGCGCGTTTCAATGATTTATGTCATCATCATCAGTTACACTACCGCAAATTTACAACTGCAACTAAAGTTCACGTTTAGTTGCATTTGTAAATGTGTAGTAGTTGTCACTGATGACGATGGCATTAGTTACTGAAACGCGTTATGACAATCAAGTATATTGTTTTGTGAGTTTGTATGCAGTGTTTTTTGTATCACCCAATAGGAAAAAAGTGTGAGGAGGATATAATTGAGCTATTTTTCTCTTTCCGTGTCTTGTAAATACGTTACCATCTTGCTTTACTCCTTACATTGTTAGGTTCAATTTAAACAATAAAATAATACTGCTAAATATTGTTAGAATGCCAGTGAGTTAAAAGAGGTTGTTACCCGACTATGATGCAATTTTTAAATAGTGTAAAAATTTGAGGTTTTTTGAATACACACTTACTATCGATTTATTCAGCACATAAGGAACTCACCAACATCTGTAATGTTTTTACAAAGACGAATGAGCTAGCGTGTGGCTGGCAGGAGGTACGCGCTGTCACAACAAACATAATAAGGTCGTACAGTTTATTTTGCGAGCTTTATTGCTGGAATTACGACTCTGATTCCTTGTTTGCAAACAAACGCAACAGGAATTGTAACGAGGTGACTCAAACAAAGGCATTAAAGTCTTTACTGGAAGTGTCGTGTAGGGGGAGATTTGTTCTGGGTACATAAAAGAAAACAAATTGGTTAAATAATTCGCTCGCAGTACGGCGGAATTGGAAATATACTACAAAGTTGTTTGTTGCTTGCATAATATTGTACAAGGAGCAATGACAGTTTATGTGTGGTATTTACTTGCTAATAACTGTCTTTTAAAAGGCAAACATTTCTATCAAAGAAGTATATTGTCACTAAATATTGCCAACGAATGTACAAGATATTTTGCTGTTCAGGGTTAAGGTGATCAGAACAACCTCCCATTTTATTATGGGAAGGAGAATAACCATAAATCGATCCCAAACCTTACCTAACCGTCAAATAAAGGCTTTTCAGTTTATCTTTTTTAGTTTGTCTGCTTCTTTCTATTTGTTTTATTCAGATAAAAAGTGATCTTCATTTGAAAAAAGTAATATACATTCTAATAAAATGTCAATTTCCACTTAGGTCAACCGAAAATAATTTTATTTTAGTTGTTTTTTATAAAATAATTTCAATTAGTATAAATATGTATATAAAAATGACACACACAAATTAAAATATAAAGTGTCAGCAGAAAGCGAAATTAATTAATTAAATTTAATTAATGAGTTAATGTTTGAAAAAATTATATTATCATCAAGTGTAATCCACTACAAGTTTAAAAAAATATATTTGAGCTTGTGTAGATGAATAAACTTTATATCATTATTAATGTTTAGAAATTTGAATAAGATATATAGGTATATGTATATATATATATTTATATATATATATATATATATATATATATATATATATATATATATATATATATGGTGATACGCATTCCTTCACAAATGGAAAAATATGATGAATAGTTATTACTTGGAGTACATCTGTTCATTCTGTAGTGCATAAATTCGCAGTTCCGACGTTTCGCTAGAATCTCATCTAGCATTGACTAGGTGAACCCAACAACAGTTGACTCGCTCTTTAACTGTTGTTGGGTTTTTCCTCGTCAATGCTAGATGAGATTATAGCGAAACTTCGGAACTTCGAATTTATACACTGTAGAATGAACGGATGTACTCCAGATAATAACTATTCATCATACACACACACACACACACACATATATGTATATATATATATATATATATATATATATATATATATATAATAAATTAAAAATATTTCAAAAACAAGAATACTTTTAATGAATATATTTATTCAAAGCTTTTCGCCGATAAAATAGTATCAGCATCTTCAGAAAAATAATTATCTAATAAAATACTTTTACAAAATTAAATCGTATGTCTGACATAAATTAGACAAATGATTTAATTTTGTAAAAGTATTTTATTAGATAATTATTTTCCTGAAGATGCTGATACTATTTTATTGGCGAAAAGCTTTGAATAAATATATTCATTAAAAGTATTCTTGTTTTTGAAATATTTTTAATTTATTAACTATATTACAAGAAAACATATCACCATATTTAATATAATATAATATATATATATATATATATATATATATATATATATATATATATATATATATATATATATAATACGTTTTCTTGTTTAATAATTTAAAACAACACAGGTTATTCAAATACAAGAATATTTATTATTTTATATCCAAAGCTTTTCGTTGGCAAACAGTACCAACATCATCATCATGGATGATGTTGGTACTGTTTGCCAACGAAAAGCTTTGGTAAATATTCTTGTATTTGAATAACCTGTGTTGTTTTATATATATATATATATATATATATATATATATATATACTGCTTTTATTTTGTATATAGTTTGCTGTCTTTTTAATAATTTTTAAAACTTTTTATTTAGTGATATTTTTTATTTTGTTCATTGTGTCTCTATTAGTTTGATTTTTTTATGTTTATATATTGTTTTTAGTATATTGCGTTTTTAATTGTTTCGATAACATTTTATTTAACGATATTTTGTAATTAGTTTTATGGTTTTTCCAATAGTTTTATCTAACTTTCTATTTAGTGGACTAATATATTTTATTGAGTTTATTGTGTCTCTAATAATTTTACCTTTGTATGTAGAGATGTTTTGTATTTAGTTCTGTTTATAATAGGTTTCTTTAACTTTTTACTAGTTATATGCTAAGTTATTAATAGAAATAATTTCTCAGAACTTGCATGTTGCTAAAGTTAGCAACACTTTTATTCTATTAAATTCCAATAATAGTTATAGGTGTCAATTGCGTTGGGCTCTTAATATGACTTTTCTATTATTTTATTGTAACATTAGCTTAGCTAATTTCTAAATCAAGTCAGCTGATTCAGTAATTATATATTGAAACCTAGAGTCTAGACAAAACGCTAAGTGAATTGTTCAATGTATTTAACCTACAACATTATTACGTATTGAGAAAGTCCATGAGTAGTTTCACAATACAAAATGGCGGTATTCTAATGCTTTGCATTATTTTTAGTTTAAATGTGTTTAATTAAAACGTGAGCAAGTAAATAACTCCAGTTTGCCCAATTGAAGCTTGCCGCAAAATATTTCCAAGCGTACAATGTGAATAGATTCTTACTTCCTTTAACCAATAGGGCTTCTAAGATGCGTTGGAGGTTTTTATGTTTATGAGAAGTAACACATTTCTTTTCATCTTCAGTAATCAGACAGCATACGTGTTCCAACTTCCTAATGGCTTCCTCTTCACTTTCGAACATTTTGGATCAAACTTTTGACCTTATTTTGTTTTAGCAAGGCAATGATTTTCAGGAAGTATTTTCAGCTCGAAACCTAAAAGCGTAAGGATTAAGGATTATTTTAAGTAAGGATGATATTTGTTTTTGAGAAATTGTATTAGAAAAAATCTTTCGGCTTAAAAATTTTGTTTATGAAAAAAGTAACGTTTGTAATTAGGGAAATCATAATATACTTTATTTTGATATTTCCTAGAGACAGAATAGAAATCTTCAATCAGTCACACAATGACTATGTCGGAGAATGAAGGGGTTTTGTTTCCCCCAGATATTTAGAATTCTTAATCTAAAACTTTCGAACTTTCTACAACGGGGTTTTCCAGTAATGTGTTTGCAGTTATGATTAGGTGGTTGAAACGGCTTTGAGCAATAACACATCTTAATGAACCTTACGAATCTTAATTATAGCTAGTGTTATTTCTTAGTTACTCATTCGTCTTTCTTAGAGGGGTTTGTAATCTCCGCATGACTCCAACAGAGAGTAGGTCTCTTTAAACGTGACCCACGGACGATTCCAATATTCCAGGTCCCGCCTTTACTTCATCCCAGATTTACAATAACTATCCACTTGTCATAGATCGTAGTAGATATACCTATGGCCTTTAGAATTTAATAAATACAGTTTACCATAACAACATTTACAACCACAAATAATCCTAAAGCAATTTTTAAGTAACTGGGGTTTTGAATTTATATTATAAAACCACAAAAAATGGGATATTTAAATTGATAATGTCGCATTTACGCTGTTATTACTTACTATTAACTTCTATTACTACTATTACTTAACATTACTTGCTTTAGATTCCTAGATTAACCTGACGCGAAACCAGTAGAAACCAATGTTTGGTACAGGCAGAGCCGAAAGTTACAAAAGTTGTAAAAACAGGCGTAAATTACCCCCAATATCGGAGTCCGTTCTAATTGAAAAAGTTTCTACGCGGCCCTAAAGGTAAAAGCATTAGGGCAATAAAAGTAACGAGGGATCAAATTAGAATTTATGCTTTAGTGTTGCGATGCTCCTCTTGAAAATACATAGGTTCTCTCTTGTGCAATGTTCTCCTCCTATATATTGAAATTAATGGTTGTACTTTTTGTGTTTGCTTATTTAATATTTAGAACTCTGATGAATAATATAAAACAGTATAACTTTAATTATTTAATTAAATATTTGCGTAGACCTTCAGCTATTTGCATTTACTAATGACCATCACCCCACCACACGCATATATATATATATATATATATATATATATATATATATATATATATATATATGCATCCCATATGCATGAAAAAAATAAAAGAAATACAAATACAAGAATAATTTATTGAATTATAAAATCAAAATTTTCGTTGGCAAGCATTACCAACATCCTCAAGAAATTCTGAAGAAAATCAAGCAAAACTATTTTTGTATTTGAATTTTTCTTATTATTTTCATTATTACACAAGAATACAATGTAATGAAAACAATGTTATATATATATATATATATATATATATATATATATATATATATATATATATATATATATCTGAACTTATAGTAGTCGATCGAAAAAGTATGACAATAAAAGTTTTTGGTTTGATGTTAATAATTGGAGTTCAGTAGACATACAATATTGTTTTGTTTTTTTTTCTCTCTGCTGCGTACACAAATAAATCGGAAGGTTTTCCGACGCGTGAGCAACCACATACATCTGTTAATGTGAGAACAATGAATGTCCAAAATAATTCTAATTTGTTGAGTGTTACTTGGCAACCGAAATCTAGAAATAATTAAATGAAATGTTTAGTACGAGATAATATAGAAAATCATATTTGCTATTTTGGTACTTGAAAAATACTTGTTAAAAACATTTGTTCTGTCGTCGGGAAGCTGTTTTTCTAAAAACCAAGCGCTGTTTTATAGGTTATAATTTTCTGCTAAGATTATTTTTTTTGGGGGGGGGGAGTTTTTGGGGGTTTAAGGTTCCGTGCCTCTTTTGCCCCCCCCCCCCCGACTACTACCCTCACACTTGCTATACCAGACACCTTTCCAGGAATATACTTGAAAATTTTCCAAATTTCATTACGATCGGATCAGTGGTTTAGTAATGCATAAGGCTCATACTTAATACATACATACAAACATTCAGATATATATATATATATATATATATATATATATATATATATATATATATATAGATATATATACATATATAAATATATGTATATACATATACCTAATAAATACATATACATACATATATATATATATATATATATATATATATATATATATATATAAATTAAATGACACCTTAATAATCATTCTTTGTTTATGATAGTGTCATTTAACTGTGTATATATAAAACAAGAAAAAGGGAATCGATCCAAGGATTACAATATATATATATATATATATATATATATATATATATATATATATATATATGTATAAATATACACGATGATACATATACATACTTAAATACGTTGTTAATATATTCATGTACTTTTATTATTTATTATTTGTTTAGTGGTAATGCTAAAACAGTCGCCATTTTATAATTTTTTTAAAAGTTCGACGCGTATCATAATGGCACGTGAGCTAATACGAGGCTAAACCGGTATCACTTGATGTTTATTACACGTATAAAGTAATTAGAACTTACGGTACAGACGATACGAAACCAGTAGTGAATAAAAAACCCACCTGCAATGAATATACCATTTATATATCTCACAAAAGTGTTGAACTCGACGCATAATGGAACTTCCAGTCCGACTAATGACCAACGCTAATTGCACGATTACCTGTTTGGCTCCTGCTTATTTGAGTGCTCTGCTATGTTAAAGCAGTGCAAAACAAGCAGGGTTTAAAATTTGAGTGGTTCTGCCATTTAAACAGATATTATTTTAAAAGTATGACAATAATTAAAATTAAAGATAAGTAGTTATACGAAATGTTTTAAGTGTTTTAAATACCATTAAAGGTATGTGTTTTCAAGTGTCTTCCAAAGTATATACAATATTAGTTTTATTCTAAAAAATTGTTTTATTGCTAGATTTATATATTTAAATTAAGAAACGTTTGATTACTCTTTAAAACATATCTTTCTAATACTGAAAATATGAATGGAAAATTTCATTTTCGTCGACGTATTTTATTTAGATTATTGTTTACCACGGTTTTTGTCATGCGGTATATATTTATTAAAAACCTTTATTCAAACACAAATTTTTATCCACCCTTTAAAAAGACATACCGGATCAGTTGTTTACATTAAACAAATATTTCTAACGATTTGTTTTGGGCAGTCTCGCTGTCTATTCAAATCGTTTTGAACACATAAAAGTTATTTTGAATAATATAAGACAGTAGTTCTCTTTTGAATTTTTAAAAAAGGTTTATTTCCAAAATATTTAAAAGAATAACATTTGAAAGCATACTCAGAATAATATTTCACAACTTTACAATTTATTTCAGATCATTATAAAATATTTGTATTAGACAAAGTAAGGTTAAGATACGATGGCGGAAATGTTGCCAAAAATTATGTATTATTAAAGATGTTTTTGGATGAAAATTAATTCAGCAATACAAAAGAAGAAAGTGTTTGTAAAACAGAAAATTTTACTAAATAAAGGAAAAACTCTAAACTCCTTTGAAAAATATATATTGAAAATAATATAGCATGCAATACGTCTGAAGAAAATACCAAATGAATGTCTGCTACAATGAAGTTGGAATATCTGCAAGAGAGAATAAACTTGCAAGAAAATAGGACCAAATTCGATGAGTGAGTTAGAGAAACATAGGGTTTGGTGGGCCTTAGGGGTTTCGGCTGCGTCTATATCCTTGACAATTGGTTGCGAGTAACATACAGGGTGAGAAGTGTTGGGTATTCGTCAGGTATAGGTATTTGCACGTGCTGGTACTTGCCAATCGCCTGTACTAGCCTAGATGAAAAAACTTGTCTGCCGTAATGCGGGTTGCGTCATTTTCCTCGCGGCTTTTGTGAAGGCGCTCCAGTATATAAAATTCGAAATGCTGTAAGTAATGTATGTCTACATCCGCGATAATGTTCGCAAAACGGTCTTTGTCTAATCTCCTCTTAACTCCGCCTATATTGCCACGTCAGGTCAAAGTGCCAGCTTACGTGTCAACACCTATAAAATAAAGATATTTTCCATTTGGATGGCCCTTTATTTGGTAGAGTCGGCTTTCAGGGGGTTTAATGTTGAGGGGTGTTTTCAGTAGGAAATAACTGACTAAATTTCTTTTACTCTTACTGTTTTAAGTCCTGTATTTTTTATGTTTGTGAAGGAGTGGATTCTATACAAACCGTTTGAGTCCAGAGTGATGCTTGTCATTAGAAAAGTCCTATGCCAGTACCTAGGATTTGTAAGTCCCATTGAGCTTAACGACAATGTACCTCACTGTTTTTGAGTTCATTTTACAACAAAATTATTTTGGAATGGAAATATTGTTTTTAAGGTTATGTTTTATAAAGCTGTTTTTTAGTATTTTGCCCAGAATATATGTTCATTTAACGTAATATTAAACGTAATAAAGCCAAATGTAGGGATCTCTCGTTAATAGACAACCATACATCTTGCGTTGTCTAGATGTACACTGAAAACGCCCAAGTACCGGCAACTTGACAGTCTGCACGCCGTATAATCTTAGTATGAATGTTTACAATATCAGACAAAGGGGATTTCCTTCTCACTGTCTGGAAGCTATTGTTATCGCGTCCTCCTTTGCTTAACTCCTATCCAGTTCCTGTCGCATTGTCTTATTGCAGCTCCTAATGACGTCCTATTGTGTTGTAATTTTGTTTCTTGAATCGCTCTAGTTGGCAACCCTGTGATCACGTGATTAGCTTGGACAAATCTACGTCATTAGCGGAAACACCTGCTACATGGAACCTGTCCTCCTGCTTGGGCGAACAGTCTTGTGGAATTTATTGATACCCCCCCTCCAAGTAATTGGATATACTTAGGGGAAGGGTTTTAATTGTGGTAAAAGTGGTCCGTATGTGTTTAAAACGGCAAACAGCTGTATTATGAGGAACTAGAGAAATATTGATAAAAGAGGATTTTTCTTTAATAAATACATCTTGTTGCTGGATATAACAGTATGTTTCGCACGGGGACAAATCATCACATCAGTCACGCTTCACCCCATCACGGGGCTAATTCATATCTTAGTGAAGTTAATTTATAACATAGGAACATATCTCGTATAGCAGCTGATAATATATTATATTTTATATATTATATACTGAACAGCTATTCAACACGTAGGATATGTTTATCTATTTATTACACTTGGTTAAAATAATTTAATAAATATTTGTATTTAGCAGATAAACATACATTATTTTATAAACTAATATGTTTAAATATATTTCGATAAATCGAACTACAATTATTTCAATACAAAGACAATGAGTTATATATTTCCATTCCAAGTATTTTTACGTGAACTTTCTCAGGCGCGTCTCGCACTTTTAAAAGTCCGATTTAAATTAAATACTTTTAATACAATTTTTATTCAACCACTTTTTTAAAATAAATAAATCTTTTCTTTAGCCCGCTCTCATTATCTATCATATACAATGTATTCCTAATACATAAATACATCACGGTTGGTTAATTTATAATTACCGCATCCAAACAATACAATAAATATCAATAAATGCGTAATAATTAGACAAAAACAAAGAAATTTTGAGTATTATTGCTTTTTTAAAAGTAAAACACACATATCTGAAATAAATTAGATTAGGCTAGGTTATAGGTTAGTTTAGTTGAGGTTAGGTTAGTTACATATTATTATCATTACCCACCCAACCTTATCAGGCGTTAATATCTTTGTCGAAAAATAACATATATTACGTCACGAGGAGCCAAAGGGGTAGATCGTACCTAATCTAGAAACATTGCACTAATTAAATACTCATATAATGGACTTGTGTGATGGATTAAAGTAGTAATTTGAAATTAAAACAGTCTTCTATTCAGTGAAATAGTTATATCCTAACTATAACATATATTGGCCAGAAGACACTGATGAAGATGCCACTTAACGATCGAAACGTTCTGTCTCAGTGCGTTTTTACAAATTTTCATAATTTAAAGTACAGTTAGACATAAACTAATATTAAAGGGACTGATATAGCTATTTATATCAGTTATAAGAATAAGAAATATTAATTAATATTAATCTGGTTTGAAAGATTTGCAATTCCATCTTATCGAGTTGAATAACGCGATTACCGTGGAAATGGTGTTTATTAAAACAGCAATAAATTTTCCTTCAGCGAGAGATTTAGTTTCAGGCAATAAATTTACAACCGCAAAACTATCGCTGAGATATCTGTGATTTACTTTAATACATTTTGACCTCAATTACTAGTCTTGGTAGGAAATTAATTAGATATTTAATAAGCATAGATTTATAAGCGTATGATTTATAGATATATTTCTGAACTTTATACACATGTATTACTAATTAAGAATTTCTCATCAACAATAACTCATTATGGACAAAGTGTGTAAAAGAATAAGAACATATTCAACTTAATTAAGTATTTATATTTGCATACAAATATATCTTTATATAGTGTATGTAAATAGTTTGTTTTATATGATACGGTACAAACACGTATATTTGCTACCATTATAACCTCGGTAAATCTTTGGTTTTACCTTAGAAACAGGGTAAAAGTGAACTAACCATGAGCTAAAGTAAAAGTTTTTATAGATGTAATATATTGATGCCACGAGCTTGGTACCCTTTCAACAACATTCTTGTCGCTTTAACTGTTGATTTGTAGGAAGCTATTAAAAATATGAGCATAAGGATTGATAAATAATCTTTTTAAATATATATATATATATATATATATATATATATATATATATAGAACTAAGTCAAAAGACAAATACAAGAAATATATTTGAATTTATTATTCAAAGCTTTTCGTTGGCTAACAGTACCAACATCATCAGGAATATATTAAAAGCTTTTCGTTGGCTAAAAGTACCAACATCATCAGGAATATTCAATATATATGTATATATATGTATATATATATATATATACATATATATGTATATATATGTATATATATATATATATATATATATATATATATATATATATATATATATGTAAATTCAATTATAATTCTTGTATTTATATTTTGACTTAGTTCTTTATTAATACACAAAAATACATATTGCGATATTTATATCTATAAACTTACAGGGTTGTATTTTGTGTGAAATAGAAGTGAATGTATTTTTTGAGGTTAAGTTCCATATTTGTTTATTTTTTATAATTTGTTTACATATTTTTTGGTATTTTACTATAATACAATTTAATATATTTTGTATATTATATATTTTGACATTTTATCAGTTAATAATTGTAATGCTGCCTTAACAAAGGACTTAATTTATTTGAAAAACGGAAAATTCAGTTAATGAACACAAATTGTAATATATATTTTAATAAACAATGTATTATAAACAAAAGTATTCCAAAATATGCAAACAATACAATAAAAAACAAAAGTGATACTGCCAAAAAAACTTGTAAACAAGCAGAGAAATTATGGGTTGAAAATGAAATAAGAAATTTATATAAAAACCAAAACATTTTAACTACTGAAATATATAAATCACATTTAAAATTAGCTTCTACAATGAATAATATTAAATGGGAGGAAAAATACAATAAAATTACCTTCATTATAAATAAAATTAGAAATATAAAAATAAATAATACATCCAAAAATCTAAATAATTTGAAACTTGAAAAACAAATGAAAATAATACCTGAAGTTAAATATCATAGCTTTCACCCTAATGTTGTTAATTTAACTAATACTAAATTTAATAATTGCGAAATAAAACTACTTGAAAATAATAAAATCAATAAAAAAAGAAACATAAATAAAGATATTGATAATATAATAATAGATACAGAAATAGCCATTAGTAAATTAAATGAAAATATACAAGATATTACCAGAATCGAAGCAGCTGATGAAATAAAAAGATTCATTAAAACTAATAAATTTAATAAAACCCATAGTTAAACATAATTAGGAGTTAAAGATTAAAAAGATAAACTACAAAATAACAATCTAATTACAGTAAAGGCTGATAAAAGTAATGCTATTGTAACTATTGATAACGACGAACACATAAATAAAACAGAGAAATATATAAATGAAAATCAAATTTAGTAAAATATATAAAAATCCTACAAAGAAAAAAAGGTTTAATAGTTTAATATTCCTGATGATGTTGGTACTGTTAGCCAACGAAAAGCTTTGAATTGTAAATTCAATTATAATTCTTGTATTTGTATTTTGACTTAGTTCTTTATTAATACACAAGAATACATATTGCGATATTTATATAAATATATATATATATATATATATATATATATATATATATATATATATATATATATTTATCTTTGTGTGTGTGTGTGTGTGTGTGTGTGTTTATATATATATATATATATATATATATTTAATAAATTTGAAATATTTCAAACACAAGAATACTTTTAATGAATATATTTATTCAAAGCTTTTCGCCGATAAAAAAGTATCAGCATCTTCAGGAAAAATAATTATCTAATAAAATACTTTTACAAAATTAAATCATATGTACTACAAAGAATCATATGTTTATAATTATTGCACTTATGTAAATTTTTCTATAACATCAATGACTTTATAAATAGTTTGGTGCCTTGATCTCACTTGAATTTGTTCATCAATTAATTTGTCTTTAACTTTATGCTTATAAATTTCCAATGTTTCAAATATATTCATTTTTAATCCTTTATTTAATTCTTTTATTAATTTCATATTTTCTATTTCCGGAAACTCATGTCCATTATTAATACAATGCGTAGCTAAATTATAGTACAAGGCGTAGCCGGATTTGTATATGTTTGGTTTGATATAAGCGTTTAAATGTTCTTTGTATCTTTCTTTTAATTTCTTTTTTGTTTGTCCTACATATAATTTATTACAAGTTTGACATTTTATATTATATACTCCATTTCTATCGTGCATATTATTTTGATTTTTGTTATTGTTTATTAAATTTGTGATTTTATTATCGGTTTTATATGTAATTTGTAAATTTGTTTCTTTAAATAATCTTGTAATTTTATTTATTTCGTTACCAGTGAATGTAAAAGTTGTCCAAATATTTTCTCTCTTATTAGGTACAAAATTATTTTCGAGTTTCTGTTTTCTTATTATATTATTATTTAATTTATCTATAGTTTTTCTTTTATATCCATTTTCTAAGCCAATTTGATATATTATATTTTTCTCCTTTATTTGATCATTTAAACTCATTGGTATTTTGTGCATTCTATGTAGTAAATTATAAAGCGCTGCCATTTTTTGGTTGTATGGATGGTTTGAATAATTGGGTATTATTTGATTTGTCTGCGTTGGTTTTCTATATATATTATATTCAAATGATTCTTTATTTCTAGTAATTGTAATATCTAAATAATTTATTTTATTTTTTATTTCAAATTCATGAGTAAATTTTATATTTTCGTGTATATTATTTATACATTTTAATATTTTGTCAATGTTTGAACCATTATTATTTGATATGTATAATCCATCATCTACATATCTAAACCAGTGTCCATTTTGATCATATGTTTTAATAATCTTATCTATATCAATGTCTATATTTTGTAAAAATATTTCCGATAATATGCTGGACATTGGAGAGCCCATTGTTAATCCATCCTTTTGTTTATAAATTTTATTATTATATAAAAAATAATTTTGATTTAATATGATTTTTAATGTATTTATTATTTCTTGTGTTAATGTGTTATCTTTTTCAAATGTGTCTATATTATTTTTTATTATTTCAAGCGTTTTCATTATAGGTATGTTATTATACATGTTAGTAACATCAAATGATATTAATTTTGTATTATTATCAATTTTAATATCTTTTAATTTTTCAATAAGTTCAATCGAGTTTTTTATATTATGAGTATTATTTAATTTTACCTTATCTTTAAGTAATAAAGCCAAATATTTTGAAATTTTATAAGAAGGAGCTGTTGTAAAATTAACTAATGGCCTAATTGGTTTATCTTCTTTGTGCAATTTAATTAGTCCATTTAATCTTGGAATTTTAGGATTCTCATTTAAGTAATTATTAGTATATTTTTGATTAAATAATTTAGATGATGTTTTTATTATATTTTTTATTTCATTTTGATATTTGTCTGTGGGATCTTTATTTATTTCTGTATATTGGTTTTTAGATATATAATTTTCAGTTTTATTTATATGTTCTTGTTTATCAATAATAACTACAGCATTACCTTTATCAGCTTTTGTCAAAATAAGATCATTAGTTTGTAATTTTTGTTTAATTTGATGAATTTGCGAGTATTGTTTTATGTGTGTATGATTAGATTTCTTATTTTTAATTAACTTTATTATTTCATGTGATGTTTTTATTCGCATATTTTCTTGTTCCTCTACTTTTAGTTTATTGATCGCCAATTCAGTATAATTTAATAAATATATATATATATATATTTATTTATATACTGTTTGATTCTAAAAAGGAAGAAATATTGCAACAACTAGAATATTTACAAAACAACGGCCTTTGTCATACTTTGGTTTTAACATTAAACTCATGATGGTATTAATAAAATATGGTAATGAAAAGTCTTCTGGGATTGGTTTTGTAAATATTATTTTTTAAACAGTATTTTCTGCTTTAATAAACAAATATTAAACTAGTAAAATTACATCTTTCAATCGCACATACAAACACACATACACACACACACACACACACACACACACTTACACATCAGAATGTATAGAGTTTAATTTTAATATATATATATATATATATATATATATATATATATATATATATATCACATTATAAATACCACATGTACTTAAAGAAATCTGACACCATATGCAGCTATGGTGACAATATTCTGATGATGTTATTGCGGCATCGTAATGTGTTTGTCAAAGTTTTAACCCATAATGCTGTCATCATCGTTTTCATGACTCTTGAAGTTGGTTGTAAACTTGTTATACATAAAAAGGTTGTCATCATTAGAGGCTTCGAGGACTGAAGCTGTACATTATGTCTCTAGTACTAAAGCTTGTTTACTTGGGTTTTACTAGCAAAATTTATTCTTTGTCTTAGGAAAAAAGTCCCTTTTATACATAAAAGTTTCATTAATGGTAATGGTGTGTAGAACCCTAATGACGAACATGCATAAAATATAAGGGCGACCCTCTAACAAGAAAATACCAGCCGAATATATTTAGATATACCATAAGTAATCTGGAAACTCTCGTTAAATTTGGCGTGATAATACCGGGGCATTCGGGTCTTTCCCAATTATAATGACGACAGAAGCTTGTGTTTTATCTTATTAGAGTACATTCATGGGCGATTAGATAGTGCTTGCTGATGTTCTCATCAAAGGAACATATGTACGTGTTTATGTCGGGTATGTTTAGTATTAGGTTGTCTGATCACGAACTGTGGGTGATGGATTCCCAACAGTTGGTCCGAGGGCCCTTAGGGATCCGCAAGAATTGTCTTAGGAGTCCGCGAGATTAAAATTAAAATATTTGTATTCAACTCGTTCGCTGCGACCCTATCCAATCGGAAAGACTCAATTAAAACTGTTATTTTTGAACGACTACTTTAACTATATCCCACAACCTTGCGTGAGAAATAAGCTGTTTGAATTTCCCCTGAACCTATAAACTTTAGCACCTTGATAGTCTTACTTTTTGTATCTTAAATAAAAATAAAACACTTCCTAAATGTACTTTTAATAAACTTGTAGGAGCATAAAATTTAATTTTCATATGTAAGTACAGTTTCACCCTTTAAGTAACTGGTTAGGCAAACCATAATTTACTTGCTAATAACTAAAATAATTCTATTTATTTTATAAGATCTCTACGATTTAAGTTTAAGAATTTGAGGGGTCCTTAACAATATAGCGACCGATGAAAGGGTATTTTAAAAAATGTTGGGAACTGCTGGACTAAGGAATCCTGAAGGTCAGCTAAACTCTGTAGATACCGGATATTTTGTACTAGAACACTACAAGTGTATTTACTTAGTCTGTGGAGCTATAAATGAGCGGCCAGATTCAGTTTCGGCCTTATCGTAGGCTGTAACTCTTCCTTACTCTTCGAACTCTTCGCGGTCCTCGTAAGCTCTGACCCTGGTTGTTAACTATAGGCTGAGATTGAAAACATTAGTCTTGTAAAAGTTTTGAACACGTGACACATCTGAAGTAAGGATCCAGATGGTACATGTCAACAGTAAGTACACCGGACGGTTACATCCTGGTGTTATCTTTTAATAAGGTAGCATTTCGGTTTGAGCCCGGACGCTATTCATCAGATATCATGACTTTGATATAGGACCCTTGAGAGTAGTGGTTTCACATGTTGACGTAGGAATTATTCGCTCCCTATTAATAGGATATCAACATTTCATTGAGTAGTACCTAATTACGCGCAGCCTCTTTTATACGTTTTATTACAAGTTGCCCTAGCTGGAAGATGCCTCTGTATGATCCCTATAGAGTGTTTTTTCTACCCTACATACGTAAAACTATAATCACATATGATCACCCTGCCCTCTGTATGATGACATATCTCTCCTGTATTATGAACCAGTAGCTTTTAGAACCCTTTCTAACAACTTCCCATATTAGACATATTTTCTTAATCTTCGTAGGAGATAATAATCATACTGCCTAATCACACTTAAATTTAAAAAAAATGTATGCCAAACAAAGTACTGTTTGTGAAGAGGAATAAAAGCCTGCTACTTAAGAGGGCTTAAATATATTTCTTCTTTTCGCCATATTCATTTCTTCAATAATTTACCACACATCATATATAGTTCGTTTCTTACAATCTGTGTTCCCATAAAATTGGGAGAGGAATATCATGAAAGCTCTCGTAATATAAATGTGAGAAGAAATTAACGTCAGGAGCCAATTAACTAATCATAGAATATATATATATATATATATATATATATATATATATATATATATAATGGAAAATGTATGGTTAATTAATGTTTAGTGATAAAACCCCAAATTAACTGTGTACCTACTAATGTAGCACTAAACGCTGTGATAGTGTAAACGGAGCATACTGGAACGTAGCACGGGAAACAAGACACCGAGGCAGCCTCGAGCAACAAGTATCTTATACAGACAGGGCGCGGTAATGCAATACCTCTATAACACAATATCTTCAATCCATACTCGCTTTATATGTAAATACGCCAAATTATGTGTGCGCTTGTGTTTACACACGGAGTAGATGCTATTTCTGCCGCTTAGGGGCGTTGTCAGCACTTGTTTTTGGAGATTTTGAAGAAATTCATTTAAATCATAATTTGTGGGGATATATTTATAATTTTCTGAATGAATTTTTCTTACCCCTGGATTTACATGTGTATTTTGCACGAAAGAGAACTCATCTCCTCCGTCACGCTTCATTCTATCACGAGACACTCCTAATATATTACGTCAAAATAAGCAATGGCATATGATTTCATGCAACAGCTGATTTAAATTTATAGGTTATGTTGTAAAATACCTGTTTGAACATGTAGGTCATGTTACTTTGTAATTGCACATTATTAAGCTAAGATTTTATTATTTAGTACTATTTATCACCTATTAAATGTAATAATTTAAATAAAAATTACACACACACAGTCACATATAACTGAAAACATTTTGAGTAGGTAATTTAATCTTCTGCATAATTACCTAGAATTTCGATAATTTTCTCTTGATATATTTTTATAATTTATTACTGTTAATATAGTGACGTGAGTTGTGCATTGCAAGCTTCAAGAGATAATCCGCTAGGATCGTGCTGTCGTCGCAAAGTTACTCAAGCAGAAATGGTGAACTTATTGGAGCAAGTATATCTTCTGGACACAGACAGAGTGTTTCTATTTATAAACGTCACTTAACATAAATCAAGACAAAACAGCTGACCTGTGACGTTATAAAGTTCACTACTGTAAAATACCCTGTTTTACTCAAAATGAACACTTGAACATTAAAACTTAAAGTTTTAAATAAAATATGTTGCTTAAAATAAATTCTATCAAAACTTTAAGATAATTAACAAGAACCTATTGCGTTGAATATTATTGTCCTGCTTTAAACGAACTGTTGAATCTATTGTCCACGCTTGCTGTTGTTACTACGTCGAGGAGACTGAACACGGGGGTGAGATTGAGAGTAACGACAGATGACGATGGGGGATGGTTTCATCTTGGGTCCAACCAGAGTAAATGCTTGATCTGCTTCTCCTATTGGAGATATTGCAGATTTATCTAATATTCTTTAGGTCGATAGGATTCGCAAGTATATTATACTCAACGTTAGCAACAAAAATTTTATTATAAAAATGATCACAAAATGGCTTCTGACATTGATTGTATTTTCGAATTAAGAAGGATTTGTATTCGAAAAACGGGATATAAATACCAAATTTCAGCTCAATGGCTCCAATGGTTTTCAAGTGATAAAGTAATAAACACACAGACAGACACCTTTAGATATTTATATAATAGTATAGATTAGTTAATAAATATATCAAATTATAAACTTACTGATTATTGACTTGAAAACCAAGGAAAGTATAAACTTTTGTTAAGTAAACTAACAAACAAAGATAAATAACAATCAATTACTATCAGCTGTTAAAATGTTTTTAAGGGGACTTTTACAGGTGATTATCAGCTGATTAAGTTAAGTTAAGTATTAAATGGAGTATGGAAAATTGAGTGTTAAGGGGGTTTTCAAGGCCCGTGGGAGGGTACGCTCATTGAATTTCTAATTAAAAATAGGGTTAATTGTTAACAAGGGTCCTTAAGAATGTCCGTCTAAAATTTCAGCTCAGTGGGATTTAGTAACACATACTCACAGACACAAACACAAACACACACACACACACACACACACACACACACACACACACACACCCACACACACACACACACACAAACACATACACACACACACACACACACACACACACAAACACACACACACACACACACACACACACATACATACACACACACATACACACACACACACACACACACAAACACACACACACACAAACACACACACACACACACACACACACACACACACACATACACACATACATACACACACACACACATACATACACACACACAAACACACACACACACACACACACACACACACACACACACACACACACACACACACACACACACACACACACACACACATACACACACACACACGCACACACACACACACGCACAGAGAGAGAGAGAGAGACAGAGAGAGACCATTAGATTTGTATATATTAGTATAGATAAGAAACTATCGTTAATATATGTTACGTTAAGGTATTATTGCCTGGAATCCCTATGCCATATGACATTGGTGATGGTAGGTCATATCAAGGTCGATCTTGAAGTTAGCAAGGTCGACCACCATTTTTTAGGTTAGAAACACCTGCTATGTTACAACCCCTTTAAGAAGAAGGTGACGTAACGTTAGGTATCACTAAGGTAATAACATAATGGTCACTAGTAATGGGTACAAGGAAATAGTTATAGCATCCTACGAGTCATGCTGCATTTTTTAAAGTTCATAATGATCTGTCTTACTAGCTCTTTACGGAAAGGACCTAACGATTCTACTGGAAACTGTAATATGACGTCTGCAGGATCGCTTACCTTGGGAAAGACTTACGCGTGGGGAAGATACGTGTCCACCCTCTATTGCGAAGTCAAAAAATCATTCCTAGCGACGTTATTTCAAACTGTATCTCTTCACCATAAATACTTTACCAAAGCGTAAAAAACCATTGGTATACAATGTTTGGTTCGCAACAATTTATCAAATAAGATTTAACTCTCAACATTTATAGAACTATTCACAAGGGAAATCAGTCATACCAACCTGTGTCAAATTCCCTCAATGCAACATCACTAACGTAGTTTTGATATTACAACTTTTAAGGTTGGAACTAGTGTGGAATGGAAATGTATGCAAAACTAATTATTTAACGATTTACATGATTTTGCATTGTGTCCTCTTATTCGATATGTTCATACATGGGAATGACTCAATATTCTTTATAGCTTTGTAATTTATCAGGTAACTCTATCAGGCAAAATGTATTGTTTTCCCAATCGGATTTGTACAGTGGTAATGTAATATTTACATGAATAATTGTCATTGTATCGAAACTGTCGCCTAGTTGGTTCAATACGCATGCTAACTAAATTAGGATGGGATTGATATTTTATTAGAAACAAATGTCTTTCTCATTATCTGTGTTAATATTTTTATAATTAAGGTATATAATTATAAATATGGTTGCTTAAATTATTAATATTATTTTAATTCATTATGAATGAAAAGGATTACAATATAAAAGTGTTTTAATGTCTTAATACAAACAGCCACAATCGCTTTCAAAATATAACCAATAGTCTTGTTTATCCCTCTCGGACCATCTGTAAAACTTCTGATAGAAAAATTTTCTTTTTTATTTTTTTTTTAGAATTTTAACATTGTTGTTTATTATTTAAGACAAAGTCCATTTATATATCACTGCCCGTAAAGTATCATTTGCTTTAAACTCATATCGTAAATAACTGTACTCAAACTCTTATTTACGATTTAATGGTTATGCGATTACCATCAATGATAGCACTATACAATCGCAGCTGAAAACTCTGTTTCACATGCAGTTGTGATTGTGTACTATTATCACTGATATGACAAAATTCATTGAAACGCAAAAATCATGAAGTGTTAAGAATTACAAGTTTATGTGTGTGTAGTTATTTATTATTACCTAGATTAATATTTAAACAATCCTTTCTAAGATTTTCGCCGTCATTTATTGTCAGCATTCTCTAGCGCTATTTAACCTGTTGAGTGACAATACATTAACACCTCTATGTTACACTTTCACTAACAATATTTTCTTTTACTTCAACTTATTTGAGCTTTAATTTCTGCTTGTTTCAGGTATGCACATGTTGCATTGTTTCAGAGCTTCCCTAAGGTAAGAAATCTAGACTATAATATTTGTCTGCTATAACCTCTCCTACTTAGAGCCATATCAGGTCTGTAGAGGATTATTCCATTAGTACCGTTGTTGACTAGATGTATAGCTTATAAACTTCAGGCTTAATAGGAATCGGCTCTTCGACATCGCCTGTTTATAAATTTACCTGATTTACACAGTAAATACGGTTTTAAATTATTTTTCCAAATAGAAACTTAAACACTAGGCTCTTACAGGCATATGCTCAGGGAGGGGGAGTTATTAACGGCTATGTGGAACATTTACCAAGAAGATTTTGCATTTACCAATTTGTTCGTGACGTGGACATTTACCAAAAAAACCCTTGGAGAATCCAAACCTTTGATATCTGAACAATGACGTGTCTATTGAATTAATAAGGTGAAATACAGATAAGTAATATAGACGTTGCAAGAGAGAGAGAGAGAGAGAGAGAGAGTGAGAGAAATGGAGAGAGAGAGAGAGATGAAGAGAGACAGAGAAAGAGAGACAGAGAAAGAGAGAGAGAGAGAGCGAGAAATGGACGGGGGGAGAGTGAGTGGGAGAGTGAGTGGGAGAGGGTTGGAGGAGAGAGGGGGAGAGAGAGATCGAGAGCGAGAGAGTGCGAGAAAGAGGGAACGAGAGAGAGAGTGAAAGAAAGAGAGAAAGAGAGAGATAGATGTTTAGAGAGTGTTGTACTAAGAGATATGCTGAAGTAGAAATATAGATTGGCGTACTTCTGTTTTCGGGTAGGATAAAGGAGATTGTATGTTGTATTACTGAGAAATACAATAGCTTTTTACGTTTGACTTGATAAAAAATGGTGATGAAGGCGTAGAAGAAACTTACCCAATTATTACAATAATTATTTCTCATAAATAATATTCGAGCTGGCTTGTGAGTGAAAGTTATAATTAAAGAATAAAAATATGGTACAACTCACAAATATAAATTTTTTTATTTCATACGCGTTTCAACGACTAATTTGTCGTCATCCTCAGTGATGCTACACAAATCAAATTAAGCTTTACTAAAACATATTAAACATAACCTATAAAGTTTTAACAAAAGTAAAAACCAGATCTGGGCATTGTCAAATTTATAGCCACAGCTACTAATATAATTACATTAAATAACATATGATAATTATAAATACTTAATTTTGATGAGCCTATAATTTTAGTAAAACATAATAATCACAAAATTATTTGAATAATTTTAAAAAATTAAAAAAGATAGTATTTAACATTAAATTAATTTAAAATAATATTGAATTTTGAATCGATCCTAATTCATTATTAACAATTTTATTTTTATTTCTATTTATAAATAAAGTTTCCAATGCATCTAATTCATTAAAATTTATCACATTAAAAAAAACAAAACAAAATAATGTTAGGAGTCAAATTAAGAAGAATTTAGAAAATAATACTAAAAGTAAATCAAATAACAAATACCAAAGGAATATGAAAGATTTAAAAACTAAAGATGTCTTGCCGCGGCCTTCCCATACTTCTCGTTCCTGGGCGGGAGCCGTCACCCTCCAGTCCGACCGCGGTCAAAATATGATCTCACCCGACTTACCAGTTCCTGGTCTGTCGAGCTCGATCTGCCAGTGAATAAATTCCTGGACTTTGTTTTGAAAAACCAACCACAAGGTTCTTACCTTACTTGAGAGTTAATTTATTTCTTATATCCTTTGTTAAAATTATTTGTAACGAAATTTTTTCTTAATTCTATGTTATTTATTTAATCTCTAATCTTTTTAATGATTGGAAAAATTCTATGAATTTTAAATAATTAATTTCACCACAGGATGGTTTTAATAAATTCAATCACTGTTTATTATAAATTGTTTAATTCTCTAAATTTGAAATATTATTTAAAAATCGATTCTATTACATGATGTTTACTTTTTCTGGAAATTTAACTCATTTTACATTTCTTTTTTATAAGTAGTTATTTTTACATCAAATACATATTATCTGATTTTTGAAGTTATTTTTACATTTTGAAGTTATGAAAATTTTGCTAATATTATTGTTCAACATCTTTAACGTGCATAGTCTATCCTTGAACAGGTCGCATCTTTAAGTTCAAATTACACACTTAAATTTACTAACATATTCAACTAGACAAGAAAATAATTTATAATACTTTGTTTTCTTGCATGTCCATATATCCCTTTCATGAAGCAACAGGTGAAATTACTTCTTAGTAATACTGCGTTTTAATTATTTCTGTGCTCCCACACATAATTCTGCTGGTCTTTAGTTAGTATATCCCTTGATTAATTTTTATTTAATTTTCTAATCCTGTTTCCTTCATATCGGATATATGGACATAGAACATTTTAAACTGTGATTATAAAGTAAATCACTTCATATTCTTTTGTTTCAAGATTCTCTTGATACTTATGACATTAACTTTTAAATACATTACTTTATTTCTTATTTTGAATATCAAGTGGATAGACTAATTTTTTCGTTAAATAAATGTAACTTTAATCATTTGCTTTTCATATTTGATATTAATTACTGGAACAATATTTTATTTTATAACCACCGTTTATGAAGCTTTTTGAAAATAAGTCAATTGCTTATATATTCTCTTAATTTTAATTTACTTTTTTATTAATTGATGATTTTACTAATAATTCAAAATCTGGTTATTATTCTTTAGAAAATTTATACATTTTTTAAAATTGGTTTATACTATTAAAATTTAGACTTGCCCCAAAACTTTCACTGTGATTGTTCCTCTTGTCTCTCGGATGTTGTCCTGGAATCCTTGGTCCCCCCTCTGATGTAGTCCTGGAGTGCTTGGGTCAGCAGCAAACGCACTAGATCGGTTTAAGGGCCGTCTTTAATACTTGTCGACATTAATTTACATTTTACAAAAATAATAAAAAGTTCGTTCTTGCGGAAACGTCGCATAGCAGAGCATCCTCACGTCCATCTAGGGCTATTTGTTGTGTTTAGCCACGGAGCATCATCCTGGAAACGCCTCTGGATGTCCTTGCTAAAAATACGTCCGTTCGGTTCTAAATCTTGTATGCGTCTCTCGACTCGCTTTCTCCAAGGGCGGTCCCCCCCTTTTTACAAGCCGTGTTTTTATTTACTTTAGACAAGCCAGTTTAGACCTGCAAGGGGGTTGTCTATTAAACCTTCTCTTTTTGTTTTGGTCCGAATTTAGGTAGGCCTCGTAAGTGTTCCTTGCGGTGTAAATTTAGATAATTCCTTAAACCATGGTCCATTATCATGATTTGAGATGCTGCTAGAAACTTGATTGACATTTCTAACACTTTCCGTTCGTGAATTGCTTCACTTTAGACATATTTCTTCTTCCCTCGACAGTTCATCGTTTTTGTGGCTATTACACAACCTTTCTTTCTTTTACTCTATTAGTACAAAATTTCAAATATATCCTTTTCATTAATTTTACTTTTAACACAATTATCTATTGTCTAATTTTATATTTAGCTTCGGCGGTTCTTTCTAAAATTGTATACTTACATTTGCTACGTTTGTTATTTAATCTAATTAAAAATTTATTACTTTTTTCTTATAACAATGTTTGAAACGATTTTTGGCTAGCCTCAATCTTTTCCCTTGAGACGGTTTTGGCCGTCTTAGTCTACTACTTGAAGGCAGATAAAAATAACGCTATTGTTATTATGGATAAACAAGATTATAAAGAAAATGTGGAAAAAACCACCGAGGAAGGACCATACTCAATACTACGTAAACATTTTATTGGGAAGTTTATAAATAATGCAAATGATACTTTGAAAAATGTACACATCTTATTAATAATGAACTTAGAAGAAAATTAACAGTACCCAACCCACAAATACCAAAATTATATTGTTTACCTAAAGTCCATAAAGAAGGTAGAAAAATGCGACCAATAATATCTGGTATAAATTCACCAACATATTTAATAGCAAAATGGTTGGTATCACGCCTACAAGAACTAGGCCCACCTCCTTCGTATATGGTACAAAATACTTATGAATTCGTCGATAAAATAAAAAACATTTCTTTATTACCAGAAGAATATTTAGTTTCATTTGACGTAGTATCTCTTTATCCAAGTGTACCAATTTCAAAAACTGTTGATATAATTAGAAAATGGCTAGAACAATTAAATTCAGATGTGAATGAAATTGAAGAATATATATTACTTATTAATTTATGTATGGCGCAAAACGGGTTCCAATTCAACGGTAAATACTATGCACAAAATATGGTACCGCCATGGGAAATCCATTATCAAGTGTCTTAGCTAATTTTTTTATGGGATATTTTGAAACGAAAGTTAAAGAGAATATGGCCTATTTTCCTAGAATATGGATACGTTATGTTGATGATATTTTTGCAGTCTTTAATAAAAAACATGGCATAGAAGATATTTGCAACGAACGTTTTCATAACGAGTTTTCATAAAAACATAACTTTCACCATAGAAATTGAAAATGATGGAAGTTTACCGTTTTTAGATGTCCTGGTCTCTAGAAATAATAACAATTTAAAGTTTAACATATATAGAAAACCTACACATACAGATAGATACATAACTAAAGATGCCTTTCATTCTGAAATACACAAGAGAGCAGCTTTTAACTTTATGATACATAGATTAATTACTCTACCTCTTTCGAAAGAAGATTATATAAAAGAATTAAATTATATTTACTATGTAGCAAAGTTTAACGGAATTAATGAATCGTTGATAGATAACATCCATAACAAAAGGAAAAGGACGAAAATTAATAATTCAAGATGTACGTTACTAAAAAATAGAGAAGAAAGAAAATGGATTAGATTAGCTTACCATCCACCTTTATCTAACTTGGCTAAAAAAGCTTTGGAGAAGAACAGTAATGTAAAAGTAACGTTAGTTACAAGAACTAACCTAAAAAATCTATTAGGGAACCAAAAAGATATAAAAAATGAAAATAAATCGGGAATTTATAGTTTGCAGTGTGATATGTGAAAGATGAAATATATCGGACAAACAAAAAGAAACATACTAGTTAGAGCAAAAGAAAATTTGTCCCATGTTAAATTTAATAGGCCTGAAAAATCAGCTATGGCTAAACATTGTTTGGACGAGAATCACGAATTTAAAAGTAAAAATTTTGTCCTTTTAAAAAATGTGATACATTTTAATGAATTAGATGCATGGGAAACTTTATTTATAAATAGAAATAAAAATAAAATTGTTAATAATGAATTTGGACCAATTCAAAATTCAATATTATTTTAAATTAATTTAATGTTATATACTATCTTATTCAAATTTTTAAAATTATTTAAATAATTTTGTTATTATTATGTTTTACTAATATTATAGGTTCACCAAAATTAAATATTTGTAATTATCATATGTTATTTGTTGTAATTATATTAGTAGCTGTGGCTATAAATTTGACAATGCCCAGATCTAATTTTTACTTTTGTTTTTAATTTTGTTAAAATTTTATAGGTTATGTTAATTATTTTTTAGTTGGGCTTAACTTGATTTGTGTAGCATCACTGAGGATGACGACAAATTAGTCGTTGAAACGCGTATGAAAATAAAATTTTTATATTTGTGAGTTGTAGCATATTTATTCTTTAATTAGAATTATTTCTCAGTTAGTTACATCGCCCAGCTAAGAAAATTGTGATAAACCTTTAATAAAAAAATATATAAAACATTTAATTTAAAATAAACAGTAATTATCTGTTTCTAGACATAATAATAATAGTAATACTAAAATCAGCTGAATGAATAAAAAGTTTTGACTGACGGATTAGATTTCGCTAAATATTTATTAATGTTACAACACACCTACAAATAATGAAGTTAGGATATATTTAGTGAAATAAAAATAATAGTTATTTTTCCAACTTAAACTTACCAAGTCTTTAGATTATGTTAGACCAAGAAAATAGAAGACTGTCTCCCTTCAGCAACCGGTTAATTTTTTAAAGTATGCATTTCATTTTATTGAAGGTAGGTTGAATTTTTTTCTAGCCAAGAAATATTTGTTATGTTTTTCAATGTATCGCAAAGCATATAAAAGCATTTTTTGGATATCATCTGGTATTGAAACTTGGAATTTGTAAGACATTTATTTTTAGAGCTGTTCTATAAATACGTAGTAGTACATGTATACACAAAATACTTTACAAAATGTTAATACATATAAAATACATCTGTAGTACAGTATATAAAGTATTCGAAGGATATTTGTATGCTTCGAAGGAGGCTCACTAGTTAGCGCCACTTTTTACGCTATTAGTGATGTCTGCTGCAATATTCTACATTGAGGTTTACGTAGCCAGGTCAGCTGCTAGAGGCAAATTTATATATATATATAAATTTTTAATTGTAATAAAATACCGTTTATTCATCCACTCAAGTGCAAATATATTCTTTTAAACTTGTAGTGGATGACGCTTGATGTTAATACAGTTTTTTCAAATATTAATTAATAATAAAATTTAATGAACTAATTTTAATTTAATTCAGTGAAAAACGTTTCACAAAAGGGGCAAATTATGCAATATAGTTATTTCGTCCATTTGGCTTAAAATAAGTTTTAACATATGGTTTCATATAACAACTGATATAATGTTATAGGTCATGCGGTAGATCAGCTGTTTTAACGCATAGGTTATATTAATTTAATTCTGTAAGTTGTAATAATTCAACAAAAATGTAAATAAAAAACAATTTTTTTTGTTTACTCAAGTAGAAATTGACTTTAAAATTATTTGTTTACATTACTTGTTTATGTTGGTTGTTGTAATGTATTGCCTTCAAGCTTATGTATAACTATGCTATACTAAAACTGCAACCACACAATACATAGCCTGAATGCTTACTACAGGCTAGATTAAACGCGTCCAGTCTCTCGTAAGTAGAGCACAGCCACAAATCGCCTGAAGTATCGCCGTACCATCCTTACAAGGTATTGTATAAGTGCATCCAGAATGTGGGTCTCCGCGTCATATAATGTAAAATGAACCAGCTGAAAACAAAGGATACTTCTCCTCCGGTAGACACTTTGTTGCAGCTTCTTCCTTTTGCTTGATTCCTGACCCAGTTCCGCTCCTTTTGTCTTAATGTATCTTTTAATAACTTCTTATTGTGCGGCCATCTTGTTTCTTGAATCGGTTTGCTTCGTAAGTTTGTAATCACGTAAAATGCTACTGAGTTATCCAGTGAGTGAAACATTACAGTTACTAAAGGTTAGGCTAGACAGGTTTGAAGTAGGTTAAGTTAAATAAGGTTCGGTTAATTTATATTGGGGTATCATAGGTTAGATTACTTTAAATTAGGTTATGTTATATTAGATTAGGTTAGGTTATGGTATGATAGGTTACTTTAGTAATTTTTATAAACCAAATAACTGTTTATGAAAACATGTTATTGGTTATGTGATAATTAGGGATTTATCAGCACTTTCTTCAACGCTAGATAGTTAGAACTTGTACTTTAGTATGAAAAAACCCTACAGTATGATTTTGTAAATTTTCTCACATCGGCCACAATCGGCGAATCGAGCACCTGCTCCTGCACTACGTTAAATTGATCGGAACTCTATATCACAAATCCGACATTTGGGAAAATTAACTAAACCGTTTGTGTGCAATGAAGCTTTGTTTGAGAGCAGCATTAATATAAAAGATATGGATTGCTATATAGTAAAATTCTTTTACTGATGAAACTGTCGAAGTCCAGACACGGCAAACAAACCTTACTAGTTTTACCTTCAGATTAATGCTTAAATAGTTTAATTATCTGGAGCAGTTTTTCAGTTTCTCTCGTTAGAAACTCTGGCATTCTTTTTGGACTATTTCGTTTCATTTATGTTAGTTAAAAGAAGTCAATATTGGATTTTCAATTAATGAGTTGTAAATGATGTAACTAAAGCCTAATTAACACACTTTACCCAGTATTAAAGTCTAACACCTCCAATCTGTAAAATACAATTGTAAGAGGTATAAGAATATATGGGGAGAAGGTGTGGTGGTTATTAAAGATATAAACAGGGGGTTTGATTATAGTCCTGCAGGAAATGTATGGAAGGACAGGGGTCGATAACGAGTAGTGGAAGGGCAGGTCAGGATGTAAATCCCAACTTACACTGGGAGAGAAGGACTAGAAATGTCTCAGTGATTTATAACTACTTTAACTGCGTTCATTGAAACAATTCTAACAGTTTACTGTCAGCGCACCATTACCCAGTGCACTGCAAACACTGTTCAAGATTAAGGAAAATAAAAGAATGTTATTGTTTTCCAATATCTCACTACTACGCTTTCGTTTATGCACGATATATCTTTTCCCCAACGAGATTTTACATCGCACTTAACAACAAAGCAAATAAAATATACGACTGATATATAGCAAAAAACCATAAATAAATTGCCTATGCTATTTTTGTAACAAACTCAAACGAGGAGCTTATGGAAACGAAACTAAAACATTATATAGGATGTATAAATCGAGAAACCCGTATACAAGAAATTATTTAAATTATTAACAAATATTTTTCTCTAAATTTTACCAACAACACCCAATATAGCATAGTTAGGTATTTTCTTATGTTTAAATAAATATTCCTTCAACTTGAATAGTTGGAGACTGTTGAAACAAAGAAATAAAAACTTGCGACACCAAAAGAAAATACGTCAAAAACTACGACTAGATATAGGCATTTTATCCCTCCGCCCAGAAATGCATAAAATAATAAAGATTAATTCAAACAATTATGTGAAATTATTAGGACTAATAATCCTAATCAATCTCGTAGCTTCATACTCGGGTTACTTTGGTCAAAGAAGAAACAGGGTTTGGTTTCACAATACGGTGTCATCATTAACTAAGAACACGAAGGTCGTAATGTAACTGGAACATCTACCCTTCCTTATTATTTTTCTTACTAATGAGTGTAAAGGGTACCAACGCTCTTTAATAATCTAGTTCCATATTCAGGTTTGCGCCTGTACAAAAGATAACTATATTGCCCTTCTTATATTCAGTAACAGGAGTTAGAGCTCCTACATAGTTTCTACATATATTTACAACAATTTACATCTGTTTTAGGTGTTTATAGTTATAATTTTAACCTGCAAAAAACTATCTAATTTTTTGGTTTTTGTAGATTAATCCTATCCCAAAATAGTATCTTTCGTGCTTAAGTGGTTTCTTCATCGTGGTATATATTTTTGTTCTTTAATGGTATTTGTTGCTTTTCATATACTAACCAGTATGGCATGTAAACTGCACTTGGCTTACGTTAGTTGGCATCATCTTGACCTTGGGTGGTATACACGCTTACCTGAAGCACACGAGGAAGAATACAATGATGAGTGCTATTGCGAAAAAGAAAACAAGCCCATATTTAATTATTCTTCAAGAATATATGGATACACCATATAGGTTATGGTGTACTACAGTAAAGTCCATGATGAGAAGGTCAAGTGCTACAGGATTCTTTATGCATAGTAACAACTCTACAGGATTCTTTATGCATAATTAACAATTGCTTGCAAACTATGTGCCGTGACAATGTAACATGCTGCCTGATTACTGATTACAATGCAGTATGTTACATGAATAATTGCTGTTTAGTAAATGTAAAATCGGCTTTGTTTAAAAAATATATATATTTTTTTTAAATGTTTCATCGACAGAGCTAGTAGGAAATTTCCAGCAAGGTTCTGAATGCACAATGGTGGGGATATTTTCGAATCATATGTTACGTTTCCGTGGGAAGAAGTGTAGTCAATGTCTTGCAACGCACCTAAGAGAGAGGATCCAGATGGGCTTGCAATCGTCAAAATTTGTATTAAACTTTTAAAAATGTAATTTTCTAAATTTATTATAAACGAGAAATGTTATTGGCAGCCTTGTTACGTTTGGTTTATTGTTTTCAAAATTTAAATACATTACAAAAGTTAACTCGGGTTAACTTTTGTATGTTTTATCAAAGCCACGTAAGTTTAAGTGATTGCCAAGGTATGTTTTGAATTTAATGTTTTAATTTTTTTTTGTTTCAATCAAATCAGTAAATATAGGATACCAGCGTGCCTAGCTAAATATATATAATAGGTAGGATATATTAAACCTAGCTTTGTCTGGGAACATTTCTGAAAGATGTAAACTGCTGAAGTTTAATTTATAAAATATAAACGTGAACGAGTAAAGAGCAAATTGTGTTTTAAATTGTAATGCTTTGACTATTTGAATTATTTTCAAAATTAAAACTTTTTGAAAACATAAACGTGAATTTTAATTCATCTGTTTTTATTAGAGCGATCAATAGACAGCCTGTTTGCCTGAGTTAATTGTAAGATTACAATTGTTAAGACAAACTGTTGACACAGCGAGTCTCTGTAAGTATAAATATTATAGGTAGTGGATAAAGGAAATTAAAGTTTTCCTTAAAATAAGCTAAATAGCACCACGAGCCATATCACAAAATACCGGGGGGTTACAGCTTGTATGTTCATAGAAAAAATACAGATAGGCCAATATATAGTCCTACTTTTCTACCCCTTGTGTGACATTTCTCGAGTTTTTGTATCCCTTATTTGGTCTGCTATAATCATGTATGGTTTACTCTTAGAGAACTGAACTATACCTTGAGTTGAGAGATGCTGCCGGAATGTAAAAGTGTAGAGATTTTAATGAAACTACGAATGGTGGAAAGTTGTACTAAAATATTGGATAATGTTTAATTAATTTTGTAATGTTAATTTGGTGACTATATCTCACCAAGTGTGTTAGTCTACGTGTACAATAGTCGAACAATATTCATAAGAATCGTTGTCCTGAGTGACTGACTGAGAATAAACGTAGAGCCGAAACTATAAGTGGTAGAGATTTGAAATTTTCAGGGTACATTCCGTTCATAATATAAACGCACAGTAAGAGAGGATTTTGTAAAATTTTGATTTTAGAGCCTAACCAATTTAATATTTATTATAAACGATTGCTTCAATAATGCGTATACAAGTCCATATATATTCGGTTAAATAATACGATATAATAATTTTCCAATTCCATAATCATTATCAATTATTAGTTGTTTTTAAATTTAATTAAATAACTTATAAAGTGGCAATTTTCAATGAGTGCGGGAGATGCCTACACGGGGCGCTAGTAATAAATAATTTGAAAGGAATACAAATACTGTCAGATATGATTCAGAGACACAGAAAGGTCCCAAGATATAAACATTATTTGCTACTACATCCAAGCAACACAAAGTCGCTAAATTAAATAATTATTTATTTAATTTAAACTCTTCAAATCATGGGGGCACTAACAAACCTTTGCGTAATAAAGGTTGTAAAACACGGATAAGTTATCAGCCATTCCGGACACACTTCTAATTGAAAAAGTTTTTATACGTCAGTAAAAGTACGCGGACTAAAGGCAATTAAAAGAACAACCTAGCAGATAAAGGTGTACGTTTCATGTGTCTGCTGTAAATGAAAAATCTGCTTTTAGAAATGTTTAATTTAAAGTTTTGTATAAGTTTAAAACTGTTTCACCAACGTTTCGCTCGTCAAAAACTCCTAAACTTAGTAGTTCCTATAGATATCCTGAAAAATGACCCCCCAATACTAACAGATGGTACTAACTGGTTATTATAACATAAGACCATCCTGGAAGACTTTTCAATTGGAATTACAGGGCAAGAGGATGTAAACGATATAGCGACATCCAGGTCAAGGCTGAGATAGAAGTGATGGCTGCCGAAACATTTATTCAGTTGTTTGTACTTCAATTATTAGCCACTAAGTGCCTAAACCAAAGTCGTATATAATGGACAAACTTTACAAAAAAAATAATAAAATTGTAATATAGCAAAAATCATTTGTAATGAAAAAGAGTGTGTCAAGTTATAAAAGAAATTATTAGATTTGCTATGCCACTGCATGCGTATAGTGGGTATCGTAAGGGTGTATCGACGATACAACACGATGTTAAAGTGTCCTTTATAAGGATACACAGGCCCTGGTGAGTCCCATGGGTTATACCGATGTAACGATGTGCAAAACCGAATATTTACTGATGAGCTGATCCGTTGAAAGAGTTTGTACCGAGAAATAATAAGACGGCGCCCAACGTGGGGCACCAATAACGAGATAAGTAAATAAGGTTTCGTAGTAGGACTCTAGCGACTTAAAATGTCTTTTCAAAAAGCCAATACAACAAAAGCTGACCATAGAGAACGGTGAGAGTCATTTCGTTGCTGCCACGCCTACCTTGTTTTTGAACACACAGACTCACGCAGGACGTAAATAACACTAATAAGATAAATATATACATAAAACTCTAATAATATCATTCCAAAATAATACGGAAACTCAGTTTAAAAAAAAACACTAAGAAAGAACTTTACATTGGAAGACACACAATACATACTTTTATATAAACCTTTAAGTAAATTTTTTTGGTGTTACATGAATAAAAAGATTTAATTTTTCTTTGTGCTTTTATTTTCAGCCGTGACTCTAGCCATTTGTACTACGGAAGTAACGTCTTTTATAATACTTTAGAATATAACTACTCCCCATCGTGAAAACATACGTCATAAAAGCTGTTTGAGGCAGAGCATATAAACTACGGATATTTGGTTTAACAGTAAGACATGCTGTTTAACATAAAATATCTAATATGTATTTTTATTAGCCTACGAATAGTTTTCCTCCTCGTCTAAAATTCAAAACTCCCAATATCTTATTCACACATTTATTTACAAGAACGTCTTTTCGTGGCTTTCTGGATTTCTGTGCTTTCCAGTTAAAATGTTTCCTATTCTGTATTTCCTCTTCGTCTAGTATTAAAAACTTACAATATTTAATTCAAACATTTATGTACAATAAAGTCTTTTCCATATTCAGTAATTCTGGATTCCTGAGTTTTCCAGTTAAAATTTATCCGGATGAAATGGCTTTGTTGTATGGTCGCGAATATAAAATGCTGTAGACACTAGGATTGTTTTGGGGAAGAGTGAGTTTTATAAGAAAAAAAGGGGAAGTGATATTGTAATAGAGTTTGGGTCTGAGAAGTAATTTGATTTTACGTTACAGAGATGGAGAAGGAGAGAGTCACTCCCCGAACCAATCGAGTAAATATGTTTGGACCTAATTTGATTTGGATTTATTTATGAAATAAAATTTAATCAGTTTATTTCATATGCTAGTGCGAGGTAGATATAGATAGGGCGATTCAATTAAAATATTTTTTTAAAAATTGAGTAACTAACAGAGTAAAATTTGAGTTAGTTTGTAATTAGTTAATGCAAGTCGAAAAAAATTTGTCATATTGTATGTGATGGTTAAAAGTCTCCTGTTAGAGTCAATATTAAAATCATGAAAAAGTTTTACGCAATTGAGACTATTATAATTTAAAACGACTTTGTTTTAGAATTTCCCGTTTTTCTTTTTTATGAATATAATTAAACTATCAAGATATTTCTCTGATGCTTCCATTTTATTACTATATTGCACTCTCCTACAAGTCAACGTATCAATACTTTTTAATATATTTAGTTATAAACATTTTTAAAGAAGACTTGAAACTTTTACACTGATATTGGAAAAACCTTCAACACTTGCGAAAGTTTTTGTTTCCCTATAGAATTTGGGTAATACAAGAGAGGTGTAGCGTATGGTTATGTTGTAATAGCTTGTGACACCAAAAGCAAAGTTTTGAGTGATTGGAAGTAAGACCGAGAAGGAGTGAGTGTTTTTACTTCATTTAGTGAATCGGTTATCGCCTGAGGTGGATGTAAAAACATTGTAAATAGGGATGGTATCAAGGTAGGGCGAGTAAATGTCCTGGTTTGGGATACAGGGATTGATTATGGTTACCGAGTGGACGGTAGAATACCAAAGGAACAAGTAAATGTGAGAACGTGAATTTAAGGGAGAAGAGAGAACGATTGAGAAGAGAAAGATATAGATACAGATAGAGAGAAAGATATAGAAATCAGTGAGAGTGAGAGGTGAAAGATTTAAAAAATAAGACAAATATATATATATATATGTAAAGAGAGAAAAATATTGAGAGAGAATATGTAACAAGAGAAGAGAGAGAGAAGAAAATTAAGATAACCAAAGGGAGAAGGAGCGAGAAGAAAGAGACAGATATAAAGATATGTCAAAGGATATATATATATATATATATATATATATATATATATATATATATATATATATATATATATATATATATATGTGTGTGTAAAGAGAGAAAGAGAAAGATATTGAGAGAGAATATGTAACAAGAGAAACACATGGATAGAAAGAGAGAGAGAGAGAGAGAGAGAGAGAGAGAGAAGAAAATTTAGATATTTAATGTGAGAAGGGGTGAGAAGAAAGAAACATATATAATCATATGTCTCTTACTCTCTCTCTCTCTCTCTCTCTCTCTTTTTCTATATATATATATATATATATATATATATATGTATATATATATATATATATATATATGTATATATATATATATATATATATATATATATATATATATATATATATATATATATATATATAAAGAGAAAGAGACAAACAGAAAGAGAGTTAAGAACGGAAACAAAGAGAAATATATAAGTAAATAAATACAAACACACACACACAAACACACTTACACAGAAAAAGAGAGATGTAATAAATGAAAACTACGAGTATGTGTACCAGAGATGTTCTACTTATTCTTCTTGTTCTAACATTACTGTAACAACAATTAGGTTGAAGAATCACTAAACATTACTGGATTTACATTATTTTCCTAAGTTGGATTTCTCGCGCTTCCAATTAAATGCATTTATGTAATTTAGGTAACTTATAAGAAATTTCTAAGTTATGTAATTCTATTGTTGATGACGGAGTTACGATCAGCTGATGACGGTTTTATTAAGTCACGTGACACTGCGGGTAGGCTTTATCCAAACAACGGGATTACTGTAATACCGCTTGGAAAAGTCGTTAGGCTTGACTAGATGGCCAGCTTTTGTTTATACTATTTGATATGTATCAGCGATTTGCGTTGGACATTTAAAGTGGTCAGAACCAGTCGACTTAATGAACATATATTTTTGATTGATTACTCTTGTTTACTCTACATTTAGTTTGTTCTTTTTATAATATACATTAAAATACAAATGTTTTTCAATGTGTTAAATTTTTACCTGCTTATTTTTCATCTGGGTTTCTAAAGTGATATTAAATGTATTAAAATTTAAAGATTTTCGTAATATATTATAATTTGAATAAAGTTTGTGCTGTATACATTCCAGTCCCTTCTTTAACTCTCTTAACATTAATGCTAGGAAAGGCAGAAAGAGGGCGCTCAAATGTATACCAAAATTCATATTAATAACAAAGATGATTTTATAACCTGTATATTTACATTGTTAAAAATATTTCGTGCGAAACAGAGTAAAATATATGCTTACGGTATTACTAGAAGTGATTTCAGTATTATCAATTTGTTTTCCATTTTCTTGGATGTCGTGTTGTGTTTTCAAGAGGGCGATGCATTATGAATATCTGAATCTTTCGTGTTAGTTTAACGTGCGATCTAAATCAAGTTCATTGTCGTGCCGTTGAGCGCGACATAATCGCAATTAAACAAAGTTTGAAGACACGTTCTAAATCCGGATTACCTTATTTCCTTCTCGTTGTAGCACTTTCCGGTTTATAAACTTCCGTATTTAGATGTTTGCCGAACGTGGATACAGAAGGCAGTGGCGGATCCGGAAGTTGACAAGTAGGACAAGCCCCTCCCTTGGCTTGTACAAACTTACAAAAGTATTATTTACCAATATATATGTTGATAAGGGTTGCAGTTATGTGCGAACTACATGGTGGCATACACGAAGAGAACTTGGCCTGTATGTACTTATTTACTTTTCAAAGAATACAATATTGCATTACATTAAATTAAATACTTTGAGCTAGCTTCTAATATTTGGCACTTTTTGCATTTCTTTAAACCTTTCAGTACTTTGAAATGAGGTTTCCCGGCCTTAATTAAACAAAAACAAAAAGTGTGACAGTTTTTGGGATTGTCTGAAAGAATTGAATATTTCATTTGAAGAATGTGCTTAATAGAGGTTTTAGTAGAATCTAGGTATTGTAGTTTTTAAATAAATTTAAATAAATAAGACTTCTTAAAACTATTTTTTAAAATTAAAATTGGTCTTAGTAAATCAACCATTAACTTTCCTTGCATTATATTAATCTAAATACTGATATAACTAAAGTGCCCATTGGATCATTAGTTCTTGTCTGAACATTGTCAATACATATTATATTAGAACTAGCAAAGCACAACACTACACTAACTCAAATGCTTTGGTTCTCTTCAATCTTCTAACCATGGACTGGTTATCGAGAAGTTGAAGAGCTACTGCATTTGGATGAAGGTGAATTCTCTTTCCATGTTTTTTCGCCATCTTCTTTATTTCCTCTGGTATCGTCGGAATATTTGGATCTCGGTGAATATCTTTTTTTTTACATACCAAGCGGCATTAACCATATTTCTCAGTACTTTATTTTGGAAAATCTGGAGAATTTCTACATTAGATTCCTTTACACATCCCCAAAGTTGACTGCCATACATCCAAATTGGTTTCAAAATATGATGGTAGATTTTTATTTTACTTCCTAATGAGAGGTTTGAATCTCTACCCAAGAGCCAATAGTGCTTACGGTATTTGATATTTAATTCCTCCTTCTTTTTCTTGATGTGGTGTTTCCATCTTAGTTTAGCATCTAGGTAAATACCTAGATATTTAGCTTTATTTTCATAAGGGATAATGATTCTGTTAACATCCGTAAACGTAGGATTTTTCAGTACCTTTTTGTAAAGTTGATGTGGACTGACTTCACTTTATTCAGTTTGATTTTCCATTTATCAGTCCATTCTAGGAATTTTGTTTGTTGCTCTCTGGACTTTGTCCATAGATGTATATATGTCTTTGTCAGTTGCTAATAATTCTGTGTCATCTGCAAACATTGTTGTGGTTACTTCTGAGGTGGTTGGAATATCACAGGGATAACGTAGGTAGTCTACTGTACCCTTAAAACAAATGAAATTTAATATCTAAGCCCGTTTGTAGATGTCAATTCCAAAACTATAATCCTATAATAAAATTAACACAAAATTACAATAAATAAATTTACATTATATATATATATATATATATATATATATATATATATATATATATACATCTTTGACTCCCTCGATACTCCTCTTATACTGTCCGACCTATGATATAGAGGTTAGCCCCTTCCTAATATCAAACGACCAATATCGATACAGCAAGGTCAGGTTTATCAAAAAAATCGTGTAAGAGGGTACCGTTAAAATTTTTGAATTTATTGTTTTGATCAAATTTTACAAAAACAAATAATATAAACAACAACATTTACAGTCAATTCCTACTTATGTCAACAGAGAAACATTTTATTTGAGTTACATTTTATTAAATAATTACAAGTAATATAAATAAATTAGCATGGCTTGTCCGTTAAAACAGCTGTTTTACTACATAACCTATAATATAAAATCAGAATAGGCTATGTTCAAATTTTTAATTAAGTTTCGATTGTGTAGCATCACTGATGATAATGCCATAATGTCAATGAAACGCGTATGATATTAAAGTTTTTACAATTGTGAGCCGTAGCCTGTTTATTTCTTGTGTTTGTAACCTTCACCCTCAGGGCAGCTCGACTATTGCTTATAAAGCCAGCTGTTTTATGAAATCATGTTGTCACCTATTTTAAGCCAAATGGGACAAAGATATTGCATATCTTTCCCCTTTCGTGAAGGTTGTCTCCCATACAAAACTGAAACAAATTATTTAAACTTAATAACTGAGATATTATTTGAATAAATTTTTAACGTCAAGTGTCAATAACTATAATTTTTGTTTAATATATTTAACTTGAGTGGATACATGAAAAGTATGGTATTAACGATTGAATTTTGAACAAGATATATATAAGGAGAGTATAAGCTAATGGAAAGATTTGGGAATTCAAATATTGAGACCAGCAAAATTTTGTTAAAGGGATTTTTAATTAAAAGTAGGTTTTATATTTACATGCCGAAACTATTAACCAACAGCTAAATATTCTACAGACATTATTTTATAGACATATATTTAAACGTATATACACAGCTGATCCAAGTTTAATAAAGTTTAATTCAATGACGTTGATATTATTTATATCAAATACCTATTAGGCCTAATTCACGTAAATGGCCATTCCCGATTCCATGAATTCGTCTGGTGCGTTTAGATCATGTGCTTTTAGTCTCATTCAACAATGGCAGTTTATCTGTATCGACGAGATTTAAAAGCTTTACAATGGAAGGTTTACAACACGCATTGTTGCAGTATTGTATTTGTTCAATGCAGTGTGAATTATGTACTTGTAGTAGTATTTGCACCGAATAGGACAAAGTACAAACTTGTATTTTGAAGTATTACCATACGAGAACAACTAAGTAAAAAACGTATAATAATTGGATTTTATATTAACTTTCTTGTTATTTAAGAATAAGGATTTCCTTGAAAATTGTAAATTGTTACGTATGAAGTAAAAATACCTTTATGGGGTCCTACAATTGGAGTAGATTGATGGATTCATCGCCTTGTTGATTGTATTTCCATGGTGATAAGAAACTATTACTTTTGAACATAGTAAAACTACTGGCAGAATCTATCACCTAAATTATACGCATGAAAACTACTGGAACAATGTTTTTGATCACACAGGCGATCTTCGTCTGTGCTTGAAAGAAAATTATAAAACTGCAAGTAGGCTGGTTGGTTAGTTAAAAGTTTCACCAATCGTCAAGACCTATAAAAGCAAGAGTTATGATTTAAATAAACTTATGAAAAAAGTGCTACTACGATTTCAATCACACTAAGTGATCTTTCTCAGTGTCTAGGTTGGCCGCTGGGAAGCGCTGCTGTGGCATTAAAGGCAGGTGTTATCAATCGTTGGCAATAATGTGTGAATTTTATGAGGTTAGTTAATTTTAAATGTTTTTTTAATACGTTTTCTTTCATGCCTAAATACATATATCATATACCATTTTATGTCTAATCAATATACCCATTACAATTGCAATTAGTGTGTAGTCTTGTCCACAAATTAAAACACCTGTCAGGTTTAACAGACTTTGCAGCGGCCAAACGAGACACAGATGACGATCGCGTTGCTCTTTAGAATACGTTAGATTTCCCTACGTTTTTCGTAAATATATTTATATTGCTAGTGTCTTTGTCATATACAGTATAAATAATTATGAAAAACAAAATAGGACAATGGAACCAGAGTGTAACAAATATGTAACTAACACATAAAATAAAGAAAAAACTCATAAGAGACGTTTTCAAGGTCTAGAGAGCAAAGAGCGCAGAAAATGGTGTCAACGTGAGAGATATGATTTTTTACAAAAATAACGCAAATTATGTTTAAGAAAGGAATAAGTTTTCAACGTGACACATTGATTTCGGTAAATAATGTTGTGATTTGCTTATTAAAAAAAAAAAAAAAAACATTCAGTGTCTGTAACAGAACATTTACTCATTTATTTAAAATAAATTGTTTTAAAATTACTTCCGAAATTATGTATCCAAACCTAACGTTCTAAAACGGAATAAAATTCTTTAAAACATTTAAGTAGTTTGTAGAAACCAATCCTCACCCCGTGTAGATGGTTAGTACCTCGTTTCGTCCTAAGTACTCGGGTAGGCACATTGGTTCACCCCGACTAGACGGGTAGTCACATCTGTTCAACCCGGATTTCTGGGAACACATCGGTTAACCCAGGAATGGCACTTGAACACTTCGTTTTATCCAGGGTAGGAGCGTAGATACTTCGGTCAACCCAGGGCAGGGGCGTAAATAACTCGACTAACCCAGAATAGATGCGTAGACTCTTCGGTTCATCCTAGGAGGCGAGTAGATACCACATAGTTCATGAAAGCGGCATTATAGACGCGATGAGATATTTTCTATTATTTACGTCCAAGGATTATTATATCCTTCCTTAGTCCTTGATTCCATCCTTCCACCTTCCACTCAGAAAGTTGTTTACTGCTGACCGTAAACATTAAGTACAAGTAAACTGGACAGCAGAATGAAACAAATGTTGGAACAAAACAAAATGCGTTGGTCAAACCAGAGAAGACAATTCTTATGAAATATGGTTAGAGAAAACTAATTCAAGGTGGAAACATCGCTTGGAAGAACTACAAACATTAAAGGCTTACAGTAAACATTGGTAGAACATTGATATTAAAAAGAATGGTTGTGGTGAAGAACGAATTAAAAATTAATAAAAAGAAAAACTGCTTTAAATTTGGGCATAACTATGAAATATAAAATGTATAAATCCTTAATAAGTGTAAACAGAAACCAAGAAGAGCCAATCCAATCAAGTTGTTGTAACACACTTTAGCTTAAACTAAAAGAATTTAAATTTAATATCAACGTTACATTGTAAGAAATAATAAGATTTTTAGCGATACGAGGTTTCAACTTCATTAAAAAAAAACCAAATATTACGAGACTATAAAATGCACATTTTATTTTTCCGATTTGTTTTTTAGACTATAATCAAAACGATTTATAATACAGAAAGAAAATAAAAAGTCAAACAATGAAGATTACGACGTAGAATAAATACAGATGTGTCGCAACGACAAAGGCAGAAAATTGATAAACAATAGAACTGAAACCTCGACTGAGGCTGGGGTTGTCATGGAAACCAGATTGTTTACTTGTTGCGTTTATTTACCGCAATATACCCCGTGTCTTATCAGGAGTTCCTCTTTTGAACATCGTTGACAAAAGGAAATCGATTGTGTTGCATCGATAGTAACCACAAAGACTCACAGAACATGGAGTGTCTGTTTCTTTGAAAGACGTGACTTTGTCTCTTTTTTCATACGATATCCTCTAACAAAGCCAGATGACGTTTTCTCTGTGATCAAACCCATGTGTAACTTTTGTTTCAACTTTGGAAAACATAAAAAAATAACTAAAATAGAAAAAACAATATCAAATACACTTGTCAGCCTTTTTGTGTTGGGGTTTCTTTCAGCACTTTGAAAGAATAGTTTGAAAGGAAGAGCTATTTCATAAATACATCGACTTGAGCTAGGTTCACAGCGGCATGATGAGAATATTTGATGTGCATCAATGGCTTGATCCTTTATGTTGTGCTTATTTCCGTCATTCCTTGATGTACATATCGGCATGATCTCTTGCATGAGCAGGATCTATCTCATGAACAAATCCTCACAATCTTGTTGTACACATCGGCTGATGTGAATTTGATTTTACATCAATAGATTGATCCTTTATGGTAACTTATCTTTATTATTCCTTGATGTACATATGGCCACGATCTTTTTCATGAGCATGATCTATTTTATAAACACATCAACTTGAGCTAGGCGATCACACCTAACAGTAATATTTTGATGTGCATCAATAGGTTGATCCTTTTTGTTGCGCTTATCTCCATTATTCCTTGATGTACTTTTTAATAATTATCTCTTGCATGAGCAGGATCTGTTTCAATACAAAGTCATTACAAATAATAACTACAACAACAGTTACAATAAATAGACATTATAATTATTATTAATAACAATAGCTATAACAAAAAGACATTAAAAAACGTAGTAATAACAATAGCTATAATACGAAGTCATTAGTTATAACGATAGCTATAATACGAATACTTTAAAAGTAGTAGTCATAACAACAGCTATAATACAAAGACATTAAACTTAGTAGTCTTACCAATAGCTATGATATAAAGATATTAAAAGTAATCGTTATAACGATAGCTATAATACGAAGACATTAAAAGCATTAGTTATAACGATAGCTATAATACGAATACTTTAAAAGTAGTAGTCATAACAACAGCTATAATACAAAGACATTAAACTTAGTAGTCTTACCAATAGCTATGATATAAAGATATTAAAAGTAATCGTTATAACGATAGCTATAATACGAATACATTAAACGTAGTAGTAATAACAACAGCTATAATACAAAGACATTAAACGTAGTTTTCTTACCAATAGCTATGTTATAAAGATATTAAAAGTAGTAGCCATAACAGTAGCTAAAATACAAAGAAATAAAAGTAATAGTCATAACAGTAGCTATAATACAAAGAAAAAAATTAGTAGACATAACAATAGCTATAATACAAAAACATAAAAGTGATAGTCATAACAATAGCTATTATATAAAGACAATCAAAGTAATAGTTATAATACAAAAACACAAAAGTGGTAGTCATAACAATAGCTATGATATAAAGGCAATCAAAGTAATAGTCATAACAATAGTTATAATATAAAGACAACAAAAGTGGTAGTCATAACAATAGCTATAATATAAAGACAATAAAAGTAATAGTTATAATACAAAAACATAAAAATGGTAGTCATAACAATAGCTATGATATAAAGACAATCAAAGTAACAGTCATAACAATAGCTATGATATAAAGACAATATAAGTAATAGTCATAACAATAGCTATAATATAAAGACAATAAAAGTGGTAGTCATAACAATAGCTATAAAACAAAGACATTAAAAGTAATCGTTATAACGATAGCTATAATACGAAGACATTAAACGTAGTAGTCATAACAATAGCTATAATACAGACATTAAACGTAGTTTTCTTACCAATAGCTATGTTATAAAGATATTAAAAGTAATAGCCATAACAGTAGCTATAATACAAAGAAATAAAAGTGGTAGTCATAACAGTAGCTATAATGCAAAGAAATAAAAGTAGTAGACATAACAATAGCTATAATACAAAAACAAAAAAGTGATAGTCATAACAATAGCTATAATATAAAGACAATAAAAGTAATAGTCATAACAATAGCTATATTACTAAGACATAATAAAAGCAGCCATAAAAATAGCTGTTATACAAAGACATAATAAAAGTAATAGTTATAACAATAGCTATAATATAAAGACAATAAAAGTAATAGTCATAACAGTAGCTATAATATAAAGACAATAAAAGTAATAGTCATAACAGTAGCTATAATATAAAGACAATAAAAGTAATAGTCATAACAGTAGCTATAATACAAAGAAATAAAAGTGGTAGTCATAACAGTAGCTATAATACCAAGAAATAAAAGTAGTAGACATAACAATACCTATAATACAAAAACAAAAAAGTGATAGTCATAGCAATAGCTTTAATATAAAGACAATAAAAGTAGTCATAACAATAGTTATAACACAAAGACATATAAGTGATAGTCATAACAATAGCTATGATATAAAAACATAAAAGTGATAGTTATAACAATAGCTATGATATAAAGACAATCAAAGTAATAGTCATAACAATAGTTATAATATAAAGACATAAAAGTGGTAGTCATAACAATAGCTATGATATAAAGACAATCAAAGTAATAGTCAAAACAATAGTTATAACACAAAAACATAAAAGTAATCGTCATAACAATAGTTGTAATACAAAAACATTACAATTATTACTCACAACAATAGTTGTTATACAAACATAGTAAAGTAATAATAATAGTAATAAGTAACCTACATGACATATCTAAAAATAGTATAGAAAATGTTTTAATTTAAACCTTCTTTTTATTTTATAGAATTTGACGGTGGGTAAAGTTATCACACCGCGCATGCGCTGTATTTATGGTCGTTGCTGTTCTCGGAAATATTCTTCATTAAATTCTGATGAAATATAAACACATCCTCTTCGCGGCGAAATAAATGCCACTTTATGACAGAGGCTAGGCATTGTGGGTATCTGAAGACACCACCCTGCCATCTTATTAAATATAAAGTTTTACTGACAGATCTTCGGAGATAATAGAAGCGAGCATGTCCTTTACTTACGCAATTTATTTTTCCGTCACAATATTTATTATTTCTTTTATTTACGGAGATGTGCTTATTTTATCTACAAGCAGTAATATTCTCATCCCTTCCCATATCACGACAGAAGGGGATCGGTTTATATTCCAGAATATAAAAACCTGGTTATCCGGGGTCGTTTTATGTAACTGACAGTTTTATAAGAGAGGGAAAATGATAATATTGTGATAGGGGTTGGCTCTAAGCTTAGAACTCACAAAAGTGCGCGAGAGAGATTGGAGTGTTTTTTGCATTTAGTGGTATATTAAATACGATTTATGTTTTTAAATATTTCATTATTTGTTATCAAGGATTGCAAACACGTAATTACTATTAAGGTCTAAAATTTATATCCGGTAATAGAATATAAACGCTGGTTATAAAAATTTATTATAAAACATCTTCAGAAAACAAATTAGTTATGTTTAAATAAAAATAAAGTATGTATTGATATAAAATATTTAAAATATATTTTTCATATAAAAGACTTTATTGATATTACAGTTGTCTTTCTTCTTGAAACTTCTTCTTTTCTATTCATTTCACTATCATGAAATAAACCCCAAATATCATAACCCAAAGATATTTTGTGTTTTACGAGAAATATATTTGTTTTGTCTTTTTATCATATCAAAGACGTATTAAATATTTTCACGAATACTGTTTAAATTTTTAATTTATTGAATTATGTTTTGATTCATTCTACTCGTAAAACCTAAGTGACAGTATTCTAATACCAAATAAATGCAAATATAACAATTTACTTAAAACACTAGTCATATACATATAAAAAATTTTAATTTTCTAATTTCTGTTATTTAATCTCCCTTTTCTACTCTGTAGAATAAACGCACAGTATAATTGGCTTTCTTCTTTTCCAACCCCTACTAATAACTTATATTCTCAGTTATATTTAAAGTGATATTTGTGTTCTGTAGTTTATAGTAAAAACATTTATTTAATTTAAATGCAAAACATTACAATTTTTAAAATATTTAGGGTTAGGTTTTAATTTTAGCTTATATTTAATAATTGGGGTAGTTTTCTCTGATTTTTTTTTCTGTTTAGCTATTAGGTCATCCAATATACAACCTCAGTCAAAAATTTTAAAAACATGACAGAAAATATAGATGTTATTTTGGCGAAATATAGGAGTAACCATATTTCCTAAGGAATGATTTTATTTTATTAAAAATAGTCACAATGTAATGGCTGCAGCCCGTCTTCCTTGGCAGCGTCCTACACACAGTTCATGAGAGCTGACGGAAATCTTTAAATCGAAAGAATTGGAATAAATACTATGAATAGAGTAAAAGCCTAGTATTGGCTAAATCGTTATGAAACCTTTACTAATTCTCTTTCTTTTGTTTGCGCAAAGTTTTATTTTTTACTTTGTTTTTTCACTTCAATCGTTGCGTAAATTGAAAACACAAGTCGTCTCTAACTCACGTCTCTGTAACTCAACCGACCCGACAGTATTCGATATACCGCAGTAATCGATTCCTAATACAAGCGTAGCGTGTATTTTTTATGCCTCGCGCTTGGTTTCGATCTAGGTAGTTTGGCGAAGCGTTATAAAAGCAATTTCTAGGCAATTTTGCTTACAAATACTTGCAAAGGTTGTGTGAACGTTCCTCACATTTTGCGAAACCTATGACACCGTTTTCTAGAATTAGTCTTTACTCCAGGGTCCACCTTAAGGCCTCTATATTATTGGTAGTCTCTACGTGTCTTACCTTTTTACTAGCCTCAAGTACTAAACGTTTTTAAAAAATAATACTTAATCGATTACAAATTTTTCAAATAAAATTATTCATAGCTTTATTTTTGGAGAATAGCATAAGTTATTATTTGTGTAACTAAACGAAAACTATTAACTTACATAGTGGCCATCGTTACATTGAGAGAGCTAACGAGTAGCTGGTTTCAACGACAGTAGCAGTCTCAGCTTCTTCAATGTAACGATTGTTTCAAAACGCGTCAGCAAGTAAGTTAATAGTTCTTACTCAGTTACTCAATAATTACCTATGAATTATTCAGTGAATTCAAGATGATTACAACAAGCCACTTTTACGAAGAGTATAACTCAATATACCAACGAATAGCTCACAATATAACTTGGTAAAATTATCTTTACCAGATTGGGTTTTAAATTGGTTCTCCTTTAACCATTTTATTTAGTGAGGCAGAACTAGAACAACTACAGTCCCGGCATTCACATCACCATACCGACCACTTCCCCTCCTTACGTGACAATCCGTTACTGGATTTTAAATTGGTTCTACTTTACCCATTTTATTTAGTGAGGTAGAACTAGAACATTTACACTCCCAGCATTCACATCACCATACCGACCCCTTCTCCTGTTTACGTGACAATCCGTTACTGGATTTTATCAATCTTTTAGCCATTATAAGCTTATACCAAATTTCAATAAGCCATATTGTAGTGTAGTAGCTATTTTGGAAAATAAACTCTTAGATTCTTCTTTTACAAAACACGTTTCCTCTTTTATCCTATCTCCTCTTCATTTTGTGTCAGCAATACAATCCGGATCAAATAAAATGGCCACCCGCTCTGCTTAAGGTACCCAGAGTACTCAAACCCCGTCTGTTCACCGAATCTTCATTCTCTGGCTTTTTATTCAGCATTGCTAATGGGTCACGTGATCAGTTCTAGGTATTCTTAGCTTTATAATACAGAAACACCAATCTAACGCTTCCAATCCTGTACATGCGGCTTCTCTTATCGCCTAAGACTCTACTTAGTATAGCAATACTGTGAACACACGTGACATCTTAGAAGTCGCTAAAGGCATTATATATATATATATATATATATATATATATATATATATATATATATATATATATATATATATATATATATAATACGTTTTCTCGTTTAATAATTTAAAACAACATAGGTTATTCAAATACAAGAATATTTATTAATAACCTATGTTGTTTTAATATATATATATATATATATATATATATATAAATAAATATATATATATAAATAAAATAAACCGACCGGAAAAAATATGTTCCACACTTAATAACGGAACATACAAAATCGAATGCCCAGACTGTAATAAAATATACATAGGAAAGAAAAAATAAATTAAAAGACAGATATCAAGAACACCTCAATGCATACATCAAACCTGAAATTTATAATCAAACTTAGCCACACACGCCATCAAAAACAAACACACATTCCCCACATTAAAAAACGTACACCTAATTAAAAGAAGTACAAAAAGGCCTCAAAATGACAATCTGGGAACCACTACAAATTTATAAACATAAGAATAATATCATAAACGAACAAATAAAAATAAAATCAAAAAACGATAAATTATTCAACCTAATAGATAAAATTAACCCCAAGATAAACTTAAAAGACTCGCACAGTGCAGTGAATCCGAAAATAGAAAATAACGGTACACCACACCTCCTAAAAACAGGAATTCCACAGAGCCGCAGTCTACTACAACCCCCGATCAGTGATGCCCGATGATGGAGATACGACCAATCTTTGAAAGTTAACTCGCATAAATACCAAGTAAGATTCTTGTTTAAGTACATAAAGTGAAAGTTATATATATATATATATATATATATATATATATATAAATATATATATATATATATATATATATATAAATATATATATATATATATATATATATATATATATATACATACACATTATATATATTCATACACAAGTGGTTTATGTATATATATATATAATATATATATATATTTTTTAATCTATGAAAAATGGAAGAGCTTCAGGACCTGGAGGAATTCCAGCCGAACTATTAAAGTATGGTACAAATAAATTATTTGCAAATTTGAAGGAACTTTTTGAAAAATGTTTGAATGGAGAAGAGACACCAGAAGAGTGGAAAATAGGCTATATATCCACATTACATAAGAAAGGTAATAAGAAGCAATGTGAAAACTATAGAGGAATAACAGTTACAAATACATTGAGCAGAATTTATGGAAAAATAATTAAGCAATATTTAGAAAATGAATACAAGGATATGGAGGCTGAGGAACAGGCAGGTTTTAGAAGAGGAAGATCAACGATAGATCACTTATTCTGCTTAGAACAAATAATTGAAAAGAAAGTAATTCGTTTACAACCTCTCCATTTAGTATTTATAGATATAGAAAAAGCTTATGATAATGTACCATTATCAAAGTTATGGGAAGTGTTAAAGTCAAATGCTATAAGTCAAACTATAATCAAGGCAATTCAAAATTTATATAAAAATTCTATTTCCAAAATAAAAATAGGAAACAATCTGTCAACAGGTTTTGAAGTAACAAAAGGATTACGCCAAGGATGCTGTCTGTCACCCACATTATATAAAATTTATACAGAAAAGGTTTTGAAAAATTGGAAGAATAAATGCAAAGGAATGGGAATCCCAGTAAACAATATCACAATTTATTCTTTACAATTTGCAGATGACCAATTGATTTTAGCTCAAGATTATGAAGACATTGAATATATGACTCGAAAGATAATAGGAGAATACAAACTATGGGGATTGAATGTTAATATGAATAAAACTAAATACATGGTCATAGGAGAAAAAAGTAAAGACTTAATAATAGAAGAAGAAAATATTAAAAGAATATCACATGTTGAGGAATGTAAGTATTTGGGAATGAAAATTACAAATGATGGGAAACAAGATAAAGAAATTGGATCGAAAATAAATTTGGGAAAAACAACAATTTCAATGTTAAATGGAATTTTATGGGATAAACATATAACTAATCAAACAAAAACAAAAATTTTTAATACAATAGTACGAAGCATAATGACATATGGATCAGACGTTTGGATATTGAAATCAACATTGACAAAGAAATTATTGGCAACTGAGATGGACTTTTGGAGACGTTCTGCGAGAATATCAAGATTGGATAAGATCCGAAATCAAATAATTAGAGATAAAATGGAAGTACAAAATTTAATTACAGATTTTGTAGAACAAAAACAGTTAATTTGGTATGGACATACGAAAAGGATGAATGATGAAAGACTACCAAAGATGTTGTTGGAATGGACACCACCAGGGAGAAGACGAAGGGGAAGACCATCGAAAACGTGGATACAGGAAATTAGTTCATCTTTAATCAAATGGGATATACCAGAAAACTTGTGGACAGATAGGGATGAGTGGAAAAACAAAATTAAAAACTGTATTTCATTAGACTTAGGTTAAAATGTAAAACATTGTAAAAAACCTGTCATAATAATAAAATATATATATATATATATATGTTAATGAAATCAGATATTGCCCCTCTCAAGACTTCTGTTTACTTGCAATAACTAACCTCATTGAAAAGGGGAATGCCCAAGTAAGTTTATTGATACCCAAGTACGTGAATGTTAGGTCTTGTAAGAGCCAGCCCAGTGGATATTAATCTCCCTCGTAATGCAAGAGTATTTTGTAACACTAAGTACTTATATTTTGATATCGAACTCACTGAGCGCCGCTATTTGACCGATTTGCCTTTGTAAACATTGCTGAGACGTCAGCGAATCTTACGTAGTGTTTATTTGTCAGTTGATGATAATGCCCGACATGATCTGTAACGCCAAACTGAATGTCTCTTCCGCGTATGTGTTAAACAAAAGAGGGGCATAATACAACCTTGCTTTACTCTCCGGTAGTATGCTTGAATGTCTCGCCGTTGTACTTTATATAAAGTTTTGTTTCCAATTATCTATATACAAAATACATTTATAAGTATTCATTGTATAACAGAGAATACTTTTGGGTGACGCGTTTCGAAACAATCGTTTTACCGACCAAGCCGACCTGCTACTGCCGGCGGCAGCTCCCCAGTATTTACTCAGGTACTATAATTTATACAACTTTTCTATAATTCGTAATGATGTTAGTTGGATATCGTTGGATCACTACAAAACTGTTACAACAATTAAATTGTAAAATTCGCGTTTACACAGGTTGAGCGAAATCTAGTAAGTCTTAGAGACTTAGCAACACTGTCATGGATCTAGACAGGAAAGCGAAGTCACGGGGAGTAAATCACTTACATCACCTTCAGTTAGTTTTGGGAATCGATTACTGCCGAGCAGGATGTATTATGTTAACGTGACATGGCGGGGAGTATTTGTGTGAGGGGATGTAGGAAACTAGGTCGGAAGCTATTACAGAGCCCAAGTCAAGATGCTTATTTCCAAATACATGTTAAACAGTGAAAACTTTCCAGAGTTGCTTATTAAATCTAGAAGTAGAATAATTACCTCTACTCTACATAGAAAGATCAGAAATCCAAATGATAATTTAAATAGTAAAAGAAGGAGCAAAACAGTCGAAATCTTCGAAAATGCTCTTCTGAAATCCTCTTCTTTCCTGAACGCATTTCTAACTAGGATCTAATATCACTTTTAAGGACATGCTTTACTTCAATGCAAGCTATATACTTTAGCAAAGTTTTATTGTAATTTATTTGTTTTAGATTTAAATTTATCAAATTGCAAATGCCCTACGATAGTTTTAAATAAACATCACACTTCGTTCGGTTATTTTGTTTGTTGAAACATTTTAACCTTATATTGATCCTCTTTTAACAGTTGTAATGGATTATTCGGATTGTACTAGTAAAATGTTCATTCCCACCAGTTCTCTTACATCCTTCGATTGTTGAAAGTTTTTTAAAATATAATCTAGATTCTTCAATTACAACTTACCTTTAAAGCTTTCACACCGATATTTTATTCTTCGATTCTCTCAATTCAGTAGATTTTTTCATATCATTTCTTCTAGATCTCTCTTTTCGTTTCTGCCATCGTATCTTTTGCATCAGTTCTCTGAGACTTTTAGTTATCTACGTCAATGATTCTTCAACACAAATTATCTTAAATTAAAAAAAAAACTGTCATTACTTCTCTTACATCAGTTTTTCTCCTTTCTCCAGTCTAATTCAATGTCTCTCTACCTCAAGTTCTCTTAACGTCTTTAATTTTACCTAATCTCTTATCACTTCCCAACAGTTATCTTTGCCAGTTTCAATTTACTACCGTAAATTGATTTATTATATTATAATATAATATTATATATATATATAATTATAATAATTATATTATTAATTTGATATATTATATTATATTAAAAGAAATTACTCATCTATTAATAATATATATATATATATATATATGACTAGAGCAATTTTTTTTTATTTACACTTATCACACTTTAATATACTTAACCAAGATTCTTAATTATTATTTTTGCGATTTACCTTTCGATAGCTAGCGTATACGAGTATTACAGTGTTGTCATTTATAGCATCAGTTGATCTTAGTCATCTACATCATATGAAAATCAAAATTTATATTTTATGTTTATTTGAAGAAGACAATCACAAATACCGTGCTATTGTATCTTACCTGTACAGCATATCTGAGAGATATTTTAGTCGTAAAGGTTTGTGTGGTACGTTCGCCTCTAAGATCGGCTGAACTCGTCGTTCCATGTTTTTGGAAGTTTTCTAGAGCGTTGCGTTGTAAGTGATGTTGATTATGTCTGTAGCATTGTCTATCAGATCTTCCAAAGTCCGAGGGCGTGTAGCGTAGACTCTTCCCTCTAGTTAACCCCACAGGGAGAAGTCTGGTGCGGTCAAAGTCCGATTGCGTGTAGCGTAGACTTTTCCCTCTAGTTAACCCCACAGGGAGAAGTCTGGTGCGGTCAAAGTACGAGGGCGTGTAGCGTAGACTCTTCCCTCTAGTTAACCCCACAGGGAGAAGTCTGGTGCGGCCAAAGTCCGAAGACGGGTAGCGTAGACTCTTCCCTCTAGTTAACCCCACAGGGAGAAGTCTGGTGCGGTCAAAGTCCGATTGCGTGTAGCGTAGACTTTTCCCTCTAGTTAACCCCACAGGGAGAAGTCTGGTGCGGTCAAAGTCCGAGGGCGTGCAGCGTAGACTCTTCCCTCCAGTTAACCCCATAGGGAGAAGTCTGGTGCGGCCAAAGTCCGAGGGCGTGTAGCGTAGACTCTTCCCTCTAGTTAACCCCACAGGGAGAAGTCTGGTGCGGTCAAAGTCCGAGGGCGTGTAGCGTAGACTCTTCCCTCTAGTTAACCCCATAGGGAGAAGTCTGGTGCGGCCAAAGTCCGAGGGCGTGTAGCGTAGACTCTTCCCTCTAGTTAACCCCACAGGGAGAAGTCTGGTGAGCTTGGTTGTCAGAAGTTCCTGGGAACTATGCGCTCTTCTATGTAACTTTGGATCAGCGTCATAGATTCACGCGACGTATGCAAAGTGCCGCTGTACTGTTGAATTAACGCAGCTCAATTTGATCAAATGTCCTCAATTATTTTACTGAAAATGCGTCGGTTCTCTTCATTGTATTCATTGTACCGTGGGAAAACGTTCTGTCTGCTGGTATTGTGCACCGAACTCAGTACCAGCAAATTGTCTCTGTTTACAAATGCGAAATTCTCTGCTGAAAAATGCGCGACATGCAATCAAACCTCATAAAACCTTACCGCGTATTCCTAATGAAATAATACAGAAATGAAAATGATGAGTCTTATACGAATCACTCTATACAAGTCACCACGAATAGGGTTGTTTTTCTTAATATTTATTAAATACCATTTATCACAAAGGGAAATATGTTTCTCATTTCCTTAGTCCATCACTCTAAAATAATTATTGTATACTTGATAATATATAAGTACATGCAACGTTAAAAGTATTTAATCAAATAGAAATGTTAAAATTCATTAAACAGTGAGGGAATAAAATATATCTCTAAATGTCAGCTCTATTATAGTGAAGCTAATATCAGTGGGCTTATAAAATATCATAATCACTCGGAAAACTTAACGAAAAGTAGGACTAGAGTTAAATAACATGGCAATAGTTTACTACAGCCAATAATGAAATTGTAGTGGGTAAACACCAAAACGTAAATATGCGGGTAAGGTCGCAATGTTTTTTTTCCGATAGGATACATAGGTCTTGTGAACGATAGGAAATAACAGACACGTACATAATAGGAAGCCCTGTTCACAGGTCGTTGCGTTTAACTTCGATTCGTCAAGTGTCTGAAACGGAACGACAATTTGCGTGACGTAAAGGAGACAGACAACCTTCCGCTCGTATTTGGAATCGTTTACTGCGATATATCGAATACTGTCGAGTGGGTTGAATTAAATTGGAGTATGTTAGCGAAGAGTTCTTCTGAATTCGGTTCGGGCTTCTGATAAATAGCCTCCTTACTGTAAAGCATTGTATCGGCCAATCTGTAAGCGCAAACACTGAGCTGCTATAGCTGTCGCACATAGTTTTACTATTCTGTCACCATTTCTAAAACTTAAAGGAGCTATTTTGTAAATGTTTTTAAATTATGAATCCCGTTCTGGTCTTTGTTAAAGTTACTATTTCAAAATCAATCTTAAATACAAATACTAATGAAATAAAATATGATTAAATTGCTAAATGAATACATAATTCAGCAAAATCAATGCAAACGAAATTTATCAGTTAATTAGTTAATGTAACAATAAACAGTTTGATTTAATTTAGAATATGGATATATGTTAATATTTATATAATAGAAAAATAGAAAAACCACATCTGTTCTACGTATTTTAGTGGATATTTTGTAAAATTCTGAATTTAACGACGAAGTTTTTTTTTGTTAAAGGTACTATTAAAAAAAAACGTTTTCAAATGCAAATACTAATAAAATAACTTGTTGTTATATTAAATTAAAGGAAGAATTAATTAGTGGAGCAAAATTAAAGCAAGAATTAATTAGTGAAGCAAAATTAAAGCAAGAATTAATTAGTGAAGCAAAATTAAAGCAAGAATTAATTAGTGAAGCAAAATTAAAGCAAGAATTAATTAGTGAAGCAAAATTAAAGCAAGAATTAATTAGTGAAGCAAAATTAAAGCAAGAATTAATTAGTGAAGCATAATTAAAGCAAGAATTAATTAGTGAAGCGAAATTAAAGCAAGAATTAATTAGTGAAGCATAATTAAAGCAAGAACTAATTAGTGAAGCAAAATAAAAGCAAGAATTAGTTAGTGAAGAAAACTTAAAGCATACGTTAAAACACTACAGTAGTCGCGTGGGGTCTCCTGGAACCCCGGACGTTTTGTTTTGCGTCACTGCATGACCTTGACAGTCTCAGTAGCTTATCCCTCACTATTTCTGAGTATGCTAGTGTTACGTCAACTTCCCTTGTCTTCATACAGTTGAGTTAGAAACGTTTGAAGGGAAAGCTGCACTGCTTGGGGGACTGAAGGACCCCACGCGACAACTCGCGCTACTGATTGTTTCAACAAGTTTTTTTTTAGTTCTATATTTTAACCTGTGCAATGTCGAGACGTGATCGGGAACGTTTACAAGTATGTTTAGAACGCGATCAAAAACAATTACGCATTTGTTGGACGAAACTATGAGTGATAATGAGGAGAGATTGGGACCTGATGATCCTGATGAAGCAGAAGAGGACTGAATGTTTCCAGGAGGGATGAGGTGGATGATGGTGATAATTATAACGAAAATGATAATAACAACAACGAATGAGAGGAAACGTATTATAATAACAGACTATAATTACACGAAATTCGTCGTTGATATACTCGATAAGATGTGTCACCAGTATGATGTTAGTAGGAATTCCAGAAGATGGCCATTGACACTTCTTTCACCTGATAAACGCGGTGTGAATGCAATAAACATTTTCCGTGCAATAGTTCCTATTTATTAAGGGTTAACCCATTGCCTTTCTGTCTTTAGTCGATATTCTCTATCTGCATAGATTTTATAACATTTACCTGGTATATTGGTAATAATTATAATTAAAGTCTGTTTATTGTCATTGTTTTACTGTTTATTGTCTTTTTTTGGGTGCCTCCATGGTATTCAAGGTAGGTAATGGGACCATAGTTATGCCGATTCAGTAACAACATGCTTTCATTCAATGCTTTACAGCAAAGTCGATTTGGTAGGTACGTGCACATTTGAGTCTTTTACCAACAAAAATTAACTACAAAATTGACTTCTTTGGTGCTTGACATCTTATCTTGAAATTTAGGTGAACATGTGTCATGTAACAATTTACTATGCAATTGTAAAAGCAATAAAAAATGTGTATCTATATATATATATATATATATATATATATATATATATATATATATATATATTCAAGCAACGTCAAACTTATTTGCTAACTTGCAAATTAAAATATGACTCACTTTACCATTACTTTATGACTATCGGAACTTTAAATTTAGTAAATTTGTTAAAACTTACTGAGACAGAACGTTTTCGATAGCTATGTTGCGATCTTCATCAGTGTCTTGGAGATGTTGGGTCATGCGGTGACGGTTTTGAAGGTTTTAAAGAGTATGTGAGATTTAAAATGTGTTTGTTCTTTTAATCTGTTTGTACTTTGTGTTTTTGTGTGCCTGTAAATTTCATATTGTTCTAGTGTGTTGAGATGTGTAGGATTTCTAGTTTATGGTAAATGTATGTGTATTTGTGTCCTGTTTCTTTTATGTGGTTGTACAATGTTGAGTTGGTGTTTGGTTTATGTTCTTCGACTCTTTGTTTAAAGTTGGGACCTGTTTGCCAAATATAGAATTTGTAGCGTTTGTCGCAGTTTAATATGTATACGTCTGGTGCTTTTAGTTTATCTTTGTTGTTGGTGTCGTGTTGTATTTTGTATTGTAACTTGTTAAATTAGACACCATTAAATATTTAGCAAACACAAATGGATACAACACCATAATAACAGATAAACTATGGCACAATATAAAAAAAACTCCTAAAACTAACATAACAGACAGGGAAAACAAATATATCACAAAACCATACATAAACAAAACAACAAATAAAATAGTCTACAAATTTAAAAAAAAAACAAGATACAAAATAGCGTACAAAATTAATAATAATTTACAATACAAAATACAACACGACACCGATAACAAAGATAAGCTACAAGCTCCAGGCGTATACAAACTAAACTGCGACAAGTGCAACAAATTCTGCATTGGACAAACTGGTCGCAGCTTTAAACAAAGAATCGAGGAACACAAACAGAACACCAACTCAGCATTTTAAAATCACATAAAAGAAACAGGACACAAATACACAGACTTTTACCATAACATAGAAATCCTACACATCAACAAAAAAGAACTACGTCTCATCACAATAGAACAATATGAAATTTACAGACACACAAAAACACATAGTACAGACATATTAAACGAACAAACACAATACAAATCACACTTACTCTTTGATACTATCGAAAACCTACCTTTAAAACCGCCACCGCTTGATCCGACATCTCCAAGCAGAAGACACTGATGAAGATCGCCACAAAACGATCGAAAATGTTCTGTCTCAGTAAGTTTTCACAAATTTACGAAATTCAAAGTTCGGATAGTCATAAACTATTATTAAAGTGATTAATTAAGATTTATTGAACGTAATACAGTACAATATTTCAGAGTACAATTATTCAGGAGTAAAATATTTTGTTGTTAGATATAGGATATATTTAATCATATTTGCACAGCGTATTTCAAAAGTTTTTTTTTATCATACGATCTACAGGTTTATCTTGAATCTTTTTTTATTATTTAAACTAACCTTTCGTTTTATTACCGTTATAAAGTGTAATTAAAGAATTTTTAGAACATTTGTAAAGGTTAACAAGTACTCTTCTAATAAAACTTTTATAGAGCCAGTTCAATGAAACTGAAAGTTTTAAGAAGGATTACAATAGAGGTACAAAGAGAGAAAAGATTTGTTACTAAGACAAAGAAATGAGCTTGAACAATAAAACCAAGGAATGACTTTATCCTTCCCTTCCTTACACAAATACAATGTTGCCAGGCATTTGTTAAGGCATTCCTATTTTATACTGTTGCCAAAAAGTATAGATTATTGTTTGTTTACGTACATTGTTCTAAGGACAATCGCAAAGAAGTACAAAGAGGAGAAGTAATCATGACGTGGTTTCCTGTTCTTTCATCAAAGTCCCCGAGTACAAAAGCATGAAGGTGGTTCGTGGCGTTGAATGTCTAATATTGCCCTTTGTCTTCCCACTAATCACAGACTCCATATTTATGCGGGAAGTAAAGGAATAAACTTACTTGTTAATAACTATTCTAACAAGATACTAATAACAATATTTTCATATCTCAAAATTTGCATATGAAAATAAATTGCAAAAATAGTGTCTTCGCTTCTATGATTATAAGGATCGTTAAAAGCCCTGCTAAGATTCTTCTTCTACGTAGTTTAAAATCAAATAATTTATATATATTATATGTATAAATACAAACGAATGTTTGTATGTCTTTTTTGCCTTCCTAAACCGTTCATTCTAGCAACATGAAACTTTAGGAAATAATAATGCACTCCTAAGGGAAAGGTTTTGGGATATTTTTAGTCTAATTAGGGACGCGTAAGTCAATATTTTTCAAAAAGGAAAGAAAACACATTAAAAACGGATGCAACATTTCCACCCAAGCATTCAGTCACTTATAGTAATATTTAAAATAATAATATAGCTGCAGCTAATAATTAATAAATGGCTGTAATCATGTTATTAAATGCATCTGACACCTGAATTAAGTGAAAATAATATCTCATACAACAACTTTTGTGTGTTTGGATTGGTTTTTATAACAGCGGTTTTAACGCATACGTTATATTACTGTATTAACTGTACAATGTTAAGCATACAGCTATTGATTTGAAAAATTCTTTTATTTATAGGTTAAAAATATATTAATTTATAAAATGAATATTATTGATTTATAACAACATAATAAATATGTGTTCTATTTTTTTTTGTATTTTATTATATTATTTAAATGCAATAGGTATATAACTAGACTAAACTGTTTTTTTTTTTTAATATAACAACAGTTTTGTTCATATTCACGTTATATATGTTTTATGATAATATTCAAATTGCATATATATATTGAGCAGTGGATAGAATTGATTTTTCGTAACCATAAGCGTATGATTAGACGTGATCTAAACAAATTGAATAATATTTTATGCTATAAAAAACATTACACTTTTTTCTTTTACTTTCTATTCCTATTTGGATTGAATATTTAAGGGTAAGACAGGAAAACATGTGTCGGGTCAGATATTATATTTATAGATACTAAGTTACGTTTAGCTGAAGATAACATGACAGTCGTTGACTGTTAGGCTGTACGATGTTCCCAGGATCAACTGTTTGCTGTGTAATAATGACCGTCTGGTGATACTTACGATCGCACATTTACAACCTAAAAGTCTTAGTGTTCCACTTTTTTTCTGGATAGATGAATTAGCATCACCTGAATAAACTCCTCTAAACCCTAAACCTCTACTGTAAAACCAGCCGCTTTAAGGGACATGGAGTATGATGTAAAGAAGATTGTAAAGTAGATGACTAAAGAAATGCTAACGTGTCATAAAAAGCCACAGAAATTAGGTGAGTTTGTAAAATATAACGCTTAGAGCAAGCATTTGTCTCATAAAATAATAGTTATGTTTATTAAAAGGTCAAGGAAGATAACATGACAGTAATATATACCAAGAAGATACCTAGAACGCTCATCTGTATAAAGAAATATGAAAACGTCACAAGTTGCAAGTGTAATAGGACGGCCAGCTGACAGATATATGGACGTATCAACCCAACTCGTTATATTCGAAAATATAAGATATCTCTTGAGAATCTAAGTTTTTGTAGTTATTTCATAAATATATATTTTATTTATATTCACTTGATTATAAGTATAAAGTTCATATAAAAATTGGGTAAATGTTGAACAATAGGGATCAGAGCGTAAATGTATTCAAGGCCTTCCATAAGTGTAAGATGGGGAAGTTGACAAACAATACAACAACTTGTGGTTGCTATGGAAACGCGATCTGTTTGCTTTATTTACCGCTAACACATGCTGCATGGTGCCGTGGCGTCCCCTTTTCGTGTACAAACATTGTATTCAAGTCAGTCTTGGAAATTTAAATTATTTACAATTATAAGCTCTTTGCTACTGTATATAGGAGGGCTATTATTAATACTATTTGGTTAAAATTATTATTTTAATGGAAGCTGTCAGTAATTGTTTTCTGTTCTTTCTACTATAATTTTAATTTTTCCACTATGACGTTTATCTACTGTTAATAACAATGTCTTTGACTATACATACAATCATCCCCTAAAGGTGTAGTGCTAAAGGAGTGTTCAGCGTTGGACATTAATAGCCCGCACTTTGATGTGTGCATACACTCACACCTGCCTTTGTTGGCTTCCTTATTACATTAACTCGCACCAAACTCAGCAAAGGTAAACTCGTAAGTAAAGCTTTCAGAGTCTCGAGTTACGTCATACTTGCACTTCAACCGAAATAGTATTATGACAATTATTTGAAAATGTTGCCACTTTTATGTTTATAAATAAATAAATGACAACATTATTTAAGCACACAAAACTTTATGAAATGTTAATTTTTCAACCCTTGTCATCATAATTTTAATTATTCGCAATAGTTATTGGTATATATTTCGTTCTTAAATTTTGTAGCCCATTACGTTCGGTGAATCTTAATTAATCATTTGAATTATTGTTTAAGTGATTAATTATATTTTGTATCTATAAAGAATGAAACATTTTAAAAATATTTTACATTTGAATGTTTCCACTTGTGCCGATCTCTTTGAGGGATTATCGCACAATATTCTTCAAACAAATCGACGAAACATTTACATATAATATTCTAAAGGATATCGGGAATATAATAAAATATTCACTTGGTTTCATTTCACTTTGGTGCTGTATTGCGTCCTTAATATTCGGTGCGATTCCCCGTCAGAGTTGATATTTAATGTATCTAGCTTCGAAGCAACAATCTGAATTACCTATTGGAGTTTAACTGGAGTTATTGAAGTAACCTTCAGTATTAGACGCTAGTAGACGGAACTTTGATGCTTGATACAATCTGACGTCGATTTATTGTTATTAGTTTCCTCACAGTACGTCAACTCACAAACTCAACAATGGTAACTCGTAAGTACAGTTTCATAGCGAGCAAAATTTGCTATTAAAGATTTTCGTTAACCAAAATAATGTTACAAGTTTTAAAATGATGCGTGTGAAAGTAAATCAACAAAGCATAACTTACGAACATAAAGGTTTACACAATGTCAGTACCTCTGCACTATCGGCATAGACATATTTTCTAAACATATGTCCCCATATTTTCTAAACATGTCCCCATATTTTCTAAACATATATCCCCATATTTTATAAACATATGTCCCCATATTTTCTAAACATATATCCCAATATTTTCTAAACATGTCCCCATATTTTCTAAACATATGTCTCCATATTTTATAAACATATGTCCCCATATTTTCTAAACATATATCCCAATATTTTCTAAACATATGTCTCCATATTTTCTAAACATATGTCCCCATATTTTCTAATCATATATCCCAATATTTTCTAAACATATGTCTCCATATTTTCTAAACATATGTCCCCATATTTTCTAAACATATATCCCAATATTTTCTAAACATATGTCTCCATATTTTCTAAACATATGTCCCCATATTTTCTAAACATATGTCTCCATATTTTATAAACATATGTCCCCATATTTTCTAAACATATATCCCAATATTTTCTAAACATATGTCTCCATATTTTCTAAACATATGTCCCCATATTTTCTAAACATATATCCCAATATTTTCTAAACATATGTCTCCATATTTTCTAAACATATGTCCCCATATTTTCTAAACATATGCCCCATATTTTCTAAATATATATCCCAATATTTTCTAAACTAATGTCCCCATATTTTCTAAACATATGTCCCCATATGTTCTAAACATATGTCCCCATATATTCTACACCCCATATTTTCTAAACATAAGTCCCCATATTTTCTAAACATATGTTCCCATATTTTCCAAATATATGTTACAATAAAACGATTTGTATTCTGCAGGATAAACTATCTTAAGAATATCTGACAACCAATTGTTAGCAAAGGAGGTCTTGCCTTTGTTTATCTCTCAGTTTGCAAGGCTTTGAAGTTGCCGAAGAAACAATGTATGCAAACAAGCAAGAGGCTATATAAACATGGCAACGCCTTTCAAAAGGGAATTCTACATAGCACGACGCATTGATTGCCGGATATATTGGGAAAAGGCTTAAGTAAACAAATCTGGTTTCCACAACAGCCTTAAATCTGTAGGCTTTCAGTTTTATCGTTAGTAAACTTTGGTGCTTTTCTTTATACCAGTTATTGTTTATATTTTTTTTTCTTTTGTAATCTTTTGATTTGTTATTTATAAATATGTTTCTTGTTCATTATCAATTATAGAGCACACGTTTCACGACACACACACACACACACACACACACACACACACACACACACACATATATATATATATATATATATATATATATATATATATATATATATATATATATTTATATTTATATATTATATGGATATTTATTTGTTTTATCCTTCTATTACATATTTCCCATGACCTCACCTTCTCTACAAACACATCTTTAAATTGCTAAAATATTTTACAATCATTTTATTATATTATCATCTAAATTTATAGTTTACAGTTTATGCTTTTCAATCACTTTAGACTATGCAATGACAATTATATTGTAAAACTAATAATAAATTAATAAAAACTTTTGTGAAAACTGTCTGAGACAGAACGTTTTTGATCGCTATGTGCCGATCTTCATCACCTTGTCTTCTGTTTGGAGATGTCTGGTCGAGTGGTGACGGTTTTAAAACCAGGTTTTCGATATTATCAAAGAGTACGTGTGTTTTTATTGATTTTATTCGTTTAATATGTTTGCACTTTGTGTTTTTGTGTGTCTGTAAATTTCATAATCTTCTAGTGTGTGTTGAGGTGTGTTCTTTTTTTGTTGTAGTCTAAGGTTTTTTGGTTATGGTAAATGTCTGTCTATTTGTGTCTTGTTTCATTTATGTGATTGTAAAATGCTGAGTTGGTGTTCTGTTTGTATTCCTCGACTATTTATTTGAAGCTGCGACCTGTTTGCAATATGTGGAATTGGTTGCTTTGTCGTATTCTTGTTTGTATACGCCTGGTGCTTGTAGTTTATCTTTGTTGTTGGTGTTGTGTTGTATTTTGTGTTGTAAATTGTTATTTGTTTTGTTAGCGGTTTTGTATCCTGTTTTTTTTTTTAATTTGTCTGCTATTTTATTTCATCATCTGTTTATGTATTGGATTGCGAAGTATTGGTTTTCTCTGACTGTAGTGTTAATTTTAGTGTTATTTTGTATATTGTGCCATTAATTAGGATTCGCCGAACGTAATATACTACAAAATCCAACAGTTTAATAATAAATGTATTATAAAGATGAACTCTTGAGGATTTTGGTTCTTTAATACAAATTAATAAAATACAGTGATTATTGATATTGCTTTCTTTCTCTCTCTCTCTCTCTCTCTGTCTCTCTTGCGCCGATTTTTTTTTAGGATTTTGTATAAAATAAAAATGGTGTGATCAAAGAAAACTTTCTTTAAACTTATAAACACAATCAATTTATTTTATAAGAAGTTTACTCAGTTTTTAAAATGTCTGTTGGGTGAATCTAGACCAACAAACTTTGTACTTATTTTTTGCGACTCCTGGGATTGCACTAGTAGCTGCGATTAACTTTATCATTTCACTTTTGAACAGTCATCAAATTAAACTTTACTCCCCTCCTTCTTTTATGCCTGCTTAGTTAATTATTTAACTCGTCGCACTTTTATAGATTCTTTACATAATATAACTATTAAATCACATTTATAATTTCCTTAACTTAAAACAATTTCTGTCAACATGTCCCCCCTTCTAATAGTCCTGGACTCCCCAGAAGCTGCTCCCGTGGAAGAAGTAGTTCCCGTTTCGCCACAATGACCTTACGTTTGAAGAACGAGCATTCTATCCCCTTCTTATGTATTTTAGCCACAGTTAAACTTTAAAAATTTTTAAGTAGTAACGTTCGGCCAACGGTTTTCTGCCGTTAGTGTTTTCTTGTTGTTACATCGTAATTTTATGAATTTCATGACTCCTCCAGATGTCAATATTTTCTTTACCCTGGTTTCTCAGAATTATTTTAATGTTAGAAATAATATACACCCTTGTTTAGACAACACAAACCCAATATTGATTTACAACACTAGCTGAAATTTACAATTGTTTAGCCCCTTTGTCGCCTTTAAATATGGGTACATTTTTCCGATCATTTCTAATTATATCTAACTTATTATTATTATTATGTTTTCCATACTCATCCAGTTTTTAATATTCCTTATCTCTTTATCTTATAATATATATATATATATATATATATATATATATATATATATATATATCACTTTCACTTATGTACTTAAACAAGAATCTTACTTGGTATTTATGCAAGCGCTTTCAGTAGCTAGCGGTGCTTCCATCGTCTGGCATACTAAACGTATTTTGAACTGCGGGCTGCGTGGAATCCGCCGTTGACCTTGATGTACCGTTAACTTCTATTTTTGGTTCCGCTGCACTGTGCGAGTTTTTAGCATTTGTCTTGGGGTTTATACTGTCTATTAGATTGAATAATTTGTCGTTTTTTGATTTTATTTGTATCTGTTCGTTGATGATGTTATTTTTATTTTTATAAATTTCTAGTTGTTCCCAGATTGTCATTTTGAGGCCTTTTTGAACTTTTTTTATTAGGTGTATGTTTTCTAATGTGGGGAATGTGTGTTTGTTTTTGATTGCGTGTGTGGCTAAGTTTGAATTATAAATTTCCGGTTTGATGTATGCATTGAGGTGTTCTTGATATCTATCTTTTAATTTCTTTTTTGTTTGGCCTATGTATATTTTATTACAGTCTGGGCATTCGATTTTGTATATTCCGTTACTAAGTGTGGGACATATTTCTTCTGGTTGGTTTATTTTGTTGATTATGTTTCTTGTGTTTTTGTAGGCTATGTTAATATTATTGTTTTTTAGTGTTTTAGTTATTCCTTTTATGTTGTATCCTGTGTATGTGAATGTAGCCCATTTTGTTGTTTGTGGTTCGATTTTAGGTTGATTTAATTTTTTTAATATTTTAAATTCTAATTTATCTATAGTTTTTTTATTGTATCCATTTTTTTGGGCTATTTGATATATTATTTGTTTTTCTTTTGTTTTTTCTTCATTTTTTAGAGGCAATTTTAGCATTCTGTATAAAAGTGAGTTATATGCGGCCATTTTATGTTGTGGGGGATGGTTGGAATGGTTTGGTATTGTATTAATGGTTTGTGTGGGTTTTCTATAAATGGAGTATTCAATGTTATTTGTATTTCTGGTCATTGTTAGGTCAAGATAGTTTATTTTATTGCTTATTTCTTCCTCCATGGTGAATTGTATGTTAGGGTGTAAGTTATTGATTTCATTTAGAATGATGTTATTATTTATTGCTTTATTTTGTGAAATGTATAATCCGTCATCGACATATCGTATCCAATGTCCGTTGGGGTCGTGTGTTTTTATGGTTTGTGTGATTAATTCGTCAAGTTTTTGGAGGTAAATTTCTGATATTATACTTGAAAGTGGTGATCCCATTGCTAAGCCGTCTGTTTGTTTATATATTTTATTATTGAATATGAAATAGTTTTGGTTTAGTATGGTCTTTAGGCATTTTGTGATTTGGTTTGTGTATTTGGGGTTGGTTTTAAGGTCAGTTAATTTGTTTTTTATTATTTGGATGGTTTCGTTAATTGGTATATTAGAGTACATGTTTGTGATGTCGAATGATGTGAATTTGGTGTTTTTGGTTATGTTTATTGTTTTTAGTATATCCGTTAATTCAATTGAATTTTTTATGGTGTATTTATTTTCCAATTTAAGTTCGTGTTTTAGATTTTTGGCTATTGTTTGTGATATTTTATAGGCAGGTGCGTTTTTAAAATTTATTAAGGGTCTTATGGGATTGTTGGTTTTATGTATTTTGATAAGGGCGTTCATTTTGGGGGGTTTTGGGTTGTCTATTGTGTATTGGTAGGGGTTTTTTTGGTTGAATAAATTGTCATTGTTTTTTGCTAATTGTATGATTTCGTTATGGTATTTTTTGGTGGGGTCTTTGTTTAGTTCTATGCAATTGTTGGATTTTATGAACTCTTCTGTTTTTTGGTTGTATTCTGTTTTTGCTATGATAACTGTAGCGTTGCTTTTGTCCGCTTTAGCTGCAATTATTTCGTTTTTGAATAGTTTTTGTTTCAGTTTGTTAATTTGGTTTATTTGTACTTTATTTTCAACGTGATTTCCTTTTTTGAATTTTTTGTTGATGATTTTGTTGATTTCATGCGATGCTATGTTTCTGATATTATCTTGATTTTCGTGATTAATGAGATTTATTGCCAGTTCTGTTTCTACTATGAGGTTTTCTATTGTGTTGTGTAATTTTGGTTTGATGTTGGTTTTTGTGCTATTTTCGAGTATATTTATTTCTTCTTTGGTGAAATTTGTTTTTGTGAGGTTTATAAAATTTGGGTGGAATTGATGGAATGTTGTGATATTGTCCATGTTATTTTGCTTTTCTATTAGTTTGTTAAGTTTAGTTTCTATTTTTTGTTTTTTAATTCTATTAAATTTTTTGCATTTTTCTTGAATTTTGATATATTTATAATGCCATTGGTTTGGTTTAAGTATGTAAGCTAATTCTAGGTGGGTTTTTAAGAGTGTGTTAGTTAATTTGTTTTTCTTTGTGTACAGGTATTTAATTTCATTTTTTATCCATAGAGTTTCAGCTTGTTTAGCCGTTTTTTGTGCAGAACTAGTTTGGTTTTTTATTATTATTTTGGCATATTTTGGTGTTATTTTGTTTTTAATGCATTGTTTATTAAAATGTATATTATGGTTGATATTTATTATTTGTTTTCTAAGTTTTTCAAATTTGTTCAATAGTTTGGTTGCTTGATTACCTTGTGGGGCGATATCCATATTTGTAGATTATGCAACACTGTTTTCTTGTATACACTTATCACTTTCACTTATGTACTTAAACAAGAATCTTACTTGGTATTTATGCAAGCGCTTTCAGTAGCTAGCGGTGCTTCCATCGTCTGGCATACTAAACGTATTTTGAACTGCGGGCTGCGTGGAATCCGCCGTTGACCTTGATGTACCGTTAACTTCTATTTTTGGTTCCGCTGCACTGTGCGAGTTTTTAGCATTTGTCTTGGGGTTTATACTGTCTATTAGATTGAATAATTTGTCGTTTTTTGATTTTATTTGTATCTGTTCGTTGATGATGTTATTTTTATTTTTATAAATTTCTAGTTGTTCCCAGATTGTCATTTTGAGGCCTTTTTGAACTTTTTTTATTAGGTGTATGTTTTCTAATGTGGGGAATGTGTGTTTGTTTTTGATTGCGTGTGTGGCTAAGTTTGAATTATAAATTTCCGGTTTGATGTATGCATTGAGGTGTTCTTGATATCTATCTTTTAATTTCTTTTTTGTTTGGCCTATGTATATTTTATTACAGTCTGGGCATTCGATTTTGTATATTCCGTTACTAAGTGTGGGACATATTTCTTCTGGTTGGTTTATTTTGTTGATTATGTTTCTTGTGTTTTTGTAGGCTATGTTAATATTATTGTTTTTTAGTGTTTTAGTTATTCCTTTTATGTTGTATCCTGTGTATGTGAATGTAGCCCATTTTGTTGTTTGTGGTTCGATTTTAGGTTGATTTAATTTTTTTAATATTTTAAATTCTAATTTATCTATAGTTTTTTTATTGTATCCATTTTTTTGGGCTATTTGATATATTATTTGTTTTTCTTTTGTTTTTTCTTCATTTTTTAGAGGCAATTTTAGCATTCAGTATAAAAGTGAGTTATATGCGGCCATTTTATGTTGTGGGGGATGGTTGGAATGGTTTGGTATTGTATTAATGGTTTGTGTGGGTTTTCTATAAATGGAGTATTCAATGTTATTTGTATTTCTGGTCATTGTTAGGTCAAGATAGTTTATTTTATTGCTTATTTCTTCCTCCATGGTGAATTGTATGTTAGGGTGTAAGTTATTGATTTCATTTAGAATGATGTTATTATTTATTGCTTTATTTTGTGAAATGTATAATCCGTCATCGACATATCGTATCCAATGTCCGTTGGGGTCGTGTGTTTTTATGGTTTGTGTGATTAATTCGTCAAGTTTTTGGAGGTAAATTTCTGATATTATACTTGAAAGTGGTGATCCCATTGCTAAGCCGTCTGTTTGTTTATATATTTTATTATTGAATATGAAATAGTTTTGGTTTAGTATGGTCTTTAGGCATTTTGTGATTTGGTTTGTGTATTTGGGGTTGGTTTTAAGGTCAGTTAATTTGTTTTTTATTATTTGGATGGTTTCGTTAATTGGTATATTAGAGTACATGTTTGTGATGTCGAATGATGTGAATTTGGTGTTTTTGGTTATGTTTATTGTTTTTAGTATATCCGTTAATTCAATTGAATTTTTTATGGTGTATTTATTTTCCAATTTAAGTTCGTGTTTTAGATTTTTGGCTATTGTTTGTGATATTTTATAGGCAGGTGCGTTTTTAAAATTTATTAAGGGTCTTATGGGATTGTTGGTTTTATGTATTTTGATAAGGGCGTTCATTTTGGGGGGTTTTGGGTTGTCTATTGTGTATTGGTAGGGGTTTTTTTGGTTGAATAAATTGTCATTGTTTTTTGCTAATTGTATGATTTCGTTATGGTATTTTTTGGTGGGGTCTTTGTTTAGTTCTATGCAATTGTTGGATTTTATGAACTCTTCTGTTTTTTGGTTGTATTCTGTTTTTGCTATGATAACTGTAGCGTTGCTTTTGTCCGCTTTAGCTGCAATTATTTCGTTTTTGAATAGTTTTTGTTTCAGTTTGTTAATTTGGTTTATTTGTACTTTATTTTCAACGTGATTTCCTTTTTTGAATTTTTTGTTGATGATTTTGTTGATTTCATGCGATGCTATGTTTCTGATATTATCTTGATTTTCGTGATTAATGAGATTTATTGCCAGTTCTGTTTCTACTATGAGGTTTTCTATTGTGTTGTGTAATTTTGGTTTGATGTTGGTTTTTGTGCTATTTTCGAGTATATTTATTTCTTCTTTGGTGAAATTTGTTTTTGTGAGGTTTATAAAATTTGGGTGGAATTGATGGAATGTTGTGATATTGTCCATGTTATTTTGCTTTTCTATTAGTTTGTTAAGTTTAGTTTCTATTTTTTGTTTTTTAATTCTATTAAATTTTTTGCATTTTTCTTGAATTTTGATATATTTATAATGCCATTGGTTTGGTTTAAGTATGTAAGCTAATTCTAGGTGGGTTTTTAAGAGTGTGTTAGTTAATTTGTTTTTCTTTGTGTACAGGTATTTAATTTCATTTTTTATCCATAGAGTTTCAGCTTGTTTAGCCGTTTTTTGTGCAGAACTAGTTTGGTTTTTTATTATTATTTTGGCATATTTTGGTGTTATTTTGTTTTTAATGCATTGTTTATTAAAATGTATATTATGGTTGATATTTATTATTTGTTTTCTAAGTTTTTCAAATTTGTTCAATAGTTTGGTTGCTTGATTACCTTGTGGGGCGATATCCATATTTGTAGATTATGCAACACTGTTTTCTTGTATACACTTATCACTTTCACTTATGTACTTAAACAAGAATCTTACTTGGTATTTATGCAAGCGCTTTCAGTAGCTAGCGGTGCTTCCATCGTCTGGCATACTAAACGTATTTTGAACTGCGGGCTGCGTGGAATCCGCCGTTGACCTTGATGTACCGTTAACTTCTATTTTTGGTTCCGCTGCACTGTGCGAGTTTTTAGCATTTGTCTTGGGGTTTATACTGTCTATTAGATTGAATAATTTGTCGTTTTTTGATTTTATTTGTATCTGTTCGTTGATGATGTTATTTTTATTTTTATAAATTTCTAGTTGTTCCCAGATTGTCATTTTGAGGCCTTTTTGAACTTTTTTTATTAGGTGTATGTTTTCTAATGTGGGGAATGTGTGTTTGTTTTTGATTGCGTGTGTGGCTAAGTTTGAATTATAAATTTCCGGTTTGATGTATGCATTGAGGTGTTCTTGATATCTATCTTTTAATTTCTTTTTTGTTTGGCCTATGTATATTTTATTACAGTCTGGGCATTCGATTTTGTATATTCCGTTACTAAGTGTGGGACATATTTCTTCTGGTTGGTTTATTTTGTTGATTATGTTTCTTGTGTTTTTGTAGGCTATGTTAATATTATTGTTTTTTAGTGTTTTAGTTATTCCTTTTATGTTGTATCCTGTGTATGTGAATGTAGCCCATTTTGTTGTTTGTGGTTCGATTTTAGGTTGATTTAATTTTTTTAATATTTTAAATTCTAATTTATCTATAGTTTTTTTATATTCTAATTTATCTATAGTTTTTTTATTGTATCCATTTTTTTGGGCTATTTGATATATTATTTGTTTTTCTTTTGTTTTTTCTTCATTTTTTAGAGGCAATTTTAGCATTCTGTATAAAAGTGAGTTATATGCGGCCATTTTATGTTGTGGGGGATGGTTGGAATGGTTTGGTATTGTATTAATGGTTTGTGTGGGTTTTCTATAAATGGAGTATTCAATGTTATTTGTATTTCTGGTCATTGTTAGGTCAAGATAGTTTATTTTATTGCTTATTTCTTCCTCCATGGTGAATTTAGAATTAGAAATTAGAATTTAAAATATTAAAAAAATTAAATCAACCTAAAATCGAACCACAAACAACAAAATGGGCTACATTCACATACACAGGATACAACATAAAAGGAATAACTAAAACACTAAAAAACAATAATATTAACATAGCCTACAAAAACACAAGAAACATAATCAACAAAATAAACCAACCAGAAGAAATATGTCCCACACTTAGTAACGGAATATACAAAATCGAATGCCCAGACTGTAATAAAATATACATAGGCCAAACAAAAAAGAAATTAAAAGATAGATATCAAGAACACCTCAATGCATACATCAAACCGGAAATTTATAATTCAAACTTAGCCACACACGCAATCAAAAACAAACACACATTCCCCACATTAGAAAACATACACCTAATAAAAAAAGTTCAAAAAGGCCTCAAAATGACAATCTGGGAACAACTAGAAATTTATAAAAATAAAAATAACATCATCAACGAACAGATACAAATAAAATCAAAAAACGACAAATTATTCAATCTAATAGACAGTATAAACCCCAAGACAAATGCTAAAAACTCGCACAGTGCAGCGGAACCAAAAATAGAAGTTAACGGTACATCAAGGTCAACGGCGGATTCCACGCAGCCCGCAGTTCAAAATACGTTTAGTATGCCAGACGATGGAAGCACCGCTAGCTACTGAAAGCGCTTGCATAAATACCAAGTAAGATTCTTGTTTAAGTACATAAGTGAAAGTGATAAGTGTATACAAGAAAACAGTGTTGCATAATCTACAAATATGGATATCGCCCCACAAGGTAATCAAGCAACCAAACTATTGAACAAATTTGAAAAACTTAGAAAACAAATAATAAATATCAACCATAATATACATTTTAATAAACAATGCATTAAAAACAAAATAACACCAAAATATGCCAAAATAATAATAAAAAACCAAACTAGTTCTGCACAAAAAACGGCTAAACAAGCTGAAACTCTATGGATAAAAAATGAAATTAAATACCTGTACACAAAGAAAAACAAATTAACTAACACACTCTTAAAAACCCACCTAGAATTAGCTTACATACTTAAACCAAACCAATGGCATTATAAATATATCAAAATTCAAGAAAAATGCAAAAAATTTAATAGAATTAAAAAACAAAAAATAGAAACTAAACTTAACAAACTAATAGAAAAGCAAAATAACATGGACAATATCACAACATTCCATCAATTCCACCCAAATTTTATAAACCTCACAAAAACAAATTTCACCAAAGAAGAAATAAATATACTCGAAAATAGCACAAAAACCAACATCAAACCAAAATTACACAACACAATAGAAAACCTCATAGTAGAAACAGAACTGGCAATAAATCTCATTAATCACGAAAATCAAGATAATATCAGAAACATAGCATCGCATGAAATCAACAAAATCATCAACAAAAAATTCAAAAAAGGAAATCACGTTGAAAATAAAGTACAAATAAACCAAATTAACAAACTGAAACAAAAACTATTCAAAAACGAAATAATTGCAGCTAAAGCGGACAAAAGCAACGCTACAGTTATCATAGCAAAAACAGAATACAACCAAAAAACAGAAGAGTTCATAAAATCCAACAATTGCATAGAACTAAACAAAGACCCCACCAAAAAATACCATAACGAAATCATACAATTAGCAAAAAACAATGACAATTTATTCAACCAAAAAAACCCCTACCAATACACAATAGACAACCCAAAACCCCCCAAAATGAACGCCCTTATCAAAATACATAAAACCAACAATCCCATAAGACCCTTAATAAATTTTAAAAACGCACCTGCCTATAAAATATCACAAACAATAGCCAAAAATCTAAAACACGAACTTAAATTGGAAAATAAATACACCATAAAAAATTCAATTGAATTAACGGATATACTAAAAACAATAAACATAACCAAAAACACCAAATTCACATCATTCGACATCACAAACATGTACTCTAATATACCAATTAACGAAACCATCCAAATAATAAAAAACAAATTAACTGACCTTAAAACCAACCCCAAATACACAAACCAAATCACAAAATGCCTAAAGACCATACTAAACCAAAACTATTTCATATTCAATAATAAAATATATAAACAAACAGACGGCTTAGCAATGGGATCACCACTTTCAAGTATAATATCAGAAATTTACCTCCAAAAACTTGACGAATTAATCACACAAACCATAAAAACACACGACCCCAACGGACATTGGATACGATATGTCGATGACGGATTATACATTTCACAAAATAAAGCAATAAATAATAACATCATTCTAAATGAAATCAATAACTTACACCCTAACATACAATTCACCATGGAGGAAGAAATAAGCAATAAAATAAACTATCTTGACCTAACAATGACCAGAAATACAAATAACATTGAATACTCCATTTATAGAAAACCCACACAAACCATTAATACAATACCAAACCATTCCAACCATCCCCCACAACATAAAATGGCCGCATATAACTCACTTTTATACAGAATGCTAAAATTGCCTCTAAAAAATGAAGAAAAAACAAAAGAAAAACAAATAATATATCAAATAGCCCAAAAAAATGGATACAATAAAAAAACTATAGATAAATTAGAATTTAAAATATTAAAAAAATTAAATCAACCTAAAATCGAACCACAAACAACAAAATGGGCTACATTCACATACACAGGATACAACATAAAAGGAATAACTAAAACACTAAAAAACAATAATATTAACATAGCCTACAAAAACACAAGAAACATAATCAACAAAATAAACCAACCAGAAGAAATATGTCCCACACTTAGTAACGGAATATACAAAATCGAATGCCCAGACTGTAATAAAATATACATAGGCCAAACAAAAAAGAAATTAAAAGATAGATATCAAGAACACCTCAATGCATACATCAAACCGGAAATTTATAATTCAAACTTAGCCACACACGCAATCAAAAACAAACACACATTCCCCACATTAGAAAACATACACCTAATAAAAAAAGTTCAAAAAGGCCTCAAAATGACAATCTGGGAACAACTAGAAATTTATAAAAATAAAAATAACATCATCAACGAACAGATACAAATAAAATCAAAAAACGACAAATTATTCAATCTAATAGACAGTATAAACCCCAAGACAAATGCTAAAAACTCGCACAGTGCAGCGGAACCAAAAATAGAAGTTAACGGTACATCAAGGTCAACGGCGGATTCCACGCAGCCCGCAGTTCAAAATACGTTTAGTATGCCAGACGATGGAAGCACCGCTAGCTACTGAAAGCGCTTGCATAAATACCAAGTAAGATTCTTGTTTAAGTACATAAGTGAAAGTGATAAGTGTATACAAGAAAACAGTGTTGCATAATCTACAAATATGGATATCGCCCCACAAGGTAATCAAGCAACCAAACTATTGAACAAATTTGAAAAACTTAGAAAACAAATAATAAATATCAACCATAATATACATTTTAATAAACAATGCATTAAAAACAAAATAACACCAAAATATGCCAAAATAATAATAAAAAACCAAACTAGTTCTGCACAAAAAACGGCTAAACAAGCTGAAACTCTATGGATAAAAAATGAAATTAAATACCTGTACACAAAGAAAAACAAATTAACTAACACACTCTTAAAAACCCACCTAGAATTAGCTTACATACTTAAACCAAACCAATGGCATTATAAATATATCAAAATTCAAGAAAAATGCAAAAAATTTAATAGAATTAAAAAACAAAAAATAGAAACTAAACTTAACAAACTAATAGAAAAGCAAAATAACATGGACAATATCACAACATTCCATCAATTCCACCCAAATTTTATAAACCTCACAAAAACAAATTTCACCAAAGAAGAAATAAATATACTCGAAAATAGCACAAAAACCAACATCAAACCAAAATTACACAACACAATAGAAAACCTCATAGTAGAAACAGAACTGGCAATAAATCTCATTAATCACGAAAATCAAGATAATATCAGAAACATAGCATCGCATGAAATCAACAAAATCATCAACAAAAAATTCAAAAAAGGAAATCACGTTGAAAATAAAGTACAAATAAACCAAATTAACAAACTGAAACAAAAACTATTCAAAAACGAAATAATTGCAGCTAAAGCGGACAAAAGCAACGCTACAGTTATCATAGCAAAAACAGAATACAACCAAAAAACAGAAGAGTTCATAAAATCCAACAATTGCATAGAACTAAACAAAGACCCCACCAAAAAATACCATAACGAAATCATACAATTAGCAAAAAACAATGACAATTTATTCAACCAAAAAAACCCCTACCAATACACAATAGACAACCCAAAACCCCCCAAAATGAACGCCCTTATCAAAATACATAAAACCAACAATCCCATAAGACCCTTAATAAATTTTAAAAACGCACCTGCCTATAAAATATCACAAACAATAGCCAAAAATCTAAAACACGAACTTAAATTGGAAAATAAATACACCATAAAAAATTCAATTGAATTAACGGATATACTAAAAACAATAAACATAACCAAAAACACCAAATTCACATCATTCGACATCACAAACATGTACTCTAATATACCAATTAACGAAACCATCCAAATAATAAAAAACAAATTAACTGACCTTAAAACCAACCCCAAATACACAAACCAAATCACAAAATGCCTAAAGACCATACTAAACCAAAACTATTTCATATTCAATAATAAAATATATAAACAAACAGACGGCTTAGCAATGGGATCACCACTTTCAAGTATAATATCAGAAATTTACCTCCAAAAACTTGACGAATTAATCACACAAACCATAAAAACACACGACCCCAACGGACATTGGATACGATATGTCGATGACGGATTATACATTTCACAAAATAAAGCAATAAATAATAACATCATTCTAAATGAAATCAATAACTTACACCCTAACATACAATTCACCATGGAGGAAGAAATAAGCAATAAAATAAACTATCTTGACCTAACAATGACCAGAAATACAAATAACATTGAATACTCCATTTATAGAAAACCCACACAAACCATTAATACAATACCAAACCATTCCAACCATCCCCCACAACATAAAATGGCCGCATATAACTCACTTTTATACAGAATGCTAAAATTGCCTCTAAAAAATGAAGAAAAAACAAAAGAAAAACAAATAATATATCAAATAGCCCAAAAAAATGGATACAATAAAAAAACTATAGATAAATTAGAATTTAAAATATTAAAAAAATTAAATCAACCTAAAATCGAACCACAAACAACAAAATGGGCTACATTCACATACACAGGATACAACATAAAAGGAATAACTAAAACACTAAAAAACAATAATATTAACATAGCCTACAAAAACACAAGAAACATAATCAACAAAATAAACCAACCAGAAGAAATATGTCCCACACTTAGTAACGGAATATACAAAATCGAATGCCCAGACTGTAATAAAATATACATAGGCCAAACAAAAAAGAAATTAAAAGATAGATATCAAGAACACCTCAATGCATACATCAAACCGGAAATTTATAATTCAAACTTAGCCACACACGCAATCAAAAACAAACACACATTCCCCACATTAGAAAACATACACCTAATAAAAAAAGTTCAAAAAGGCCTCAAAATGACAATCTGGGAACAACTAGAAATTTATAAAAATAAAAATAACATCATCAACGAACAGATACAAATAAAATCAAAAAACGACAAATTATTCAATCTAATAGACAGTATAAACCCCAAGACAAATGCTAAAAACTCGCACAGTGCAGCGGAACCAAAAATAGAAGTTAACGGTACATCAAGGTCAACGGCGGATTCCACGCAGCCCGCAGTTCAAAATACGTTTAGTATGCCAGACGATGGAAGCACCGCTAGCTACTGAAAGCGCTTGCATAAATACCAAGTAAGATTCTTGTTTAAGTACATAAGTGAAAGTGATAAGTGTATACAAGAAAACAGTGTTGCATAATCTACAAATATATATATATATATATATGCTTTTCTTGTATAGTAATAAAATAATGTAGTAAGGGGTTTGAAATACAAGATTAATTTAATATTTTTTCAAAGTTTTTCGTTGATAAACCGTGAGAACATCATCAGGAATGAATAATACAATAATGCAAGATATAAATCCTATGTCTTGCGTTATTGTATTATTCATTTCTGATGATGTTCTCACGGTTTATCAACGAAAAGCTTTGAATAAAAATTAATAAATAATCTTAGTAGGTATTTGAATTGCCGCAGTATATATATATATATATATATATATATATATATATATATATATATATATATAAATATAAAATACGTTTTCTTGTTTAATAATTTAAAACAACATAGTTTATTCAAATACAAGAATATTTATTAATTTATATTCAATTAAACAATAAATTAATATAATATTAAAATAAAATAATTAATATAAATTATAAATTAATTAATATAAATTATAAATTAATTAATAAATATATAAATTAATAAATATTCTTGTATTTGAATAACCTATGTTGTTTTAAACTAATATATATATATATATATATATATATATATATATATATATATATATATCAAAATCTTATTACTGTTTATGACGAGCTGGTTGTAAATTATAAATTACACTTTTCCTATTACTTGCGACCTTGTTAACTAAAAGTTGTTAATTGTTAACTTACACTTGGAGGAAACGTTTTCGTATTACGAATTCTTCAGCCTCGTATTTTTGCCGCTAGGAATGCTGCTGTTGTGCTTCCTCGGTACCATCTTTTTGAAAGTTAGAAGTGATGTAATCGAAAAGTATGTGTGATCTGTGCCGTGTTTGTTCATTTAATATGTCATTTTTATGTGTGTTGCTCCTATGCCTATATATTTCAAAGTGTTCTAGTGTGATTAATTTATGGCCTTTGTTGCATGTGTGGTGGATGCTCATGTTATTTTCCATACTTTTGCATGAGTGTTTAGTGTCCACGAGGTGATTTGCGAAGGTAGATTCAATAGTAGTGTGCAGTGCCCTTTTGTGTTCTTTATATCTTTCGGCGAAAGATCTGCCTGTTTGTCCAATATAGAACTTATTGCAGTTGTTGCATTTTAGTTTGTATACTCCTGGGTTATTGTATGTGTTGGTATTGTTATTAATGCTGTGTCTGATGGGCTCTTAAAGCTGTTTGGCTTTTATTTGTTGTTCTGTAAACTACATTGTATCCTGCTTTTTTGAATTGGTGCACTATCTTATTTGTGAGTTTGTCTATGTATGTGAGGTTGATGAATTTGTTTGTCTTCGTGTTTTTGTTGTTACTATTTTTGTTGAGTATTTTTCTGTGTAGTTTGTCTATTAAGTAATTGTCATATCCATTTTTGTGAGCTAAATATTTGATTGTGTTTAGTTCCTCTGTGTAGTTAGCTGTGGACATAGATATTGTAATTAGTCTGTGTAGTAAATGTTTGAATGCTGCGTGTTTATGTTGTATTGGGTGGTTCGATGAATTGTGTATGAATGTGTCTGTCATGGTTGGCTTGTGGTATATGTTGAATTCATGTTTGTTTTGATTTTTTGTTATGGTGATGTCTAAGAAATTCAATGTTTTGTTGTTTTCAACTTCTGCAGTGAACTGGATATTTTTGTGTATTTTGTTTATATGTGTTTGGAGTTGTTGGCATTGTCTTATGTTTCCTCGTTGTAGTATTATAACGTCATCTACATATCTGTGCCAATATATCTATTATCTTATCTGCGTGTTTGTTGTTATTTATGATATTATTCTGTTCTATGTGTTGTAGGAATTGTTCTGCTAGAATACTAATTAAATGTCTGAAGTGTTCTTGATCTTGTATTTCTGTCTGTTGTATATTGGTTTCCGTGTCAATTATAATTGCTGTTTTTGTTTTATTGTTGTCTTTGTAGTGTATATTATGTTTTAGGCCTTTTACACTACAAAAGTAGTTTAAAAGGCCTAAAAGGCATACAAACCTATATACCAATGTCCCAGTCACAGAAACACTAAACATATTACGAGACAATCTAAAACTTAACAACACTCCATAAAATATCACTAAAGAAATCATACACATTTTGAGTACCATCACACAAAAGAACTACTTCACTCACAACAACAAATATTACACACAGAAACAAGGCCTACCAATGGGTTCACCCATTTCAAGCATTCTCGCAGAACTATTCCTACAACACATAGAACAGAATAATATCATAAATAACAACAAACACGCAGATAAGATAATAGATATATTGGCACAGATATGTAGATGACATTATAATACTATAACGAGGAAACATAAGACAATGCCAACAACTCCAAACACATATAAACAAAATACACAAAAATATCCATTCACTACAGAAGTTGAAAACAACAAAACATTGAACTTCTTAGACATCACCATAACAAAAAATCAAAACAAACATGAATTCAACATTACCACAAGCCAACCATGACAGACACATTCATACACAATTCATCGAACCACCCAATACAACATAAACACGCAGCATTCAAACATTTACTACACAGACTAAATACAATATCTATGTCCACAACTAACTACACAGAGGAACTAAACACAATCAAATATTTAGCTCACAAAAATGGATATGACAATTACTTAATAGACAAACTACACAGAAAAATACTCAACAAAAATTAACAACAAAAACAGGAACACAAACAAATCCATCAACCTCACATACAGTACATAAACAAACTCACAAGGTAGCGCATCAATTCAGAAAAGCATTATACAATGTAGCTTACAGAACAACAAAACAAAGCCAAACAGCTTTCAGACAAAGTATTAATAGCAATATACCAACACATACAATAACCCAGGAGTATACAAACTAAAATGCAACAACTGCAATAAGTTTTATATTGAACAAACAGGCAGTTCTTTTGCCGAAAGATATAAAGAACACAAAGGGGCACTGGACACTACTATTGAATCCACCTTCGCAAATCACCTCATGGACACTAAACACTCATGCAAAAGTATGGAAAATAACATGAGCATCCTCCACACATGCAACAAAAGCTATAAATTAAACACACTAGAACAGTTTGAAATATATAGACATAGCAACACACATAAAAATGACATCTTAAATGAACAAACACGGCACAGATCACACATACTTTTCGATCACATCACTTCCAACTTTCAAAATAATGGTACCGAGGAAGCGCATCTGCAGCATTCCTAGCGGCAAAAATACGAGGCTGAAGAAGTCGTAAGACGAAAACGTTTCCTCCAAGTGTAAGTTAACAATTAACAACTTTTAGTTAACAAATGTCTGGTCGCAAGTAATAGCAAAAGTGTAATTTGTAATATATATATATATATATATATATATATATATATATATATATATATATATATATATATATATATATATATATATATATATATATATATTTTAAAACAACATAGGCTATTCAAATACAAGAATATTTATTTATATAGGTCAAACCAAGAAAAAATTAAAAGAAAGATATAAAGAACATTTAAAAGCCTATATTAATCCAGAAATATATAAATCAAATTTCGCAAATCATTGTATTAATAATAAGCACCAATTTCCAAATATAGAAAATATGAGACTTATAAAAGAAATTAATAAGGGATTAAGAATGAATGTATATGAAGCATTCGAAATATATAAACACAATAATAATAACAAATTAATAAAAGAGCAAATACAAATAGATTCTAAATTTGATACTATATTCAATGTCTATAATGTTACAGCAACAAAATAAATTTGGCAATTCGTATAAATTTAGCAACAATTCTATTTCTAATTAAACATATGTTTTAGGCCAATAGCTTACATTTTTGTAATTTTCATTCTTGATGATGTTGGTACTGTTTACCAACGAAAAGCTTGGGATATAAAATAATAAATATTCTTGTATTTGAATAGCCTATGTTGTTTTAAATTATTAAACAAGAAAACGTATTTTATATATATATATACTCTTATATATATATATATAAATTGTTTGTGCTTTAGAATTTAACACTGATTGGATATAATTTGATCATTTAAAGGTTTTGGAGTTTAAATATTATTTACAGTCATATATAAATTGATTTTGAAAATTTGTTACACATTTTAACGACCTATAGGCCTAATATGTATGCAAGTGATAGTTATCTAAGCGCAGGTACATATAGATTACATTACAACTACATCAAACGACTGAAGGCAAAACGAAAGTTTCAAAATGGAGAATCCTGTGAAATGAACAAACACAAATGTGACGCCTCGTTCACCGTAACAAAGTGCTTAAACATTATCATTTGTTACAAACCTTGGCGTAACGTAGACAATTGTAGTTATGGTCGATTTTTAAGTAGAAATAAAGGAAGAAATACACAATAAGAGCTAAAATAGGATCCAAAGTGTCGCGCAAAGTACGTTGTAACTTTAGGATTATAGCATTAACCTGGTTTTGGTGACCATTGTCCATCTTTGTGCAGTTACGTTCTATTTGCAATAGTAACAATAATGGCATTTTGAAATGAATGAAAATGAAACCAATTCTAAGTCAAGACGCGAAAAGACAATAAGATGCAAAATGAGTTTTGAATTAAAACGTAATTTACGCATAAAACAATTAGAAACCCTTTTTGATCGACTTGCAAAAGTATTTTGGTGAAAGTAAGAGATTAAACTAGTACCACATCAAATATTTGCTACATACAATAGAAACAACCTATTTTATAACAGAATCAAATTGAAATTCGTGTAATTAATTATTTCTTTCCAAGTCGCAGTTAAAACACTCTATTTATCAAATGTTAATTAGAAGAGACCTTTTTGGCAAACTTACTCAATCTTATCAACAAGGGGTGGTTTGGCAAAAGTAGGAAAGCTATTTCGATAAAGCAATAAAGTTACAATATTCTTTGGCTAAAAAGAAATCATTTTAATGCAAAAATAATGAACATAGTCTTCGATGTAAACAGATAAATATATAGTTCAGTTATGTTATTTCTTTGTACAAATTTAGTCCCCCCCGGATAAAGTAAACATCCGCACAAATAATGTTCAAGGTCAAACAATACTTTTATATCTTCGTACTCGGAAACTTTAATGAAAAACAGGAAACTATCTCACTCAAAGACTTTTATTCTTTTTGCTTGTTTGTGTTTGTTCCTGAAACAATATTTAAACAAACCAGAACATATCACTTCTTGGAAACACGATGCAAAGCCGTGCTGACACATTGTATTTGCATAATGCGAAGGACTAAATAAATCTTGTTTCAATAACCACGGCTTCAGCCAGGCTTTTGGATTTATTGTTTGACTACGTTGCTACCTCAGCACAGATACTTCCCGTCTTAGTGAACCTTCTTGTGGCAGTTTATATTACATGGAGTTATCTTTCTTAGTTGTTCCAACTAAAACCATTTCATCTGAAATATAAACGTACTTTCACGAAATATTATACATTAAATCCTGAGGGGGGTTGTTAGAGAATCACATAAAAAATAGTAATTAAAAAATCCGAATAAAGATAAAAATATTTTAACACTGGGAAAAATGTTTGTATTCAGATATAAAATTTATTAGCGTGATTATAGTTTCTAAAGTAGCCTAATATGGTTCATAATAATAGTTAACATACTATTTCTTAAATTATAACATTTTATGACAACTATATTCTTAGTAATACTATTTTAATAGTTTCAATCATTTTATCAATTATGTCAACTATGATCATATATTTCTTTTATTAATGTATATTTATTGAAACCATTTGTTTTAGTTCTCTTACGGCTTTTCACTATAGTCACTGTATATGACATGGGTCTAACTTAAGCTGTTTGTTTAGGGCAGGATAAAATTAACTAATAATATTAGATTAAAAGTACATATTTAGAGTTATTTGTTTAATGCATAAGTTTTTCAACCAGAAAAAAAATTAACAATTAAAAATTATTTTTAACAAACTAATCTTGCATGACCTAGAGGTAGGCTAAATTATCAGGGTTTAAAAATTTAAAAAAATAAAAGCTGATTTTTCATAATTGTGAAAATTTTACGTTAATCATCTTCCTAACAAAAAGTAAGAAGAGGACGAATAAATTAAAGGACAATAAGATTAGTAATGAACAAAATCAAAACATTATACATCAAACTAGATGCCGAAGATATGACAAGTAACTTGTAGCGTGTAAGTAATAGATTGAATCAGTGACCGCAATGGGGGTGAAACAAGAACGCTACAACGGAAACTGTAGGATATGGTCACAATGAAAAATTGTGGAAACTACAAAATATAAAGATTAGAATAAATAACTAAAATATTATTCAAAAAGAGATTAAACTAGTGAATATTTGTTTTATAAATGGGAATAAGATCGTCTTTTTTCTATGAGCTTTTTTTCTGACTTTCGGTCTCGAAGCAAAGAAGGGAGGATTCGATACATTTTCTACCGCAATAAAATAACTCCCCCTTCATATAAAGCTGACACTTTTAGAAAACAATCCTGGCTTCAATAGGTTTTACTTTCAGGAATATGGATATTCGTTTGATAGGCCAAAGGGATGATATTACAAGAGGTAGATAAAATTTTACGTCTTCCAATAAAATAAATAATAAAAATATTTATGTAGTGTGTGTATGCTTTAAAATTTCTTTGCAACCGAAATTCAACATAAAAACTATATGTTTTGATAAATTAAAATGATTAATCTTTCGTAGCGATTGTTTTTTGTATATTTCTCTTTCTCTTGAGTATCATGAATTCTTTGAGTTAGTGTTATGTATATCTGTTTATAACATTTTTACTGTCACCATCTATCATTCATTTCAGTGAGAATAAAACGTTTATTTTTTGATGTTCGCTTCCTTCAGCTGTTGCTCTAACATTTGATTGCTTTTAACGTGCCTACACTTATGTCTTGACACTTATTTTTCTCTATGTTCTATCTTCGGTTTTTATATTTTCATTTCTTTTCGCTTTTATTTAGTGTTTTGTTTATATTTATCATTCTTTATTTTTTTCCTAAAATCCATTGCCTTTCTATTAAATTGCGTCAATTTGCGTCAACATTTGGCAGTCATTATTTATTTCTCTCTTTCACTATTTATTAAAATATTTCTAATTACCTCACGTGTCATTATTATATAAGTTGTATTTTTCTTATCTTTCTTTTTCAATCCGTATTTAGGTTCAGTTGTTTATATTGAACCTTCTATTCCCTATAACTCATCCATATGAATGCTATTTGTTTAACGCTCAAATTTGTTTAAAATTATTTGTTGTTTTATAATTTAGTTATATATATATATATATATAATTAAAAACTTTTAATTTGTTTTATATCTAAAGTTCTATTTTAAATATTATATTGTTTGTTTAGACAATATAATGTGATATGTTTTTCAATGTAAACGATATTTGTAGTTACTCTTGATATGTGTTTAATCTATGGTTAGGATTTTTTGTTATGTTTTGATTATTAAAAACCTATCGCCATAATGAAATTTAAGCAATAAAGTACAGTAAAATCAGATTTTATACTACATTTTGTATATTACATATAAAATTGTTTAAAATTTCTCACGTTTTTCCTACTTATTGAATCTGACTTACGACTTGCAACTTATTACACGTTGAAAGCTTTGAGGAATATAGCCTTTTAAATCAAGGGGCACTAAGACTATTTCTACGTTTTTCTTCCATAAACATTGCAAACAAATACTAAGATACAAAACTGCTGTAAATTGTATACTAATTTAAACAATTAATATAACTTAAGTGCAGTACCTGTAAAATATTTGAGTAGGCTTACAGAATGTACAATCATAGTAGAAAGTTTGTTGAAGTCGCCTGGCAGCAATACGGCCTTTGGATAATATGTCGTTGGACAGCATTATTGAAACTAAACAACACGTATACAAATTCTTTTTTTGTACTGATTAAATTCATTTAATTTCGTATATTATCTTTTAAATTAATAAACACATATACCTCGAGTATATCGTACCTGAAACTGGCCAGAAAAATTCTTCTACATCAAACTCAATCGCGTATAATACATATCATTATCTAATTTGCTTGTGGCATATTTTATTTTCAATATGGAAGTAACGGACTTTATTCTATGAACAGGGTTTAGGTTGTACGCAACTGTATTACTTGCCCCACATGGTGGTCACGTAGGCAATATGACGTTACTATGGTTTCACAGCCTTTATAACTCCAGGCTAGATAGACTTCAGGTAACCCACTCTCTTCGGGATGAGTCGTTCTAATAGATGATTAAGCACCTCAAAGTGTTTTTACTAATTTACTTAAGAAGTTAGGTACCCTGCCCTCTAGATCACAATGGAATAGTAAAATCCATATAAGTTAAAATGTTTAAAAAATACTTTGTTTTAGTTTTATCTTTTAAATTTCGGGGGTTTTTAATATAAAAGAATTTAATTATTTATGTTTGGTAAATGTGAATAATTAGGTGGCTATTTACTTTGTGGTAAAATATATTTGTCACATTTACCGGTTACTTTGTAAGATCCCCAACTAATAATGAAAACTGTAATATATTCGGGGGGGGGGGTGATTGTTCAAATCCCCAAATTTATACTATATTAGAATATAGTTATGTCACAATATAGCTAAAAAAGTAACTAAACTAGGTAGCCTAGGTTTGAATTTTTTTAATATTCTTTACTAATACACAACTATTAAATATTATTAATTTTATAACTCAATTAACCCTAAACGTCCATTTCTTAGTTTTATTGCAGCGTAGTAAAACAGTTTTTTTAAAACCAATCAATTAATTCTGGACAAAGAATGTACTTTCCTACATTTTTCTTTAGAGTTGGAAAATGTACAAACTAAACTGTATATCTGAAAAAATTCAATAATTTATCAAATTTAGCAAGTTTAGTGCTGAATATGGGAAAATCTAAAATAATTATGCGTTCACCAGTTGATTCCGTTGATTAACTAGTATTACCAAAAACATCTAAGATAAAGATTAAGCGAGTTTAGCTTACGTTAGGTCAGGTCAGGTGAGGACAGCAGGTCATGTCACAATAGCATTTATCATAATATATACTCATAACATTGACCATGACATGCACAAGTACTTTTGAACTAATAATCTTTTTAAATGTTAAAAACAGTGCACAAAATTTATTTATCGTTATTACTGTAGCGTTCAAATCACTTTTATTAAGCATAAGATATAATTTCTCTCAACTGCTACAAACTATTCTCTCTCAACAAACTATTCTTAGCGTGAGGTTTTACTTCTATAAAATGTAGCTGTTCAATATAAGTTAATATTTTGTAAAAGTTCACAACAAGTAGTCAACGCTACTAATCAAACTTTAGAGAAAGCCAGATCAATGAAACAGAAAGTTTCAAGAAGGATTACAACAGAAGTACAACGAGATCAAAGATTGTTACTAAGACAAAAAAAATAAACTTGTCGAACAATAAAACAGAAAACCTATTTGACGCAATGGCAACGAAAGCGTAGCTTTATCCTTCCGTTTCTTACACAAATACAATGTTGCCAGTGCGTCTTTGTTAAGACTTTCCTACTTTGCACACACTGTTGCCAAATAGTAATGGATTCTTGTTTGTTTACGTACATTGTTCTAAGAACAAACACAAAGACTTACAAAGTGGAGAAGTATTCAAGACGTAGTTTCCTGTTCTCTCATCAAAGTCCCCGAGTACAAAAGCATGAAGGTGTTCCGTGGGGTTGAACAGTTCTTCATTGTAATGTTGCCCTTTGTCTTTACACTAATCACAGATTTGAATAATACGTGATAAACAATTTGTGACGTTAAAGATTTACCACACCATTTCTATTTTATTATACTGTTGCTAGCAATGTCTTTAATTTGTATTTCCTTTCTGAAAATAAATTGGGTTGTATTACCTGGGGAAATTGGTTTCTTCTCTCATTCTAAAGGGTTGATTAGAATGTCATTGCTGGGAGGAATATGGTTTTGTTGGAGCAAAATTACGTTATAAATTTGTTTGGAATACCAATGTTTAAATTAAAAATGGGAGGTAGGCTAGTTCATGTTATAAAGGGAGATTTTCTTCAAGTTCAATATTCTTATAGACTAGGGATTTAGCGTTGCAAAAAATCTATTCACAAATTAGGTGTAAAAGCATTATTTACCTACCTATCGTACCGTATAGCTAGCTTTACCGCTGATAGTAGCAAACTAAAAATTACGCCAATAAATATAAATATTGACATAGAATATACAAAATTATTATTACTCATAAATAAATATTACGTTATTTGAATTTTAATATAATACAAATTAAAATGAAGAAATCACTCAAAAAAATATTGCACCTATGTCATAGTTTTAAGTTCAGCCGATATAATTTAGCTAGAGTATAAGGAAAAAATCTAGAAAATGGGAATGCTGAACAGAATTATTACCTCCATACCATCTGCATAGTAGTTGCAAAGTACCTATTTCATTTCAGTGGCGGTCAAAAATGTCGGCGGAGTTACAACCGACCCGTAAAATACTTTTTCTATCCCAACGTTCAAATCAGACTGCACTTGCACCATCCGGGTGGTTTTGGAAATTGTTTTTTTTTTGTTTGTTTTATTGAACCAGGTTTGCTACCACGTGTTATTTTAGCCAAACGTTTGTTTTACCCAATATGTCTGCCTTTTATTGTTTCAAGTTCTCTCACGTCAGGGTAATTATACAGAATACAATACCAAAAGCAACAGATAGCAGAGCCCATCTGTGAAATAAAATTATTTGATCAATTCTTAAGTCGGAGACTTTAACAGTTTTTTCCTGCATTTTGTTTCCAAATGAAATCTTCAAAGTAATTAAGTTTCCCTTAGGCAAACGTTTACAGAATTCGAATATTTTAAAAGTAAATGTAATGTATTGTAGAATATTTTTTGGACAATCTTCTTAAAATTGTAATTTGTCAAAAGTGTCTAAAATATCCCTTCTACTGTAAACTAATTAAATACCTTTTAATTACTTTGCATTTCTAAAGGCAGGGCTTTTATTAAATTTCTTGTTAGAGGGAGTGTTCTGTCTCGTACTTAACGGAAATATCTTATTAAAAATTCTCTTTAATTATATACAATTTACCTTAATGCAAGTTTATTACAAATACATCAATAATCAAACAAGTAATATAACATACCTAAGTGTAGCTATACGTTTTCTATGGTTAACAGCGTCATAAAAACAATGAAATTAAATCAAATCGAGATATATAAATCGGTAAAGGGTTGTTATATCTAGATTTATATGGCATTGTCAAATCTTAATTTTTCTTCATCTTCATTTAAATTCTTATGATTGTGTTCATATATTTCTAAATTTCCTTACACACACACACACACACACTATATATAGATAGATATAGTCTATATAAAGAACTAAGTCAAAATACAAATATATGAATTATAATTGAATTTACAATTCAAATCTTTTCGTTGGCTAACAGTACCAACATCATCATGATGTTGGTATTGTTAGCCAACGAAAATTTTTGAATTGTAAATTCAATTATAATTCTTGTATTTGTATTTTGACTTAGTTCTTTATTAATACACAAGAATACATATTGCGATATTTATATATATATATATATATATATATATATATAAGTTATAATAATATATAAAATATATATATATATATATATACATGTATATATATATATATATATATATATATATATATATATATATATATATATATATATATAAGTTACGTGTTATATTAAGCACGAAAGGTTTTTAAAAAAGGATTTTATTTTTACAAACCTTTGTTGAATTTAATAAACAATTAATTTGGAAACTGTTACATAAATTATACTTAATAAAACAATTCAAATACAACTGATGTGCATACAGTTGGAGCGGAAAACGTCTGTGCGATACAGAGGCGACTTACACACTGCCGGGGCTCTGTTCTCACCACCTATATAATACAAAAGCTGCGTAAGCAGGAATTTTCCTAGCACGCATTTAATTATGAAATATTCACATAAAATGTTCATATAACATATATATATATATATATATATATATATATAAGAAAAGTTGTAATCAAGACACCAAACTATTTACAAGGTCATTGATGTTGTAGCAAACATTACATAAAAGATATAATTACTTACTTATAAACATACGGGGAATTGTAGTATATATCATTTAGTATTTGTAAAAATATTTGGTTATATCATTGTTTTTAAATGCTAATACTTTTTTTATTGGCGAAAAACTTTGAATAATTATATATTGACACTATTGTTGTTCTTGAAATATTTTTATTCATACTTATAGTAGAAGATCACTATATTAAATAATATATATATATATATATATATATATATATATATATATATATATATATATATATATTAAAACAATATAGGTTATTCAAATACAGGAATATTTAATAATTTATTTCCAAAGCTTTTCGTTGGTAAAGAGTACCAACGAAAAGCTTTGGATATATATTAATAAATATTCTTGTATTTGAATATCCTATGTTGTTTTAAATTATTAAACAAGAAAACGTATTTTATATATATGCATGTGCGTGTTCCTATTTCTTTAAATTAGTGCCATATTATTTGTATTAAGACATGTTGTTACAACTATGGCAAAGTTATTAATCAACTAACAAAAACGTTCAACTATAATATGTAGGCCTATTATGTATAGAGGCATATAGTTTTCTGCGTGTAACATTGATCGGATTTCAAATTTTTATGTAACAAACTTTATGTTATTTCAGATAAGAAACAGCCAATAACCTCTGTAAAACCAGATCTGCTTACAATCCGAGGATTTTATGTAACGTCTTGGCTTAAGCTTTGCCAGAAATGAGCTCTCCGTCTTTCTGAACTTGTGTTATTTCGCGCGTTAAATATTAATATTACAATTGTATATATGAGCTTGGCGTATAGACATCAGTGGTAAATAAATATTGAGTATTGAAATATCAACTCATAACCAGTAATTGTTTCCTCATACGAACTTTAATTTTAGAAAACCATTAACAGATTGGTTTCAATACAGGTCAAATTGACAGTTTCATCTATTTGGGTATAATACACTTGTGATACACTGGATTGTAAGAGAATTTAAACGAACGAATGTTACGTCAATTTCCCCCCATCAATTGCTTATGAAATTCCCATTGGCTCGATTTATACAAGAATTTAATATTCCAACACTAAATGCTCCCGTGTTTCCATATAGATCCTTGTTACGGGTTAAATTATGTAGTCCCACTATCTTGACTGGGCTAAAAGCAGAGGGTCCCTGCAGTGCAGATAGTGCGTTCACATCCTCTAGGACCGGAATTTGTTACCTCTCTAACTGCGTATACCCTATGCGGGTAGGATATTGCATGCGGACAACTCCGGCAACTCGCTTCCAGCGTTATTGTTTATTTAGAAGCCGTAATACAGCGGTGGGGTGCAAAGCCCTTCATATATAAGTAAAGTAACATTTCTTTAAATTTTATTTAATTATGAATAATTCTATTACCATACGTATGAGAAACTAGTTTTTCAGGTTTATAAAAGTAAATAATTTATTTAGGAAAATCCTTTTCAAAGGAACCAATCAGAAATAAACCACCGCAAGAAGGTTAGAACAGATTCACAAAGACGGGAAATATCTGTGTTGGGGTGGCAACGTAGTCAAACAATAAATCCAAAAGCCTGGCTGAAGCCGTGGTTATGGAAGTACGGTTTATTTACTCCTTCGCATTATGCAAACACAATGTATTGGCGCGATTTTGCGTTCGTGTCAGGTTCTTGTTTGTTTACATATATCGTTTTACCCACGAATACAATAGATCGGAAAGAAAACAGTCTTCACATGAGATAGTGTCTTATTCTGACGTTAGAGTTTCCGAGTACTTCTTACAAAGTCGTGGTTTTATTGTTCAAGCTCATTTCTTTGCCTTAGTAATAATTCTTTTCTTTCTTTGTAGGTATGTTGTAATCCTTCTTAAAACTTTCTGTTTCATTGAACTGGTTTTATCTAAAGTTTAATTAGAGTTTACTTGTGAAATTTTACAAAATATTATATAAATAGAACATGTAGCTGTCATTTTCTTACTGTGAAATCATACACGAAGAACAGTTTACATTTATTTGAAACAATATTTAAGATAATATTATACACAATGTTAATTACAGTAAAAATAATAACAATTCCCCAGACAATTTGCTATAAAAACGTTTGTACAAAAACATCACCAGAAAATTTTATTTTATTAAAAAATAAACTTATATCTTACCTTATTCGTTTGTAACGTTTTGAAAGCTAACTTTTGGACAACCCTTGAACCCTTAATACTGTATGAATGACCTACAATAAATATTTCTGGCGTGACACGTACATTGCTGTGACTGAAAACCATACAAGACAGCCTCTTGCTTATCACTCATTCCTAATGTATTACTTTTGACGGACGTAAAACATAAAATATGGCTTTCCCAGAGAAATGATTAACGTCTTCTACATCTAAAAACTGTCGTCAGCTGACTGTAATTATTTTTTTAGTATATTGTTATTTTGCAAGTTTACTTTTTAGACAACGTGTCTTCTACAAATATTTTTGTTAATACTGAGAATGTAGTTTATGCAACAATATATGTTCACTATTATTATACTTTTTCCATTCTTAAAATTCATTTTTTTCTATTAAGACTCAAGATACATTTTTACTATTTAAAAGTTGTACTGTTTCACTACTTACTACAATTTAATTTCACGAAGTACTCAATGTATGAGGACGTCTGCTTGAGTTTCCGGGTCTGTAGTTTTAAATCGCCAATAATTTATCAAAACCTTTTATTTCTACTATTTTTTGTAAAACCTTAAAATTTTTTCAGGTTTATAAAAGTAAATAATTTATTTATTTACGTCAAACAATAAATCCAAAAGCCTGGCTGAAGCTGTGGCTATGGAAACACGATTTATTTACTCCCTCGCATTATGCAAACACAATGTATCGGCGCGATTTTGCATTCGAGTCAGGTTCTTGTTTGTTAACATGTATTGTTTTACCCACGAATACGGTAGATAGGAAAGAAAACAGTCTTCACATGAGATAGTGTCTTGTTCTGACGTTAGAGTTCCCGAGTACTTCTTACAACCAAAGTCGTGTCTAATCCACCTTAGCGGGCATATGTTTTCAATTATCTGCCATCATTCTACACAAACAGTAATAATAATGGTGAAATAAGAAATAGAATTTTTTAAATTAAACCAAAATTATTGTCTTGTAATGAAAATATAATATTTTAAACGTGTAAAATATTACATTAAACCTATTTATTTGATAATATTTAATAATAAAAATAATTCAAGTATCGTTTTTGTAGTAAAATATAGTCAAGACTCTAGAAAATAACTCAAAACAATATATCAATAGTTATTTGATTCTATTCAATATTTTCTCCGATTTAGCTGACCTTTATTACTATCATTATTTTGTAATTTTAGTTGTCTTAATCGTGTACGTATGGAGGGTTCTATATGGATGAAACTTCGACAGATTATTTATGAAAATAATTCAACTAGTTTTAAATTGACTTGTGCTATTTTTTTGGGGCCCTGACAATATTCAATATTCACTGATAGTATAGATCAGAGAGACTTGTGAATGTTTTTATGTGTTTCTGTAAATAAAAATTTGAGGTTATCCTTAAGTTAAATTTTAAAGAAAAGTTCTTAGTTTTACCTTACACTCGTTTAATTAGAAAATAAAATAAAAACTAGGACTTTTACCTAAACGTTTCTTAGTTTTATTAATTTTATTTAAAATTGTAATAAACGGTAACATTATTTAGAAAGTAAAAGTAATGTTTTGCGACCTTCAATCTAAATTTACTAATTAACTAATAACATTAAATAGTTCTAAATTAACTATTCATGCTTATTTGAACACTCGAGATAACCACTGAACAAATGCTAAGTCGGTTGAATATCGAGTCAAAGGTTTATTTATTTAATACAGCTTTTCGACATCTGATTTTTTGACCTTATCATGCTTTTAAAACAATGTTTATATTACACTATAAATAAGCATAAAAATACAAGTACACTCACAACAAAATGTCTCTCACCATGTAGATGGGCTTCTTTCACTAAAATTCCATATAAAGTTGTTTAAAGTTGAAAAAAAAATATTATGATTGCACTTGTATTTTATGCATATTTATATTGTTTGTAAACATTGTTTTCAGGCTTGATAAGGGCAACAAATCAGTTGTCAAAACGTCGCACTAAATAAATTTACTCTTGACTCAGTTCTCAACCGGTCATTTGTTCAATGATAAATTAACGTTTGCATTAATTTGCCTTCAATACTTATTATTTTTTTAAAAATTAACTTCACTTTGTTTTAATTTAATTCGCCTATTTAAATTTAAAATTGTTTTTGAAATAGTAAATTTAACAAAACACTTAATTTTCTATTAAAACAATTTACGAGATAACGCCTCAAATATCAAGAAACGTTTACAAATTAGTAAATCTCTGTGCGACCGCGAATGTAGCTCTGTGTTTGCGCGCACAGATTGGCTGATACAATGATTTGCAGTAAGAAGGCTATTTATCAAAAGCACGAATCCGCTACAGAAGAACTCTTCGCTAACATACTTCAGTTTAATTCAACCCACTCGGCAGTATTCGATATATCGCAGTAATCGATTCCCAATACGATCGGAAGTTTGTCTGTCTCGTTCACGTCTAGCGAATTGTCGTTTCCTTTCCAGGCACTTGACAGAGCGATGCTAAACGTTACGACCTGTGAACAGGGCTTGCAATCAGCTGTGTTTCTCATATTTCACGTCATTCACTAGCTTTGTAAAACGAGTTCCAACATTTTTAAAAAAATGTATTTATACTAATAATTTATTTAAAGAATAATTCATTTGTTTCGTTAAAGTTTAAGACTATAAGTATTAAGGTAAATCAAGCACCTGCCACGGTCAACAGGTTTATTTCGCAAACTAGCTGTATGGTTTGTTCGTGATATTGTACCAACATGTTTCCCCACGGGCTGTAAAGTTGTTCGTATTTAAATTACTTCTACATGTTGTTTGACGTTAGCCTGCACTGAGGAATTCATGCTGTTCAAATTCAACATTTGAAATGTCCGTAGACTGTTGAATCTCTTTGAACTTCTTCGTGGAAAAAGAGATATTTTTTACGTTCCAGTCACCAGGGAAAAGCTTGCATAAGATGACTTTTTTTATCCTTTGATGCAGTCTAGAGATCTTTGTCCGTAATGTAAAAATCTATTTAGGGAGTGAGTAATTAAAAAGGATTATTAGCTATTCTATTTGGGACTTTATATTCTTACAGACTTTCGGCGTCACTATACGCTAATACGCTCCTATTAACTCTTATAAGAATCAACACCTCTCTCTCTCTCTCTCTCTCTCTCTCTCTCTCTCTCTCTCTCTCTCTCTCTCTCTATATATATATATATATATATATATATATATATATATATATATATATATACATATATATATATATAAGTCTTCTCACTCTCTATCTCAATCTACATCTCTCACCCCCCTCTCTACACTCCTTTCTCTCTATCTACTTGTCTGCCTATTTGTTCTCTTGGTCCCTCTCTCTTTCTCTCGCTCTCTTCCTTATCTCCCCCCTCTCTCTCTTTCTCTCATACACACTCTGTCTGTTTATCTATCTTCCTCCCTCACACACTCCTTCTCTCTCTCTCTCTCTCTCTCTCTCTCTCTCTGTATGTCCATCCCTCTCTCCCTTCTGTCTCTCTTTCCTCTTCTCTCTCTTTTTTACTTTCATTGTCTGACTTTTTGTTCTTCTCTCTCACGCGCACACATACACAAGAATTTGTTTAAGGACTTATCCAAACATTCATTGCAAAATATTAAAAAAAAATACTTTGCAATGAATGTATAATATTTTTTTTATATCTTCATTCAAATTAATATATTATATATTTAAATATTTATAAATAAAACATTATATTGAACTTCGCACCTTAAAATTTACTTTGTGTTTAGTATTTATCGTTACCATCTATCCACATATTGTACATACAATAATATACTGTAATTACAATATACATGTATATAATATAATTATACTAACAGTATTGTGTATATATATGCCTATAATAAATATTGTCTGCTTCCAGGCAGGAGCGTTCTGCTATGAAGAAGAAAATAAAGTATCTAGTAAACATATAGGACTTTGTTGTATTGGATATTAACGCAAAGTCACACAGATAATGCATTGCGCTCTGTAGCAATGTCAGATGGTGTTATGTTTAACTTGATATCTTTAGTTTATTCAGTTAAAGGTAGATAAAAGCTTCTTTATAGTACAACTACTGACATACACTCTGCATTGTGTAAATGCAATGTGTATTTTATAAGTATATATAGACACTACAATAGGCCTACTTTAATCGGGTATTCAATTAATGACAATAGTTCTGTCTTTTACTGCTTTAAGCTTTAACATTCCTATTCATCTCAAACCTTTACGTTTTATATTTTAAAGCGAAAAAAATCGGTAAACTCTTTAGTTAAAATTCTGACAAGTTCAGCATTTATGTTTTGCGATAATGTTATAGCGCAGTAGCGCAAATACCATTAAGTAAAGCTTCTACTTTATTTTCATTTGAAAATTATAACAAAAAATGCGTTAAAAAGGAGCAGAAATTCAAGTCATTTCCCGATAAAGATATGTTGTTTAGTGAGATATATTTAGGATTATATTAAACATTTATTACGTAGAATGTTATTAATATTTTCATCACATTTTTTCAAAAACAGTCACTCTCGGCGCTCTAGAGGGGCAACGAAAGTGTCACTTTCCCAAACTAGGGCTAGGGAAAAGCCGGCAATATTTCCCGTGTTGCGTGTAGTTGCGCTGACAGTCTGATGAATCTATTAGGCGTTTGGAATCAGCTGTTCGTATTTATACAGTGACTCGATCAAACCTAAACAAAATTGTCATTATTTTAGGGGAAATATTAATGTGTAATTGTGTTACAATATCTGACACCAAGTTTGAATGAGGGAAACGTACACATTTTTGTGTAAATCTTTGGTTATAAAGTTTTACTTTTGGTTAATAAGTTAATTTTGGTTAATAAGTTATAAATATATGTAATATTGTTTATTAATTACATTACGTTCATGACTTATACTTCTTTATTATTAATAAATTTGCAGAGTGATAAAAATTAACGTTCATAACCCATACCTGAAGTATTTTCCTCTCCTAGATTAAATTTCTGGAAAACAGTATGACGTTTGTAAAATCCCACTTCCCGGACTAGTTATGAAATAAATAGTTATAAATACACATGCATTTACAGAAATGTTTTAGAATGTTTCCCCCGCACGTATAGGCAAAATGTATCGAATGCTTGTAGATGCTTGGCAACCAACTTGCACGTTTTCCAGGTCATTAGGTTTAACCACGCTCCGTCAAGGGTCTAAATCGAAACCAGCCGCGAGACGTAAAAAGACAAACAATGTTCTGGTTGTATTAGGAATCGATTACTGCGATGAATCGAACACTGTCGAGTCGATTGAATAACAATGAAGTGAGTTGAAGGAGAGTACGGGTGTGAGGTCGAGTTGAATGGAAACGCGGGTTCAATTGAATACTTCAAGTAAACGAGGAGCATTGCGTAGACAAGCACCTGCGAGAGTGGTGCGCTCTTGATACATTAATCAGGTTTTCCCGCTCTTCACGACTTTTTTGGTTAAGTTTTTATTTCGAAATTAGATCTCTGTTAAGTTGAGAGGAAGTCTATAATAGTTACGTAACAGTTTTATTTAAATGCAGCGTTAGGCTATGTACCAGTGCTCCTTCAAGTCTCCTCACATCTTGTATATCATTCGACTGTGTTTTCAAATTTTTGAAGTAAAATTACAAATTTTCTTGTAAGAAATATAAGAAAGCTAAGAAAACATTTGGGAAAACGGTAATCAGAAGTCATTAAAATTCTACTTTGAGTTTTTTAAATTTAATTTTGGACTAAATTTGTGTTATTTTCTAACTAACAAAAATATCAGTTAATAAGCCATCCTAACAATTTAGGGGTTGCAACTGCATCTCAACAATACCCAATGATGAATTGTTAAATAAATATTGTACTTGACTTAAATTAAAATTCTTCTTCGAATTAAGATTATTAAGGATTATCTCTTGACGTTAAAAATAATATAAAAAACATTTTTTGTTCTCGGTAAAATTCTGCATATCTTCTCTCTCTCTTTCTTTCTTTCACTCTCTCTCTCTCTCTCTCTCTCTCTCTCTATATATATATATATATATATATAAATGATTGTGTGTATGTATGTATGAGCCGTATGGATTACTAAACCACTGATCCGATCGCCATGAAACTGGGAAATTGTTGAGTACATTCCTTAGGAAGGTTTCTGGCGATATAACAATTTTCCCCAACATGTAATTTTTAAGTGCCAACAAAGCATAAAATATTACTTTCTATATTATATTAAGACATTTAATTTGAATCCATTCTAAATTTTGGTTGCTAGGCAACACTCAACAATTTAAAATTATTTTCCAACACATTTCAAACAATATACTAAAAATATGTTGTATATCCGAATGCACTCCAATAAAAAACATTCAATCAAGTACTTTTATTGTAACACTTTTCTCGAGCGACTACTGTAAGTTCAGCTATTTTTACGTTAATAAAGTGCTAAATTAGGTTTAGCTAATGTTAACACGTCATTCATTGACTTTTAGGTGGAACGAAATTCGCCGGGTCAGCTGGTATTTTATAAAAATGACCTCAAAACATTCACTTAATCAAAAATGTTTCCTTTATTTAACAATGTCTCGATTTTTCCTTGAATTATCGATTGTTTGGCCTAGCGAAACCAATTAATAGTATCCGAAGCGGGAATACGGTCCCTTGGGAAGATGTGTTCTGTTGAATCAAACTTTCTGCTTTTATATTTATTGGATCCCTTGAGAAATAAATGGATTTATAAAAATACTACGTGCAGCGTGTGTGAGCACATACACATACATTGTTTTAGTGTAATGGAATAAGTTTTATAAAAACTTACTACTAACAATGAAAGATATTTAAATTATTTATTTTCATAAATAAAAAACGACGAGCACAGTGAAAACTTACCAAACACTAAATACAACATAACAAGATATAAGAAAGAACCAAATACCACAGAACTAGGTATAATAAATAGCCAAATACGAAAGAACAAGGTATAAGAAATAACCAAATAATAATAAGTTAAAAAACCAATCTTTATCATTACTTCTATGTTACTTTCTATGTTTCTTTCTATGTTACTTCTGTTACATAGAGTTACTTGTAGAATAAATCTTAGTAAAGGATGTGTTTAATCGAAATCAACACATTACTACGTTAAAATCCCTACTACACCCCTTTTTAATTTTAACTTTCTTCTCTTCACATTTAAAGCTAAATAAAAACTTTCGTTATTAGAATGGACTCTTAGGCATGAGTTACGTATGCTTTTATCACTTAAATTTCAGGGCGTAATAAATTAGTTGTTCCATTAAAACAGTCGAGGCATCCCTACGCATTGTAGCTAACACGTGTTGGTTATTTTACACACGCAAAACTACTTAAATACATATGATTTTATTTATTCAAAAAACCCACGATCCAGAGTTGTACTTGTAAATACTTTAATAACTTTTCGTTGTTTAGAGAAACCCAAGAGAGGTTTGTGCGCTGACAGGGCTATTCAACACGAAACTAAAGTAAAATGTAACGCACTAAGTAAAAATGTTATTCGCATTGGGTTATTGTTTCGGATTAAATATTGAAACGTTTTCTTGAGTATTTTCAAAAATATTGTTTTATAATCACTCAAAATGTTTAGCACAAACGTTTAGGAGTAAAATATTTTAAAGATATTTCCTCCTGCGAAATACAATATACATGTCATTAATTTTTCAAAAAAATGTATATTGAGCTGACAAGAGTTTAAATATTTACTAGTTTTATGTTCTTAAATAATTTTGTAGGTTCCAATAATAATATCCCATTAGGTGTTATGTTCTTAAATAATTTTTTAATTAATTTATTTATAAACATAAAAGTATCAACATTTTCAAATTTATTATAATACTATATTGGTCAACTAAAACCTTTGAATTACAAGAACTAAATGTCATGATGCTCTGAAAGCTTTACTTACAAGTTTAACTTTGCTGAGTTTGGTGCGAGTTAATATAATAAGGAAGCCCTCAAAGGCAGGTCTGCTGAGTTTGGTGCGAGTTAATATAATAAGGAAGCCCACAAAGGCAGGTCTGCTGAGTTTGGTGTGAGATAATATAATAAGGAAGCCCACAAAGGCAGGTCTGCTGAGTTTGGTGCGAGTTAATATAATAAGGAAGCCCACAAAGGCAGGTCTGCTGAGTTTGGTGCGAGTTAATATAATATGGAAGCCCACAAAGGCAGGTCTGCTGAGTTTGGTGCGAGTTAATATAATAAGGAAGCCCAGAAAGGCAGGTCTGAGTGTATGCAAACATCAAAGTGCGGGCTATTAATGTCCAACACTGAACTGTCCTTAAATAATGGTATTTAATCTTCAAGGGATAATTATATGTATATTCAGAGATATTGCTACTGGCAATGAGAGTTACATTGAAACTAATGAAGTTATAGTAGAAAGAACACGTAAAACAATTACTGACAGCTTCTATTAAAATAATAATTCTAGCCAAATAGTACTCATAATAGCCCTATAAACTGTAGCAAAGAAGTTATAAATAGAAATCATTTTAATTTTCATGAATGACATAAATACAGTGTTTGTACACAAAAAGGGGACGTCACGGCATTATGCAGCATGTGTTAGCGGTAAATAGAGCAAACAGATCGCGTTTCCACAAGTTGTTATATTGTTTGCCAACTTCCCCATCTTACACTTATAGAAGGCTTTGAATACTTGTATTGCTATAATCTACACTATTCAAAGCTTACACCATGTATACGTAAACTTTATACTTGTAAACAGGTGAAAATAAATAAAATATATATATTTAAAAATAACTACAAAACTTAGATTCTCAAGAGATATATTATGTTTTCGAATATAAAGAGTTGGGTTTATAGGACCATATATCTGTCAGCTGGCCGTCCCATTACACTTTGCAATTGTAAAATATTCATATTTGTTTGGACAGATAAGAGTTCTATATATCTTCATCCTATATATTTTTGTCGTGTTTTCTTAATAAACTTTGTGTATTGTTTTATTAGACAAATGACAGTTCAAAGCGTCATTACATACCTAATCCACCCTAGTTCTCTGGCTATTTGACAGGTCAATATTTCTTTAGTCATCAGATATTTCAGTCTTCTTTACATCAAAGACCATGTTTCTTAGGAGGTTGATATTTTAGTAGACGTTTAGTGTTAGGAGGGGTTAATTCCTCCTGATAACACTTTTGCAAAGTAGTACCGGCGTGTGCAGTCGTAAGTATCAATGGACTGTACAAACAAAACAGTCATTATTATACAGTTATATAATTATGTAAATAAATATAGACCAATATAAAATATTTGACTTTAAACTACAAACAAGAAGCCTCTTACACAAAATTCTGACAGTCCTTATATTCAGAGAAGCTAATAAACTATTCTTCCCTATCTATTTTCATAAGAGCAAATCGAGTTTTGATAATAATAGCAATATCATAATAAAATAATAATTAACAAGTAAATGTATTCCTTTACTTCCCACAAGTTTTCCCACATAAATATGAAACCTGTGATTAGTAAGAAGACAAAGGGAAATGTTAGACATTCAACGCCACGAACCACCTTCATGCTTTTGTACTCGGGGACTTTGATGAAAGAACAGGAAACCACGTCATGATTACTTCTCCGCTTTGTACTTCTTTGCGATTGTCCTTAGAACAATGTACGTAAACAAACAAGAATCTATACTATTTGGCAACAGTGTAAAATAGGAATGCCTTAATAAAGACGCACTGGCAACATTGTATTTGTGTAAGGAAGGGAAGGATAAAGCCATTCCTTGGTTTTATTGTTCAAGATCATCTCTTTGTCTTAGTAACAGATCTTTTCTCTCTTCGTACGTCTGTTGTAATCCTTCTTAAAACTTTCAGTTTCATTGACCTGGTTTTCTCTAAAGTTTAATTAGAGTTTACTTGTAAAATTTTATAAAACATTATATAAATTAAATATGTAGCTGTCATTTTATTACTAATTTAGCTTACACGAAGAACAATTTTAATTTATTTGAAACAATATCTGAGATAATATTATACACAATGTTAATTACAGTAAAAATAATAACAATTTCCCAGACATTTTGCTATAAAACCGTTTATACAAATAACACGAAGAAAAACATGTTTTTTTTACTAAACAATAAACTTATATCTTGTCTTTTCGTTCGGATCGTTTTAGAAGCTAACATGTTGGACAACCCTTAATACTGTATGATTGTCCTGGAATAAACATCTCTAGCGCTACACGCACATTTCTGTGGCTGAAAATGATACAAGACAGCCTCTTGCTTATCACTCATTCTTAATGTATTACTTTTGACTGATGTAAAACATAAAATATGGCTTTCACAGAGAAATAGTTTACTTCTTCTACATCTAAAAACGGTCGTCAACTGACTGTAATTATTTTTTTAGTATATTGTTAATTTGCAAGTTTACTTTTTAGCAACGTGTCTTCTACAAATATTTTTGTTAATACTGAAAATGTAGTTTATGCAACAATATATGTTCACTATTATTATATTTTTCCATTCTTAAATAAGACACATCTTTACTATTTAAATATTTTACTGTTTCACTATTACAATTTACTTTCTGAAACTACTCAATGTATGGTGAAGTCTGGTTGTGTTTCCGGGTCTGTGGTTTTAAATCGTCAATAATTTATCAAAACCTTTTATTTCTACTTTTTTTGTAAAACCTTAAAATTGAATCGTTTTCTTCCACCCTAGTTTTCTTCCAACCTAGTTTTCCTCCACCCTAGTTTTCTTCCACCCTAGTTTTCTTCCACCCTAGTTTTCTTCCACCCTAGTTTTCCTCCACCCTAGTTTTCCTCCACCCTAGTTTTCTTCCACCCTAGTTTTCTTCCACCCTAGTTTTCTTCCACCCTAGTTTTCCTCCACCCTAGTTTTCTTCCACCCTAATTTTCTTCCACCCTAGTTTTCCTCCACCCTAGTTTTCTTCCACCCTAGTTTTCTTCCACCCTAGTTTTCTTCCACCCTATATTATATTGTCTTGTAGATATGCTTTTGATGTTCAGGGTTTTTTTATCGTTCACTGTTTTTATAAGTCAAAGAAACTGTATCATTCTCTTCTGTATTATATTTGTTAAAATATACATTGAGATATATACATTGAGATATATACATTGAGATATATACATTGAGATATTTACATTGAGATATATACATTGAGATATATACATTGAGATATATACATTGAGATATATACATTGAGATATATACATTGCGATATATACATTGAGATATATACATTGAGATATATATATATATATTGGTATATATACATTGGGATATATACATTGAGATATATACATTGAGATATATACATTGAGATATATACATTGAAATATATACATTGAGATATATATATATATATATTGGGATATATACATTGGGATATATACATTGAGATATATACATTGAGATATATACATTGAGATATATACATTGAGATATTTACATTGAGATATATACATTGAGATATATACATTGAGATATATACATTGAGATATATACATTGAGATATATACATTGAGATATATACATTGCGATATATACATTGAGATATATACATTGAGATATATATATATATATATATATATATATATATTGGGATATATACATTGGGATATATACATTGAGATATATACATTGAGATATATACATTGAGATATATACATTGAGATATATATATATATATATTGGGATATATACATTGGGATATATACATTGAGATATATACATTGAGATATATACATTGAGATATATACATTGAGATATATACATTGAAATATATACATTGAAATATATTCATTGAAATGCGTATGAGTAAATAAATGAATAATTTGTGAGTTTTGTGTACGTTTTTATTTGTTTTTAACATTACCTCACAAAAAAAAGAAAAGAAATAATAAAACTAGGGCTAAAGAACATTTTTCCCACATTAAATATAATAGACCAGAAAAATCTACGATGGCGAAACATTGTTTAGAGGAAGAGCACGAACTTAAAGTAGATGATGTAACCCTGTTAAAAAACGTTATATTATTGTAATTAGCGTAACAAAGGGGGGGGGGAAAGGGGAAAAAAATAAATAATAATAATAATAAAATTATTGTAACTTTTAGGTTAAATATTTTGAGATAATAATAAAGTGTAATATTAATTATCTATTTTGTTTATATGTAATTATGTTGTATGTTACAAATTTTATTGTAATTATTGAGTTACGTACAAAATTTTTATTTGTTGTATCATGTTTAACGTAGGGTTAGTAACTGCTGTTTTGACAAGTGGGCGTGGCAACACCTACTGTATAAATACGGACGTGTAACCTTATTTTCACCCTAGTTGTAAGTTAGAGTTTGTAGTAGTACTCACTGATGATGATGACTTGGTCATTGAAACGCGTATGAGTAAATAAATGAATAATTTTTGAGTTTTGTGTTTGTTTTTATTTGTTTTTAACATAACCTCACAAGCTAAGCTCAAAGAATATTTGTTTATATTATATTTGTTACTGGATTAGTTCAACATGTCTCTTTAATCTTAAACCTCCCGATCATTTATATAGACTGCATATGCTACCAATATTGAGTGCGTATGCTAAGGCCTTCTCTCATATGCTTGGTATTTAAAACACCTAAAACATTAAAAAAACGCACAGTTTTCTGATATTTGAAGAAAATGTGATTCATTCTGGGAGTAACTTGATGACATCATCTTGTATAGAGAAAATAGTTTACCACATAACAGCAATGTGAGAATGGTGAAGGAGAAGAAGAGAGAATTAAGAGAGAGGGATACAAAAAGAGAGATGAATGAATGAGAAGAAAGGGGGAGATGGAGATAAAGAAATATCCTTTAGCGAGGAAGGGAGTAGAAGGAAAATTGGGAAATAGGAGAAAGTAGGAACGGAAAAGGAAAAAAAGAGAGAGAAAGCATGGGAGAGAAAGAGAAAGACATTTTGAAACTATGAAATTATATTTAGTAATTGCGATTAAGAAGTTACAAAGATAAACACTCTAAATTACATTCTAGCTTTTCTTCAATTCCGTTTCTACATTTCTTGCACGGATAATATTTCAATATTTGCGCTCAGATAAATCCTTTACATAACCATCCTACATATACATTTAATAATCTTCCTTAAATTGCATGCATCAAAACCTTTTTTCTCTACTATTTTTTGCGAAACATTTATATTGAAACGTGTTTTTCCCTTTAGAAATATATTGTCTTGTATATGGCTTTTGATGCTCTGGTTTTTTTTCGTTCACTGTTTTTATAAGTCAAACAAACTGTATCATTCTCTTCTGCATTCATTTGTTTAATATTTGCTGGATTAGTTCAGCATGTGTCTTTGGTCTAAAAGCGTCTCGATCATTTATATTGAGTGCATATGCTACCAGGT
>JBAIZL010000005.1:70266183-70283683 GCA_036971475.1 Prosapia bicincta | reverse complement strand
CATCCTTCAGGATCTACTCGCTACAGGGTATTTTTGAGGTTTATTGAACCGTATACGCTAATGTAAAGTCGCTTCGGCTCCAGGGCTCGTCCAAGATCTGTCATGGATCCGAGATTTCCCCACTTGAGGTTTTTCAACCCATACCTCATGCTGTTACCATCTAGCTGCCATCTTCACAAACTATAAGTTTCACTCTCTTCTCATTATAAATGAAAACACCCCTTGGCAAGAAACATGGCATATTGCCTTCTCTAAATGCTTAGCTGAATTCTCCTCTCACGAGCATGCTCATACTTAGGTAGATCGGAGAGGTTGGTCACTAGGAGTGTGGTGTCTGGAAGTCAGGACAGGGAAATAAAACCAAAATCCAGTCTAACCTCAACTTTACTTTTTCTTACTTCGACAAGGAAGTGCGTCAGCGCAGTGTATCTTCTGACACAAACGAATCAAAGAGACAGAAACAAGGACGTAATTATTGTAACATTCTATAAATATACTGTCTTTAAATTTAGTAAAACTTCTGTACTTATAATTAAAATAGATTTACAAAGCGTTATTTCATTGAAGTTTTTAGGGGCAGAGGTAAATCTTCATGCTTGGGTCAATATTAGTCCGTGTGCTCAAAACTTTAAACCTCAGTACAATATTTGTAGATTTACGTTAGTTATACACTCTGTAAGTCATGATTTCGCTAAGCATTAATTTAAAAGAAAGATAACCGAAATAAGAGATTGATTCGTGAGTCTAGTATATATTTCATATCATTGACAAGGTTTAGAAAACTTTATTTATCATCGGGTCTTGATGAATATATATATATACCTTACTCACTCATTAATCGCTTATTTTATTTACTTTATATGTTTGCGAGTGTTAAAAAATAAATTATAAAAATAAATACAGAGATATTAATAAAGCTGAAAACTTGTAGAGCTAAGGCGGCGTGATTTTATCTGTGTAAATGCATTTCATGTCACGTCAAACATAACTAGTTTCTTCATTACAAACTTTAGAAATATCCACTACAAACTTCCATTTCTGAAATGCTCAACGAAAACCGGTAATCTATTAGATATCTTTAAATGTCGTTTTGAGAACGTAACTTTAGCTGCAGCATTCCATCTGCAGAGAGACGCTCAACCCAATCACTTGCGTCACAAACAGGCTTTACTTACGCGAGCAATTATAAAAAATCCATTCCACCTTGTCAGTTCGGTGATAACATAGCAAACTCACAACTCTAAGCTATTTCATTGTCAAGAATCTCTCACTGATTACTTTAAGACATAACAACAATTTATTATTTATTTATCCAATTCCTTCTTCTTATTTATCCTGTCAAGTTCAAACACATTTTGTTTATAATTGTGGTGCATGGGATTTGATTTTAATAAAGTTTTATCAAATGATTATTTCAATATTTAAATTAAAAAATATTAATGACAAGGTCGGATTCGTACTGAAAGACTACATGTTTTAAATCCTGCACTTTGGCACTGAGCAAACCTTCCCATAACTAGAACCGTGTTTCTTAAGGATGTATATCAATTTTTTCTATAACAATTGGTTGTCATAGAAACATTCATTGTACAACCTTAAATTGTTACCATGGATACCACACAATATCAAAATATTGTTACAAGATTAACAATGAATTGAAACCGTAAACGAAACAAACAAAAATAATAGTTAATTAATATTAATTTTAATTATAAAATCGAAAGTAACTAAAATAGAATTTATCTTAAAAGTTGATTAATGTAATCATCTTGAATTCACTGATTAAACTATAATTAAAAAACCACTTAACTAAGTGAACACATAGGGCTTACTTGCTGACACGTTTCAAAACAATCGTTCCTTTTACGAAGTAAAGCCTCTACTCCGCGGCTTTGCTTCGTAAAAGGAACGGTTGTTTTGAAACGCATCAGCAAGTAAGCCCTATGTGTTCACTTAGTTAAGTGAGTTTTAATTATAATTTATCTTTGTTGAACTTCGGTAGGGAGTGACTTTAAATATTGTTTTATATTACTTGTTTATTGTAACATTGCTAGTATCGTTTTGTGTGGATTGAGACGAGACTTGTATCTGTGCATTCGTCAGGTAATATATCTCTGTTCGGTAAAATATCTTCTTGTCACCCCTTAAGCGGTGGCGTGGACTTTCCGACCGTGGGACTTCCAACCACAGACACAGGCGAGGTATTTCGGATCACAAAAATTTCATCCGCGGGAGTTCCGACCACTGACAAAACCACGTGGGGCTTCCTACCATTCATTTCACTACTCCACAATAGTGATGTGACGAGTCGAGTATTTTACTCGAAAGGTGTCGAGTCAACAGAGTATGGAGTTTATTCTATTCTTATACTACGATACTCGAGTATCGACTCGGTCAAATAGTTTACGAATTCCAAAATTAGCAGATAGCAGCTGAAACGGCAAATTTAGCAAGTTTAAACGACGATTTAATCGAGTCGACGAAATACACGACTCGTCACATCACTACTCCACAATAAATTACGCAAATCATTTGAAAAGTATCCCTTCACATTTTATCAAGTCTTAGGACTGGCTACGTCGGCCTATAGCGCAAACATAAGCATGTTTAAATACTTTTCTTTAGCAAGTGATTAAACACTCTTGTCGTATTATAAGGATATAATTATATTATTTTACATTACATATTTCGAACAACTATCAAATGTCCCATTCATAAAAATTGTGTAATTTTCACACAGGAGTTTCTCCGCTTCTCTACATCCAAACACAAGGATTCTTTTGCCAGGAACATCACCATAGTCAATTTTCAAAAAAACTACTGTTTTCACTCAGTTTTAAAATTTCGTCACTGAGATAAATCTCTGTACTAGAGCCAGGGTTATAGGTCGTCCCTAAAACTTCTCTCCTTGCTTTGCACAAGGAAGTCTTTGCCCTTTCATAATTTGGCAAACAATCTAAACCTTTATCCTTTAAATCTTGAAACTTTTCTTTAAAAATATTACAAACCGGCACTGTCTTTTCTTCGCGTACTCTTTTCCTACAGTTATACCGACGTATTTGTATCTGTGCGTCTGCTTCGTCTGGTACGCAGGAATGCTGCTGTTCAGAGATTATTGCATCATTTGCAATTTTTATACGCCCGTGGCACTTACTCTCTTCGTTTTTGACGCAAAACCAATTAGTATACTTTTTAGTTTTTGTCTACTCTGTAGCGATAACCATCCTACACGAGACACGGTTTCCCTTTGGTTGAAGTGATAATTTCCATTTTGCTTCTCGCGATATAAGTCAACTATCAACTCCTTAAGCCTGTCCGATCCTACAGTCGGTAAACGTACACTTCAAAACGCTGTAAACTTACTCAATTCAGCCTACAACTTGTGCACGCCTCGAACTTTCAGATCCGACTGAATGTATTGTCAAACGACCCTATGAATGTTCAGGTGTTGGGGATGTTCCGTTATTAACCCCCATATAATGTTGTTTATGTTAGTAGGCCTTTATATAGGAAGAGTGGTGACAGACCGGAAATCCCACGTCTCGAACCCGATCGGTCGGAAAAGCCACACCAGCAGGTGTTCAAACAATAGGATCGCAAATACCACGGTCGGAAAACCCACGTGGTCCCTTAAGCAACCTGTGTTATCTATTGCCTTCCTGTTCCTACTACTGCTTTTGCCACCTATCTTTTTTTATCACTTACTATCGCACTGATAAATACCTCCCCTACGTCTCTTATTTTGTCAGTCCAATCAGCATTGCACTTTATATTGCCACGAACTCTCCTTCATGACGCAAGCGCCTGTAAACACTGTCACACTCACCAGCTTTATTCGGACGTGGTGCAAAACATGGAATGACTTTCAACAAAAAAGCCACTTCAGCTGAACAATTATTATTGCTCTGTGTAATCGCGTTGTCCTTGAGATTCGAACATAACGAGCGACGCGGCTCAAATTAATGAACCCGTATTGTTTTAATTGCAGGCTTTTATGTATTACAAACCCTCCGCTCGCTGCGTCCACACGCTGATGTTTACAAAACCTAACCCCTAATTATCTACGCAATTAACAAACTACTTGAATGGTGAATGTTTCGTTTTTGTTTTGATATTTAACTGGTTTTTAATTCATATTTCAAGTATCATTATGGCATTTGTTAAAGTTTGTAATATATTCTTTTGTTTACTCTCACTGCCCTAAAGATATTACTACATGGGGTATGTGTAAAGGTTTCGCTCTAGTGAATAGTACTTGTACGTTCATTAACATCTCCAAAATGTATAAAAACATTATAAAGGTAAATTTACTACTACAATAAAATTTAAAGTACATTACATTTAAGTGTTATTAAAATAAAATTATTTTAAAAGTCTTGTACAAAATGATAAACGTAAAAGTACAATACGTAAAATATATATTTTGAAAAGAAATCCTTTTGTGTACTCATGAACAAATTTAATTATTTAGTAGGGTAAGACAACAAATTGTATAAACAGAAGTATCTGGTTAATATCCAAGGTACTGCAGAGGAATTTATTAAAACATAAAACCTGCAATAGATTCTTGTAAAATAATTTTTAATAAAAATATAAGAAAATAATTAACAAAAAAAGAGAAGTAAACATTTATAAATATTCCAAAACTGATAAATCCCTAATATATAAGAATATAATATTTCACGAAATAACATACTCGGGAGTTTTACTGAAATTTTGAAAACGGAATTAATCTGAAACGCGTCAACAGAAGAGAATATTGAAAAGTTAGGAATGGCAGAAAAATGTACTCAAGCATATAGAAATATGTTTAACATAAATTAAGATGAGTATATTAAGAATGTATAACGTTTAAGTAATTAAATACGACAGCTGATGAAAAATAAGAGAAAAAATGAAAAAGTGACTTTTGAGGGACTTCAAGTAGTTAACCCCTCAAAATAGAGGTGTAACAGAAATTCAAGAACACCTAAAATCAGCAAATTGAAATTAAATTGAACTTAAGAGGCTAAAATTAACAAAAAAACAGCAAGAATAGAAATATTTAATAACAACTGAAAAGCACACAAAAAGTTCTACAGTTTTCCAAAATGAAAAAATCTCGAGCCTGGAAAGAGATAAATATAGATGGTCCATGAGAACCCATGTTTTACAAATCGTAAACAAGTTTAAATATTCGGAGGGAAATATGTGTTTTTTTTTAGTGGAGAACTGACAATGGGGACATATTTTAACAAATTAAGAATGTTAACCGTCGTTGGAAAAAATTTGTCTGAGCAACTAAAATACAGAAAACCAGAAGTGAAAACATGTGAAACCACAGATATCCCTCTCCTACAGCTCCCTAAAGTCAACAACTTAGAGCGTGAAAAGCGGGAAGTATCGATTGCCAATGAGAGTTAGAAATAAATAAATTGCAGGCGTTTTGCGAGTCTATAAACTCAAAGCCAGAGGGAGAAATGCTTTGTAAAAAAGAACAGTGGAAAAGTCTGAAAACGTTTTGCACCAATTGACTATATTTTTTTCAAGCGTGTTTTTTTCGCCACAGAAACACTGTATCCACAATGGGAGCTGTGAAAGGTCATCTATCTACAATTTAGAATTTCAACCCTAACTACATCATCAGTCCCCTCTACCTATTAATAAATGTATTTCGAACAACTCTTAATATATTTTTTTCACTTTGCTACATGATCGACGGGGTACTTCAGCGATTAACATAACTACAGTTAGTTTTCCAGAAAATCCTGCAGCTGTAAACCTCTCGAGTCTACACCGTTCCTGTTAGATGTTGGTTAACATTACGAGCAATTTACCTCTAGAAATACACTTCGATCCTTCTTCCAAGATTTCCTCATCTCCACACTTGCCTTTCCTAAGACTTATCCTCAGTTATTAGCTGAAGGGTTTCTATTTTTCATCCCTTCTTGAAAAAACCAAGGTATTGTAACTTTAAATTTCAAGTTAAATTCCATTCTATATAAAAGGTGCACATGATCACCCTCTGCGACCAAAGCATCCCCAGTTATATGTATCTAAACATCGCTACAGCGCAGTAAATACGTTTTTTTCATTTAGTCGTTCTTATAAAATTCTGCTAAATAAAAAGACGGGTGTTTTATTGAGTCAAGGAATATTAACGAGCGGCAGTGTTGATGTTCTTTCTTTAGCCAGTGAACTTAGTAATGACTTGAAAATTAGATGAGAAACGACGTCCTAATAAGCTCATTATTCCCAACTCGTTAGAACAACGTCCTTTTATTCTGAGTAAACACGTTTGTTGATTGCAGCGTACTAGATTGCTCTCGCTTCGGTGATTATTTGATATTACGGGTTTGCGACTTCATAAGTAAAAACTACCCAAGGAGAGCATCGCAAACCTAGACGACTGGCATTTCTGGAAGTCCCCGGTCCATCCCAAAACGATCTAGTGTGACCGTAGTATCCCAATTTATATAATGCGAAATATTCTGTGATATTACAGTAGAATTGTCAGGTATTTCCAGTAAACTGGACATCTGTATATTTTAAATAAATAAAACCACCCTAAGAGCAAACGTTTTATTTAGTTTCTTATGTATATTTATATTTTTAACAAAACCGTCTTTAGAGGAGAATACAAGAGTAACACTAAGTTTGTGTAGCTTATAAATTTGTATAATAAGTTTCTATAAAACGGTTTATATCGTCTGGGATTGTTTTGAAATCGAAATGTACATAAGGAATTTAAAACCACGTTTTTATGGTTAAGGAGGTTTAATTTATTTAAAATAAATAATTACACCACAGTTGTTCCTAGTTGTTATTATAGGCTGTATCTTGTAAGACAGTAAGGAAATCGTTTTTCTCAAATATTCGTGATGTTTTAATCTAATTATTCCATTGTCCAAGAATGTACATTAAAGATATATTAAAGCTTAACTCGCATACTACTTGTAAAGAGTTACTCGAAGACTTTAGAAGCTCGTCAGCTGTACGTCTCTAAAATATTCTAATAAAAAATCTTTATTTAGAACTCTTTTGCAGTTGAAAGAAATGTATTGTGAGCCAACTCATGAAAACAAAATATTTTTATGTCTCCTTTTACAGTTGCACGTTTTTTTAATTTGCGCTTCAGTTTTACACAATTTTAGAGAAAAATGCATTGAATTAAAAGTGGTCAATCTCTTCTATTTTGTCATCAATTTTACGAAAGAATTTTCATTAAAAATATATACGATGGTGTTCTTTAATAACTATATTCAAATTTGATTTCTCTAGATAAATAACAATTTGTTTCTGATTTTTGGCCCATTTATTTACTATTAGCAATTGTGCTTCTAGTTTTTGTTTATAATATATATATATATATATATATATATATATATATATAACTTAGTCATCATATAAACATACATCCTATACAAGTATTATTACATTAACAATACATATAACTGATTATAAATTTTAAAAGACGTTTCTAGAAGTATGTCTTATCTTTTATATAAGTACATACTTTCTGTATAGAGAAATTCTTTCGAAACTTATTTTCTAAGCTCCTTGACTGAAATGCTCAGAAAATCTTACTTCATTGCACAATTAAGTTTCAATTTACTGTAAAACTTTGAGGTAGCTTGCGAAGTCGTGTTGACGGTATTGCAAACACCTTTTCCACCCATATTAACACAATTACTTCCAACAGTTTCCTTTAAACCTACTTTAGGAAAGTTTGCGCGAATAGTTATTTCTTTTTCATAAAGAGGAGAATGGAGTTAGTTTTGTACTGTTAGGCATTTAAGGATCGCTTTATATTGTGTTTTCTTTCTTTTCAAATAAAACGATTACAACTGATCCCTAAAACTTAGACAATCTATCGGCTTATACTTCTCAAGCCGTCGCTTAGTTCAAAGTGAACGTAAGCAAATTTTGTAAATTTTGTGATAAATATTCCGTCTCTACGTGTCATAGTGTTTAGTTAATTTTTAATTTATTCCCCTGTAAATATTTGAATATATAACGTATTTTCTGCTAACATTATTTAGTTTGGGAAGGGCGCGTGCCCTTTGTGCCCCCTGGCTAAGCCCCCTGAAACTTACAATACCAGTAACCTTCCCAGGAATGTACTCAACATTTTCCCAAAGTTTTATTTCGATCGGATCAGTGGTATAGTAATGTATAAGACCCTTTACATACATAAATACATAAATTCAAATATTCTTTTATGTATATATATATATATATATATATATATATATATATATATATATATGTGTGTGTGTGTGTGTGTGTGTGTGTGTGTGTGTGTGTGTGTGTGTGTGTGTGTGTGTGTGTGTGTGTGTGTGTGTGTGTGTGTGTGTGTGTATGTATATGAAGCGAATAGAGTTTTTTTGTTCATCGCAACAGACTTGCTAACAGAATAATATTAAAACAAAATCCATGATAAAACAAAACTATTATTACTTTTGCGAATTGTCAATGTTGTTTCACAATAATTTCATAAAAATATGAAATAATTTCTTATTGAAAAATGGTTTATAATTTGTAAACTATCAATAAAAGCTTATATTTGTCGAAGTTATTTTTATCTAAGAATAAATAATTTCCCCACTTTAACATTATAATATACATAAATAGATTCTGTACAGTGTTATTACGTTAGAGCGCCTCATATAGTTTAGACAGACAAACGTGTCAAATCAATGCACCACCTCGTGTGAAGGACAGGTTTACGTATTTGTCAGGCATACCAACATAAGGGACCGTATTGTACCGTCCTTACCTCTGTCACGGACGTTGATTCCCACGGGATTATATCGAACGGCAACCGGCAGGGATTCAATTTGTTACACAATTCCCAAATCCACAATCTATCTCTGAAGGGGAAAGCGTTTCTCGCAGTACCGCAAACAGAATTTTTGTAGATAAAAACCTTGTGAAACATTTTAATTCGTTTTTTTAAAAAATGAATCTTACGTAATACACGTTAAGAATTATTAAGACGAAAATAACAATTTAGTTGTCATTTTAGAAGTAAAACTGTTTAGTAATTTTTAACATGAGCTTATTAATGTATTTAGACACAAGGTAAAGCCGTAAAACATTCCTTTTTTGGTCCTTTATTTAGGGTAAAATTGTAGGTCGTCGTACATGGAGGCGACCTACTCTCTTTCGGGTACACGTGACGTACTTAATTCCAACACATTCATTGTTATAAAGCTGGTCCTTTAAAGATTGTGTAATACTAAAATGTCAGACCAGACTTGTGTAAAACACGATATTTATATCAATAGCCAATTACGAAAGGAATAGCCAGGTCACGTGACCTGAGAAAGGAAGGAAAATATTATCGATCCAGTTGGGATTAAAATTTAGCCGATAATACATCCATTAATGGAACTCAAACTAAAAATTGTTCAGATTACTCTTATTTGGGTAAAGAAATAGCAACATTGGCTCAATCGACGAAGCAGTATGAGATAGAAATTTGCGACGACGAGTAGCCATTTGGACCTTAAATACCATCATGGGGTGCAAAAATATGTTAAAAGAAAACAAAAACAGAATATACTACCATTATTAAAAATATTGTGTTCGGCAGTGACGTAGGGCAAATGCAAGATCGATCGGAATAATTTTTAAATGCGACGGAGATGGACTTTTGGCGCATATAGGCAAGAAAGTCAAGGCTTGAGAGAGTACCAAGTGAGAGAATAAGAGAATCTATGGATGCCCCACACACAATAATGGATGAGATGAAAACTAAACAGTTAAAACTGTGCGTTTCAAGAACGTCCGCTAAAGCAGATATTGAGATAGACACCACAGGGAAAGCGAAAATGAGGTCGTCAAAGGAGGAGCTGGATAGAAGGCATTGACAACGAAATGGAAGGGAGAGCCCCCCCCCCCGAATGGATGGACAGGGGAAAATAAAGAATGGGTGTTGGAAAACGTCTAAGAGTGTTTGGAAACGCTATAATAAACACACACACATAAACTCTCATATATATATATATATATATATATATATATATATATATATATATATATAGAGAGAGAGAGAGAGAGAGAGAGAGAGAGAGAGAGAGCACGATGGTGTTATCATACATGGGCATATACTCTCTTTGGGCTTTATAAATAGATGTATACCTGTTCTACCCCTAGTAAGATTAAGGCTAAGGGAGGATAGATACGTAACATAAAGGAAAGGGGATTGTGATATCTTAATCATAAAACCTAATGAACTTAAAAAACCTAATGAAAGTGGGAAGCTTAAAGCAAGGTAGTTTACTTAAAGTAGGCCCTCAAAGTGAGACTAAATGCGTGAATATTTGCATATTTAAAATAAACATACTCCCTTTAGGGATAAATAGACTGTTACCTCAATCTGCCTGTTACATTGCAGTGTAGGACGAGGGATAGAAATAAAGGGTGGTCTTGGAGGAAAGGGAAATATATTGGCTCAACTAGAGTAAATGGTGTCACCAGTATTGTGTCGACTACTAATTTAAGAAATTGATTCTGGCACTCGAAGGTGGCCGATAGAAGTGAAAACGTTTATAGCCACGTCTACAGAAATCTTTAATTGAGAAAAACATTTAATCTAGCGTACTGAGAAATTACCTACACATTTGTTGTAACATAAGAAACATTAATAGAAAAGTCTTACATGTTGTTGTTTCTATAAACTTTTGACACTGCCGCTACAGGCGGAACACTCGTCATATTTATATAATTATGCTGGTAATAAAACTTATTTCATATTTAAACACTATTTATTACTTCACATCTTTCTTAAAACAAAACTCTAAACAAAGAACTGAGAAAAACTAAAACAATTACAAATCATCTGTTAATTTATATAATGTTCTTTTTCTTTTTTTTTCCATAGAGGATTGTCATAGAGTATTATATTATTGCATTCACAACATACTCCCACCTTTTGAGTTATGGTTTAACTCAAAACATTAAAAAATAGTATATTGTTAAAAGATTAATCAACAAATTTTTGTGGAAGCTTAATTTGTCTGCCACTTCTTGAATATGTCACAATTTTATTTTCTTTTGTCACATTATCTTCTTCCAGGTGTAGTTCATGTTCATTGGTTTTTGTCACTTTTGGTTTAATCTTTTCTTTTAATTGTTCTTGGATGGTTTCTTCTTGCATTTCAAGAGGATATAGTCTTTGTATTGGTCTCAATAAACTTCCAAAAGCAGTCTTCAATTGCACTAATCTACACACTCCATCTCTACTAATGATAGTCTTTTCTATCAGTCCTATTGGCCAATCAATTCTTTTTTTATTTTCAACTTCAATCAGTACTAATTCTCCAACTTTCAACTGTCTGCCGTTTTTCTTACTTTTTAAAGCTAATTGTCCTAAATACTCAATCCTAAATCTTTTTCGCAATGCTTCTCTCAGGTGTTGTCGATAACGTACTCTCTTGTTAAGACTTTTTGTATTTACATGGTCACAATCTGGAACTCCAATTTCTTTTAAGTCATGTAAAAACATATTTGGAGTAATAGCAGTTAGGTCTGAAGAAGTTTCAGATAAATATGTCAAAGGTCTAGAATTCATGATACTTTCACAATCACATAAGATTGTCTCCATTTCCTCATAATCCAATGACGTTTTGCCCAAGGTTTTGCGTAGCAACTGTTTCATGAGTCGGATGAGTCGCTCCCACCATCCGCCCCACCATGCAGCAGAGGGAGGGTTAAACCTCCAGTCAATTTGTTGGCATGAGCTATATTTTAAGATAGCATTCCAATCTAGAATTTTAAATGCCTTTTCTGTACCTGTGAAATTGGTACCATTGTCACTATATATTATTGATGGTCTTCCTCGCCTTGCAATAAATCTTCTAAGTGTATCTATAAATGCTTCGACAGAAAGAAACTTTACTAACTCCAAATGAACAGCACGGTATACTGCACAAGTGAATATGCAGATCCAAACTTTACTGCCATCTCGTAGAAACAAAGGTCCCGCAAAATCAATTCCAACCACTTCAAATACTGCGGCATCTCGTACTCTACTTTCAGGTAAGGGTGGAGTGATTGTTTCTACATTTTTTGAATTATGTCTCTGACAAGGAATACATTTTTTCAAAGTATTACTTATTGTTTTTCTTCCTCTCAATATCCAATAGTTTTCTCTTAATAAACTTAAGAGACCTTGAACTCCCACATGACATGATCTCTTATGTATTGTAAGAATAAGAATATCTACAATGTCATGTTTTGATGGTAGAACAACAGGAAATTTAAAATTTTCCAAATCCTTTCTTTCTGTTAATTTTGTCTTTAGCCTTATAATACCATCAGCAGCCATAAATGGTGACAATGAAGCCAATTTAGGCTCCCTTATTCCTTCAAATGATTGCTGTTGAACAATTCTAATTATAAAATTGTTAGCTTCAATAATCTCCTTACATGACAAAACTTTACTCACACACTTTTCCTTCTTTGAGGGGTTACAATTATGAATAAATCTCAGCAACCATGCAAAAACACACACAATCTTATCAAAATCATTTGAAAAGTAATAAAACCAATCTTTTGGGTAATTATTACTTAAAAGTGAAGGTGTAGGTCCTTTCTTTTTTTCTAAAGAAATTAATTCTTCGTCAGGTTCAGGTTCATTTGATGGCCAGGTATCTTCAGGCAACTTCAACCATGACGGGCCCTCCCACCATCTGGAACTAATCAACCTGGAAACTGAACATCCTCTACTGGGCAAGTCTGCTGGATTCATAGTGCCGGGAATGTGCCGCCAAGATGTTCTGGAAGTGAGGCTGCAGATTTCTTCAACTCTATTTCTAACAAATACTCCCCAGTTTTCTTCTCTTTTAATCCAAGCTATTACTGTAGAAGAGTCACTCCAATAAAAAAATTTAATATTACATTCAAATTTGTTTTCATCTCTTAATTCTTGCACTACTGAAGAACCTAATCTAGCACCTATAGTAGCAGCCATTAGTTCAAGTCTGGGTATTGTCATCTTCTTTACAGGTGCTACACGTGACTTTGCCTGGATTAGCTGTAATTGAATACATGTACTAAGTTCAAAACGCATAAATACTGCTGTTGAGTACGCAAATTTGCTGGCATCACAAAATATGTGAACTGATACAGAAATGATTACGTCATCCACACCTTGTAGCCATCGTGGAATCTTCATCTCTTTTAATTGATCGAGTTCCTGAAACCATATATTGAATCGTTGTTTGATTTCTTCTGGTACTTCTTTGTCCCACCCACAATTATCTTTCCAGCATTCCTGCAATAATAACTTAGGGCATATGGAAATAGGACAAGTGAATCCAATAGGATCGAACAATCTGTGTGCAGTGGACAATATAACACGTTGTGTTACCAAGTTCTCTTCTAAATTTACTATTTTATGAAAACTCACAGAAATTGTGTCTTCTTTCTTGTCCCATGTGAGACCTAGGACTGAAGCCTCTGTCTTGTCTTCCAGACCAGGTTCAGTATATTCCCATCCTCGCAGCTCAAACTTTCCCAAAGAAAATATTTGTATTGCTTCTGAAATGAACTGTTTCAAATCCCTTTCATTATTTACACCTGTAACACAGTTATCAACATAGAAACTTTTAAACAACTTTTCTATTGTACATTTAGAAAATTGATTGTCTTCAGCACACGGTACTAAATTCTTCTGCAGGTGGTAGTTGATGACGGCATTGAGCAAAAATGGACTACTTGAGACTCCAAAAACAACTCTTCTATGTCGGAAAATCTTGAGTGATCCATCTGTGTTTTGCCACAGAAATCTTAGGAAATCTCTGTCCTCTTCATACAAACTTATTTGCAAAAACGCCTTTTTTATGTCAGCGATAACTCCTATTTTATAAAGTCGAAAACGTAAAAGCAAAGCTGGTATTATTTCAATTAAGTTAATACCTATTTCCAAACACTGATTAAGGGAATAGTAACCCTTTTCTTTAGACGAGGCATCAAAAACCGGTCTTACTGCAGTGGTGCTGTTTTCTTTTATCACTGGTCTATGAGGTAAATAGTGACCTTCATCCCATTTGCTTATTGGGATTTCCTCAATAACACCATCTTCCAGCCAATCTGAAAACACATTGTTATATACATTATATAAACTTTCATTTGTTAGCCTTTTCACTGAGTTTTCAAGCCTTTTTTTTGCAAGATTGAAATTTCTTGGAACTTCTGGGTGGTCTTCGGACCAAGGTAATTTGACTTCATAGCGTCCTTCTTCATTTACTCTCACAGTTTCCAAAAATTGTGTTTGAACAGAATGTTCAATTTCTTGTTTGCTTCTGGTCTGTAGTGGGTCTTTTATACCTAAAACATCCATTTCCCACAGCTTGCATATTGAATTACTTTGTACAAACATAGAAAGTGCTGTCATAGAACTAAATTCTTTACTTTCTTGAAATTTTCCTGTCAAAACCCATCCTAAATGAGTTTCAAGGGCTATAATACCACAATCTAGAACCTCTTTTCTTCCAGTTAGAAGTTTCCCATATATGTCAGCCCCAATTAATATCTCAATTGGACTGTCTGCATCCTGAAACAATTTAATACCTCTTTCCATCAGTTCATCAGTCCATCTTCCTGGTTTCAAGGCAGGAACATAAGTACAAATATTTATTTCACTAAGTGCCTTGAAATTACAAGAATATGTTTTATCTATACTTTGTAGTCTGACTTTGTAGCATGCATGATTGCGAGGCTTAGTGACCTCTCCTCCAAACAGGCCATGTAATAATGTTTCTTCACCACAAGTGTCATATTTCATTTTTTCAACAGTCGATTTCCTTATGTATGACCTCTGGGATCCACTGTCAAAAAGTAAACGCACATTGAGTTCTTTTGTGTCACTAACAGCCTTGACAACAAGAGTTTGCATGTAAACCTGATTGCCATTCACATTGGACAAGGAATTCTCAAAATTGGGCTCAGCTTCTTTTTCCTCGCATTTAGGTTTAATGTTAGACCTATTAAAATTATTCTGCAACTTTGAACACATAAGTGGTACATGTTTTCCATTACAAATAATACATTTAACAATAGCTCTGCAATGTTTACTTAAATGTCCTACTTTTGTACAAGAAAAGCAACACCTTTTGCTAGTAAGAATATTCTGCCTTTCTTCTAAAGACATGTCCCTAGCTTTAAAACAGTTTTCACTTAAATGACCACCGTCACAAAACACACACATCGATAACTTCGTCTTATCTGTGCTTACTGTAGACGTATTTGATTTTACATTTACAAGGCCAGCTGCTGTAACATTGCTGGTAGGCCTTCTTGTATTTTTAATATGCTTATCTTTACTTGCAAAGTCTCTTTTATATGAACTCGTAGGATTATCACCTGTTGATACTTTTGTTTTTTGTAAACCAAATCCCTGTTTAGCTAAGTTTATTCTTTCTTCTCCCTCCACTTCAATTTTCAAAAAATTCATTAGGCTATCTAGCCTACTTTTACTTTCTGACGCGGTCTCGTCCTGTTGAGAGTTAGGCCTACTTCTCTGCCAAGCTATTAATAAATCCTCCCTGAGACAAGATTCTACTAATGGGAAGAGCATAGCAGCGTACTTCTCCTTTGTTACACCTAAAGTTTCTAAACACCTTAGTTTTGACTCAATTTGATCATAAAGTGAGGAAATAGTAATTTTACTTTCACTGCTATTTAATGTTATTACAATTTTCAAGATTTCTCTTATGTAAAACTCTACTAACAGGTCATCTTTGGCAAAGCGAGATTTTAAATGTTCAATAGCCTGTTCATAACTACGTCCACATGGGGGAAAACTCTCGACAATTTCCCTAGCCTTAGTATTAGGGATAGTCGCTTGCAGGAGATACTGATACTTGTCATCAGAATCAATACAGGGGTCTTCATGGATTTTCTTAAATTGGCCCCAAAACGGCAACCAATCACTAATATCACCACCAAACTTTTTAAACTCAAGTGTGGGTAACTTAAATTTACGTTTTTCTACATTCACACTAGTATCTGTCTTAGGCCTAGCCTTGTCAATAGCCTGTTCAACTAAATACTCAACTATTTTAAACTTGCCTGAGTATTCATCGGCAGATTCTACCTCATTTTCTAAAACTTCAGTAGATGCATTTTCATTTAGTAAAACTTCAATAATTTCTCGGTCTAAGACCTCCAATTGATTATGTTTTTCACGTAATAGCTCTAAATTAGCTTTTAACAAAATCACATCATCTTCATTTTTTATGGATTCTAATAATGTATTGTGTAAACGTGAAAATCCAGTTCTAAACAATTTTCTTTTCTTTTTCAGAGCATCCATTATAAAATACTTACTAATGGATCATAGATTTTAACTGTAACCAAATTATTATCCTGTCACGGTCGCCATATGTTGTTTCTATAAACTTTTGACACTGCCGCTACAGGCGGAACACTCGTCATATTTATATAATTATGCTGGTAATAAAACTTATTTCATATTTAAACACTATTTATTACTTCACATCTTTCTTAAAACAAAACTCTAAACAAAGAACTGAGAAAAACTAAAACAATTACAAATCATCTGTTAATTTATATAATGTTCTTTTTCTTTTTTTTTCCATAGAGGATTGTCATAGAGTATTATATTATTGCATTCACAACACATGTAACAACAAAATTTGCACTACATGTAACAAATTAGGCCTAATAGTTTTGCAAAATTTTCAATGAAAATCGCCAAAATATTAATGTATACATTTTTCATTCAACATTTATAACTTTATTTGCGGATTGTATTCAATAAAACTAATATTTGTTTTACTTTATAACAAAATAATGTAGCTAGGAAAAAAAATCGCCAGATGTTCACTAAACACAATTTTTAAAACAAATTGATTTGAATTTTGTTTTAAATTTTCAAAAATTGGAAGTAAAATAGTAATTTTACCATTGTTATATTGAATTATTTGTATTGATATTTAACATATTTTTAAAAAATATCTATTTAATAATCAAAATTGTTTATTAACCTTTTCCCCTAACAATGTTCAATATCTAAAGTAACATAATCTACGAGTAAAACAGCTGCTCTACAACATAACCTATAACACAAAATCAGCTGTTCCATGAAATCATATGTTATCATTTAATTCACTTTAAGGTTACTCACAGCGTAACCTGACGGAAATAATACTGACGAAAAATTGTATGTTAAGTCCATTCAATAGGCGTCACTATAAACGTTTTAATATCGATAGAGTAAATGCATTAATATATCACTGTTTATTCTGATTTCCTAAGTCGCTCGACGTATAAACACAGTGGAAAGAAAGTCCACCAATACAGGCTTTACGTTTTCTCGTAGAAGAAAAAGTTTATGGAGTTTATTCATCGTTGTTGTTGGGGAAATCAAGATCATAACCCTTATCTTAATCGAACGCAGTTAGGTTAGGTTAGGTTGGGTTTGGTTGGGTTGGGTTGGTTTGGTTTGGGTTGGGTCGGGTCGGGTCGGGTCGGGTCAGGTTAGGTTATG
>JBAIZL010000005.1:70111183-70263683 GCA_036971475.1 Prosapia bicincta | reverse complement strand
TATTTCTTAAAGTCGCCAACAAAGCGTTACTGTGAAACTAGCAACTAAAACTGTTAGACAAAGCTAGAGACTGGGAGAGATTATATGAACTATTCCAAGGAATCAGTTAATTAAATATTTAATTAAACTGTCAATTAGGATCAAGCGAACCCCAATACAAATGCCTCTTATTGTTCATAAATGTTCATTTATTAGTTATAGAATGATTTATATGGTTTGGACTCGCGCTCTTAAGAATACTGTGCTTTAACATTTGACTAGATTAAATTTATGGGAAAGCGAAAATGAGGTCGTCAAAGGAGGAGCTGGATAGAAGGCATTGACACGAAATGGAAGGGAGAGCCCCCCCGAATGGATGGACAGGGGAAAATAAAGAATGGGTGTTGGAAGACGTCTAAGAGTGTTTGGAAACGCTTTAATAAACACACACACACACACACACAAACTCTCAAATATATATATATATATATATATATATATATATATATATATAGAGAGAGAGAGAGAGAGAGAGAGAGAGAGCACACGATGGTGTTATCATACATGGGCATATACTCTCTTTGGGCTTTATAAATAGATGTATACCTGTTCTACCCCTAGTAAGATCAAGGCTAAGGGAGGATAGATACGTAACATAAAGGAAAGGGGAATGTGATATCTTAATCATAAAACCTAATGAACTTAAAAAGCCTAATGAAAGTGGGAAGCTTAGAGCAAGGTAGTTTACTTAAAGTAGGCCCTCAAAGTGAGGCTAAATGCGTGAATATTTGCATATTTAAAATAAACATACTCCAGCGTACTAGATTGCTCTCGCTTCGGTGATTATTTGATATTACGGGTTTGCGACTTCGTAAGTAAAAACAACCCAAGGAGAGCATCGCAAACCTAGACGTCTGGCATTTCTGGAAGTCCCCGGTCCATCCCAAAACGATCTAATGTGACCTTAGTATCCCAATTTATATAATGCGACATATTCTGTGATATTACAGTAGAATTGTCAGGTCTTTCCAGTAAACTGAACAGCTGTATATTTTAAATAAATAAAACCACCCTAAGAGCAAACATTTCATTTAGTTTCTTATGAATATTTTAAATAAATAAAACCACCCTAAGAGCAAACATTTTATTTAGTTTCTTATGTATATTTTAAATAAATAAAACCACCCTAAGAGCAAATGTTTTATTTAGTTTCTTATGTATGTTTATATTTTTAACAAAACCGTCTTTAGAGGAGAATACAAGAGTAACACTAAGTTTGTGTAACTTATAACTTTGTATAATAAGTTTCTATAAAATGGTTTATATCGTCTGGGATTGTTTTGTAATCGAAATGTACATAAGGAATTTAAAAACACGTTTTTATGGTTAAGGAGGTTTAATTTATTTAAAATAAATAATTACACCACAGTTGTTCCTAGTTGCTATTATAGGCTGTATCTTGTAAGACAGTAAGGAAATCGTTTTTCTCAAATATTCGTGTTGTTTTAATCTATTTATTCCATTGTACAAGAATTTACATTAAAGATTTATTAAAGCTTAACTCGCATACAACTTGCAAAGAGTTACTGGAAGACTTTAGCAGCTCGTCAGCTGTACGTCTCTAATATCTTCTAATAAAAAAAATCTTTATTTAGAGTCCTTTTGCAGTTGAAAGAAATGTACTGTGAGCCAACTCATGAAAATAAAATATTCTTATGTCTTCTTTTACAGTTGCACGTTTTTTTTAATTTGCGCTTCAGTTTTACTCAATTTTAGAGAAAAATACGTTGAATTAAAAGTGGTCAATCTCTTCTATGTTGTCATCAAATTTACGAAAAAAATTTCATTAAAAATATATACGATGGTGTTCTTTAACAACTATATTCAAATTTGATTTCTCTAGATAAATTAACAATTTGTTTCTGATGTTTGGCCTATTTATTTACTATTAGCAATTGTGCTTCTAGTTTTTGTTTATAATATATATATATATAACTTAGTCATCATATAAACATACATCCTATACAAGTATTATTACATTAACAATACATATAACTGATTATAAATTTTAAAAGACGTTTCTAGAAGTATGTCTTATCTTTTATATAAGTACATACTTTCTGTATAGAGAAATTCTTTCGAAACTTATTTTCTAAGCTCCTTTGAAATGCTCAGAAAATCTTACTTCATTGCACAATTAAGTTTCAATTTACTGTAAAACTTTGAGGTAGCTTGCGAAGTCGTGTTGACGGTATTGCAAACACCTTTTCCACCCATATTAACACAATTACTTCCAACAGTTTCCTTTAAACCTACTTTAGGAAAGTTTGCGCGAATAGTTGTTTCTGTTTCATAAAGAGGAGAATGGAGTTAGTTTTGTACTGTTAGGCATTTAAGGATCGCTTTATATTGTGTTTTCTTTCTTTTCAAATAAAACGATTACAACTGATCCCTAAAACTTAGACAATCTATCGGGTTATACTTCTCAAGCCGTCGCTTAGTTCAAAGTGAACGTAAGCAAATTTTGTAAATTTTGTGATAAATATTCCGCCTCTACGTGTCGTAGTATTTAGTTAATTTTTAATTATATTTCCTTGTAAATATTTGAATATATAACGTATTTTCTGCTAAAATTGTTTAGTTTGGGGAGGACACGTGCCCTTTGTGCCCCCTGAGACTTACAATACCAGTAACCTTCCCAGGAATGTACTCAACATTTTCCCAAAGTTTTATTTTGATCGGATCAGTGGTTTAGTAATGTGTAAGACCCTTTACCTACATAAATACATAAAATCAAACATTATTTTATGTGTGTGTGTATATATATATATATATATATATATATATATATATATGTGTGTGTGTGTGTGTGTGTGTGTGTATGTATGTATGTATATGAAGTGAATAGAGTTTTTTGTTCATCGCAACAGACTTGCTAACAGAATAATATTAAAACAAAAATCCATGATAAAACAAAACTATTATTACTTTTGCGAATTGTCAATGTTGTTTCACAATAATTTCATAAAAATATGAAATAATTTCTTATTGAAAAATGGTTTATAATTTGTAAACTATCAATAAAAGCTTATATTTGTCGAAGTTATTTTTATCTAAGAATAAATAATTTCCCCACTTTAACATTATAATATACATAAATAGATTCTGTACAGTGTTATTACGTTAGAGCGCCTGATATAGTTTAGACAGACAAATGTGTCAAATCAATGCACCACCTCGTGTGAAGGACAGGTTTACGTATTTGTCAGGCATACCAACATAAGGGACCGTATTGTGCCGTCCTTACCTCTGTCACGGACGTTGATTCCCACGGGATTATATCGAACGGCAACCGGCAGGGATTCAATTTGTTACACAATTCCCAAATCCACAATCTATCTCTGAAGGGGAAAGCGTTTCTCGCAGTACCGCAAACAGAATTTTTGTAGATAAAAACCTTGTGAAACATTTTAATTCGTTTTTTTTTAAAATGAATCTTAAGTAATACACGTTAAGAAATATTAAGACGAAAATAACAATTTAGTTGTCATTTTAGAAGTAAAACTGTTTAGTAATTTTTAACATGAGCTTATTAATGTATTTAGACACAAAGTAAAGCAGTAAAACATTCCTTTTTTGGTCGTTTATTTATGGTAAAATTGTAGGTCGTCGTACATGGAGGCGACCTACTCTCTTTCGGGTACACGTGACGTACTTAATTCCAACACATTCATTGTTTTAAAGCTGGTCCTTTAAAGATTATGTAATACTAAAATGTCAAACCAGACTTGTGTAAAACACGATATTTATATCAATAGCCAATTACGAAAGGAATAGCCAGGTCACGTGACCTGAGAAAGGATGGAAAATATTATCGATCCAGTTGGGATTAAAATTTAGCCGATAATACATCCATTAATGGAACTCAAACTAAAAATTGTTCAGATTACTCTTATTTGGGTAAAGAAATAGCAACATTGGCTCAATCGACGAAGCAGTATGAGATAGAAATTTGCGACGACGAGTAGCCATTTGGACCTTAAATACCATCATGGGGTGTAAAAATATGTCAAAAGAAAACAAAAACAGAATATACTACCATTATTAAAAATATTGTGTTCGGCAGTGACGTAGGGCAAATGCAAGATAGATCGGAATAATTTTTAAATGCGACGGAGATGGACTTTTGGCGCATATAGGCAAGAAAGTCAAGGCTTGAGAGAGTACCAAGTGAGAGAATAAGAGAATCTATGGATGCCCCACACACAATAATGGATGAGATGAAAACTAAACAGTTAAAACTGTGCGTTTCAAGAACGTCCGCTAAAGCAGATATTGAGATAGACACCACAGGGAAAGCGAACATGAGGTCGTCAAAGGAGGAGCTGGATAGAAGGAATTGACAACGAAATGGAAGGGAGAGCCCCCCCCCCCCGAATGGATGGACAGGGGAAAATAAAGAATGGGTGTTGGAAGACGTCTAAGAGTGTTTGGAAACGCTATAATAAACACACACACACACACACACACACAAACTCTCAAATATATATATATATATATATATATATATATATATATATATATATAGAGAGAGAGAGAGAGAGAGAGAGAGAGAGAGAGAGAGAGAGTACACGATGGTGTTATCGTACATGGGCATATACTCTCTTTGGGCTTTATAAATAGATGTATACCTGTTCTACCCCTAGTAAGGTTAAGGGCTAAGGGAGGATAGATACGTAACATAAAGGAAAGGGGATTGTGACATCTTAATCATAAAACCTAATGAACTTAAAAAACCTAATGAAAGTGGGAAGCTTAGAGCAAGGTAGTTTACTTAAATTACGACCTCAAAGTGAGACTAAATGCGTGTATATTTGCATATTTAAAACAAACATACTCCCTTTAGGAATAAATAGACTGTTACCTCAATCTGCCTGTTACATTGCAGTGTAGGACGAGGGGTAGGATATAGTAAATAAAGGGACTTGAGGTAGAAATAAAGGGTGGTCTTGGAGGAAAGGGAAATATATTGGCTCAACTAGAGTAAATGGTGTCACCAGTATTGTGTCGACTACTAATTTAAGAAATTGATTCTGGCATTCGAAGGTGGCCGATAGAAGTGAAAACGTTTATAGCCACGTCTACAGAAATCTTTAATTGAGAAAAACATTTAATCTAGCGTACTGAGAAATTACCTAAACATTTGTTGTAACAAAAGAAACATTAATAGAAAAGTCTTACATGTAACAACAAAATTTGCTCTACATGTAACACATTAGGGCTAATAGTTTTGCAAAATTTTCAATGAGAATCGCCAAAATATTAATGTATACATTTTTCATTCAACATTTATAACTTTATTTGCGGATTGTATTCAATAAAACTAATATTTGTTTTACTTTATAACAAAATAATGTAGCTAGGAAAAAAAATCGTCAGATGTTCACTAAACACAATTTTTAAAACAAATTGATTTGAATTTTGTTTTAAATTTTCAAAAATTGGAAGGAAAATAGTAATTTTACCATTGTTATATTGAATTATTTGTATTGATATTTAACATATTTTTAAAAAATATCTATTTAATAATCAAAATTGTTTATTAACCTTTTCCCCTAACTACGTTCAATACCTAATGTAACCTAATCTACGAGTAAAACAGCTGCTCTAACATAACCTATAACACAAAATCAGCTGTTCCATGAAATCATATGTTATCATTTAATTCATTTTAAGGTTACTCACAGCGTAACCTTACGGAAATAATACTGACGAAAAATTGTATGTTAAGTCCATTCAATAGGCGTCACTATAAACGTTTTAATATCGATAGAGTAAATGCATTAATATATCACTGTTTATCCTGATTTCCTAAGTCGCTCGACGTATAAACACAGTGGAAAGATAGTCCACCAATACAGGCTTTACGTTTTCTCGTAGAAGAAAAAGTTTATGGAGTTTATTCATCGTTGTTGTTGGGGAAATCAAGATCATAACACTTATCTTAATCGAACGCAGTTAGGTTAGGTTAGGTTGGGTTTGGCTGGGTTGGGTTGGGTTGTGTTGGGTGGGCTGGGTTAAGTCGGGTCGGGTCAGGTTATGGTTAGGTTAGGTTAGGTTAGGTTATTTCGGTTAGGTTAGATGAGTTGAGGCGAGGTGAGGTGAGGTGAGGTGAGGTGAGTTTAGGTTAGGTTAGGTTAGGTTAGGTCAGGTCAGGTCAGGTCAGGTTAGGTCAGGTCAGGTCAGGTTATGGTTAGGTTGGGTTAGGTTAGGTTAGGTTAGGTTATGGTTAGGTTACGTTAGGTTAGGTTAGGTTATGGTTGGGTTGGGCTGGGCTGGGTTGGGTTGGGTTGGGTCGGGTCGGGTCGGGTCGGATCGGGTCAGGTTAGATTCGGTCATGGTTAGGTTAGGTTAGGTTATGGTTATGGTTATGGTTAGGTTAGTTTAGGTTAGGTTAGGTTAGGTTAGGTTAGGTCAGGTCAGGTCAGGTCAGGTCAATTCAGGTCAGGTCAGGTTATGGTTAGGTTAGGTTAGGTTAGGTTAGGTAAGGTGAGTTTAGGTTAGGTTAGGTTAGGTTAGGTTAGGTTAGGTCAGGTCAGGTCAGGATACGTCAGGTCAGGTTAGGTTAGGTTAGGTTAGGTTGGGTTGGGTTAGGTTAGGTTAGGTTAGGTTAGGTTAGGTTAGGTTATGTTAGGTTAGGTTAGGTTAGGTTAGGCTAGGCTAGGCTTGGCTAGGTCAGGTCAGGTCAGGTCAGGTCAGGTCAGGTCAGGTCAGGTCAGGTTATGGTTTGGTTAGGTCAGGTTAGGTTAGGTCAGGTCAGGTCAGGTCAGGTCAGGTCAGGTCAGGTCATGGTTAGGTTAGGTTAGGTTATGTTAGGTTAGGTTAGGTTAGGTTAGGTTGGGTTAGGTTAGGTTAGGTTAGGTTAGGTTAGGTTAGGTTAGGTTAGGTTGGGTTAGGTTAGGTTAGGTAAGGTGAGTTTAGGTTAGGTTAGGTTAGGTTAGGTTTGGTTAGGTTAGGTTTGGTTAGGTCATGTTAGGTCAGGTCAGGTTAGGTTAGGTTAGGTTATGGTTAGGTTAGGTTAGGTTAGGTTAAGTTAGGTTAGGTTATGTTAGGTTACGTTAGGTTAGGTTAGGTTAGGTTATGGTTAGGTCAGGTCAGGTCAGGTCAGGTTATGGTTAGGTTAGGTTAGGTTAGGTTAGGTTAGGTTAGGTTAGGTTATGGTTGGTCAGGTCAGGTCAGGTCAGGTCAGGTTAGATTAGGTTAGGTAAGGTGAGTTTAGGTTAGGTTAGGTTAGGTTAGGTCAGGTAAGGTCAGGTTAGGTTAGGTAATTTTAGGTTATGGTTAGGTGGGTTAGGTTAGGTTAGGTTATGGTTAGGTTAGGTTAGGTTAGGTTAGGTTAGGTTATGTTAGGTGAGGTTAGGTTAGGTTAGGATATGGTTAGGTTAGGTTAGGTTAGGTTAGGTTAGGTTATGGTTAGGTTAGGTTAGGTTAGGTTAGGCTAGGCTAGGTTATGGTTAGGTTAGGTTAGGTTAGGTTAGGTCAGGTCAGGTCAGGTCAGGTCAGGTCAGGTCAGGTCAGGTTATGGTTAGGTTAGGTTAGGTTAGGTTAGGTTATGGTAAGGTTAGGTTATGGTTATGGTTAGGTCAGGTCAGGTCAGGTCAGGTCAGGTTATGGTTAGGTTAGGTTAGGTTAGGTTAGGTTAGGTTAGCTTAGCTTAGGTTAGGTTAGGTTAGGTTATGGTAGGTCAGGTCAGGTCAGGTCAGGTCAGGTCAGGTCAGGTCAGGTCAGGTCAAGTCAGGTTAGGTTAGGTTAGGTAAGGTGAGTTTAGGTTAGGTTAGGTTAGGTTAGGTCAGGTCAGGTTAGGTTAGGTTAGGTTAGGTCAGGTCAGGTTAGGTTAGGTTAGGTTAGGTTAGGTTATGGTTAGGTTAGGTTAGGTTAGGTTAGGTTATGGTTAGGTTAGGTTAGGTTAGGTTATGGTTAGGTTAGGATAGGTTAGGTCACGTTAGGTTAGGTTAGGTTAGGTTAGGTTAGGTTAGGTTATGGTTAGGTTAGGTTAATTGTGTGAGATTTTCGGGACTTTTTACAACAAACGCAGATTTTAATCCTCGTTAAATATTTATTTAATAACGAATATGCATTTTGTAAATGAATTTAACATTGGATTTTTTCATCCATTTATTATAATGAGATTACCAAGACCCTAATACACGGCAACGGCTAAAACAAGTAAAATATGTTTTTACTAGATAAGTTATTGTTATATCTAGCTATTAGATTGGAGAATAGCTATATCATTACTTTTATATATAACTTTGTTTATAATTTGCATATTCATTAATAAATAAACAACAATTTCACAAGATATTTTAAACAATAAATAGATAAGTAGATTAATATATATATATATCACTTCCACTATATGTACTTAAACAAGAATGATACTTGGTATTTATGCGAGTTAACTTTCAAGGATTGGTCGTAACTTAATCATCGAATATCACTGACCGCGGGTTGTAGTAGACTCTACTACAAGCCCCTGTTAGTGATGCCCGATGATGGAGATACGACCAATCCTTGAAAGGTAACTCACATAAATACCAAGTAAGATTCTTTTTTCAAGTACATATAGTGAAAGTGATAAGTGAATACAAGAAAACAGAGTTGCAAAGCTACAAATATATATATATATATATATATAGACTAAAGTTACTAAAAAACAATAATAATAAATACCTAATGTGTGTGTGTGTTTGTATTTGTGTATCTATTTTAACGTTGCAACACTGTATTCTTGTATTCTCTAATCGCTTACATTTTAATGTAATTTAAACAAATATATTACTGGATAAATTTAGTCTACTTTCGAGAACTTTAATTACGTGTCCTCATTTTCGACCGTTTTAGAAGAGTCTTATTGTAGAAGAGAATATTATAATTGCGACGTTTGTTATTAAGTGTTAAGTTGCTCGGTATACTTGGGCCCAGCTTCTGGCTGCAAAGTGCTTCTGCCCATTAGTGAATCTTTAATAGGTTAATTGCTTTCAAACTAAGTTTACAAATATAATAGCGCAAGTTTCAGCGTAAAATTGCAACTAAGGTAATTTGCTGGAATATATTTCTTAAAGTCGCCAACAAAGCGTTACTGTGAAACTAGCAACTAAAACTGTTTGACAAAGCTAGAGACTGGGAGAGATTATATGAACTATTCCAAGGAATCAGTTAATTAAATATTTAATTAAACTGTCAACTAGGATCAAGCGAACCCCAATACAAATGCCTCTTATTGTTCATAAATGTTCGTTTATTAGTTATAGAATGATTTATATGGTCTTGACTCGCGCTCTTAAGAATGTTGTGCTTTACCATTTGACTAGATTAAATTTATTCTATAACCGCATGTATCATTTATCTCACTAGGTTAAAGTGTTATTTTTCAATAAGGAACTGCAATAGTGGGACTGGACGGCAGACGTAAAAATTTCATTCTCAGAACTTAATAAAGCTCCAATTGTAGTTGTTAGAGGGTACTTCAATAAAACCTCCCTAACTTTAAAAGGTAGGGTCAATTGCTGGGTAATCATCATTTTGAATTGGTGCATATTAGGCTCTTTATGGAGAATTCTTCTTATACTCCTATCGGATGATCCCAGGGCAGCTGAATACCTTGGGGATTGTTGGACGTACGCTCTCACACAAGCCTCATTTTCCGGCATTGTTGCAGTCCGGGGTCGACCAGTAGGTTTACAGTTTAGTGCTGAGCCTGTTTGTCTAAAGTTTGACCCACAGTCAAATAAGCTTACTTTCAGGAACACGATCTTTGTCGGCAAAGTTAGAATCAAATACGAAACGCGTGCTGAGTAGCAATCACAGAGCCAGCGTTACTAACAAACTCCTCTACAACAAACACACGATGCTCACCAAGCCCAGTCATGATGTATTCAGAGATTGGCACGTACACCGCTTACAAACAACACCCTCGCCACATCAGTGCTACTAATAGGACTTACACAACGGTTTTTTCTTTTACAGGAGGTTTTATTGCCAAACCCTGTATTAAAAGTATTTAGTTAATACACAGCTATATTGGATTTTGAAAAATATATTGAATAAAAAAGGTTTACATTATTTAAACCTTTTTTAAAAATTGTCGGTCTCACTTTAAATATATTATTTTCAAATAATAAACTGCAGTTAGTTGAATTGGACTACAGAAATGAACTTTTTATTTGAAAAATTTAGTTATTAAAGGTTTTAATTGAATCTAGTTAATGTAAGTTATAACAAAATAATGTCAGTTTTTAGTAAATATTTATTTGATTTTGAAAAAATATTTAAACATAAATTGTTTACTGCACGAATTAAAATCATACCTTGAAAACTGTCAGAATGACGTAAGAAAGTTTTAATTTTAAAATATGCTACACAAATATAATTCTTAAATATTTTACTGAGACAGAACGTTTTTTGATCGCCCCGTGTCGAAATATATCTTTTATTTTAAATATGAGGTTTGTTCTGTTTTTATGTGTATGTGTGTCTGTGTTCAAGTTTAGATTGTGAGATTATTTTGTTCATGTACTTTGCTAGTTTATGTACCATTTTGGTAGTTAATGATAGCTCGGATGGGGACATTGGGTTTGTGAATTTTTGTGAATGAGAGCACGGAGGGTAGTTCCTTTAGGGTGGATCTGTTTTATGTGGTATTTTTGTTTTTGCTGATAATGGTTTTGGATGTATTAATTAGTTTTTTAAATGGTTCTGTGGTATTTTAGTTGGATCTGTATGTAGTTGTATTATATGCCTATTTATTATGTATTCATTAATGTTGTCGCTTAGGCAGTTTGTATTAATAATTACTGTGGTGTTTCTCTTGTCTACTTTGTGAGTGTGATGTTGTTTAGTTCAACTTTTGTTTTATGTTTGAATAATGTTTTTGTTGTGTTAGTTTTCAATACTTTTATTAATATAGTCATTGTAATATTTAAATATAATATTTATAATAAAGTTCGGCAATGTAGGTTATGTAATACATATTAAACAAATATAATACTCATTTTATAGGATAGTTGTATGTAGCTAATTACAGGAGGATGCTTGAAGAAAAAGCGATGAAAATAGCCTGTGGAGACTTGGATATCAGAACAGATGAGGAAGACCACGAGTTACTTGAAGATATTTAATCAATCGTTGTCAGAAAATGCGCTATTTGAAACTACCTGATGTAATATCACACTCTCGGAAGGACTTTAAAGTCACGAAGAAAGTACAAACAATTAGTCGCAATATTGTTTTGCACGTCACTTACAGATACGATGGCATTAAGTTAAAAAGGAAATGTAAGCAATATATTGCGGGAGGTGGCGCCCAGCATAGGATAGACTGAAACCAGAGCGAGAAGTGAGACAAGTTAAACTTTTGCAAAATTTACTGCGGCGCCCATAATTAAATAAAGTCTATTGCGCTGAAATTAACGAACCCGCATTTTAGATAAGGAACTGGTTCGGGGTTTTGTAATTACACTGTCTTCAAACAACCCCAGCTTGTAATTATCAAGCTACTCACTGCCTCGTGGCTTGGCTTCTAGAGATAAATAAGTGTAATTTATTACTTTAAACTGCGTAAATACATTTTTATTTCAAATATATTTGCGAGGAATATGCAAATCAGACGGAGAAAAGGTTTTAATATACAACCGACCCATTGATTCTGCTTTCAAACACTAGTTCAAAATCACAGGAGACTTTGCTACAATCACTACTATACTAAGTTTTTATTATTTAGTAATAGTTGCCTTAAACGTTTTAAAAAAAAATATTTTTTTACTTTTTTATAAAAAGATACCCTTTACATAAATACGATTTTAAAACTATTTTTCAGATCTAATTAGAAATAGGTTTAGTGAAAGCATTTTGAAAGTATGTTTGCCAATAACTTTAATATGTTGCATAAATATTTGTTTTAGTTCGAAAAACTGGCCTAATTTAAAAAGAAAATGTTGGTTTCTTAAGATATCATTAGAGAGCGTTGATGAGGGAGGTATGCGAAATATTGGTACCAATCAAAGCCCTCCATTTTGAATGTGTAATGGCGGTGATTCTGTTAACAAAGCGTGACAAATCTTGAACAGCGTTTCTGATCTACTTATCTGACGACGGCCGTGGGTTGCAATCTATAGTTAGATGACTTATTGAAACTTTTAATAATATATATTTCAAAACATAATAACAAGTAAAAAAGTGTTTGTAAAATTGAGAAAGAGTTTTGTATTTATATTTTCAAAATTTGAATATGTTGAACGGTTAAGAAACTACTTTAGTAAGTTTTTATTATTTGGTAATAGTTGCCTTGAACGTTTTAAAAAAAAAATATTTATTTAACATTTTTATAAAAAGGTACCCTTTACGTAAATACGATTTTAAAACTACTTTTCAGATCTAATTAGAAATAGTAAGGTTTAGTGAAAGTATTTTGAAAGCATGTTTGCCATTAACGTTAATACGTTGCATAAATATTTGTTTTAGTTAACACAGGCCTAATTTAAAAAGAAAATTTTGGTTTCTTAAAATTTCATTACAGAGCGTTGATGAGGGAGGTATGCGAAAGACTGGTACCAATCAAAGTCCTCCATTTTGAATGTGTAATGGCGGGGATTCTGTTAACAAAGCGTTTTACAATAGTTTGTAAAATTGAAAAAGAGTTTTGTATTTATATTTTCAAAATTTGAATATGTTGAACGAGTAAAGCCGTATAATGTTTCAAATGTGTAAATAGGTCTAGTAAGTTCAAGTGGTTGCTAAAATATGTTCAAAATTTAGTTTCTTAATATGATTAGATAAAATCAAATCAGTAAATATAGGAAAGCTACCAGTATGTAACCTGACCTAACGTTGACTAATATTTGTAGAAAATGTATTTTTTTCAAGTCGATTTGTAAAAAAAACCTTTTCTTTTAGTGTAATTTGTTTATTTAGTGTAAATTTATAATCTTTAAACTAAACCTGAACTTTAATGTAACCTGTCTTAGTTCAGAACTACTTGGATAGACAGCGAGCTACCTGAGTCTAATCGCTAGATACAACCGGTAATATACAAAATTGCCTTAGTAAGTCTATAAATATTAAAAGATAACTCATAATGTGTACGTGATTTTTTTTCCAAATTAACTAAGCCTACAATAAACCGGGGAGTTACAAGCAGTAATTGATTAGGGTAACATATTAAGACATTTATATCTCAGGTTTTTCTTGGTTGCTTTTTATTTAGAAAATGAACGAGCACCCTATTTCTTATCTAGAATCCAGCCCCACTGGCTAAATTGTGAGAAAATGTGAGACGATAAAATATCAGCCAATAATTGTAGGCTTACGAAGGTTTTACTGAAGATAACATTACACCTTTATGTAGGAACCAGTAAAGTTAAACTAAGAAAGACAATCATATGTTTTATGAAGTGACAATATGTATAGCGATGCCTGCAAAAACTTACTGGAAGGGCTTAGAATACAATTTTACATCAGTACAACTTTAGTTAAATTATTAGCGTCAGTATAAAATCGATCAGTTTACGCTATGAGTCACTTCAAAGTAAATTAAACGATAACATATTTCATCTGATTTTGCGTTGTAAGACTACTATTTTAACACTTAGTTTGTTATAGTATTTATAAAAAAGGTTACTATAAATAGTTTTGATCATTATATACATGTATTATTTATTTAAATTCTGATATACTCATTACAAATATTTCAATAAAACTATAATAAGTATTTTTATTAACAAATAATATTAGTATAATAGTAACATAATAATAGCAATGTAATATTATTATTAATGTAAGTAATATATTATAATTCCATAATTGTTTTAATGAAAATATTATTAGGCGCATCTGATAACAAACTAATAAGTTATTTCTCTTTTCGCAAAATTAAATATTTTTCTCGATTAAAAATGTCTGTAGACGTGGCTATAAGATTTTCACTTCGGCCAACTAACCCCCCCCCCCTTAACCGGGTGCCACAATAAAGTTTTTTCTTCTTATCTTCAACATCACTGCTTATTATATATACGTTAACCCATTCATGTAGTTAACACTTTCAGTATTTTGCGTTTCACCCGCTTTGAAAATATAACACATTTTGTAAACCACTTTTCTTCAAAAACCTAAAGTTAAGCGATATCTGTAAAAAAATATTGTATTAATAAAGACTAAAATTTCCTTTTTCAACTTTTTTAAGCGTCGTGAAAATCTTTTAATGGGTTTATAGGCTGTATGTTTTAAAATAGTTTTAATTGAAAATCGGTTGAATAAAAACTTAATTTCTATAAGGTGCAAAACATGTATATAAATCAATGTAAGCACGCTTTGTTGGAGACTTGAATGAGTGTCAAGAATATAAAGAAAAGAGACCATGTTGTATCGCCCCCGTCGTTCTGACAGGGACATCTATTCCCACGGGAATCTACTGATACCCAAAAGGCAGTGACTCGACATGTTATGTAACTCGTAAACCTGTAATCCAACCATATAGATGAAAGTACGTCTCAAGGTGACGGGAAATATTGCAATAGCTGAAGCCATTTCATAAGTTCTCTTATATTGTTTATTTTGCAAGGAAGTGGAATTACTGTAATTTGAATAATTACACGAATGTAATTGGGAACATCGTTTTAATTTGTAAATATAATTATTTTTGTAAATGTGAGCAAAACTGTTATACCTATGGGGCAAGATATACTTACTTTACTTTATTTAACGTCTGCCTTTGGTAACTCGACCATTTGGCATCGTACAGACCAGTAGTGGAGTATCTGTAGTGTAGTGTAGTGTAGGTAGTCGAGCTTGGAGTGTCTGGTTTTTGGGTCGCTATTGTATGCTTCGAGCTGTGGGCAGGCAGGAAGGTGGTCCCCATCCATCTTTCCTGTTTGGCACAAGGGGCACCGGTCCGTGTCCGCCAGCCCAATGCGATGAAGGTGCGCCTGAAGGTAGTCGTGTCCCGTGGTTAGACGGAACAGCGCAACATTGATAGGTCGAGGCAGGTCTTTTGGAATGGGGTTGGTGCAAAGTTCTTGCCATCTCTTTCCAACAGCCAGGTTTTCTTGTGATGTTTTCAAGTACGTCTTAGCTGCTGCCTGAATCCTGGTGTAAGCAGAGCCCAGTGATATTTTGATTTGTGGCTGTGGCTGTGAGGTTGCCAGCTTTTTCGTTCCCTGTTGTGCCAACGTGGCTGGGATTCCACTGGAGCGCAATTCTGAAGCCTGCCTCTTGGCACAGTTGCATTTTTTCTCTGCACGGCACTGTCAAGGTGCAGTCAGTTGGTGTATTAGAGGGAACTGCCAAAATCGCTGATTGTGAATCAATCAGGAATACAACCTGCCGCGGCGAAAGTTGCATGACGCATGATCCTGCTTCTCCTATGGCCAAAACCTCACCATAAAAATTACTGCAGCAGAGGCCCACAGCTACCAAGCCCTGAAATAATTTTGAAAAATATCCTGCTCCAGTTTCTCCACTTGAAGGGTTTGAAGATCCATCTGTGTAAACATGAAGCCAGTCACTTTCAGGGAATCGTTCGTTGATTGTTATTAATGTTGCTTTCCTGACTTCAATATCCATAGCCTGTGACTTTGGTTTCACCTGGTCAACAAGGTGAAAAACTGGAGGTAGGTTGTCAAAGACTCGATTGTGTTGCTTTAATGGGGCTGCTTCTGCATGAAGGAAAAGGTTATATTTTTGTTCCAGCTGTAGAGCTTTGTTTACTGGACTAATCTGAGTTCTAAGGCGGGAAGTGGCAGCTTTATATGTTTCCCAAAACTTTCTATTTGTTCTTTTATTTTTTCCCAGAATTTTAGGAGACATTTGTCTCTTCTGACTTCCAAGGGTTCCAGCCTTGTTTGGATTTCCATAGCTAGTATTGGAGTCGATATAGCTCCTCCAGTTACGAGCCTCATATTATTATTTTGAACCTTGTCTAGCTTCTTTAGCCAATTTGAGCTGGCCAGGTTGAGCACCTCTCCTCCATACTTCATTGTTGGTCGTACATAGGTCCGGTACGTTGAAGTTAGAACATCCTGGGTAGCACCCCATGTAGTTGCTGTTAATCTCTCCAGCAGTTTGCTTCTGTTGGTGGCTTTTTCGGCTGTTGCATCAATATGATTTGCAAAGTTTAGCTTCCTGTCCAACGTGATGCCAAGATATAGTGGAGTATCTTCATGGTTTAAAGTTTTGTTGTTTAACTTGATCCTCAGTTTTTGCGGCTTAGTTGAAAGGGTGAATAGAGTGAAAACGGTCTTTTTCTCACTAACTACCATTTGGTTGTAGTTGGCCCAGTCAGCAACTCTGCTAAGGGTTCGATTTATAGTTTCTTCCACGTTGAAAGGAGTCCCGCTTGAAGCCCAAAAGTCAAGGTCATCCGCAAAAGTAAGGTTGATATGCCCGGTACTTCTTTTACTATTTTTAAGAGGTCGTTTATCATAATATTGAAAAGGATACACCTGAGTACTGCTCCCTGCGGTAGGCCGTTGCGTTGCTGTTTAAATGACTAAATTGTGTCTCTGAAACGGACTCGAACATACCTCTGTGCTAGAAAGGACCTCACCCATCCTAAGAGTTTTAGAGTTATTCCTATTTTTTTTAGTTTGTGCAACAGAAACTACCTCTATATTCTGTCATAGGCTTCCTTGAAGTCTACAAAGACTGCCACAGTCGACATTTTTCTATGAAAGCCATCCTTCACTGCTTGATCGAGCTGTACAACTTGGTCCATAGTGCCACGGTGTTTCCTAAAGGCAGCTTGCTCATCTGATAGGGCGCCGGCCCTCTCTAGAAAGAGACGCAGACGATTGACAATCATTCGCTCGGTTAGCTTGCAGCAGCAGCTCGTGAGGGAAATGGGTCTGTAGCATTTTACTTCGCATGGAGGCTTTCTTTTTTTCAGGATAGGAATGATTTCCGCTTTGCGCCACAGGTCAGGGATGAATTTATTCAGAGTTAGGTTCATAAGCTTCAAGAGATTTTTCTGGGCGGATGTTCAAAGATGTAACAGGAACTCTGGGAATATGGAGTCTAGTCCAGCTGATTTTACTGGCTTTAGGGTATATAGGGCTACCCTTAGTTCTGCAAGGGAGAAGTTTCCGTTCATGACCTGATTTTCCTCCTCTGAAAGACATGTAGTGTGTCGATACTTTAGGAATTCATTTTTCTGGAGCTTAGGAATCTTTAATTTCCCAACATTGGCGTAGTGTTGGCAGAAAGCGTTTGATTCCCTTTTGGGATCGTAGATGTGTTTGCCGTGGTATATTATAGGCTCTGCAGATGCAGTTACTTGTTGATTGTTTAAACTTGACAGGAAAGGATGTGCTTTTATTCCATCTTTTTTATAGTCCAACCGGTTGACAAAGGTTCTGTATGCTTGTCGCTTGCTTTGTTTAATTTCCCGTTTGCGCTCGTCGCACTTCTACACAGCTATTTCTTGTCTCTTCAATTTCAGGAGCTTTCATGGCGTCATTTAGTTTCTTTTTTAGGGTGCAGAGTTTCGCTGACCAGAAAGGTCGGTGCTTTTTCACTTGTCCTCGAGGCATAGTTGATTGGGCGCATTTAAGTATAGTGGATGCTACGGCCTTTGTGGATTTGTCAGGGCAATCTGTAACGAGATACCCCGTTATTAGGTCATCGGAGAGCAATTTAAACTTTGTCCAGTTGGCTTTCTTGAAGTTCCACCTTGGTTTTCTCTTAGGTGCTGCAGGTCGTCGGGTCTGTGCGACAGTGATGTTAATTACACGGTGTCCGCAGCCACTAGCTGGGTCTTTCAGTTCTATGCTGGTACGTGTCATCAGATCAGGGTGGAGCAGCGTAAGATCCGGTCTGGTCAGTGAGCCGATGTAGGACAGAAATGTTGGGTCGCTGTGTTGGACGTGGAGGTGGTTTTCGTCAACGAAGTCCTCTATAGATCTTCCTACTGTGGTTGTTCTATCATAACCCCATCTTAATGATGGTGCGTTGAAATCTCCTGTGATGATTGTGTTTGCACAAATACCCAGAATGCTGTTTTCAAGACTTGGTCTGTGTTGGTGGTGGATTGTAAAGCCCATAGACTTTGTACATTTTCGTCTGCTTGCAAACCTTAAAAAGTATTATCTCTGACTTATCGTCGTTGGTCATTTCATGTATAATTTGATGTTCAACAATGACTGTATTTTTCACACCGGCAAGAACTCCCGATGCAACAGGTCGTGCTCTTTTCAGAGTTACGAGGGAGTATCCTGGGACTTGGCAAAACACAGTGTTGTCAGTGCATGCACCAGCTTCGACAATTATAAAGATGTCCGCGTCAAAAGTCAAAATAATGTTTTAGTTCAATAATTTGGATTGGTTTAGGCCTCCGGCATTCCAAAAGGTTAGCTTCAGGCCGTCGTCAGGGCCCTGAAGAGGGCCGTTTGTAAAACTTTTGTTTATCTTTATCTTTATTGCTCTTGTGGTCTGCTCGAGTATAGAGCAGACTGTTGATCGTTCAGTCGAGAGCAGGGGGCAGCACGTGCAGGCGATCAACTTCACCCCCCATGGGACAAGATATGACCATTAACATTAAATCAGTATTAGATACAGAATAATGAGAATGACCACCTTTTATACCGATAAAAATGCTTTGGAGTGTCAGGGTCCAGGTGCGGTATTTTTCCATACCGTGTTCGAACTAGATAATGTAGCCTGCACTAAGCTTCAACCACAAGTATGAAACATGCATTATAAACTAATTAATTTTAAAGTCAATTTTCACTTAAATCAACAACGGAAAATATTATTACTTTTAATAATTAACGTTAAAAAAGGTACTTTTTAAATAATAATTAAAAGTAATAAAAAGTAAGTACATAACCTATGCGTTAAAACAGCTGTTCTATAACATAGGCTACAACTTTAAACCAAAAAGGACGAAATAACTTGATTATTTGATTTGCCCCTTTGTGAAAAGGTTTTCTTCCATATAAACATAAAATTATATGGTTAAATTTAATTATTTAACTATTATTTGAAAAAGTTATAATAACATCAAGGGTCATCCACTACAAATTTAAAAAAAAATTATATTTGAACTTGAATGGATGAATAAAAAGTATTGCATAAAGAAAATGTGTTTGTTGCGATAATTACAGTTCTGTACAACAGTTAATTACGTAAAAGTGACGTAATTACAATAGACTTAAACCTACGAACAAAAAAGATTACATATTATCTCCTTAAAAATTAACATCTATGTGAACCAACGAAACCTATCGACAATACTTAGACATTCTAAGGATAACGCGTAAAGATAACCGCCGCTCGGTCAATAAGTCGGGGTTTCTGTAACCTTCGTGGATAAGCAGCGCCCGATAAGCGACACTTACTGCGGGTAGAGATATGACGTAGGGCTGGGGTGGATTTTCTCCGCTCGTCTTATCTGCATCTATTATACGGCAATTCCTTTCTCTCTCCAACGAATTCGCCCGATGATGTATGAAGACCAAACATGTAGGCTTTCGGAAACCAGTAGACTTTTTATTTCAAGTTAACGTTAAACTGTATTGCCATCAGTTAGAGGTTAAGTAGAGGTATTATTTAAATAATTTCCAAATATAATTTCCTCCGTGTTCAGTAATATGGCATATTTGGTTGAATTAGGTGATATGTATTATTTCAATCCAATACATGTAGGTAGACACTTTCTCCACACACACACACACACACACACACACACACACACACACACACACACACACACACACACACACACACACACACACACACACACACACACACACACACACACACACACACACACACACACACACACACACACACACACACACACACACACACGCACGCACACGAGCACACACACACACGCGCGCGCGCGCGCACGCACACGCACACACACCCACACACACACACACACTCACATATATATATATATATATATATATATATATATATATATATATATATATATATATATATATATATATATATACTTGTCAATGACGTAAGCCATATTAATTTGTTAACTATATTTTTAGGGCCTATTTAATAAATGGTAATTCTGTCGAAAAATCCACAACTCTTTTGTGTTTTCATGTTACATCGCAATTTATTTCTACCACATTCATTTATTTTCGTTCCGTGAAGACTTTTAAAATAATTTGTTTACGTTACGTAAATGCTATTTCCCCAGGGATTTGCCTCCTCAGCATGCAGTAAAATACGTAGCTCCCGCGACACGAACACCTCCCGGCCGCCATTAAACCAAGGTCACTGCAGGTGTATTGTTAGAGCCAAGGATGTAATTTTATTTAGCAAGTTATGCTACGTCGAAATGCTCCTTCAGGAGTTTATCCTATTCGGAACAGAAGCTCCAAGTTACACAGGTTCGCGGTTTTATATCTGAAGGGGGCTTCACTTTATAAACAGCTGCATATTTTATTCCCAGCTGTTGGCTGATTTAAATTGTATGCAAACAATTCCTTATAAAAATTGAATATGTTTAGACCTACTTACTTTTTTCGTTCTTATATTCTATATGTTAAATATTAGCATGCATCAGGTCGCAATAAACATACATATTACTACTAAATTATTCGTCATGAAAATTTATTTACACTTATATCAAATCCCTCCAAAATAAAACAAATTATAAAGTAAATTATTTTGTCTATTCAACTTAAATACTTATTTTGTCTGTCGAACTATTACGAACTGATTCGTCCCTTTTCATTTTAACATCAATTTTGTTAAATTATTAATGTTAGTTTCCGCCTGTTTTGAAATATTATTAAGACTTTATCAAATGAAGAAAACGTTTACAGTGTCGAAACCACTGCCCGAAATATTTATATTTGAAATAATCAATATACTCATCTTCCCTTTTACCAGAAATATTTGAAATTATTGAGTACAATTTTCTGCCTTTCCTAACAATATAATAATTTCCTGTGTTGACTCGATGCGGAATTACGCCTTTTCCAAAAGTTAAATAGTTCTCCTATTTGAAAAGTACCTTAAATAGCACTATTTAATTTTTGAAAATCGAACCATTCCGAAACGCGTCGAAATAGCAAAATATTGCTATTTTAGAAAAGGCAGAAAAAAATATACTCAAACATATAACTTATATTCGTCTTAGTTCGTTTAATTTGTTTCAGCTTATAAACGCCTTTTATAAGTCACTGATTAAACTCAATACAGTTTTGTCTCGCTATCCGCGGGGGTCACGTTCCCGGGAATAGTAAAACCATCTGTATATGGAAGGGGAGGGTTACGTTCTGCAGCAAAAATGTTAACATTAGTTACAGCTATACTGTGCATTTATAGGGTTACGTTCTGCAGCAAAAATGTTAACATTAGTTACAGCTATACTGTGCATTTATAGGGTTACGTTCTGCAGCAAAAATGTTAACATTAGTTACAGCTATACTGTACACTTATAGGGTTACGTTCTGCAGCAAAAATGTTAACATTAGTTACAGCTATACTGTACACTTATAGGGTTACGTTCTGCAGCAAAAATGTTAACATTAGTTACAGCTATACTGTACACTTATAGGGTTACGTTCTGCAGCAAAAATGTTAACATTAGTTACAGCTATACTGTACACTTATAGGGTTACGTTCTGCAGCAAAAATGTTAACATTAGTTACAGCTATACTGTACACTTATAGGGTTACGTTCTGCAGCAAAAATGTTAACATTAGTTACAGCTATACTGTACACTTATAGGGTTACGTTCTGCAGCAAAAATGTTAACATTAGTTACAGCTATACTGTACACTTATAGGGTTATGTTCTGCAGCAAAAATGTTAACATTAGTTACAGCTATACTGTACACTTATAGGGTTACGTTCTGCAGCAAAAATGTTAACATTAGTTACAGCTATACTGTACACTTATAGGGTTACGTTCTGCAGCAAAAATGTTAACATTAGTTACAGCTATACTGTACACTTATACTACAGTACGGTACATTTAGGTTATACATACATAATTACATAATTACATTCATATTTCTATTGCTTACTAAGGTTTTATTTAATCTGAAAATTTTAAAATCTTATTAAACATGAGCGATCACACACATAGACACACGTATTTTTAAACACCCAATTTTATTCAAATAATCTCTTAAACACTAAAATTTAGCTCGTTATTTTGCTGACACCCCTTCTTATATTTACTTCATATTTCTTTATCTAACCAACTGTTGACTCAACGATAAAATGCTTTGCGACCGATGCTATGTTTTCATCACATTTTAATTCCCCTAAAAGGTCAATTTCCTTAATCAACTGTATAACGTACTTTTTTATTTTCTTGTCGCTATCAGAGTTTGATGACTTTATGGCTTAGACCAACAATTAAAGAAAAAAGATAAAACTATACAAAACCAATCCACTAAAAAATCTGACAAGAAGACGCGACTTTTGGAAAACTATCAGACACGACAAGCAGGTGCAACAACTGTTTCGTAACTGACGGGAAAAATCCGATTTAGTTACGTCCGTCGGATACGATTATCGATGTTTGGATTTCTAAAGCTACTAAATCAAACGTAAGTTGTTGCAAGTAACGCCACTTGTTATAAATAAGGATTGCATATGTTTCAAGTAGTACATGAATGCCTAGCAGTATAGAGTATAACAGGGTGTTTGGAGAATAATCGGATTCATTTGTGACAAATAACTACAGTGCTGTAAATATTGATCATAAATAAGACAGAAACATATTGTTCTACAACCTGCATAACAACATTTTATCTGTCTTTACTTTTTGTTTAAAATTTTGTAACGTAAATTGATAGATATAAATTCTTAAGGATTTTAGGTGTTAAATATTGCAGTTATCTGTTACATAATTAGTTAATTGACCTGCAACGTCGAGAATTAAATTGAATTTAAGAATGGTGCATTTAATAAATAATTTTACCAACAAATTTTAAATTTAAATAAATCGAGTTTTAATGCACAAAACTATACAAAAATACAAATAAAAAAAATACCTTTGAAACGCTTACACTATTTTATATCTGGCTTTACATTCTTTTAACATGTAATGAATTTATGAAAACTGTCTATTATTTCAAAATCGATGGCATGGCATATGATATCCACAAAGATTGCTTCTACTTAAATTAAAATACGTTTCAATGCTTTATTAAACATTTATACAAATTGATATTGCATCATATAAATTAATTATCACTTCCCGCATTTTAAAAATATAAAAACTTGTACTATTTTGCCGTGACCAGTTAAAATTTGAAAGTTAAATTTTTAATTCACATCACTTTATGTCAAAATTAGAACTTATCTGAACTGCAATGTGTGAGGTAGAACATTGTTCCCTAATCAGATCTCGCCATTCAGCATTTTGGATTTGCGTTGATTGACAACCTCGTCCGGTGTAGAGTATTAGTGTAGCAACATTTCTTGGAACAAAATAAAATAATTAGTTATACCTTCACATAATTAAAACTGTTAAAATAACAACAATAAAAAAAATTTAAAAAATCCATTTTGCTCGCCCCAACTTGCGACGTGTGTATGTTGCGACCGCCAACATATATATGTCTACGACCTCAAAAGAGATTAATGCTACAACGCGAGTTTTTAAACTTCTGCGAAAAGTTCCGGCGCATCTTTCGATAGCAGGTTTTGGGGATGTCCTATCTCAACCAGTATAATTTACTTTATATTTACAATTTGTTTTAGTTTATATTTTTAAACTAATATCTCGTTTTGTTTTCTGAAGCTGCTGCAATATGTAACATTTTTGTCTAAAATAATGTTACAATTTGATTCATATTAGCGAGATATCCTGTAATTTTACCAACCGGGAATAGCGAGGGTTGATTGTTTAACATATTTTTGTTAATCTTATTAATTTCCTTGTCATGTAATAAACTGTCTGTTGCTCCTGTTCATATGTTTTACAATCGTTTCAATAGAACATACGTTCCCAGTATAAATACATGTTCATACGCTTTACAAGTTTGCCTTACTTGCCTATACTACACACGAAGCTCTACACCACTGTGGTAGTCTTTGTAGTTTAACGTCGTCTAGCCTGTTTCACGGGCAAATTTAGTCTAATAACTTATGCGCAACAGACGCCCTTCACGTGTCAAGGGTCGCCATTAGTCAATGCTGCAATGCTCGAGCATGTTGTATGTACAATGTACATACGACAAACAGGCGTACGATGCTATGTTTACACTCTGGTGGTATTAGAGAGAACATTCCTACTCAAACGTCATAGTCTTCTGTTTGTACTGTAAAACTACCGTGGAATATCGATTTAGCTGGGTAAATATGAAATCCGATTAAAAACTTACAAATTTTTGCAAAGTGCTTAAGGTAAGTAGCATAGTCCTCAGGTATATATTAGCGCTTTAGGAATGTGCTCTCATTCAAAACCCCACCGTATTGGAACACGCTCATCACCTACAAGGTGGTGTAGTAAGGCGAGTTCATGTCAGCGAGATAGTAGCAGTAACGTCCTTTACTTTACTTAAGGGAAGGTAAGCTAGTCTGCTTGGGTGTCTCAAAATACCCTCCCAATCTATGGAGATGTCTTTTGTTCTTCTTTTTATACTTCTTATTTCCTTCTAAAATGCTTATACTTTTTACCTACAAGTCGGTGCAATGTGAAGGTACGTCTTAATAAAGTGGTGCTCTCTATGAAATAAACAAGGAAGTAACGATTTTCTCTCCTAAACGTTTTTCTTTACATAAATAATTTTTATTGCTAATATTCTGCATTTACTCTTAACAATATTAAATATCTTTTCATCCAATAAATAAGGCCAATAGTTTTAAAGACTACGTTTGAATCTCAATGCTGGGCTGACACAGTAGTTGTAATTTGTTTTTCGAAAAATAAATATTAAAGGAAGAGAATTAGAGAATAAAAACAAAATGAGAATATCGCAATAACAAAGATATTTAAAAAAATTAATTATTTTACTATTATTCTATTTTTTAATTATATATAATATTATTTTAATCAAACTACATCAAGGTCCAGAAACAAATAATTTACATAAAAGAGAATGATAAAATGTAATGCACAACTAAACGTAAACGTGAAAAATCTATAGGCCTAATGATAAATTAATTTTTCCTAGTCTCTCATCAACTATTAATTCGATCGAAATGCGAAAATAATTTCTTAGAATCTAAACTTATCTTATTTAAACATTTAAGAACTAAAATCAAAATGGTTACGAAAAAAATATTTAAAAAACTAAATTTGTTTCGTGATCGTTAATAAACTGCGCCCATAGTTTGGTTTAAACTACAAAATTGTTATGGTTAAAATTAATACACAAAAAATTAAATGAAAACTCCGTTACTATTGTTTTAATATATAGTACGGCCAATAGAACTGTTTCAAACAGACTTTTCTACGAGCAATAAATATCCTCCAAGTACAAGAAACTAGGTCATAGACGTGACTAATGTTAATTATATCTTCAGAGCCAAGTGTCTGTATTTACTTTAATTACAGTAGTTAATTTAATAAAATGATATTATACTATTAAACATACTTTATTATATTGGTATAATTAAACTGTAAAGTCGTAAGTATATATATATATATATATATATATATATATATATATATATATATATATATATATATATATGTCACACGGAAAAGTAACGATTTCAAAGATATCGATGCAATAAGGTTCCTTAAAATATCCTTAGGATTTGTTCGTTTATTCCGTCCTTTTTAAGAACATGATATTGTTACAAGGTGGTCACCTTCCGGTTTTTCACCTATGAGGTCTTGCACAACTTTGTGAACCTTCCTCTTACCTCTTACGATCACAAACTTTTTTCATACGGTCAGAGCTTATGTCGCTATCTTTTTCCAATTTAATCAATTTACTTCCTCCAAAGACTTTAATACTAGTCTAGAAACCACGAAAATGCAGTGTTATAGGGGATCGTGCCGCAGTCGTTTATCTCCCCTAACATGGCGCACACATTAAGCATGAGAGTTTGACTACGTCACCCTAACGATATTTTTGGCGTCCCTATAAGTTTTCTGGCACTATCCGGACAATTAGTGGTATGCATTTCATATCTGGCATGAGCTAGCACAAAACGTGACGTTATTACAGTGAGGATATAGGCAACGACGGCGAATGACTATTTGTTACAAAGCACCATCTGTATTATATATTTATATGCTTTTAAAACAATTTATTTAAGGTAAAGGCAGTTGTAAACCGTTTCAAAACACAAAGTTTCTAATTTTACGAGAATTTACTCTTCTGTTTTCAATATTTCTCTTCATACACCTGAACAGTGGTATTTAGCTAGGAATTATATGGTTTGCATAACGCTAAAACGTTTTAAATTAATTGATAACAAATGATTTCATACGAAAGTTGTTTTTATGTGATAGATTTTGTCATAGAACATGTTTCAACACGTAATACGTGTTATTTCATTTATTAAGGCTATTACATTATTGAGGTATTATGTCATTCTTCAATATTTGTTATAATATAATAAATACACTATTTTATTTTTATAAAATGTTACTGCAGTTATTTTTATATAACGATAATGGTTTGTATATTTCTATTTCCTGTGGGTTTCACTTCTGTCTGTCAGTTCTAAATCACAACGGTTTTTTGACTTATTCAAAATTAATGTCATTTATTGGTGAGTCTGGATTAGCAACGTTCTTTTCAAGAGCTTGGGATAATCCTAAAGTTGCTTAATTATTTATTTTGTGTGAAGCCTTATCTTTCTTTGGATATTTAAATTTTCGCATTTAATTAAAAAGTTAATTTTATGATCACGACTATAAAATAAAAACAAACCGCTTTGGATTAAAATCCGTCAAGCTATTTCGACGACAAGATTTTGGCATCGCTCACTGCATACATCTTGTTTCATTTACTAGCAGTATTTATTGAAAGCGAAGCAAGGATTGGGGTTGACAGTGACGTGGCATCCCGTTGCGTCCTACCGTTGGAATTACCATTCCCAGTAGCCTCAACAGTTACAAGTATGCTGTGCTTGGCGTGCACACAATGTTTTACGTCTTCGAGTTGAAGAAGGCAGATTTATTGGAAGCGAAGCAAGGACTGTGGTTGGCATTGACGTGTGCATCCCGTTAGCGTCCTACCGTTGGAATTACCATTCCCAGTAGCCTCAACAGTTACAAGTATGCTGTGCTTGGCGTGCACACAATGTTTTACGTCTTCGAGTTGAAGAAGGGAGATTTATTGGAAGCGAAGCAAGGACTGTGGTTGGCAGTGACGTGTGCATCCCGTTAGCGTCCTACCGTTGGAATTACCATTCCAGTAGCCTCAACAGTTACAAGTATGCTGTGCTCGTCGTGCAAACAATGTTTTACGTCTTCGAGTTGAAGAAAGGAGATTTATTGGAAGCGAAGCAAGGACTGTGGTTGACAGTGACGTGTGCATCCCGTTGCGTCCTACCGTTGGAGTTACCATTCAGTAGCCGCAAAACATACAAGCATGCTGTACTTGGCTTGCATACAATATTACCCTCATCGAGTGAAGAAGGGAGATTTAATGGAATCGAAGCAAGGACTGTGGTTGGCATTGACGTGTGCATCTCGTTGCGTCCTACGGTTGGAGTTACCATTACAGTAGCCGCAAAACTTACAAGCATGCTGTGCTTGGCGTGCACACAATGTTCTACGTCTTCTAGTTGAAGAAGGGAGATTTATTGCTTGCACGGGTAAAGGGTGAGAGGCATAACACTATGTTGTAATACGACCCATAAATGTCGAACAAGGCACCTTTACGTGTAACCTAAACATTTATCAAAGCAAAATAATACAGGCGGCGAAACAGAACTATGCTACGTGTCTGGATCAAAACAATTATCTCGCCCTGAGCTATTGTTAAATGCAAGACCAATATTGTGGCTGGTTTATCTGCTAGATTTGTATAGGAAAATAGAATATACACAATGGTATAAGGAGGCCATTCATTATATAAACTAAGGCTATTTACTTACAGAAGGCAACAAAATAGCAACCATGATGACTATTCAAGAATTGTTTGCATTTTTCGCAACCCATTTTATTGAAAACGTGCTATACTAAATATAAAGAAGAAGAGCGAACGAAGATGCTAAGTTTAATCCTTGAGGAATTCAATGAAAACAAAAATTAGTTTTCTACAACAAAATTTTTGTTTTCAATTATTCTCTGATATTTTTTCAAATAATATAAGACACTTGAATATTTTATAATTTTACAAGTATGCTAAACATATTTGTATAAGAGTATCGATTGTTTTTCTAAAACCTGATCGTAGCACTTCTCCAGTACAACATTTTATATCGTACAATATGTAAATGCACAGAATTCCTGAATCAAAAATTGGAATGCTGATTAAGAGATATTTTCGCTAGTTACTATTGGTTTTACGTATTTTAGTAAATATTTGCCGCAATAATAGTGTCACGTGATTGGTTAGTATGCCATTATTTCGAAATAATAGTCACTAATAGGGAACGTCGAGTGATAAATTGGATGTAGTTGTTTATCCAGTAGAACATCTTTCCTCCCCTAACACTAAATTTACTTTTCAATCGGACGCCATTTAAACTTTTCCCTATGTATTGTTTACTTCAAATAATATTTTCCAAAACTTTTGCTATTGCTTGTGAGGAAATGAGCATAAAGGCTAGCAAAATATCGCTAAATCGATCCAACATTTGCATGAATACAATTTTAATTTAGTGTTGTTGGAAGCAGGATTACCCGGCACTAATATCATCTCCATACAAATCATTAGCTATTTAATCCCATACTCGTCTCATTTGTTCAACGTTTCAATTAAAATTAAATGAAATATTAATGATGTATATAATTGTTTTACTTTTAATTTACAATAATTATAAATCAGTTTAATATTGAAACAGACTTTAGACAATTTGTATATTCAACATTAAATTTAATTTGAAAATGAAATATAAAATTCTCATGACCAAATAGGTTCGCTGGTAGGATAGGTTCGTTAGGTTTGAGTATTTTTGGTTTGTGTAAGGGGTACTTAAAGTCTAACGGAAGCAAAGAGAGAAAAAGGGAAAGGCAGAGAAAAGAATGTGGAGTTATCTCTTAATATTGCACGATTAGGTTAAGAGAAAAAAGGAAAGGCAGAGAAAATAATGTGGAGTTATCTCATAGTATTAAACGATTAGGCTAAGATAAAAAGGAAGAGGTAGAGAAAAAATGTGGAGTTATCTCTTAATGTTTCACGATTAGGTTAGGAGAAAAAAGGAAATGCAGAGAAAATAATGTGGAGTTATCTCATAATATTAAACGATTAGGCTAAGATAAAAAGGGAGAGGTAGAGAAAAGAATATGGAGTTATCTTTAGATATTGCACAGTTAGGCTAAGAGATAAAGGGAGAGACGGAGAAAAGAATGTGATATTACCTCTTAATATTTCACGATTAGGCTAAGAGAAAAAGAGAGAGGTAGAGAAAAGAATTTGGAATTACCTCCTAATATTGCTAAGAGAAATAGGGAGAGGCAGAGAAAAGAATGTGGAGTTATCTGTTTGTATTGCACGATTAGGCTAAAAGAAAAAGGGAGAGGCAGAGAAAAGAATGTGGAGTTATCTATTAGTATTGCACGATTAGGCTAAAAGAAAAAGGGAGAGGCAGAGAAAAGAATGTGGAGTTATCTGTTTGTATTGCACGATTAGGCTAAAAGAAAGAGGGAGAGGCAGAGAAAAGAATGTGGAGTTATCTGTTTGTATTGCACGATTAGGCTAAAAGAAAAAGGGAGAGGCAGAGAAAAGAATGTGGAGTTTTCTATTAGTATTGCACGATTAGGCTAAAAGAAAAAGGGAGAGGCAGAGAAAAGAAAGTGGAGTTTTCTATTAGTATTGCACGATTAGGCTAAAAGAAAAAGGGAGAGGCAGAGAAAAGAATGTGGAGTTATCTGTTTGTATGCACGATTAGGCTAAAAGAAAAAGGGAGAGGCAGAGAAAAGAATGTGGAGTTATCTATTAGTATTGCACGATTAGGCTAAAAGAAAAAGGGAGAGGCAGAGAAAAGAATGTGGAGTTATCTGTTTGTATTGCACGATTAGGCTAAAAGAAAAAGGGAGAGGCAGAGAAAAGAATGTGGAGTTTTCTATTAGTATTGCACGATTAGGCTAAAAGAAAAAGGGAGAGGCAGAGAAAAGAATGTGGAGTTTTCTATTAGTATTGCACGTTTAGGCTAAAAGAAAAAGGGAGAGGCAGAGAAAAGAATGTGGAGTTTTCTATTAGTATTGCACGATTAGGCTAAAAGAAAAAGGGAGAGGCAGAGAAAAGAATGTGGAGTTTTCTATTAGTATTGCACGATTAGGCTAAAAGAAAAAGGGAGAGGCAGAGAAAAGAATGTGGAGTTTTCTATTAGTATTGCACGTTTAGGCTAAAAGGAAAAGGGAGAGGCAGAGAAAAGAATGTGGAGTTTTCTATTAGTATTGCACGATTAGGCTAAAAGAAAAAGGGAGAGGCAGAGAAAAGAATGTGGAGTTTTCTATTAGTATTGCACGATTAGGCTAAAAGAAAAAGGGAGAGGCAGAGAAAAGAATGTGGAGTTTTCTATTAGTATTGCACGATTAGGCTAAAAGAAAAAGGGAGAGGCAGAGAAAAGAATGTGGAGTTTTCTATTAGTATTGCACGATTAGGCTAAAAGAAAAAGGGAGAGGCAGAGAAAAGAATTTGGAGTTTTCTATTAGTATTGCACGTTTAGGCTAAAAGAAAAAGGGAGAGGCAGAGAAAAGAATGTGGAGTTTTCTATTAGTATTGCACGATTAGGCTAAAAGAAAAAGGGAGAGGCAGAGAAAAGAATGTGGAGTTTTCTATTAGTATTGCACGATTAGGCTAAAAGAAAAAGGGAGAGGCAGAGAAAAGAATGTGGAGTTTTCTATTAGTATTGCACGATTAGGCTAAAAGAAAAAGGGAGAGGCAGAGAAAAGAATGTGGAGTTTTCTATTAGTATTGCACGATTAGGCTAAAAGAAAAAGGGAGAGGCAGAGAAAAGAATGTGGAGTTTTCTATTAGTATTGCACGTTTAGGCTAATGTGGTATATTACCATTTTTTATTGTAATGTTAAAAGTGCAAGAAAAATCAAGATAATTTAAAATCTTTCCTTTCCGAATAATATTTAACTTGCATTGAAATTACAGAAGAATGGGAGTAAATAATTTCACTCACCGTTCATATTCAAATACATTTTATGAAAACTTTAGTAGATCCCACTTTGTGTTCGAATATTGATTCATTATTTCTCTTACTATTTTGCCGCTTAGTATTATTATTCCGTAATATATATATAAATATATATATATATATATATATTAGGATTAAATAATATACACTAATTACAGGAATAATTTATTGAATAATACACTCAAAGCTTTTCGTTGGTTGACATTACCAACATCCTCAGGAATTACAATACTAAGGCTTAGTATTGTAATTCCTGAGGATGTTGGTAATGTCAACCAACGAAAAGCTTTGAGTGTATTATTCAATAATTTATTCCTGTAATTAGTGTATATTATTTAATCTTAAAAATATTTCTAACAGGAAAACATATTTGATATTCTATATATATATATATATATATATATATATATATATATATATATATATATATACAAAAATAATATTAATTTTAAATATATAATGTAATTAACGAAAATGACATTTTTATTTGTTAACCCAAGTAGGAATTTACTTTATTATTATTACTTGTTTTAATCACAACATAAGTGCGTGATAAATAAATTAAGTACTTCAAAATTTTGTAAACTTTTACTACTGTAAAACTCTCATAAAAGTGACGCAAAAAATTACGATATAATTACATTCCAAGTATCGAGATAAATATTATGTTCATGGTTTTAATAATTTACCTTCAACTGTCGCAGTGTTTACACGGAAAATATTGAACCACTTTGTTCTATAAATATCCGCCTACGTGATAAATTTTGTCCATGGTTTTTCAGCCTAAATCACAATTTCGAAAGCTAAGAGCAGAACAAGAACCCTGGCACTTAACGAGACGCGGTGGATTTGTTCTCAGCTGTCTTCAGTTCTAAGGTTCTCAGGCAAAGTGCAATTAATTGTAGTTACAAACACGGCTTCTCTAGTCTGGAGTGGATTTATTCGTGGCAGGGTAGCTCTGTGCTTTGTTCTTGCCTCGTGAATGTATTTTTAAATGTATTTACTACTCGATTGTACATTGAAAATATAGATAATTATATTATCCTAAAAACGTGTTTGCATATAACTTGATGTACTTCTCTTTATATATATATATATATATATATATATATATATATATATATATATATATATATGTTTATATAAATTTAATATTAAAATACGTTACCAATATTATATAGGCCTACTATTCGATATATCTTTTCTTATTTAAACAAATTTTGTTTTAGCACATTGCAAATAAAAGAAAAGGTTTTTGTTTATATTGTGTCGATGTAAAATTGCTCTAACAATTGCATCTTCACTTTCTAAATAAACGTGCAACCCCCGCCCCCCAGACAAACCGAAATTGTTATTAAAATAAAAATTATATTAATTTTTACCATATTATTGAAAACCTATACACTTTGTTGACTTGTCTATAGCTTGAATTGTTTCCCCTAAGAGCTAAAATATTTATTGCAAATTTGTAATAAGTAATTGAGCCGGATTGTCCGTAGTAAGGTTAATTAGTAACTGTACACAGACGCACAATTATTTATAAAAATTTATTTTCGACTGTTCTCAATGAGTTATGTCGTCATCCTGAACAGTAATATCATCACAAGAATAAAGGGGACATCTACAACCAGTGATTGCAATGAATGCAATGTTAGCCGTAGTTTACATTGTGTATTTGTATCACTGATGATGACGACATTTGACATCAAAACGCGTATGAGTATTAAGTGTTTACAATTGTTATTTATTGTATATTTGTCTATTTTAGAAATAAAACGATTGGTTTGCGAGGTGAAAATTTAATAATTTAGCGGTGACGTTTTGCTAATGTTACCATCTTCAGGGCTTTCTGTAACTGTATTTTAGCTCTTTTATATTCACTCATTTATAAAAGAGACTTTTATCTTTCAGTCTGATTTTAGGTCAGACTGCCTAGTGAAACTAAATTTAGTCTGTACCAACTAGTGCCCCGTATAAGTTTATACCTGAATGACAATCAGACTAGAACGACTTAGATTCATGGTGTTTATAGTTCCGAATGGCGCAAGCTTGACAGCACGTCTCCAAACACTATAAGTGGATTTACAGGCTACTTGGGTAGTCCTCACTGGACAAAGCACCTAACGGATGACACAAAGGACTCGTTACAGTGTGGGAGAATCTGTGAACGAAAAAACGTTTTAAGTCTAAGATAAATGGGTTTTCTAGTTTTCTGTTACATTTCATGATGTAGCAAAAAGAGCTAGTCTACCTTGTTCAATGACCTCTGGACAGCTTCTAGGTAAATGATTTCTGGGCTGCTTCTAGATAAATGGCATCTGTACATCTTATAGATAAATGACCTCTGTATTTCTTCTAAATAAATTAGCTCTTTACTGCTTCTAAAAAAATGCCCTCCGTACTGCTTCTAGATAAATGACCTCTCAACTGCTTCTAGTTAAATGACCTATGTACTGCTTCTAGATAAGTGACCTCTTTACTGCTTCTAAAACGACCTCTGTACTACTTCTAGATAAATTACCTTTCTACTGATTTTAGATAAACGACCTCTTACTTCTTCTAGATAAATGACCTCGGTAGTGCTTCTAGACAAATGAGCTCTGGAGTGCTTCTAGATAAATGACCTCTGTACTGCTTCTAGATGAATGACCTCTGTATTACTTCTAGACAACTGATCTCTGTACTGCTTCTAGATAAATGAAATCTTGAATTTTTTTTTAATAAGTTACCTCTCTACTGCTTCTAGATAAATGACCTCTGTACTGCTTCTAGATAAATGACCTCTGTACTGCTTTTAAATAAACGTCCTCTGGAGTGCTTCTAGGTAAAGAAGTGATTATAAAAGAGTTATAATGCAGTTACAGAAAGGGTTGAAGTTTGTAAGGAATATGTTGTCGAAACGTCGCCACTAAAATAATAAAAGACAATATTTGATTCACAAACCAGTCGTTTTATTTCTACAAAATTTAAACCTTGCGAGTGTGATATTAAAACTATTTATTTATTAAACTATTAAATGTGTTGCCATTTTTCCTCAATCCAGAGTTCGTATTTTTATAACATTTAAGTTTTAGGTACTAATATGGCAATCACATTCAAATACCTGTAGAAACAATTACTAAAAAATTCTGTTCTTTAATGTCCTAAAAGAGAAATGAAAGTATGAATTTTCATAGTATAATTAAAAATGGTATAGTACACCGTCTTTTATCAATGTTTATTATTTTTATCTTAAATTCAGATCAATCAGTTTAAATAATTGCTGACTAAAAATGTGGAAAAAATGTTACAGAATAAATATAGGAAATGACTGAAAATCTGGGATGTAGAAAAGGCTGATGGTGTACGTGAACTCATCGAAATAGAATGGGTGTGGCGAACACGTCACTTTCGTCAATGATGGACCAACACTCATGTCTTATCCTTGTTAGGCTACCATTGATGAAGGCGACACGTTCGCCGAAACTAGTCTGATTAAATTAGTGTTTAGTGAGGTATTGAGTATACTCTTTTAGTAATATCCTATGATTTGGCGCATTTAAAAGTTAGTATTACAGAAGGTACAAGACAGTTATAAGTTGCACGAAAAAGCAGGACAGTTTTAGTTGCAAGAAAAGGCAAAACAGTTATTGGTTGCAAGAACAGCAGGACAGTTTTAGTTGCAAGAAAAGGCAAGACAGTAATTAGTTGCAAGAAAAGGCAAGACAGTTATTGGTTGCAAGAAAAGGCAAGACAGTTATTGGTTGCAAGAAAAGACAAGACAGTTATGTATTGCAAGAAAAGGAAAAACAGTTATTGATTGCAAGAAAAGGCAAGACAGACATTGGTTGCAAGAAAAGGAAAAACAGTTATTGATTGCAAGAAAAAGCAAGACAGTTATTGGTTGCAAGAAAAGGCAAATCAGTTATTGGTTGCAAGAAAAGGCTTTCCATGAGTTTCATATTTGATTAAAAGCCTTTAAAAAATAATTTTAAAAGAAATAATAACAAATTTACTTTTCGTAAATTTGTATTTTAATGTTAATTGCTCATGTAATGTTTGGGTTGTGGAGCAGCAATAAGTGGTCGCAGATAGTGGAATGCGACTAAAAGCCATCAAATAAATGTGGGTTCGTTAATTTGACCCGTCCTCGTCGCTACGCTCTAGTTCTTATGGACAATACAATGAAACCCCGTGGCGAATACGAGCGACTGGTCTATTCACAATAGGCGCCGTATTTACGCTTTCAACTTGGCCCCTGAACCACCGCTCTGCCCAGTGCTTTATCCCGTACTACTCAACTACTTCCCGCTTCCCAAACCTAACTCTTCCTGTTACATAACTATCTTACATCCGCATTGTACCGCATTATATACTACGGGTTTTCCCATGTATGTATACATAGAGGTAATCCATATTATTTATAGGTCAATGTACATACTTCTTTTTTACTCTAACACCTGTTTTATTTACCCGATTCCTTCATCCTAGGGATATAGGAGGTATTACTTTAATTAAACACACTCGGGTACGCTACTACATTATCTTTATTTGTACACATATATTGCGTCATTAGGGTCAGACAAGGAGATGTCCGTCACTTAACTGCCTATATTTACCCGTGGCAACTTTATCATGCCTAGCCAGACTATGAAGGGTTTTTCAGCTTCTAATTACCGGATGTGACTCCTCACTTCTGACTTACCTAACCTATTCTAACCTAACCTAACCTAACCTAACCAATAGCACGTTCATCTAGTCTATTTACTATTTGGAAAGGCTTATTCAGTACTCAATTATTTACAAACACGTTATATATAATGTTCTAATTTACAATTGATTGTTCCCATTGACAATTGAAGATATCTGTGGAACACAGTTACAGTAAGAAAGCACGGATGCATAGTTTAGAAATCTCCTGACAGCGACGTCAGACGCTATATATATATATATCATCATTGTATCGTATTAAATACTATGGTTTTCCCAAATAGGTATACATAGAGCGATTAGAGTAACGAAGTGCATACAGATTCCGATTCACTGCGTACTTACTATAACAGCTGTTTTAGTTCCTTCACTTCTTTAATTCCTTTAACAAATACAGATACGTCACTAAGTTATCCTTTAGTATCAAGGTATTGCAACCTATGTGCTATCGTGCGGGCTAGACGCAGGCATTTCTGTAAATTTGACTATTTATATAAACCCGCGGGGCTCTTTTTGTGACTCTTTCTTAATGGAGCGTTTATGAGTTGAAAAGGGCCGGATTTGAGTCCCCATTTCTTACGGCTTCTATGCTCTATTGCCTCTATCACATTTACCTAGCCATTTTAGGCAAGTAGCAAAAGGCAAATTTATGTTAACACTGAAATATTTATAAACTCATTATATATATTCTAATTTACAATTGAATATTTCCAGTGCTCATATGACTACATGTCAGATGTTTTCTTCAGGTTGACGGTGAGATCACCACTAAAGACTTGAACCATTATTTAATTTGCTACTTTAAAATAATTGCCCTAATAAATAACAGTGTTTCAGCTAACGGAAAATGCTTTCACCGTGTTCTATATAAGTACAAGTTTTGCTTACACATTCTTTGATTGGCTAGTTTTATCATAAAATACTTATAAACATTGTTTGTTATTACTATTAGTTACTTGAGTCGATTTCAAATCAACAAAAAGAAGACAAATGAAGTTTTGACAATAATTGACAGTTTTTACAATAAATCTGCAGGTCCGGGAGCTACTTAGGTCCTACTTAGATTCTGATTTGAATCACAGATGCTCCAAAGTAGAATAAAGCTTTTTTTAAATTGCTTCTGTTAGTTCACATTCTCCTATTTTGAAAAATGTTCAATCATTAGTAATTTTTTTTTATCCATCCGCTCAATTTCAATTAATTTTTGTGTTAAATTGTAGTGGCGTCAATACAGTTTTTAACAAATATTATTTCTATAGTTAAATAAATTAAATAATTTTAGTTGTATATGGGAGACGGCTCTTCACAAAAGGGGTAAGGTATGCAATACAGTTACTTCATTCAATTTGGCTTAAAACAAGGATAACATATGATTTAATAAAACAGCTGTTTTATGTTATAGGTTATGTAGTAGAACAGCTGTTTTAAATTATGCGTAATGTTACATTAGTTAACGGAACATATTTACACTTTGGAAAAAAGCAAGACTAGACAAGACAAAGATAAATAAGCTTCAACTCCACTATGTAAAGATTATACTGGAACATAATTAATACAAGAAACCCGAGAAGCATGGGGATTCAGCACAAAACAAAGCACAGAATGGCACTCAGTGAAGCTTCCCGACTGATTTGAATGCTTTTTTTGAAGAGTTTCGTTACTAGATGTTTTAATAGAATCGGTTTAATATAGTGATTATTAAACACTATAACAATTCTGTATTATATATAAAGAATTTACGGAATAAAAATTGTATTAACCAATTTAATTAAAAATTTTCTTAAAAACAATTAATCGCGGCTAAACGGGTTTCTTTACAAAATGAATTGAAATTAAATATTTTCAAAATTATGAGAATATAAACTCATTTTAATTAATTTGAATAAATTGTAGTAAAATAATCGAAATATAAATTAATATATCTATAAACTGATAACAAATATTACATAGTAACATTTCAACCTAAGAAAGTACAATAAATTAGTGATCATAACCTACGTGTTATAACAGCTGTTTTAGAAGATAACCTATAATATAAAATCAGCTGTTGTATGAAATCATATGTTATTACGTAATTTAAGCTAATAAGAAGAACATCAGGTGATCGTTTAGAGGGTTTTTATCTCATGCAAAACATTTCTCCCGTGTCGGACATATTGTCATACCCTGTGATTAAAAAGTATTCACATGAGAAACAAAATATTTTAAAAACACATTTTTCAACAAGAATGATATTTTGTTTTGCAGAATATAGCCTTGCCATCTATAGCATCTCATTTCGAAATATCCGAAACTTATACTCACCGATGCTACAACAGAATCAACTGTGAGTAAAAGGAATGATTTTTTTTTAAAATTTTGGATTTACATTGAAATGATGTAAAAGCTTGATGCATCATTTAACAAATAACAAACAAATGCCAGTTTGTTTAAGCAATTTCAGGGATTACAGATGTCATCGTGATGTAGATGAGCTTTTATCTGTGTCCAACAGGTATCACAGCCAAGACTTGTCGGAACGCTTAAGGATTATGTATGTATACAGCTTTTAATTTACTTAGAAAATTCAAAAAGCTATATGATCCCATTTTAAATTTTACATATGGCGTTTTAAATATAGCGGACACATCGGAATATTATAATAACATAGCTAAAACATCCCCTTCTCTTGTCAGGGTTCATATAATGCGAGCAATCTTGGTTAGGTGCACTCTATTAACCAAAGAGAATGTAATTACACCCCGTCACAGGCAAAGCTAATCTAGTTAGAGCGGATTTATTGTGCACCCTAACCTGAATGTTTGTAATTAATATTTGCGTCTAGCCTTCTTGCTGTTGCACTTTAACGGTTCTTTGTTACATTTCCTTTCTCTCTGATTTTATTATTTACTCTATGTTTTATACCTAGTAAACGTTAATGTAGGGTGATGATAAAGGATGTTCCCAAAACGTTTTACAGCGCTGACGCAACAGCAACTGTCCGCTTACGTCACACGAAATGATTGTTTGTTACACCTATTTAAAGTTTGAAGGTCGAGCAAGACACTGATATCATATTTATCTACCCTGATCATACAAAGTACCAATATAATTGATGACGTAAAGAGTCAGGTAGTTCAAGATTGCGTGTAATTTTGTAAAGAAATTAAATGTGAAAAATGCATCAATTATTTTAGAAAACTGTCATTAGATTACCGGCGTGCTTAAAGAGGCTAATGGCGTGTTTAGTGAGGCTAATGGTGTGTTTAGCGAGGCAAATGGCGTGTTTAGAGAGGCTAATGGCGTGTTTAGAGAGGCTAATGGCGTCTTTAGAGAGGCTAATGGCGTGTTTAGATATGCTAATGGCGTGTTTAGAGAGGCTAGTGGCGTGTTTAGAGAGGCTAATGGCGTGTTTAGAGAGGCTAATGGCGTGTTTAGAGAGGCTAATGGCGTGTTTAGAGAGGCTAATGGCGTGCTTAGAGAGGCTAATGGCGTGTTTAGAGAGGCTAATGGCGTGTTTAGAGAGGCTAATGGCGTGTTTAGAGAGGCTTATGGCGTGTTTAGAGAGGCTTATGGCGTGTTTAGAGAGGCTAATGGCGTGTTTAGAAAGGCTAATGGCGTGTTTAGAGAGGCTAATAGCGTGTTTAGAGAGGCTAATGGCGTGTTTAGAGAGGCTAATGGCGTGTTTAGAGAGGCTAATGGCGTGTTTAGAGAGGCTAATGGCGGGTTTAGAGAGGCTAATGGCGTGTTTAGAGAGGCTAATGGCGTGTTTAGAGAGGCTAATGGCGCGTTTAGAGAGGCTAATGGCGCGTTTAGAGAGGCTAATAGCGTGTTTAGAGAGGCTAATGGCGTGTTGGTAGACAAAACATAGAATACAGATTCAGTTAAAGATAACGTAACTCATTTGCGACAAATCAGTTCAAACCAGTTTCAATTTGTTATGTAAATGCTGAACCATAACAAAGCAATTAACCTAAACGTTAGCCGAAGAATAGAAAATAATGAGAAAGCTTATCATAAATGGGAAATTGGATAGCTTATAAGAAATTACGTTTTTAAATATTAAGGAACACGCATCTTCTATGAGATAGTTATGGGTGAGGCCCTCTATGAGGTAACCAGACCAACTAAGAAGCAGTCAGTCACACAGACATGTGAATATACAGTAAAAAGGTGACAGGGAGATGCAATATGAGTCAGACAGTCACTCAATATAGCGGACGGACATTAAAAGTCAGATGGGAGCACTGTGAATCAGGCAAAAGTATGTGAGATAAAGAGACAAACTATGAGGTAGAGAGATAAACTATGTAGTAGGCAGACTCATTGTGAGAAAGAAGAAAACGTAATGTAAGATAGACAGACACACATTAAAGTCAGATGGGAGCACTGTGAAGCAGGCGAAAGTATGTGAGATAAAGAGACAAACTATGAGGTAGAGAGGTAAACTATGTAGTAGGCAGACTCATTGTGAGAAAGAAGAAAACGTAATGTAAGATAGACAGACACACATTAAAGTCAGATGGGAGCACTATGAAGCAGGAAGAAAGTATGTGAGATAAAGAGACAAACTATGAGGTAGAGAGATAAACTATGTAGTAGGCAGACTCATTGTGAGAAAGAAGAAAACGTAATATAAGATAGACACATTATAAAGTGGACAAACACACTATGACGGGGACAGACATACCATGAAGCGGTCTGTCACACCTTAAGGCAGATGGGAGCACTAGAAGGCAGGAAGATGCACTATGAAGGGGAGGGTCTCGGTATCTGACAGGAAGTTAAAATATCGAAGAAACCTCATAATATAATATGTTTTTGCCTTGGAAAAGAAGCTTAGTTCTCACAATGACAAATGGACGGATGATCGAACACAAAATGGGAAGCTGGACGTCAAGAAGGGATTTACTTTAAAAATGGCGATAAACCAGGAATGAAGGGAGAATAGCAGAACCCGTTCTTCACTATATTGGCTCAATAAGTAAAAAAGTGGATTTTTTACTGTTTAAAATAATTGTTTGAGTCTATAAAGAGAAACAGTTTTTGGTAATTACCTGAACATTTCTCAAGAATAGTTTTACTTCCACAGATTATGCAAGAAATAATACAAACAAAACAAAGAACACGGGTATATTTAAACACAGTGGAAATATTGGTACAAATCTACAACCACGATGCTTAGAACTATATATATATTAGTTTTTGCATGGTTTGGAAACTTATATTAAACAGTAATCTGATTAATCAGCAAACGTAAAATGTATTTACTCATCTGATTATTAAGGCATTGCAACTAATAACTCGCATTGCTATTAATGTCCTAAACTTGCCTTTACACCGACATTTCTGAAACAATCTCAGTATCAAGCTAAGCAAACGAACCTCCCTCCCACTGCTCACATAGTTTGCACTGCACAGTCCTGATTGCTTCTACCTCATTCTTTATACAGCAATAACCTCTAAGCTAAAATAAAATAATACAATTTTAACATGTTACATAAAAAATGCAATATATGTTTTTTCATAAGCTTTTGTGCAACCAAAACGTGGGCGTTTTTTATAAAATCATTAGAACTTCCATCTGCCACAGCATCCAACATTAATTATTTATAATTATTGTATTTTACCATAATTTAATCATAGTGAGATTCAATCAATATTTTGTCCTAATTAATGTAAATAAATATTGTTTTAAATAATGTATACAAATACTTATTACACTTTTACTATCACTTGCGATCAGACTTTTTGTTAAATAAAAATTGTTATTTGTTAACTTACACTTGGAGATGACGTTTTCGTCTTACGAATTCTTCGGTCTCCTTGGAGCCAGGACATATTATCATAGCATCTTGATGGTGGATCTACTTAACATAAGGTTCTAATTTTGAAACCCTTATTAATGATTAATTAATTTAATTATTATTTCTTAAATAATGTAAGTTGAACGTTTGTACACCCCCTTCGTACCACCGAAATGAAAATGCCGTATATTTCGATATATTCAACTAAACATTCCCCTTTTCGATGTAAAAGCCCCCCTAATAAAACAAAGGAAGCAACATCACACAATAACGCTGTCTACATTAGTTAGTTTATGTTGTAAATGTAATGTTTATAAAGTAATTATAGGTTACAATTATTTTATTTACTTCGAGAGTTTAGCGTAGATTAAAATTATAGCTTTCTGACAGATATTACTTTTTCAGGTAAACCTTTGTGCCAGCCGTAACAATATGTAGCTTGTTTCACTGCATTAGGTAAGCAATTATTACCTTTACTTCAATACAAATATATGCATAAAGCGGTACCTAGGGTGAAGTATTCTTTCTATATAGGGGTTAATTAAAGGGTTTCACAGCTACGGAGGTTTAAAATAATACTGACTAGAGCAATGGGCTTTTGTGCGAGTAAGTAAAAGTATAACACAAGTTCCAAAATATCGGTGCATATTGTGGGGAGTTTGACACATGCGTGAAACACATGAGTTTGACAGCGGGTGAAACATGTAATAACAAATGAGAGTATGTAATGCAAAATAAACAGTTATTTGGTCTAAATAATTTTCATTTTTAATTGTCTTTTTTGTTTTCTTTGATATTAAACAAAAAAACACAGTGTGCAAATTTTAGTCAGAAGTCGTCATCAACTCTATAAATGTTACAGACACGTTAATAGCAAGTCTAGCATTTACATACTAAGTCCTCAAATTGTTATATATATATATATATATATATATATATATATATATATTTATGATGTGAACAATTGTGTTACACAGAAAGTATTAAGAAGTATTATAACGTTATATATAATTTTTTCATATAAATTTTGAAAAATCTTCTAAAGAAATTAGATAGAAAATCAAAATGTTAACATAAATAATTATTTTTAGAAATATGTTACCTTCTCTTTTAAATAATGATTAGTCCAAAGATCTCGAATCAAATAATAAACAAATTTATTTTGAAAATTCCATGTTAAACGTTTCGGGATATAAACAACATCCTTTTCAGGGATATTTATCTAACAAAATTATAATACTAAAAGAGGAATATTATATTAAAATTATACATCCCCAATAATAACTATAAATTTACCTTATAGTTATATTAAAGTTATTTGGCAAATGTTATTCCTTCTGTATGAATTTTACCGTGTACCTGATGAGGACATTGTTTTGATGTCGACACATTTGACAATGAATTTTCAATTTTAATTTGTAACTTGATCTACACCTTTCTAATAATATTTATCAGTTTTTAAAAAAATGTGAGTCTGTAATATCGTACTACAAAATGTATTTAAATGTATTACTTTCACAATTATAAATATAAATTAAATAACATAATTATATAAGATCTTTCTTGTGAGAGTTTTGACTCGGCAGCCAATCACTGTAACATGACTGAGTATTTTACACTAGACATTGTATTTATAACTCTGAAATATTTCTTTTTTCTTAGAAAAATCAGAAACTGTATGTGTTAGTGTATTTTAAAGTTTGACTCTTAAAGCCTTGCCAATCGACTTGGCCAATATCCACTAAAAAGATTAGTTTTGTAAACAACAAAATATTTTTATATGCATATTCTATTTTATGTATTAACTTTATAAATATGTTTTTGTATTGCCAATCTATAATTGTTATTGTTCGAAATTCATTTCATCACTCTCATTCAGTTTTCCTTTATAAATTTTCCAAAATTTGATTGGGTGATTTGGTGAAGCCCTAAACATACCTTTGTTTAAAAGTTACTGTTGAAGAAATGTAATTTCTCTCATAATGCAGCCCTTCATTGATATTTGCATCGCGTTCCTCAACCCATTACTCGCCCCCTTTACCTACTGTATGCACCCTCTGTACGCCCCTCATACTTGCGAATACAACAAAGGAATGTGTTGAATGCAAAATTACTTTTACAACACAATTTTCCAACAACAAAAGATTTCTGTTTCCTCCATTTGAACAGTTTCCCCGACGTGAAAAGGCACTTTACGGGAAAATGCTTTTGTTTCTAAGTCGACATTGCATACGGTGGGCAGCGTAGTATAGCTTCTACTTGGGCTGGATAGTTACCGTAAGGTTGGCGTGGAAAATATATGTTATACTAGTAAAGATGTCTACAGAGTCGATCGTTTACCTAGTTCTTTTACACTTAAGTAACAGTTCGTGTTAGTGAAACTATTGTTTCAATAATGCCTGCAATAGGTTCTGGAAATGCAATGCACTAAAGTCATATACAAGCAATATTCGAACTGGCTTGTGAGGGAAGGGTATAAACACAAGAATAAATAGGCTACGACTCACAATTATAAAAACTTTAATATCAGACACGTTTCAGTGACATTGTCATCATCCTCATTTATGCTAGACGTAATTTAAAAAAAATAGTTACTTTCAATTTCTTTAATTAAATTTAGATTCTGCAGAATCACTGAGGATGATGACATAATGTCATTACACTTTCTATAATTGTGAGACGTAACCTATTTATTCTTTGGTTTAAAGCCATATATACCTAAATTTACCTTTGGCTGTAACATTATCAGGTGATGAATATAAATGGTAAGTAAAGATAAGCTAAAGATTTGACATACATATACTATATGACCGTAAGCCATTCTTTGATGCAGTGAATCTTTGAAGGACGTGATGAAGGCTTTAACGCCTCCATTTACTGTATGTCATAGGTGAATCTTTAAAGTCGTTATTCTTTGAAGGACATGATCTGTGTCCTTTGGAAAAACTGCTGTATCGAAAGGTTTATTGCTTGGCCACGTTTATAGACGATCGTTCCACTACGAGACACGATCATACGTGCTTAGCACGTAATGCTCTGACAATATTCAAGCATCAACAATTAAAAGTTCCACCATTGCGGTGAATGATTCTCGTAAAAGGTGTTTTTTGTCACATTGAATTTGAAACGATAAACGTGTAAACATATCCTAAGATAGAGAGATATGTAGGAGCTATTTCTTTATAAGTATTTCAAAGGGTCTCATTGAACGCTCGTTCTTTTAAAAGTAATAAATTGTGATTTTAATGTTACTTTATTTAAAGGCTTATGAAGCCTTATTATACTGCGTATATTATAACCTATTAAGGATAGAAAAGGATTCTTTATATCAATTAGGTTCAAATATGGAATCATAGCTGGAGGTCATCGTGACTACATCGTGTGCTGCAACCCTTCACCACTTAAACTACCCTACAGAAGAGGATTCACACTCTGATGATGCAAAGACAATTAAAGCATATGGCCTACCACAAATTTTGATTCTATAGAGTTATAGAGGATAAGACACCGATCAATCATAGGTGACTACTTGTGATATTCGTTTGTAGAATCAACGATAAGGTATATTAGATGGCAGAATTAGTTGGGACTAACTCAGGGCAGCATCTTCTGTAATGGGTAAAGCGCTTGGCTCATCATGTAATTTCTTAAAAGGGAGTAATTAAATTTACTCACGCGCGGAGTTTACGGCGTCGTAAAAAGGGCTCCAGTAGGACAGGTTAAATACATTGTATCATCACTTCCTTCAAGAGAATTTAATGCCTTAACGTACTTGTCAGCTACAACGCACGGCAGGTGGGGAAAAGTTCTTTATTCCCATCTTTTGAAAATGAAAAAAAGTTTTAAGAAATATAAATATCTGTTTTTTTAAATGTTTCGAGATTTTCGTTTTATTTCTCTTTAGTTTTTTAATTAGTCGAGCGGAATGACTTAATCTTCCGCTAAATTTATCCAAATATTTTGGTCTTAATGTGCTCCGTTTCAGTGTAGTTCTTCAACACGCCTCCCACTTTCTATTTACCTTTACTGAACTCCTTATTTCCTTCTCATCTACAACCTATATTCATTTAGTTTTAGTTATGTACTTCGTGGGGTAATCAGTTTAGTTGTTTACTTCTTCAGGTGTTCTTGTCTATCCCTTTGATATAGAACAATCTCTTTCAGTATGTCTTTTATGTTTCTACTTGTCGTTCTTCGCTCTAGTTAGACGAGTTGTTAAAGCCATCTGTCAGGGTGACTGTTTTTGCTTATGAAGGGAGGGAATGTGAATATATTTAGGAATAAGGTAGTGTCTTGAAGATGTTTGGTAGATGATAGCGAGACGGTCAGGGCATAGTGTGTAGGTAGATCTCTTCTTTATATTTGTCTCTATTGGTATCTACAATGTTTAAGTGTGTGTGTGTGTGTATGAGAGAGAGAGAGAAAGAGAAAAAGAGAGAGAGAGGGAGAAACCCACACAGAAAGAATATACTTTTTTCTGCATGTCTTTAAGAAAATCTTGTATTTTTATCTTACTGGAATCGTTGAGCATAGCCAAACGCTTGAGGGTTCTCTGAGAAAGAACTGAGTCAAAGATCGAGAGAACGCCAATATCGATCTGCAACTAGTTTAAAACTCCACTTAATATCTCCAGTTTTAATAAAAATCACCATCTCACTGACACAGCATTTTACCTCTTGGAATATAAAAAGAACTTGCCTTTCATCCGCGTTTTAGGCCTACCCATTAGTCGCTCTCGTTCTTTCCTTAGGGTGTCGCCCTGGGAACGCCCAAGGTTACGTTTTAGCGAAAAAAATTTGTTCCTCGTATCTCCCCCTTCATCGTCTTTCGTTCTTTGCTAAAACGAGTCTCATTTTTTCGTAACGTTTTTTTATCGTCAAGTTGTTATCTTTGAAAGTTCTACCATTTTACGTTACGAAGTTAAATCCCTTGTATTAGTGCTTAGAAAAAAAAGTTGTTGGAAATTTAACAAAAAAACTAATTATTTAACGAACTATTCATTTGCCAATTTTCGAGATATATTTGATTATGTAAAGTTTTTATTTTATAAAATAGTAGCAGAGAAACCGTTCTGCGTACGGGATTGACTTATATTTCTATTGTATTTATTTGGAATTTATTTTACTGTTATTATATTACAATAAATATATCAAACAATAAACGTACCGATATTAATCGATAAGACAATAGTCTTGAGAGAAGGAAAAGCTTATGCTTGTACCATGACATTTGTAAAGTATTACTAACCTAGAAGGATTTATTGGCATTGTAATAACTAAATAAATTTTACCTTTTAAAACTTTTATCAGGTGTAATAATTTTATTCATATTGGTTCTCCGTCTCTTTTTGTTAACACAAACACACACACTTACACATACACATTCACAAACACACACACACACATACCACACACACACACACACACACACACACACACACACACACACACACACACACACACACACACACACACACACACACACACACACACACACACACACACACACACACACACACACACACACACACACACACACACACACACACACACACACACACACACACACACACACACACACACACACCACACACACATACACACACACACACACACACACACACAAACACACACACTCACACACATACACACACACACATTCACACACAAACACAATACACATTATATATATATAGCTTTTTTTACCGATAACTTTACTTTGCTATTATTGGAGGTAAAAGTTTATTTAACCAGTATTTGTATAAAAGTTAGATGCTTGACAGTATTTCTCTTTATGTCTCCTCGTTACTTTGAAGGTAAACACAAACCGTGCATATGCTCCATGTCTAAAGCCAATGATAGCACTGTCGACTTTGTAGTCATGGCTTTAATGAACAGAAAGAAAAACGTCTCTTGATTACACCCAGCTCCTGCTCGAGCCAGCATTTCTTTGTGTTCGTTACTGACAAAGCATATGCAAATGTACTAGACATTCATCCTTAACAGCCATATTGTTCGTCAGAGGAACGTCTTGGCAAAGACTTGCTATTATGTAAGAAGAGATTTAAATAGACAAGTCATGCTTGTTTATCTCATGATCCATCTAGTTTTATATTCAGTGTCTTTGCCATTATTTCTCTCTTTATTTATTACTTTTTCCTTTTGAACTTTTTGTATATTATTTATATATTGTCAAATGAGTGTTGTTATTTCAGTAGTTTATTAACTATATTTTAAAGTAAACGTTGTTAATGGACCTGGAATTTACTAGTTGAAACTATTCAGCCATTATAAACTAAAGGTTTGGAAGATTTGGGAAAAACCCGTTTAATATTTACCGTTGTGATTACTAATAACAATCATAACATCGAAACCCCTTAAATTAATGTAAACCCTGATTGAACGAAACTCTTTGTACTAGGACTAGTAAATACATAGCAATAAAACTTTATATAACAGAAAATTAAATTTTCAGTGAATTTTGTTCTTCTGAGATAGTTTTAGAACCTCCATATTAGTTTGTGTTAAGTGTTTAAGAAGTTTGCGAAATTCTACGCTATGAAATTCCATGTCCTGTGTGACTACCTATTGGGGATTGGTTTTGTTTGGTCAGCTGCGGGTGTGATCTGTGGCGTTTCATTGTAGCCTAATAACAGATTATAATCCAAGACAATCTTCTTCGTCCGTTGATGTTCCCTTGGAGGATAAAATCCTAACTCCACAGTTTTTTGTTTTTTTATTAAATGAATTTAAAAGCTGCGGTTTATCCCTTAAACGTTTGCCTTTATTACGTCTGTTTTTAGGTTCAGAATGTTTATATTCAGATCCTAGAACAATGGGAAACTTTTTCTCTCCGTGTACAAGTGTACACATTAGAAAGCTTTTCTTCTTCTGATTTGACCTTGACTGCTGCGCGAAGCACAGAGTGAAAGCATAGATGATTTTATAACTACAGATTAAACAACAGATACAAAACAAACTTCAAAGTTTACATATCTCTCTGTTTTAATCTATAATTTTTCCAAAAAATAAAAACTTAGTAAAACGTTGACGCATTAGATTTATAGAGTTCTTAAGCATATTTACTTAAACACTGTCGTCAACCACATCGGCTTATAGTGAACAGTTTACAATAAGTTTAAATATTTATATACTGCACGCTCAAACGTTATGCCAAACGCTTCGTCTCTGAGGAGTTGCAATATTTACTAGGGCAGATTGTTAAACTAGCTCAAGACCCATTCATGGATTTGTCGTTACACCAAGCACAGGTTTTGGGCGAGGAAGGGTGGATCAGGTTGGTCAGGATTATATTGTTTCGTATGAGAGAAGGGGTTGATCACGTGTATATTATTATGTGTCCGTGATGTGACGTTTATATTATTGGGTGTGGGAGTAGGTTTGATTAGGTTTAAATATTTGTTATTGGTGGAAGGGCTTATAAGATTTATATTATTAGATGGGGGAGGAGGTCTTGATCAGGTTTATATTAATATGTTTGTGTGGTGTGATCGTACACGTTTATATTAATGGGTGTGGAGGAGTGTTGATTAGGTTTATGTTATTGATTGTGGGGAAAATGTATTGATATTTATATTATTTATTATAGGAGGAGGTTTGATTAAGATTATAATATTGACTGTATGATAAGGATTAATCATGTTTATATTATTGATTTTTGGAGGGCGGTTGATTAAAATTACATTATTGATTGTATAAATGTTGAGAAACAGCTAAGAGGGTTCCCTCGGGCCTTGAAACTAATATATTCTTATAGTTAGTAATATTTTCACAATTTAGCGGACAATATGCATCGAATTGATATAATATATTTTGAAACCAAGCGCTCTTGAAATAATTCGATTTCAATTCGTATATTGCCTATTTTTGGCTCGGGTTAAACAACTTCATTTTTAAAACAAGTTTATTTGTGTAACTTAAATTAAGTAGCAGATTTTATTACTAAACTAAAAACGATAAGTGGGGAGGAGGCAGACCTGAATCACTTAGAGGGAGCAGAACGCAACTTCTAATGCTAGAATTCGGGCACGGCGTTTAGTTCTCGTGGACGAGAGGGGAAGAGGTGGCTCCAACTTTTCACATTAGGTTCAAAATTAATGACTGAAACTTTTCGTAGAGTTCCCTCTGAGAATTAAATATATAGGGAATACTTTGGGATTTTAATGCGTGTGTTGAAAATGTTTCAGTTTGATAGTCTACTGTAATTGATCTACGCAATTGCTTAGAATTTGAAATCCCACCAAACTTGGCGTACATCTGTAACGGCCTTTAGTAATTTCCTTTACATGTTTAGTTGGTGGTTTATTACAAAATGTCCAAGATCTTACAAAATAAAACGGGAACTCTATTAAGCAACAGGCAAGACCTATTCTTGGGATTTGAGCGACATTAGAAACATTAATGTCAGAATATATATATATATATATATATATATATATATATATATATATATATATATAAATATAAAATACGTTTTCTTGTTTAATAATTTAAAACAACATAGGTTATTCAAATACAAGAATATTTATTTATATTATTTATAGGCCATGAAATAAAAAATATCACCAAATTATTTAAAAATACAAATATCAAAATTGCGTACAAAACTAATAACAAAATGATAAACATAATAAATAACAATAATAAAACAATTAAAATGCATGAAAAAGGTGGTGTTTATAAATTAGAATGCGGAAATTGTAATAAAGCTTATATAGGTCAAACCAAGAAAAAATTAAAAGAAAGATATAAAGAATATTTAAATACCTATATTAATCCAGAAATATATAAATCAAATTTCGCAAATCATTGTATTAATAATAAGCACCAATTTCCAAATATAGAAAATATGAGACTTATAAAAGAAATTAATAAGGGATTAAGAATGAATATATATGAAGCATTAAAAATATATAAACACAATAATAATAACAAATTAATAAAAGAACAACTACAAATACATTCTAAATTTGATACTATATTCAATGTCTATAATGTTACAGCAACAAAATAAATTTGGCAATTTGTATAAATTTAGCAACAATTCTATTTCTAATTAAACATATGTTTTAGGCCTATAGCTTACATTATTGTAATTTTCATTCCTGATGATGGATATAAAATAATAAATATTCTTGTATTTGAATAACTTATGTTATTTTAATATATATATATATATATATATATATATATATATATATGTACATAAAATAACATAATACATATTATAATATATATATATACACACATATATATATATATATCTATATATATATATATATATATATATATATATATATATATATATATAATATGTGTGTGTGTGCACGCGCCCGTGTGTTTTTTATTATATTTATGTAATGTAAACACTTTATTAGTTCTTGCAGTTTTTGTGTTTATAATCTTTAGGTTTATCTTATAATTACACTTTTGATATTAACTGGGCAAAAAACCAATTACTTTTGGTATCAGGTTGAAGTTTTTACTGTGACTTACAACACTGAATAATGCACTGACTTAGTGGGAAACGCGTCATTATAAAATGCCCAAAATCTTATAAAATAAAACGAAAATCCTATTTAACAAAAGGGAAAACCTATTGTTGGAATTTTAGTGACAGTCGAGACATTACTGTCAAAATATATATAGTTTTATATATATATATATATATATATATATATATATATATATATATATATATATAAGTCTTTACTGTTACTTGCAGCACTGAATAATGCACTTACTTAGTGGGAAACGCGTCATTATGAAAAATATCAGTAAGTAGGGTTTTTTGCTGTCAAGTTGTGCTTATCCTATTAAATAAATGCTTCAAGCGATTATGAATAGTAAAGTATAGGTATTATCCGAAAACGTTTAATTTGTAAATGGTCCACAGATATAGAAATGTATTTAAAAATATCCTTTTAGTATTTATAAATATTAAAAACACTATGATCAAAAAGGTGTCCAATTAAATGTGGTTTCAATATTAATATAAAAAACAAAACGTATACAGCAGGCGCAATGTCGACGCATACAGGTCTAATCAGCAGCCATGTTGGCCGGAGGGTAAGTCATTTTTATTGTGTAGCGATACCATGTAGTAGAGACGAAAGACATGTGCGCTAAACAGCGGGCTAGAGGAACGCAGGATGACGTCAAAATGTTTCTAAATGTTTTCCCGACTTGTTCTCTTTTATTTCGCAATCTTAAGAACCAAGTCATTATCTCATATTTTTATTTTAGTTTAGACTTGACCCTATAACTCGTAAGTATTGACCCCATCTAGCATTGACGAGATGAACCCAACAACAGTTGCAGAGTCTCGTTCTTCAACATAGCATATATATATATATATATATATATATATATATATATATTGCATATTGTATTTTTAAGATGAAATTTTTTTGATAAAATGTATATGTATAATAAAACCATTTTCATACAAGAATAAAAGCTTTTTTTTATTTTATTATAAAGTTTAAGCTTTTCGCCGATTAGCAGTATCGGCATTATCAAAACTAACTTAGCACACTTCTACCTTATTCGGTGCCTACATTAAAACTGTGTCTTAATGTAGGCACAGAATAAGTTAGAAGTGTGCTAAGTTAGTTTTGATAATGCCGATACTGCTAATCGGCGAAATACTTAAACTTTATAATAAAATAATAAAAGGTTTTATTCTTGTAAAAAAGTGGTTTTATTAAACACACACACACACACACACACACACACACACATATATATATATATATATATATATATATATATATATATCGCAATATGTATTCTTGTATATTAATAGAGGACTTAGTCAAAATACAAATACAAGAATTATAATTGAATTTACAATTCAAAGCTTTTCGTTGGCTAACAGTACCAACATCAGATGATGTAGCCAACGAAAAGCTTTGAATTGTAAATTCAATTAAAATTCTTGTATTTGTATTTTGACTAAGTTCTATATATATTTAAAACAACATAGGTTATTCAAATACAAGAATATTTATTAATTTATATCCAAAGCTTTTCGTTGGTAAGCAGTACCAACATCATCTGGAATGAAAATTACAATAATCAGTCTCAGTCACTAATTTTAAATCTAATGTGACTGCGCGCGCACGCGCGTGTGCGCGTGAGTGTGTGTGTGTGTGTGTGTGTGTGTGTGTGTGTGTGTGTGTGTGTGTGTGTGTGAGTGTGTGTGTGTGTGTGTGTGTGTGTGTGTGTTTGTCTGTGTGTGTGTGTGTGTGTGTGTGTGTGTGTGTGTGTATTTTAAATGCAATATGATAATTCATATATTCATAATTGTACATATTAATAATAACATTTACATTAATTAAGATAAGTTAGTGAATATTGTGCTTGAATATCAATATAGTGTCTATATTTCCCTCCCTCACCTAAACACAGACACTTGATTTCCCGCCCTCACCTAAACACAGACACTATATGTCAGAGCAACCTGCTGTATTAGGCCTTACAAATTCATCTCGCCAATAGGTTTATTGCAGTCTATGACGGGACAATTACGTGAGCACAGATAAGCCAATAATATATAGATTGCTCTATGTTAGAGAGTAATCATCTCCACTTGTCGACCCATTGGAGCAGCAAATCTCTCAGTACGTGACTTGTGATGCATATATATCTCGTCGGGGCTGTTTGTTTGCATATCATGCCCAGGTGAAGGGTTTTATAAATCACATTTCTTGTGCGATTCAAATACTTTACTTTGAAATAAACATAAGTTTTTAACAATGCATTAAAAACTACATGTATATTATTATAGCTGTTTGAATATTTTACATCACCTATTGATAAAACTATACATTGAAAAATAGAATTTTAACATCATGTTGATCATCATCATCATCATAAAATAACGTTCCTCTTGTCATACGTTGCCGCTGGAGTAATCTCAACCTCTCGCATCTATTCATACAGGTACCTTTGTCTTTTATCTGAGTTCTGCACAAAGCCTTCTCCACATCTCCCCACAAATGATCATTTTTATCTGTTCACACTTTCTGCAAGTCTTGCTTCTCTTTCTTGCATTTCCGGTTCCATTATTCAGATTCAAGTAGTACCTGTTCTTCCCTCTAACCTAGTCTCTTAAAAATAGTAGCGTTAATTACTCTTTAAACATTTATTTACAGTTCTAACCTTTGTAATCCCTACTTAACCCCCTAATGTTTAACCCCCCCCATTGACTAATTTCTCCATAATATCTTCAAAGATCTACTAATATTAAAGAATAATTATTATATATTAAGTAATTTTAAGCATATTTTAATATGTATTTGCCCTTATCTAATAAATAAATATGGCATACAACAAAATTTTATAGATGAAAACTGATGCTGAAAATTACTTCTTTAAATAGATTTCAAAACGTTTCGATTCACCCAAAACATCTTCCTCAGGAGCGATAAAATATTAACCAATGCCTTAAAATCAAATCATATTATATAAACTCACAGATTCAATAATGCAACAAATAAATTTAGTTAAATAAAAGCAAACGTAAATATTTCAGTGTAATATAATATCCGCCCGGAACATACCTCTCGCCTGACACAGCGACAACAGGCTTAAAGAGCAATGCATGTTCCGTAGTGGGTTTTGAAAATGGGTACTTTTATTGAGTCAATGTTCTTCATAGCGACAAGACGTTTCTTTTTCATAAATATTACATTTATGAATTCGTTATATATTATATTTCGAGTTTTAGAAGTTAACAAACTACCTTATAGTTAATTTTGACTTTCTAATGGATAGTTAGGGCACAAGTTTCAAAAAACCAACTGTCGATATTTTCAACCCCAACAACTTGTTTTGTACTGAAAATTTGACTTTGCAGACAAACGTCCCTTTTGACTTTCAGAGTCACATATTTGTTTAGACTGCCCCTAACACCAATAGTTCACAGAAGCACTAGTTAAGAAGGAAATTAAAAACCGTGGTATAGTTTTAAAACCCACCTAGAAGAGTATTTAATGAAAAACGGAGTTGTAATTTGAAAATACACCTAGGGAGTATTTAAAGAAAAATATTTAGGTAATTTCTAAATAGACCTGGCGCATTATTTGCCATTCGTCAGCAAGTTGCCTGATATAATCATTACGACTATATTTTGGTTTGAATTAATCAATATTACAAAATAATGAGTTTTATTAATAGGAACAATTGTTATGATTAAAGTTGAAGCCGAAGGGTTATATATGTGTGTGTAGCCTAGTCACGACTCCGACCCAGTTTCCTGGCCTTCTTGACGTGTATTCATTGCAGAAAGCTCTTGCCTGAAGCGATACTACCCATATTGAAGGAGTTTCTTCTATTTGAAACAATAAATAATTTATCGTTTTTATTTCATATCTTCTTCTAACCCTAGAGGACTCGCGCTAATACCCGTTACACCAGAGCTCGCGCGCGGTAATTATTTACCCCAACTAGTTTTCAGGTCAATATCAGTAAAGTATTTCATGTTATAAATACAAAAATGATTTAAACATATTTTGTTTTACTATAAAAGATATGAACAAACTTATGCAATATTATTTCCTTTTTTATACGTCAAAACACTCTTCACATACTTCAACTAAATGGTCTTTACAAACACTTTTCCCACAATTAGCACAGCATTTATTTATTTTTTGTCCAAGTTCTGTAATTAGAATGTTTGTTTGTAATATTGCCAAACATAAAGCTATAGCCTATATTGTAAATAAACAGTTTTTGTTACAATAATTATGAAAACAAAATATTTTATAGACAAGAATAGTGTACAAAAACAATATATCAAAACGTATTCCTTGCAAGAGAAAATAGAATCTGTATCTTGACATTGTACACGTTATGCAAACCAGTTCTGTCTGTTGTCTATATACCTTTAGAATTTTGTACGAAGACATCATTGCTCCACAAATATACAATACCCCAAACAATGCTTTAATTTCTTCAAAAGAAGAAACTTTTGCGTCTCTCTCTCTCTCTCTCTCTCTCTTGAAAAGTTACAAATATAAAACTTGTGTTCTCTATTATCGCCATGTCAAAATATATGCGTAGATAATTTAAAATAGATGATTAAATTTATAAGTTAAAACGAACTTTAGTGATAAATTCCTCACAAAATACGAAACATAGTAAAATTCAATCAAAGCAATCTTGCAAAAAAATTAAAATTAATTTATGTGATAAAAATGTTGCAAAATACGATATTTTAAATAATCTTCACTTATAAAAACTTCGTATATTACAAATAGAAATAGACTTCACTTAGAGGGACCAGTATTGTAACGTGAGGACTCGCGCGGGGTAAAAACTTTCCCAACTGTTGCAACAATAACTTAAACCGTTATAAGTAAACAAAAAATGTCAAACTACCTGATTTAGGGACAGAAATAAATACAGGGCGAGACAATTAGAAGGTATGTAAGGGGTGAAAGTCGAGGCGCGAGTCCTCTAGGGGGGGTCAACGATGAAACAACTATTAGTTCAAATATGAGAGCTTTTGTATTTAAAAAAAGTTATTTTGCTTATGAATGTTTTTACAATAACATTTAGAGTTCAAGATGGTTCACACTGATAGTTTGACATGATAGTTTATCCATGAAAATAAACAGAAATATTTTAAAATAAAACAGAGGTGTTTATCTTTTAAGAAACTCTTATCTTCCATAAACGATTTATTTTCTGATAGAACGTAATTTAATAGGTGTAGAGCTGTTTATTAGTTAAATAATTTCCATCTGGATGATATTGCTTTAAAAAAATTATGAAATCAATATCCAACCAGTATGGCAATTAGTTTAACCTAACATGAGTCTTTCTTCATCAAACATTTAGTAAATGTGTATATGCAACATATTATTTGCCTGTTGTATCTATTTACAGACATTTACTGCAATGAGGGTCTATTTTCTTCTCTTTGCCTTTGTAACATACTCGTTGAATAACTATGGCAGAAAAATTCTTTACGTAAGCAAGATGAAGGGATTTTAATGTCGCAAATGAAAAATGACAAATAGTAGTTTACATTTAAAGAAATAACCTTAACGCACAAACAGACACCAACCTGATTGGAACGAAGTTTCTGTAATAACTAGTGACCTATTATACATTGTGTCTATATGGTTAAATAAGTTAAAATTACTAGCTGTCATGTCGGGTATAAATTGTTTGATTCATTTTAAGCTAACTGCTAGATCAGCTAGAAACTTGAAACGTGAGCCAGAGGTACGTCGTACTATTTTACAAATATATTACATAATTAAATAAGTCTTTATTACTAGCTGTCATGTTAGTCAGGTTGTAAAATTGTTTAGTTCATTTTTAATTAACTACTAGATGAACTAGAAACTTGAAACTTTAGCCACAGGTGAGTCGTGCATGACAGTGTAATAGCGTCGGGCAATTGGTGATTTTCTTAGTATTAATAATTTTATAATAACTTAATATAATATACATTTTAATGCCTATATTACATTGTCTAGCAACAAAACATTGGTTAGATTATGGTAGTTTGTAAAAAATAATAAATTTGTTAAATCCATTAATGCATGCATCACCTGTGTATCTTATATTAAACTAAATTAAAAAATATTTAACCAAACCTAACGGAATACTTTGTTTGTCTCGTAGCGTGGTTCTACTTGGTCTAAAGTTATGTGGCACAATATATTGCGGTAATCCCGTAGAATATTTTAATAAAAGAACGTATTTCAAACGTTTCATTGGGAATGATTACCATTAAGTCTTAACCATTGGTTAACGTTTCAGTCATTTAAAACAATTTTATTCCAATTTACAAATTAATTTGGTATCAATATGTTAAAAAATGACAAGAAAAGATTTAGGTCGAGTGGTTTGTAAGTATTACCCTTTTGACAATTATGTTTAATATTCTTAATTTCAAAACCAATATTAGAAATTGGAACATTTTATGAAGTTATATAATATTCCGATGAAAAAATACAGTTATATTTTAATTTGTTTATGAAAGATTTAAATTGAATAAATGTCGTTTTGCCATGAAAATATTTTTTAAAATTTTTGGAGAATAATTGTTCATGCTTCAGTTTTTATCAGGAGTCTTAAAGTTATTCTGTACTATAGCAATACTTTAAGCGAAGTAGACTAGACGATATCATTTACTTAATTAACAGAACGTTCATAAATACTTTCGATTTTTTTATAATTTACAATTATGACAAATCTGCTATATCCACTAATTGAATTGTAAATGTGTTTTGTTTACAATTCAAGTGCAAGATAAACTGAGATAATACAGTAGTAGGTTTTTTTTCTTTTAGAAATAAATTGATTAAATTCTTTGTTTACTTTCTTCTTTTAAGAAAATTGAACTTGTAATCTATACGTTCAGTTAAATCTTTGTGAAATTTTTAACCTATAATTATAAAAAACTTTTCGCCATGGGCCAAAGATTATTGCACGTAGATAAGGTAACCAGCGTTACAAAACACAAGTCTGAAACGTGATGTTAAAACTTCGTTGCTGTGAAACATAAAAAGTCTAATCCTTCCCCAGTGAAAATTTCTTTGGATCAACGTTTCGACTTTTCACATTCGGTGGAAAATTAATGACTTTAGCTTTAAATCGAAGTTTCTTTGGGGTTGAAATGTTCATAGAAATATTTCTCAAGTACTTTCCATATTCATTTTCCACGAGGGAGTTTTAGACTTAATAAGTCGACCAAGAGGTGGTTTGACATTAATTCGGTAAACTTTTCCACGCCCAAGGGGGTAACTAAAATATCGATGGTTACTTATGTTTTGTTACTGGGCTGAAATTGGGTCTTCTGGCAAACAGGGTACCACCAGTAACAATGTTAATGCCGAACTAAAATTAATGAATAAAAATATATTTGATGATATTTATTTTGGAAATATAATTAACCTTAAAATAATAAACTCTAAAGTTCTAGAGAAACTGAATAATTAGAAGAAGGAAACATAGGTCACCCAAAAATAATGTTTCAGAATTTGTTTCAGAAATCAATCATTTTTAATGACATCACTTGATCTTCAAATAAAATCAATTATTAGTCGATTAAATTTTTGATATGTTTTAATTCTGCAATAACTACGTACTGACAATAAAAGCTCATAGCATATTGAATGCCAAAGCCGACATACAATACTGATGTAAGTCGCTTTCCTTACTCGTTTCAGAAAATGTGTTCCTTTTCCAAAATAAATTTTTTTTTTTATGTATATAACATAAACTGAAACATTATAGTTTTTTATGTTAATAAATAAATTTTATATTAATAAATTTTTAAACAAATGATTACTAATTTAAAAATAAAATTAACAAAAACTCATTATATTTCTCTTTATTTCATCAAACTCATTTCTATCACTAATTCGTCATCTTCAGTGATCAGGAGAGCATTTACAAGTAAACTAAAAGTGGTTAATAAACTAATTTCATTTATAATTTACTTTAAAGTGGAAATATACCTGTGAGGTTAGCAACGATGTTCATTGGTTTCGGTTCAATGTATTCAACGAAGTTATTGAGAGTTTGTCCTAGATTTACTCTAAACCTTTAATGATTTTATTTCCCTGCCCAAGGAAGCCAAGACCGAATTTCATTTATTTATTATGTTCATCTGTAACTAAGTAATTATTAATAACGGTATAACAGTCATCAAAGTAATTTATTTTAAAAACAAGGAATATGAGATATTTTGTGAGACTCTAACTGCCAAAACAGTTTGATGGTCATATTTGATTATGATTTTTCAATTTACCAATTGGTATGAAATTCCAATGCTGGCCAAACTTAACGTTAAATGAGGATTCCTTTGACTCAGTGGCCATAATGTTTTCACAGCATAAAAACCATTTTTGTTATTATAATTTTCACCTAATTTCATTTAATTAGTTTTTTATGACAGGCACTTTAATTATTGTTTAACACCAATAATATTAAAAACATATACGGATATATATATATATATATATATATATATATATATATATATATATGTAGTATATATAAGTATACTTGAGTATATAAAGTATAATACATAATTAAGTATATCAGTAAAAGTTATATAAAACCTAGGTTATAACTATATTACTATCAGTAGATACGTACAGGTTTACTATGTATATATATATATATATATATATATATATATAATTAATAAATTTAAAATATTTCAAAAACAAGAATACTTTTAATGAATATATTTATTCAAAGCTTTTCGCCGATAAAATAGTACCAGCATCTTCAGGAAAATAATTATCTAATCTTAATATTAATAAAAATAATATGTAATAAATATAATAAAATAATATCTAAATTAATAATGATTAGATAATTATTTTCCTGAAGATACTGGTACTATTTTATCGGCGAAAAGCTTTGAATAAATGTAATATATTCATTAAAAGTATTCTTGTTTTTGAAATATATTTAATTTATTAACTATATTACAAGAAAACCTATCACCATATTTAATATGTATATATATATATATATATATATATATATATATATATATATATTTGTAGATTATGCAACACTGTTTTCTTGTATACACTTATCACTTTCACTTATGTACTTAAACAAGAATCTTACTTGGTATTTATGCGAGCGGTATTTATGTTGTGGGAGATGGTTGGAGTGGTTTGGTATTGTATTAATGGTTTGTGTGGGTTTTCTATAAATGGAATATTCAATGTTATTATCCACATACACAGGATACAACCTAAAAGGAATAACTAAAACACTAAAAAACAATAATATTAACATAGCCTACAAAAACACAGGAAACATAATCAACAAAATAAACCAACCAGAAGAAATATGTCCCACACTTAGTAACGGAATATACAAAATCGAATGCCCAGACTGTAATAAAATATACATAGGCCAAACAAAAAAGAAATTAAAAGATAGATATCAAGAACACCTCAATGCATACATCAAACCGGAAATTTATAATTCAAACTTAGCCACACACGCAATCAAAAACAAACACACATTCCCCACATTAGAAAACATACACCTAATAAACAAAGTTCAAAAAGGCCTCAAAATGACAATCTGGGAACAACTAGAAATTTATAAAAATAAAAATAACATCATCAACGAACAGATACAAATAAAATCAAAAAACGACAAATTATTCAATCTAATAGACAGTATAAACCCCAAGACAAATGCTAAAAACTCGCACAGTGCAGTGAAACTAAAAATAGAAGTTAACGGTACATCAAGGTCAACAGCAGATTTCACGCAGCCCGCAGTCCAAAATACGTTTAGTATGCCAGATGATGGAGGCACTCGCTAGCTTCTGAAAGCGCTCGCATAAATACCAAGTAAGATTCTTGTTTAAGTACATAAGTGAAAGTGATAAGTGTATACAAGGAAACAGTGTTGCATAATCTACAAATATGGATATCGCCCCACAAGGTAATCAAGCAACTAAACTATTGAACAAATTTGAAAAACTTAGAAAACAAATAATAAATATCAACCATAATATACATTTTAATAAACAATGCATTAAAAACAAAATAACACCAAAATATGCCAAAATAATAATAAAAAACCAAACTAGCTCTGCACAAAAAACGGCTAAACAAGCTGAAACTCTATGGATAAAAAATGAAATTAAATACCTGTACACAAAGAAAAACAAATTAACTAACACACTCTTAAAAACCCACCTAGAATTAGCTTACATACTTAAACCAAACCAATGGCATTATAAATATATCAAAATTCAAGAAAAATGCAAAAAATTTAATAGAATTAAAAAACAAAAAATAGAAACTAAACTTAACAAACTAATAGAAAAGCTAAATAACATTGACAATATCACAACATTCCATCAATTCCACCCAAATTTTATAAACCTCACAAAAACAAATTTCACCAAAGAAGAAATAAATATACTCGAAAATAGCACAAAAACCAACATCAAACCAAAATTACACAACACATAGAAAACCTCATAGTAGAAACAGAACTGGCAATAAATCTCATTAATCACGAAAATCAAGATAATATCAGAAACATAGCATCGCATGAAATCAACAAAATCATCAACAAAAAACTCAAAAAAGGAAATCACGTTGAAAATAAAGTACAAATAAACCAAATTAACAAACTGAAACAAAAACTATTCAAAAACGAAATAATTGCAGCTAAAGCGGACAAAAGCAACGCTACAGTTATCATAGCAAAAACAGAATACAACCAAAAAACAGAAGAATTCATAAAATCCAACAATTGCATAGAACTAAACAAAGACCCCACCAAAAAATACCATAACGAAATCATACAGTTAGCAAAAAACAATGACAATTTATTCAACCAAAAAAACCCCTACCAATACACAATAGACAACCCAAAACCCCCCAAAATGAACGCCCTCATCAAAATACATAAAACCAACAATCCCATAAGACCCTTAATAAATTTTAAAAACGCACCTGCCTATAAAATATCACAAACAATGGCCAAAAATCTAAAACACGAACTTAAATTGGAAAATAAATACACCATAAAAAATTCAATTGAATTAACGGAAATACTAAAAACAATAAACATAACCAAAAACACCAAATTCACATCATTCGACATCACAAACATGTACTCTAATATACCAATTAACGAAACCATCCAAATAATAAAAAACAAATTAACTTACCTTAAAACCAACCCCAAATACACAAACCAAATCACAAAATGCCTAAAGACCATACTAAACCAAAACTATTTCATATTCAATAATAAAATATATAAACAAACAGACGGCTTAGCAATGGGATCACCACTTTCAAGTATAATATCAGAAATTTACCTCCAAAAACTTAACGAATTAATCACACAAACCATAAAAACACACGACCCCAACGGACATTGGATACGATATGTCGATGACGGATTATACATTTCACAAAATAAAGCAATAAATAATAACATCATTCTAAATGAAATCAATAACTTACACCCTAACATACAATTCACCATGGAGGAAGAAATAAGCAATAAAATAAACTATCTAGACCTAACAATGACCAGAAATACAAATAACATTGAATATTCCATTTATAGAAAACCCACACAAACCATTAATACAATACCAAACCACTCCAACCATCCCCCACAACATAAAATGGCCGCATATAACTCACTTTTATACAGAATGCTAAAATTACCTCTAAAAAATGAAGAAAAAACAAAAGAAAAGCAAATAATATATCAAATAACCCAAAAAAATGGATACAATAAAAAAACTATAGATAAATTAGAATTTAAAATATTAAAAAAATTAAATCAACCTAAAATCGAACCACAAACAACAAAATGGGCTACATTCACATACACAGGATACAACATAAAAGGAATAACTAAAACACTAAAAAACAATAATATTAACATAGCCTACAAAAACACAGGAAACATAATCAACAAAATAAACCAACCAGAAGAAATATGTCCCACACTTAGTAACGGAATATACAAAGTCGAATGCCCAGACTGTAATAAAATATACATAGGCCAAACAAAAAAGAAATTAAAAGATAGATATCAAGAACACCTCAATGCATACATCAAACCGGAAATTTATAATTCAAACTTAGCCACACACGCAATCAAAAACAAACACACATTCCCCACATTAGAAAACATACACCTAATAAAAAAAGTTCAAAAAGGCCTCAAAATGACAATCTGGGAACAACTAGAAATTTATAAAAATAAAAATAACATCATCAACGAACAGATACAAATAAAATCAAAAAACGACAAATTATTCAATCTAATAGACAGTATAAACCCCAAGACAAATGCTAAAAACTCGCACAGTGCAGTGAAACTAAAAATAGAAGTTAACGGTACATCAAGGTCAACAGCAGATTTCACGCAGCCCGCAGTCCAAAATACGTTTAGTATGCCAGATGATGGAGGCACTCGCTAGCTTCTGAAAGCGCTCGCATAAATACCAAGTAAGATTCTTGTTTAAGTACATAAGTGAAAGTGATATATATATATATATATATATATATATATATATATATATATATACATACATATATATATGTAGAATATCAAATATGTTTTCCTGTTGGAATTATTTTTAAGATTAAATAATATACACTAATTACAGGATTAATTACAGGAATATATCTAATTTATTCCTGTAATTAGTGTATATTATTTAATCTTAAAATATATATATATATAGGCCTATATATAACTACAAGAGCCTAAAAGTTAAATTAGGCTTACTAACTACGTCCTTCCATTACACACAGTAGTCGATCCCTACATATTGACGTTTAATATTACCCTTCATTCGTTCTCTGCTAATAGTTGAAAGACCCCGTATCCTCAAAAGTTTTTGTAAAATCAAAAGAAGTTTACTTCTCAAAACCTCAAAAGAAGTAAAATCACTTAAATATTATGTCTAACAAGCTTAGTTTAAATAATTATTGGGGCATCACAACCCCACAACAAAACCTTACTAACGGTAGAAGGGTCATGCTTTAGATTTCTATTATGTATATCTGAATATTTGGTGTTAACGTTTTGGAGAAGATGTTTTAACAGAACAGAGTTTTCGTGTTGAAATATAAAGGAAGGTTTTTTACAATGAATATAAATGTTAGATGAACAATTTGTATCTAAAATTAATCGATAGTTATTTTTAAATATTATCTTCTGCAATATTTTACCAACATTATACAGTATTTTCAATTTATTAATGGTGAAAAATATTGACTAGGATTACAATGAAAATATGAATTATGAATGCGGTAATAAATAATTTTAAGATCGAGTAGAATCTGTCGAACAGTTTCAGGGAAAGAGTTTTTCATGGGAATATTTATCATCCAAGCGTAGGAAACTAGGTCATCGCCGTGGATATACGTAGTTAATAAAATCCTCTACTTCAAGTGTCTGTACTTTAGTTGCGGTAATTAATTTAGTGTAATGCTTCTTTAAAAGAACTTTATCTGTTGTAACATTGATCACTCGGGACGAAAATGAAGTCATCAGTGAATGACAAGGTTGACATCTTAAGGTTTCGAACAAAAAGTAGGTTTTCTTCAAATATAAACAGCCCTGGTACAAGTCACCTAGTGAATGTTTCTTAAGTGGGAGTGTGATGTCCTTTCTTTGTTCACAATTATTTGGCAGTCGGGCGTCGATTATTCGAACGTCAATTATCCGGACATGAATATACGCTGAAAGAGAATATTATTAATATAGTGGAGCCCAAGGTGTAGGGCAGAGCAAGCGCGTGATATGTGGAGCAATTCCTAACTTATGTGGCAACATATATCTCTTGGTATTTGTTTGCAATGGCAACACAACTCCACATAAATACTGTTGTACGTGTACCGAATATTTAAATTTTATAATTAGTGAATATATTTAAAAAAAAGGGACCAAAAAGGATCTACAGTCGAATAGATCTAGATTTTATTCAATTCCTGCAATTGATGTAATCATCTTAATTAAACAAGATCTTAAACATACTCCACACACTAAAACAAAGTAAAATCTAACATATTAAACTTATTAAAAGATCACTCACAATTTGAGGCCAACTCTCTTTTCCATTATACAGCGCACAACTACAATGACCCACCCCTACCACAGTCATAAATCCATCCTGACAACCTTTTTACCTAACACCTATGGCCCCCTGTTTAGGCTTTGCTTCTTAAAAGGAACGACTATTTCGAAGTAAGAAATATGTATTCACTTAGTTAAGTATTTTTTAATTATAGTCCTGCCATTAGTTCATATTCTTCTTATATATATATCTTGTATATATTATATTATATTGATATATATTATATATTTTATTCATTCAATCAAGATAAAATATTTTTTTTCAAACCGTAGAGTGAAACCGACAATTGAGTTTGATACAGCTTTTTCAAATATTTATTTATTATTAAATTTTAAAACGATGATGTCCCGGTCGGAATAAAACTTACTGGCTACATGTTTGGCACTGAGCCAACATTTATATGGTAGTATTTATTACTTTAAGATATATATGAAATTATACCAGAGAGTTTCCTTGCAATAATGAAGCAATACAAGAAGTGGATAGAATGAGAAGTTATAGACGGCCCTTGGCTTCATAAATTAGAAACGAGAAAACGTATAAATAGTAACAAAACAAAAATTTCTAACACCATATACTGTATAGAGAGAAATATGGAAAATTGCGAGGAAATCCGCTTTCTATTTTTTTACCTAATATTGTGATTCTGGAATATATGTATATACATATTTATATTAGTTGTAAGTATAAATAAATAGTTTCTTTGTTATCCTCTATAGGAATTATTTTAATATCTTTTTTAAAATTTTATTACTTGTTACTTATTACATATATGTTACGTTTATTTCTATGGCAGAGTTTGTTTGTGTTTTCTTAAAAAGTAAAACAGGCCTACTTGTTTCCTAACAGCTATTTGCTTGTTGTATTACAGGAATCTGTTGTAAAGTACTGTACATATTGTCCTATAGCACACATTAAATGTTTTCTAAAACGTAAACCGTAGATAATTATGTATTTGTTTATTCGAACCCCCTCCTGTCCCAATTAGTAAAAACAACGACTTTCAGTAATCGACATTTGTATGTTTCTCTGGCGGTAATATGCTCATTGGACAAGTGGGCTAAAACCTAGAAAATTATAAGAAACGGCTTAGTACAAAAGGCTTATGCAATGGCTTTAACTAGCTAACTAAATATGTCTGGAATCTTCGTGAGGAATATTTGTAGATACTTCACGATTAGAAGTAAACTCACCGTGAAAGAACTACAATAAATGCTTAAGTCTACATACTTAAACACTTTGCCATAGGAGAGTACCACTGCTTAGGTCTACATACTTAAACACTTTGCCATAGGAGAGTACCACCTCTTAGGTCTACATACTTAAACACTTTGCCATAGGAGAGAACCACTGCTTAGGTCTACATACTTAAACAATTTGCCATAGGAGAGTACCACTGCTTAGGTCTACATACTTAAACACTTTGCCATAGGAGAGAACCACTGCTTAGGTCTACATACTTAAACACTTTGCCATAGGAGAGTAACACTGCTTAGGTCTACATACTTAAACACTTTGCCATAGGAGAGTACCACTGCTTAGGTCTACATACTTAAACACTTTGCCATAGGAGAGTACCACTGCTTAGATCTACATACTTAAACACTTTGCCATAGGAGAGTACCACTGCTTAAGTCTACATACTTAAACACTTTGCCATAGGAGAGTACCACTGCTTAGGTCTACATACTTAAACACTTTGCCATAGGAGAGTACCACTGCTTAGGTCTACATACTTAAACACTTTGCCATAGGAGAGTACCACTGCTTACGTCTACATACTTAAACACTTTGCCATAGGAGAGTACCACTGCATAGGTCTACATACTTAAACACTTTGCCATAGGAGAGAACCACTGCTTAGGTCTACATACTTAAACACTTTGCCATAGGAGAGTACCAATGCTTAGGTCTACATACTTTAAAACTTTGCCATAGGAGAGAACCACTGCTTAGGTCTACATACTTAAACACTTTGCCATAGGAGAGTACCACTGCTTTACTCTACATACTTAAACACTTTGCCATAGGAGAGTACCACTGCTTAGGTCTACATACTTAAACACTTTGCCATAGGAGAGTACCACTGCTTAGGTCTACATACTTAAACACTTTGCCATAGGAGAGTACCACTGCTTAGATCTACATGCTTAAACACTTTGCCATAGGAGAGTACCACTGCTTAGGTCTACATACTTAAACACTTTGCCATAGGAGAGTACCACTGCTTAGGTCTACATACTTAAACACTTTGCCATAGGAGAGAACCACTGCTTAGGTCTACATACTTAAACACTTTGCCATAGGAGAGTACCAATGCTTAGGTCTACATACTTAAAGACTTTGCCATAGGAGAGAACCACTGCTTAGGTCTACATACTTAAACACTTTGCCATAGGAGAGTACCACTGCTTTAGTCTACATACTTAAACACTTTGCCATAGGAGAGTACCACTGCTTAGGTCTACATACTTAAACACTTTGCCATAGGAGAGTACCACTGCTTAGGTCTACATACTTAAACACTTTGCCATAGGTTAGTACCACTGCTTAAATCTACATGCTTAAACACTTTGCCATAGGAGAGTACCACTGCTTAGGTCTACATACTTAAACACTTTGCCATAGGAGAGTACCACTGCTTAGGTCTACATACTTAAACACTTTGCCATAGGAGAGTACCACTGCTTAGATCTACATACTTAAACACTTTGCCATAGGAGAGTACCACTGCTTAGGTCTACATACTTAAACACTTTGCCATAGGAGAGTACCACTGCTTAGGTCTACATACTTAAACACTTTGCCATAGGAGAGAACCACTGCTTAGGTCTACCTACTTAAACACTTTGCCATAGGAGAGAACCACTGCTTAGGTCTACATACTTAAACACTTTGCCACAGGAGAGTACCACTGCTTAGGTCTACATACTTAAACACTTTGCCATAGGAGAGTACCACTGCTTAGGTCTACATACTTAAACACTTTGCCATAGGAGAGTACCACTGCGTAGGTCTACATACTTGAACACTTTGCCATAGGAGAGTACCACTGCTTAGGTCTACATACTTAAACACTTTGCCATAGGAGAGTACCACTGCTTAGGTCTACATACTTAAACACTTTGCCATAGGAGAGTACCACTGCTTAGGTCTACATACTTAAACACTTTGCCATAGGAGAGAACCACTGCTTAGGTCTACATACTTAAACACTTTGCCATAGGAGAGTACCAATGCTTAGGTCTACATACTTAAACACTTTGCCATAGGAGAGAACCACTGCTTAGGTCTACATACTTAAACACTTTGCCATAGGAGAGTACCACTGCTTTAGTCTACATACTTAAACACTTTGCCATAGGAGAGTACCACTGCTTAGGTCTACATACTTAAACACTTTGCCATAGGAGAGTACCACTGCTTAGGTCTACATACTTAAACACTTTGCCATAGGAGAGTACCACTGCTTAGATCTACATGCTTAAACACTTTGCCATAGGAGAGTACCACTGCTTAGGTCTACATACTTAAACACTTTGCCATAGGAGAGTACCACTGCTTAGGTCTACATACTTAAACACTTTGCCATAGGAGAGTACCACTGCTTAGATCTACATGCTTAAACACTTTGCCATAGGAGAGTACCACTGCTTAGGTCTACATACTTAAACACTTTGCCATAGGAGAGTACCACTGCTTAGGTCTACATACTTAAACACTTTGCCATAGGAGAGTACCACTGCTTAGATCTACATACTTGAACACTTTGCCATAGGAGAGTACCACTGCTTAGGTCTACATACTTAAACACTTTGCCATAGGAGAGTACCACTGCTTAGGTCTACATACTTAAACACTTTGCCATAGGAGAGTACCACCTCTTAGGTCTACATACTTAAACACTTTGCCATAGGAGAGTACCACTGCTTAGGTCTACATACTTAAACACTTTGCCATAGGAGAGTACCACTGCTTAGGTCTACATATTTAAACACTTTGCCATAGGAGAGTACCACTGCTTAGGTCTACATACTAAAACACTTTGCTATAGGAGACTACCACTGCTTAAGTCTACATACTAAAACATTTTGCCATAGGAGAGTACCACTGCTTAAGTCTACATAATAAAACACTTTGTCATAGGAGAATTACCAATGATGTAAGTATTCACAACATGTAAGCCCATTCAGTAAGCATGATATAATATCCAAGATTATAATCCTATATTGTTGAGAATAAATAAAAATGTCGTAAAATAAAAAAGAATTTCTTTCCTTTTGCTCTTTAAATCAAATAAAGATATTGCTTTGAGCTGCGATTTTAGCTGAAAAATCACATTTTGGAACAGAAATGAAACTAAATACATCGGAACAGCTGATCGCAGTCACCGCTTTTACCCTCCCGCAAGGGAACATTTCGTTTGAAGGAATGTTGGAGGAAGTTTTATACCTTTCACTTCACATTGATAAGTAATTACTCCAACTTTCAGTCAGACTTTCTTTAGGGATTTAAACGCTTAAGAAATGTTTAAATCATTTCTCTTAAATAATTTTAGACTTAAATGCATGAAGGGTTGAATTGACATCACACACGGTATGGCATTACGTCTATTAAGGGAGGTGTCACACGTGGGGCGTGATTAAATATATTTCTTGATATTAAACATTAGAAATCAATACGCATTGTATAAACCTCAGTATGGTCACAAATTCTACACTACAAGTGTTAATCAGATAGTAAATCTTTGAAAAAGTCATTTACATTAAATCTTTTGGCACGTTTCCGTGACGATGCACTCACCGTCATCATCAGAGGATATAATTAAACTGGAGTTATAAAAAAATGTTTTTTTTTCTTTAGTCGAGCTCGGTCGCTAAAACCAATCAAATAATTCTCGAGCACCCCTCCAATCTCTAGAGATATGTGTCCTTTTAAATTGTGGTTAGTATCCACAAGGGCACTGTACGTGAATTATTCGGTGTATTTTACTTTTTCATTCAGTTACGGTGACACGTTATCATTTAAACGCAACCGGATGGATTAGTCATTCTAGCTTTTATCAAATTATTTTTAGTCAACAATTATTTCGTTCAAATTTTAATTGAAAAAAAAGTTTAACTAATTTATTTGCATATTTTTACTTAAGCATGTCTATAGTTTTGTATATTTATTAATATGTTTTACTTCATTTTGATGTTTACCTAATAATATGTTATTTAAAATAGATACAAAATTAACTTCATGCCAAATAAATATGCCTCCAATAAAAATATCAATTGAAATGTCCAATGAATCCTTGTTTTCAGGAACATATTACAATGATAAGGGCAAATATTCAAGGTTAACGAGTTTGAAACAGTTTTAGTCACTCATCTTAAAAAAATGTGACAAAAAGTATTTCAAAAATATCTTTCTTCTTTCACCGTAAAAAAAAATATAAAAAGAAATACGTATTGTATGAAATATTTATAGACCTATATAGAAAAATCGAATGAATAGCAAAATCAAATACCTATATATCACATACTAGCTGCCTTGGCGATCCTCGTACCGGCTAAAGGTCAATGAATGTGTTGTTAACATTGCTGATTGGAATTTAGTTTTTTAATAAAATAATAATAGCCGAACTTATAGTAGTCGATCGAGAAAAGTGTGACAATTCTTGATTGAATGTTATTTATTGAAGTGCACTCGGATGTAAAATATTTATGTACATATATTGCTTGAAATGTGTTGGAAAATATTAAAATTTGTTAAGTCATGCTTAGCAACCAAAGCTTGGAATGAATTCAATGAAATGTTTTAAAATAATATGAGATACAAAATCATATTTTATGCTGCTTTGGCTCTTATAAATTACATGTTGGAAAAAATTGTTATGTTGTCGTGTAACAGTCGAACCCTTTTTTCCTGGGGTAAGTATTTATCAGGGCTTTATTAAAAATGTGTGTTAATTACTAATTAACCAATTAACTACCTTACTTACCCAGGCTCCTAGGTCTCCGTTCCAGCCAGGCATAATAATGTCTTTCTGTAAACGATCTTCTGATATCTTCGGAAGGTAGAACTAGGTTACTTGAAATGAAAATTGCAAGTTTGTAACGTTCTAGGTTACTTGTGAAATGAAAATATAAAGTTTTAAAATACAATGTTATACAATTTATTAATCAGTGACAAAATACAAAAGAGCAAATGACACCAATGTGTCGAGTAATTTACTTTTAATTACTGCTAATTATTCCATACTTTTTAATTACTTATTGACCTTTAAAATTTATATATATCGAGAAGATAGTAACTTAAGATTTCCAATTAAATTTTTAGAAATGAATATTCAAAGGACAATATCTACCGTTCATGTGTTAACCGTTTATCAGTTAAAAATTCTTCAACTTAGTTAACATTAAAATACGAGTAAATTTTCTTTATTATCATCTAAAACGTACCTTTTGTGCACATTACTTATAAACACTTTAAATACATCATTAATTATTGCACATCGCTTTTGGAATCACTATTCACTGCACATCGCTCCTGCAAATCCGCGCACTTAAACAAAAATTATATAAACTTTTATTTATTTGAAACACGTAAATAATCGCTTCTGACTTCTTCTTTAGCTCTTTAATATAATTTGGTACCGGCCTTGACATCTTAAATTTTGAATACTGGAAGCTTATAAATGTCTAGGTTACGTCCGAAAATGCCATCACGTCTGTTCTGTTCAAGAACCTCTGGAGAAGTGGGGCTTCTGCAAGGGCACGCCAACGGAATTTCCTACCCTTGGTTATTATTTTGAATATTCTGATTGGTTCATCAGATCAGTCGATATCAGACCATGCTTACGTCACATGGGGTGATGTCAGTTAATTACCCTGAGTTACTAACTCGTACGATATTTTACATTTTTACCCGCTAGGGGCGATACTATCTATGCTAGCTTCACAATGTGCACCAATAAAACAAAAATTGTCTTTTATATTGGACGATATAATTATTAAATAAAAATCAAATATATAAATGAATTTATATGTAACACCTTATTTTTAAGAGTGTTACAGTCGGGAAGCTGTTTTACTGAAAACCTAGCACCTTTTCATAGGTTAATATTTGCTATAATATATATGTTATATATGCTATAATAATTTTTTTTCGGAGGGAGGAGGTTCGTGCCCCTGTGCTCCTGTCTGTGCCCTTGGAACTTACTACGCTAGAACTCTTTCCAGGAATATAAAATACTCCACAATTTCCCAAAGTTGCATGTCAATCGGATGGTTGGTTTAGTAATGCATAGGGGTCATAAATACATACTAACATTCATTTATATATATTTCTTTATTTGTTTATTTATATAATATTAATTATAAAAATATATATTTATAATATATAGAAAATATATACTACATAGAAAATAGATTTTTCTACTTTAGTAAATACTATGTTTCTTGATAATGACCAAATGGCTACTGGAAATCTCCATATCATTGGCGATGAAAATGTTGAATCAAGTTAAATATCAAGTTAACAATTGTCTTGTGCAATTTAATCAGATTGATCTTACTAAATTCGTATCTATACCGTGCCACCTCCAAATATATCATAACACTAAGTTGACCACAGAAAGTTTCTAATCATAGATGTGGACGCTTTGTTACATTCAAGCATTTAGCAATCTGTGCTCGCGACATCAGTTGTAATCTCTGATTCATTATTTGAAGATGCACTCAGCAAGACCGGAGCTTGTTAAGAAAGCCTCAACCCGGTGAAGCTCTCGTCTTGAGGGAAATCTTTACGTACGTCGCTGCTAAATTAAGTCGCGGCCATGTTTAGCTCTCATTCAATACGTCACCGTGACTTTTCAGATTTAATATTAACGTCAAACCTAATTGGATGCAAAGATAGAGACTCTCTATTCGCAATACTTTAAACTTTAGTAAATATATTAAATAGGCATACAATTATCAAGGTTTAGACTGTATCTCAAATAGTTGTTCCTGGCTGAGTTAAATTATATGCTGTAATAATACGGGGATTCTCTATTGTTGTTAACAGATAGCATTGGTAACGTTTTCTGTCATAAATCAATCAACCAATGAGAATAAACAGTACCTAAATAAAATGGAGGACATATATTTAATTCAATATATATATATATATATATATATATATATATATATATATATATATATGTATATATATATATATATGTATATATATATATATATATATATATATATATATATATATATATATATATATCACCACGTCAGGAAATGATTGAATACAATGTAAGGAGCGGTAAAAGGATGTAAAACAAATTTTTAGAGATGATAATATCTTGGAGCAAAACAATTTGCTGACGTACATACATATAGTCAGTTTATAAAACGACTATAAAATGGGATGCTTAGTATGTCTCTTCTAATGAACGTGTGTATGTAGGAATTTAAAACAAACATTTACTTTATACTGTTTTGTGTGTGTTGGTACATTATGGTTGTGGCTCATATCGTCCAAATAGGCAGTATATAGCTAATATGACGCCTGATATGGCCTGCGTCTTGTTTAAAACTCAGTAAAAATTTTGACTAATATATTTGAAAAGGAGAAAATCGAAGGTGAATACCATTTGGTCTCGTATTACCGAATAGCCTATCTGTATCCATTGCTATTAAACAAGATCCCAGAACTAGATAATTTAAAGCAGCAATGTTATTTTACAGACGCCTATTATCTTTTTCAAACATAATTGCATTTTGAAAATATTAACCTATAGAATGTAATAACTACTCTATAATTTATAGCGTGAATTGAATTTATTTGATTTAATTATTCAAAAAAAACAAGTAAATTTTTACATTTCATTCAATTTTTCTATTAGTTCACACTTTCATTATATATGTATCTTTAAAATATCAATTGCTAATAAAATACTATTTAACCACCCACTCAAGTTCACATTTGTTTAAACCTGTATTGGAGAACATTGGTAGTAAATACAATATCTCGTAATAATTCGATAAACAAATTTGTAAAATTAATTTTAGTTTTTCAAGGGAGAAATACTTTTCATAAAAGGGGCAACGTATGCAATTTAATGGCTTACTTTGGCTTACAATAAGTGATAACACATGACTTCATTAGAGAGCTGATATTATGTTTTATGGGGTAGAACAGCTGTTCGGACGCATTGGCTATGTAACTTTATTTATATTAATTGTAATTCTTTATTAAAAATTAACAATACGTTTTTGTTGCCTAAGCAGGAACTTGATTTTAAAAGTGTTTATTTATATTAGCCTACTTGTGTATATTTAAAACAAACAGATAGATTTATTAATATTTCAAACGATAACTTTTATTGCAATTATTTGTGAGTAGATTTGTAATGTTATTTTTTGATTTCAGGTAAAATATTTTGTCTGCTTACATATTGGTGTATTGCATATTTTAAGGTAAGAAATATACATATCTTTATTATTATTAAATATCATATTGTTTGCAATAATAGCTTGAAATTCTAAGAATAATATTATTAGGAAAAACTATAGCGTTGTCCTTGTATTGAAATCATCTCATTAGTGATTTATATTTAACATAATATGTGGTATATTTATTGATAGTATAAAATATGATATATATGTATAGCTTCTATAATCATTATTGAAAAATGTTTGGAGTATTTTATTCACGCGTACAAAATAACGTTTCAAGGAGGGAAAATCCAAATTCGTTACAGCTAGGTGTATATATGTATGTGTGTGTGTATGTGTGTGTGTGTGTGTGTGTGTGTGTGTGTGTGTGTGTGTGTGTGTGTGTGTGTGTGTGTGTGTGTGTGTGTGTGTGTGTGTGTGTGTGTGTGTGTGTGTGTGTGTGTGTTTGTTCTATTTGTGGTGCGTATTTTTCGCCTGAATTACATAGTGAAAAAATAGGTAAAATATAACAAGGGATAAGAATACAAATACGCAATACACGAGAGGGGAAGAGAACATAAGTTTAAATTTAAAAAAAACCTAATAGAAATGATGAAAAGAGAAATATCCTAAAAATTATTTAAACATATAATTAAGTTTTGTCCACGTCACAACGACTTACATGTGTTGAGTATCAGTAGGGGTATGTTGTTATTGTCACATAGAACATTTCCAGCTTATAAGGACTTGTTTAAATCTGTATAGTTTGGTTGTGCAAGGATTCGCGATGTGTTCCTGTACGGACCAGACCTATGCGTCTTAGATAGTTGCACGATTTGGTTTAAATAATTTTACGTTTTCAAATTAAATTGTTATCAATATTCTGTATAGGATTTATGTTTTCCTAATCGTATTTACTAAATTATTTATTTAAGTTTCTTGTTTTTGCCGGAATGAACGAATAAATATAATACCATCAACAAGATTTCGATATATAATTTATAGTCATAAATTTTATTCGGTCAAACACTAACTATATAAGAAGCAAGGGTTAGGTTACATGTTTCTGAGGAAGGACAATGAGTGGGGAAAACCTGTCTAAAATTATCAGATTTTGAATAAAACACACAATCTTTAAATATTATCTGAATGTTTAAAATAAATCGGCTGCAAGTAGACGAGAGCGAAGTCAAAGTTTTGTAAGGCGACCAATCAGGCGTGTGTATACAGAAAAAATAAACGTATTAACAATTTTATTGACGAACTTTCTGCCAGCATTCTAAAGACGTTAAATTTAATTCATATTAACTAGCAACTTATAAAAAATTAAGAATATGAAAGATAATTGTGTAAATCATAGTAAACGTTAAGCAAATATTTTAAGTTTTTATAATATGAAGATAGGGTTTTATTTTTGTTAGAATATCAGTTTCATTAAATCAAGATATAAAGAATCAATGTTTAAAGTTATTAAAAACTATCCTGTAAAAACCAATTAAATAAAATATCTATAATTTATCTAACCATTAACAAAAGCAAGGGTAAGCAGTTTAAATCAAGTTAGAATTAAGATTTTTTAGTAGTATTCCAGCCACAGAACAATATTAAATGAAATTTACAGGTATACACAAATTTTTTAATCTTATTATATAGGTGTTATTGAAAATTATGGTTAGTTTCTACATAACGTCCTGGGATTTGTCCACTGGCAGATCACGCTCGATGCACCATAGATACCAGGAGATCGTAAGTCTGGTGGGATTATATTTTGACTGCGGTAGAGCTGACGCGTTTCTGACCTACAGCAGTCATTATCACTATGTCCAAATATGCTTTAAAACACATAAATACGGCTACTTTTAGTGTAGGCTGATGATGTTGGGCAGGTATCCTCGGCAATTAAGCCGACTCAGGTTTTGAGGGCGGCAAAGCACAGTATGACGAACTGAGAAATGTATCTAAAATTTTAAATTAGTGTTTTTAAATTTAGAAAATTAACTTAGTAATAACAACTGCTAAATTTTATTGGTGTTAGATTGGTTGGATTAATGACAGGTTTTAATCAATGTGATGCGATATGTTTAAAATGGATTAAGTCTTAAACGTAGACAGTTGACATATATAGAAAGTAAGCGTATCGTGGACTCATTAATAAACAATTAAATGTAAATTATAGTGGGAATTTTGTTTTAAATATGCATTACACCTTGTTAATTATATTAGCTGCATCTTTACAAAACAGGTGAGAATAAATCACCGGTGCATCTTATGTGAATCTTTACAGAATAAACATAAGAATAAGGTTGAAAGGATACTTTGGGAAAATGACTATTAAACGCTTAAAATTCCCAGCATTACCTTTCAAAACGTCTAAAGTAAATGGGATCAACCGTAATCAATCCTAGTGACTAAATGCAACCACGATCATAAGTCGCTCATTTTCTTCCAACTTTGTTTCTTTCTTGGTGTAGGGTTTTGTCGTTTTTGTTTTTGCAATGTTGCCCGACGCTTCCTTACAGTGTAGTCATATTGCTTACGATTTTAAAGGTTATTTTGGTATTTACTATTAATTTGTACTTGTTAATTGATATTATAGTTCTGTTATTTTATATCTTTTATTGTTTGAGGAGTTCATTCATTCCGTTTTAGTTAGTTTTCATTGTTTTTTTTTTGTGTCGTTATTTTAATGCCTAAACTTGAATAGGTTTAAAATTATACTCATAGCAAAATTACAGGATATGTAAGGCAACTTAATCTGTTTAAATTTATACTATGCACAGAGATTAGTAGCCTTTGTATCATTTCATCCCCCAACCATCCCCTAATCTGTAATAATTAAAATAACATAATAAATGTTTTTTCACAGTTGTGGGGAGATTCTTTGTAAACGTTGTAATAAAATTATATAAATTGTTACGTTTTTCCCGTCCTTTTTTTACAAGATGTTTCAGATTTCTTTTGTCTTTATTTAGGGATAAAGAAAGAAGAAAATGCGTTCCTGACAATGGAAATGGAGAAATATGAAATTGCGTGTACTTAAATACGTGCTTACATACGCCCAGAACACTTCCCATTATTGTGGCCGGGGTAGATTATTTCTTTTACATGGTAATCTTATTCTACGGTTTTTTAAATATTCAAAATTTGTTGCTAAGTTTAGGTATGTTGAAAAGCGAATAGGCCCTTTTTAATGGTCATTTATGTTCCAAACGTGGTGACGATGCTGGTAATAGCTGAAGGTTCTTTTTCTTCTTCGATGGGGACTGTCTGGTGTGGACCTTGGGCTTCTCAATGTGCCCTCAGCAGGTAACTCGATCCTGTGATGCTGCTTTCAAGTTCCCCACATTCAGCAAGATTCTGGCATATGCTACTGCTTATCTAGAACTCCATTGCCGATCCATCTGACTTCCTGGATTGCTGTTATGTCAATTTTTCTATGGCCAATTTGTTCTACGAGACGCCAAAGCACCCGTCTATATGGTAATAAAACGTACCATAATTCAAGTGTAACATCCTTTTGGCAAATCCTGTGCAGTTACCTTTATGACTGTCCAACTATATCTCTTTGAGTCTTCCTTGCAAATGTTTTTATAGGATTAGGGAGCAGGCCCCACGCCCAACCCTTCTCCTTCCTCAACCTGGCCTCGGGACGATAATAGTGAAAGGTTACTTCACAATTTTCGATTTTTATTTCTTACTAACGTCATCCAAAATAGATTTTAAACAATGACAAATTTACTTGAAGTGTCGCAAACTATAACCAGTGGTTACAAGTTAGGTTACTAACCCCTACAGAAACATAAGCTTATTCTTGAAACACACTGTTGTATCTAGTATTTGTTCGCAAATTACCGCAACACATTTCTATACAGTTGTATTAAATAAAATTTACCTAAAACGTTCCCAGATCTTTCTATTCAAAAAAAGAAAGGTTGATTTTCCGAACCCTTAGTAATTTATTGTTGAAATCAAACAGTTGGCGTCTATTTCCTCTGTAACTGACGTGTAATTATGGTAGACTTCGCAACCGACGTAATAGCGTGCTCGCAGAATTAAAGTTTTGTTTCGGAAACTATACGAGGCAGGTCCAGGATCGCTGTTAATTTCCAACATCTTTAAATATTGTGGATAAAGTAGTGTTAGATACATATCAGTACATATAATAGTGCTTATAATAGTATATACAATGGTACATATAATAGTAGATATAGTAGTACATATCTTATGTACATATAATGGTACATAAATCAGTACTTATATTATGTACATATAATGGTACCTATATTAGTACATATAATTTGAACATATAATAGTACATATAATTTTACATAAAATATGTACATAAAATAGTACATTTAATAATGCATATAATAGTACATATTACAGTACATATATTATATACATATAATAGTACATAAAATAGTACATATAATAGTGCTTATAATAGTATATACAATGGTACATATAACAGTAGATATAGTAGTACATATATTATGTACATATAATGGTACATAAACCAGTACTTATATTATGTACATATAATGGTACATATATTAGTACATATAATATGCACATATAATAGTACATATAATGGTACATATAATATGTACATAAAATAGTACATTTAATAATGCATATAATAGTACATATTGCAGTACATTTAGTATGTACATATAATGGTACATATATTATGTACATATAATGGTACATGTAATATGTACATAAAATAGTACATATAATAGTACATATAATAGTGCATATATTATAATATATAATAGTACATATATTTTGTACCTATAACAGTACATATAATATGTACATATAATGGTACATGTAATATGTACATAAAATAGTACATATAATAGTGCATATATTATAATATATAATAGTACATATAACAGTACATATATTTTGTACCTATAACAGTACATATATTATGTACATATAATGGTACATGTAATATGTACATAAAATAGTACATATAATAGTGCATATATTATAATATATAATAATACATATAGCAGTACATATATTTTGTACCTATAACAGTACATATAATATGTACATATAATAGTACATATAATGGTACATACAACAGTGCATATAATATAGTACATACGTTAGTCTTTACTGTAGGTTTTATTTAGTTTTTATTTTAATGAATTTATTTATTTCCTTTCTTCAAACAATTATTTTCAAGAAGTTTATTTTGCTCGCACTCGTTGTGTAATAATAAGTTCGAGATAAAGTTACAAGTACTGAGTGTTTCAATACAAAAAGCTCTCTGCAGCCCTAATTCTAAGGAATATAATACCACTAATAATTATACTCTGTTGATTGTTCCTCTTCTCTTTTCCTTAATTGTGTACGTCTGTATGCTGTTCACTTCAACGGAACAAAATACAGACGTGATTGTAAATAATGTTTAAAGTAAAAAACGTCTTTACTAGAGCGAGCTGGTATCAGGAAGCATCTGGTTCTAGAAACGTAAATAAACAAACCGTCTTTATAGCATCGATCCATTCAACGAGAATATTTCTCAAGTTGTTTTGTTTCCCATTTGTCTGTATACAATAAACTACATATTGTTTTCTGTTTCTCTGCTCTCTTTTGATTCTTATCAGTTGTCTATGTGTACTCTAAATATCATGATCAGTGAACTTTTTTTTTGTCCAGCAGATTGTGTTTGTTATGATGTCTAATACGAGGAAAACGTCAATATTACACCAGAGCAAGAGAATAAATTTAATTAATACAGCAATTAATTAGAAACACTGCATGAGGGAGGTTTTATTAACTTCAGTCAAGTATTTGATCCACTTTCTTGGCATTGGATTTATACATGATCTTTATTAGAAACGACTTTATCTCCTTCATTCCAATCTAGATTAATTGATTCTTTCCAAGAGAAGATAATAGATTTAGTCTAACCTAATTTTCTTCCGCGCAAGATAAATGATTTTTTCAACTCATTGCTACTGTCATGGTGTTTTAACCAGTGTTAACCAGTTCTGTCGTCACTTTCCCATTGTTGAAGATTTAAATGAAAGGAATGCAAGAAGTGCAGCCGTCATTCGTTCTTGTAATCACAAATGTTATGTTTCTTACGGTAGAGACATAACACTCCTCAGCAGAGAATGTATGCATTACGTATAGCCTACAGGATAGCTAACCCAGTAGACCGACTGTCTTTTTGTGTTTACTAAGAGAAACGTCTACGAAAAGAAGGGGGGATAGATTTAGGTAGAGCTGATGATAGGCCATTATGTTTTCAGGGAATATGAGACTATATTTACACTATTATTTTGGTTCTTTCTAACAAATATTTGAGGATGTATATTTTTTTGAACATTTGGTCACTCGTGAGTGAATATATATAAATAGAAAATTTAAAAGGTATGAAATAGCAAACATAAAATAACTCCTGAAATTGCAACAATATGAAAGAGATAGTTCACATTAAATATCCCATTGAAACAGAGTTGTAGCTATACGGACAATAACAGAATATGTGTCACATACAAGCAATATAAACGTGATAGTCCAACATTACGGTCACCCACATGATGTCCATAAAGATCAACTCTCCCACTGTGTAAAACCACATAAACCTATGACACATTTATCGTAAGCTTTTATGCATAATACATGGTTTTAAAAATAAATGGAGCGCGATATTTTCGAAATATGGTTTTATAGATTGTATTTACAGGTTATCGCCTGTAGTCTTTTCTAATGACAAACCAAATTTTTGGAAGTTAGGATAAAAAGATTGTTGATTTGAAATTCAAGTATAATTTAATTATTAATAACCTTTAGGGGACGTTTCAAAGAAATTGGTTTCATCTTCAGATTAGTTTTGTTACGTGAAATAAATTGATTAATTAATGAACCCTTATATATATATATATATATAACCCACTTGATAAATTTGATCTACGTAGTAAAACTATTCTGAAGATGTAAACAACTTAGTTTTCAAAACGTCGCAATAAAATTCTTAATTATTAAGTTTGATTGTCTTACAAATCGACCGTGTCAACAAAAAATCCTTTTTACTACAATTTTTGAAACACGCATAATTGTCTTTCAGTCATAACTCCTCAGGATTTAGTTACTGGTGACGTAATGTTCAAAGCACTAGAACCGGGTGCTTTGTTAATGACCGAACGTAACTCAGTAAAGTTGTATCTGAGATGGAATGAGGTCAAATTGTGTCTGCGATAGAGAAGCATTTCATAACAAGTATACGTATGTAACCGGGTCGACACAAAATGTGATGCGGTAAATTTATCGAAGCATACCAATTTGAAACTATACGGGTATGTAGTTTGGCGCATAGTTGGCGACACTGGTTTGCTATCGTGTTGATTCCAAGCAAACTCAAAAACTACAGTAACATTAATAAAAATATTTGAATGCAAGACAATGCTTTTCCCATATAACCTTATTTAACATCTCTTTTTAACTCTCTCTCTCTTTCTCTCTCTCTCACTATTTTTTACTGCAACGATATATATATATATAACTTTTAATACACAAATTTTATATTTATAAAATAATATGTAGGTAGGTTTTAGAATTGTATTTATTTTATTATAATGTATGTATTATGTTTTTTATTTATTTAAATTATATATATCATTATGAACAAATATATATATATATATATATATATATATATATATATATATAGGTTAAGTAACCTATTTTAGCCCTAGATTAAATATATGATTTGACTTCTGAAGCTGTAAAATGACAGTAGCCTACTTTAAGTAACAGGTTCAGGAACGTCGAACTGCAAGTATACCAAGTAAGATTCCTGTTTACATACGTTAACTAAATTATATCCTAATGAATTTTACTTTTTCATAAATAGAACTTTACAGAACCCCTTGAAAATTTTAACTAAGACATAAGAGCCACAATATCCAACAACCCTTCGTAAGGGTAGAGTTTCCATACGTTGACGTCGCTTCAACACATTTACCACCCTAATTTTAAAATGCATGGGTATTCATGGTTCAGTTCTGCTCAAATGTTGCAGAAAGCAGTTGTACAGTTTTGTAAATATGAAATAAAAACAACCCTTGAGACAAATGCAACAAATATCAGGGTTTCGTACACATTTGCCAATTAAATGTGATTACTTTCCCAATTCAGTGATGCAAATTTTACTGCATTTTTCATCGTTTTTTCCGACATAAAGTTTCTGCAGTACATTTTATATTGGTCTTTGGTGTTGAACTTTATTTGAATGATATTCCATTACAAATGCTGGTGATAAATACACTTTTAATTAGACACCGAGTTAATCGCCGAATCCTATATATATATATATATATATATATATATATATATATATATATATATAGTATATATATAACTTTATGTAATAAAGTTGTTTACTTTTATTGTAATTCCGTAAGGCGTGTCCGACTGGAGAGAGAAACAAACATTTACTGATGAGACGCTGGTTCATTGCAAAAGTCCTGTAAAAAGTATCACTTCACGGCGTCCTTGATCGTTAACAAACTATCCGTGAAGTCTACGAAAACCACTGAGCCATTTCGACAGTTAACCTTTGAAGAAAACCTTGTTGAAGACAGCAGATTCTGCTGCGGTTACTAGAACATTGTTGTTGTGGGTTTCAAGAATTGTTTGCAGATCTGTGACCGACGGCTCGCGACGTTGCTATTTATAAATCATTATATTGGTGTCATTTAATTTACTTTAAAGACAGTCTTTGCCATTTGTCTCGATAGTTCAGAGTTTGGTTTTACCAATTTCGTAAAACTAACAAAACGAATAAGCCGTTAAACTTGGTGAAGCTCTAATAAAATGTTTATCTCTAACTTTTCCTAAACTAGAGACGGTCATATAAATAGCCCCAATGTTTCATAAACTTCATATAAGTTGTGTTATTCCTAGACACTTTTTAATTCCTATTTTTTTGACAGATGGCGTTCCGTGACTTTGTAATTCATAACCGATTGTATTGCGGTCTTAGAGTTCACCTTAAACACAGTATTCGCAGTTAGGCCTTTTTGATAGGTCCGAGGATAGGGCTAGGGTGTTATCTACGACGGTTGGCCCTACTACCCTTTTCACAAAACTAGCTATTTTTCTAACTCCTTAAAAAAAATACTTCCATTTTATTTTTTCCTTTTATTCCAAAATCACGAGTAATTTGTCTATTCGACGTTTAAATAGATCCAAGGGCAATAAATCGAATGAATAAACTCGGAAGTAAATCTCTGTAAAGACAGTTTGCATAATGGCAGCCATTCCGCTCAGGACCTGTACGGTGGACTAGGTTAAGTGTTCCGGATACATGACATTAACTATAGTTTATCCTCAGTCAGTAAACTCGGCCAAATGGTTACGGGCGAGCTGCTTCACAAATCAATCCCTACCCTACTTTGTCGCCAGTGAAGAATAGTTTATTAGTGCAAACACTTGCAACTATTTGTGGTCACTTATAGTTTGTCGTCAACGTTTCGATGTGACCATTTTAACTATGTTTATTAGGCAATATTTAATCATAAATCCATTATAACAATTATTTATAAGAAATAGTAGTCCTTTAGTATTGATTTTTCTGAAACTTTTTGTTTTATAATTGATTTTATTGCTTATTTCTTTATTATTTTTCTAATTGTTTCTTTCACTTTTTCTGTATATTTATTTACGTTCTCTGTAAGTTTCTTTCATTATTAATATTTCTGTATATTTCAATAATATTAATTTTTCTGTGTATTTCTTTAATATTGGTTTTTCTGTTCGTTTCCTTAACTTTTTCTGTTTTTATCTTTATTTTGTTTTTCTTGATTGTTTCTTTTATTAGGTTATTGATTGTTCTATATGTGTCTTTTAATATTGATTTTTTGTATGTTTCTTATAGATTTTTTTTAATGTTTTTTGTGTTCCATATTTGGCCTTTTACACTAATTTTCGTTATCATTTCAAACATTTATTTCAAGAGTATTTTTAAATAGTAAGTCAATACTTGTGTTATTGAAATGAAACTAGATGGAATAAATGTTATTATTTGTATTTTAAAGTATATCAATAACAATAAAGCAGACCATCATCAGGAAGTCAGTATTTACTGGTCGAACATATAGCAAAACTTTGCCGAACATGTATACATATGCTGTAGCATCAAACAGAAATTAGGGTGTTGTAAATAAAATTTAATTTCATAGATATTTGTAGAACCGGGAAACTTGTAACAGAAGTTGGCTGGCGAAAAGGCGTACTTAATAAGGAAAGATGATCTCTTTTGAAAGTTAAATTTAAAGCATTTCTTTTCAAATATAAATTCCTTTTTCATATTAAATTGCTTATATTGAAAACACAAAAGTAATTCTTATCTCCTTTATTGTTATACCATTGTTAAAATCACTATTGTGCAAGACCCAACGATTCTCTTCAAGGTAAAAAATACCTTAACAGTGTAGAACCGTCAATGTTTGCACTGTAAATTTACTTTTGTTAGAATTTTAGACTAAGGTTTATTTAAATTGTCTTCTGTATAGATAATTTACCTCCTGAAGAGTCCATTATCATTAGTTGCACAACACAAAACTCAGTGGTTGTAATATCCGTAGCGGAATAATAATTAAAGGTTGCGTTTATAAGTAGAACATTGTTTTGTTTAATAAAACTTGGACAGCGCGGAGTAGAGAAATGAATTTCATTCTTTCCTCGCAGACAAATTTATTATTAACAGGCGACAATGGGGAATCTGAAATGTAAAGAACTTACTATTCGTTCAGAAAACATTCTTCCCTCGGTTTTGAATAAGCTAAACAAATTCTTTAGAAATTCTAAATTTTTGCATTATGAATATTTAAATAGTTGCGTTTAAATTATCTATAATATAGACCATTCCTGTCCCACTGGCAGCGCCTAGGGTCGATCTACACAGCCATTAGTCGCGTTTATATTAGCATGCAAAGTTTGCGTGAGGAGTCCGTTGGGCCAAAGATGCTACAAAGAGGAAATCTCCCCTACTTGCTGCTTAAATTTAAAGTTTTTTTTATAAAAATCAGCAAACTTAGAAATATAAACGTTTGTGTGAACGTAAAATCAACTTCTTCATTTGGGATTTTATTTTTGCATAATACCTTAATGGGTTGTGTTACATTTGTTTTTTTCACAATTGAAGTGCAAGTTTATCGAGAAAAAGCTTTTAGAGAAAAATAAATAAACTGTTATACCTTTTTTCTTTCAAGAAAATTTGACTTATAATCTATGCGTTCGATCTATGCGTGCGAATCTTTCTGAAATTCCTAAACTAAAATTACAAAAACCTTATAACACAAAACACAGATGATTGCACGTAGACTGGATATGGTTGTTAGAAAAGTAAAGTTTCAATTTTCAAAGTGTTGCATTTTTCATCCCTTCTTGATACCAGAAATTAAGGTTTTTTCTTTACAACTTCGATTGCCCACCCCTTTAGTAAGGCCGTAAATATATAAGTTAATATGCTTAGGAAAACCTCTTGATTTTTTGCTTAGTGTTTTTTTTGTAAAACGTAATTTTATTTCTATTAATAACTACCACATTATAGTGTGATGCTGATGATGATCGTGGATGTCGTGACTATGACGGGTGCATACCAGCTTTAAAAGTCTGTACTATGTTCTCGCCATAGGCTCACTTCCAAATAGACAGCTTGAGTACTGAATATGTCAGGAGGGATGATCGTAGAGTTGTCCCGGCAGGTATGAAAGTTTCGCTAGGTTTCCTTAATCTTTGGTCCATGTTCGTTGCTACTTTGTTGTCCAGTCTTTAGTCAGACTGTGGTTATTGTTACGAAACAGCTGATGTTTCATTGGCATTTATTTAAACAGGTTATAATTTTGTCAACCGTATTTGCGTCATTACAGTCACGTGACTGTAAGTGCTAAGCCAGTGCCATTGTTGCGACATCTAACCACTTATTAACCTAATAAGATATCTTGTATACTAAATTGCTTTGGCAAACTGTTGTGACTGACACACGTACTTCGATGAATCGAGGATAATTATTCTCGACGCATTTCTAATAAAGTCGTACTTAGAAACAGACTGTTAATCGGAATATTCCAACAAATTCCGTTAAAGTGAATACATTGAAACTATTATCTTGCTTTTGTATTATGCAAACCTAATAATTCTCTCTCTATTCTGTTCATTCAGGAATCGGTTAATTATCTAGTTATCGATAGCTTCATCAATGTTGTCCTATTTGTCGACTAATCGATCGTGGCGACGCTTATACGTAAGCTGTAAGTCGTGTTCTTAGATATTGCAGTCTAACCGTATATAGTGGGAAGGAATTAATCTAAATAACTTTAAGTTTGTATCATGTTGTACATTAGTTTTCTAAATAAACTAATTATTTCAAGTGCTAGACTTTAAAATTAGTAAGAGTATTTAGGGTTTCGAAGTTTAATAACCTATTTACATTAGTCCATTTGTATTATTACAATTCAATCCAAAGGTAAATACAATTAAGACAAAGGACGACCAATTTATTAAGTCAGTACAAAATGAAATCATTTCGTTCCTTGGTGAGACTATTTGTATGCTTGGAATTCCTGGGTTTTTTACAAATTCCGAGATCTAACAGCCAACAGTTTATCAGGGCTCATCCAGGATTCGACCTTTTTTCTTAACTTTGTGTATATTCTTGTACGTTTCCGGTGTTATTGGCGTTTTATCTTTTCGAGATACTTATTGTTATTTTTTGCTGTTCTTAGTTTTATTTCAGTGAAGCACTTTGGTTCCTGGTTCCAATTTGCAGTTATTTGAGGATAATTCCATGAATTACGATTTATTCATAGTGTATTATTTTATTTGTTTTTTATTTATATAATCTCTTTTTTTGTTACAAGATATGCTTTAGCGATTTAATTTGTTTTTTCAATGTCTGAAACATAAATATGTTTATGGTAAATCTGTTTATGGTATTTGATAACTCATATAATCATCATCAGTGAAAACGCTACAAAATCTTGACAGTAAAACTAGAAAAAAAGTCGTATATATATATATATTAAATATATTCAATATGGTGATATGTTTTCTTGTAATATAGTTAATAAATTTAAAATATTTGAATAACAAGAATACTTTTAATGAATATATTTATTCAAAGCTTTTCGCCGATAAAATAGTACCAGCATCTTCAGGAAAATTAAAATCTAATAAAATATTTTTGCAAAATTAAATCATAACATGTGCTACAAATCTATCAATTTTATCGGCGAAAAGCTTTGAATAAATATATTTATTAAAAGTATTCTTGTTATTCAAATATTTTTTAATTTATTAACTATATTACAAGAAAACATATCACCATATTTAATATATATATATAATATATAATATATATATATATATATATATATATATATATAATTATATATATATATATATATATATATATATATATATATATATATATATATATATTATATATATAATATATAATATATAATATATATATAGCTTAGCAACACTGTTTTTTGTACTCTCTTATCACTTACAGGTAATGTACCTAAACAAAAATCGTACTTATAATATATGGGAATCTACTTTCGAGAACTAATAATATTTTATTCTCATTTCCATGCTTTTTAAAGTTTTTTTGAAATATTGATTTGTTGTTTGTCATTGTTTGATATTTTTTTAAAATTATTGTAGATTATTGTTTTAAATTATAAGATATTTCGTTATTGCAAACTGGTTGCGAGAGTTATTTGAGTTAGTGTGGTCCCTGATGATGGCTTCATGGTTGCAGAAACAGGTCTGTTTTAGTAACCTATTGGTTACTGGAGTTTGAGTATTACTTTTGAGAGTCTTTAGTATTTTTTACATTTTCAAATTGGCCTCACTAGCTGTGCTCTAATACAAAAATATTCAAATAATACAAAATAGAAAAAGAGAATTAAACGCTGGGAATTAAAAAAGCGAAGAACTGTGTAAAGCATACGGATTCTTACGGAGTCTCCGCTGTCTGTCCTATTGCTATTACATTACACAACACATTTAACACAATTATACGTATTTCTTTGAATCTTAAACATACATAAATGCATAAAGTAGCAACTAAAAACTTTACTATGACGTTAAACTTGTTGTTACAAAAGTTTAAATATATATTTCCAGCTTTCGAAATATGATAACTTCAGCGTTTTATTTGTTACCAAGTGTTTCTAGTTGGAGAAATGTGCATATAATTTATCACATGACTTTATGATTTATTGTGACATTCTTTTCCTTTCATATGTAGAGTTTATAGTGCTTTATTTCCTTTTCAGGGTACCCGTCACAGGGAGCTCTATATGCACTCTAGGGTTAATCGTAGCATTTGATGTGACTCGTGTTTGCAAATTGGTACATATAAACTGTTATTTGCTATCATAGCTCATATTTTCCTTTTTTATTTGTATTTCTTTCAGTGTTTTCTATTTCTTCAGCGAAACATTCAACATAATAAATAGTTCCTTCTTGTATGAATAGAACAATTTATTAATAAATTAATAATACCAGTAAAATTTATAAATAAATAATAATTCTAATTAACGTTACTCCTGAGAATTAATATTGTTACCAAATTTATAATTAAAAATTTCTCTTCTTTGGCTTTACTAAAATGTTTCTGTTAACATCCTAAGAAATTTCGTTCGGACGCGTTTTATTACAAGACAATAAGATACCTACACATTAGGCGGACGTACGTCGCCCGGGTGAATATGACGTAATAGCCAGTCTAGTAGAAACTTACCTTATTTTTCGATGGAAAATACGAGGAAGTACAGAAACAATATGCGTCATTTTCATTTACATTCTAACAACAGGAAACTGTATCTTTATAGCATTGATAACCGCCACATTCATAACACAAAATGGAGTCTTGAAACAAAATATCCACAAATATGTCTAAGTTTTGCATTGTTGGCAAACAATGAGAAGAAAACTATGAGATGTACTAGTCTTACTGAAAACATTGCTATAATTGATAAATCTGTTACATTTATAACACAATCAGGAGTATTGAAACACAATATTCACAAATATGTACTTATATATTAGGTTTTGCATTGTTGCCAAACAAAGAGAAGAAGAAAACTATAGATGTACTAGTCTTACTGAAAACATACCTATGGTACTTAATAAATCTGTTACAATCAAAATACAGTGTTGAGTCATTACAGTGAAAATATTTCGTAACAATACAATATGTAAATTTTAAATGAAATATTTTTATTTTATTCAGAATATTGAAATCTATTCAATTACGAAGAAGCTGTTATTTTAGATTGTAATAGCCTATAAATAAATAAATTTTCCTATTTGATTGAAAATTACGTGTTATATCAACAATGTTTGTTACATTAATTTTCTCGCCCACTTTAGCAACGATAGTTTCAGGTTTTGTTTCAGATGCATCTTAATTAATTTTTGCGTTGACTAGTATTGTTCCAATCTCAATATTTTACCCCATTTAAAACAGCTGGCCCTAATGCTACAGCTTTTTATCAATGAATATTTGACAAATTTTAATTTATCTAATTAACTCTAATTTGTTATTTGTGTTTCAAATTTTGAGTTTAATGTAAAACGTATTTATATTGTTCCTTATATTGCAACAAACGTTTAGGTAAACACATTAAGCAAAATTAAATCTCAAAGATCATTTTCTCAAATCACAATCTCTGTACACGTGGCTATAAACGTTTGCACTTCTGTCTGCGTTCCCCAAGTGCTATATCTCAATTTGTTTTTAAAAATCGCGTAAGAATCGAATATATTGCAAATATAGTTTGTACTTATATATTTATAAAAAAAACTGGTGAGACAAATATTGGTAGATATTAGGAGTATTGAAAGGTCAAATAATAAAATGTATTTAATCTCTTATTGCTGACAAACAACGCAGCATTGAAAAATCAATATTGTTTTGTCTCTTTACGTAAGCGTTTCTTACGTCTGGAGTTAAACTCACTCAAGCAATCTGAAACCGCTTATCAACCCTAATCCAGACTCCAGCGGAGACTTTTACGAGAGTTTTATTTAGCAAAAGTGGGCTGTGGTTTACTTTTACCTATAAAAAGCACGCGCTTTTGAGCGGTGCAGCCATTAGGTTTTATATTGTACCGCAACGATTACTTGCCCGCTACTTGAGTGCGCTACATTACCAGTGTAATGTAAAAGTCGGGTTCTAGAGACTGCAAGGAACGGTTTGTAACGAGTTCCGCAGTGACCGTGGTCAGTCTAAATGGAACTGAATTTATAGACACGTAAAGGAGTAATTTTTAGTTTTGAAATAAGAAAACTCTGTTTTCACGTAACCAAGAAATTGTAAGATTTATAAATATATAACATTATATGTGTCTTATAAAGATCTTATAAAGATTTTAGTTATATATGCCTTAAAAATGTATTACTTTTGAAATCAGAATATACTGATTCCAGAACAGATAAGGACATTTTAAATATTTTTACATTTCATGGACAAAAGCGTTGTATAGCTAAAGCAATTTTAAAAACGGTCCTATATAGCTCTATATAAGCTACGGCACATAGATCTAAAAAAGGTTTGTGAGGGAGCTACGGCAAGTACAATAAATCGCCCGGGTTTCAATTATATATATATTATGAGATAGGGGTCGTCTGGAATATCGGGGCATTTTTTAAGAAAACGAAAAGTGGACTAGACTAAAAAAAGCGGATTATTGTATCGTATATCCTATAACTGATCCAATTTTTGAGAAAGCTAATGTAGAACTAAACTTTTATAGTGTTTTTACCACTTATTTAAAGTTTTTTTAGTTGGTAATAAATACAGTGTTTTTAAATGAATATTTTAAAATATTTAGTTCTGAGAAAATTTAAAATTATATGAACAATGTCAAGCGCAAAACAAAAATAAGATTACAAATAATTGTTATTGATAATTAATCATCGAAAATCCGATTTTATTACTCTATTTATATATAAACAGAGAAAAGATAAATTTATTATCCATGAATATATTTAAATGAAATAATATTTACAAACCAAAAACAAAATTTATGCAAAAAACGAATAGTTTTGCATTTGTGACTAATGAATGTATAAAACATAATGTACAAATGAATATTTTTTAAAACACTATTAATAAGTAACTAAAGCAGTGATAGTTCGATAGTAGCACTCATAATGCCCCAACGGGAGAGCCTACCTCTCAGAATAAAACGCCAGAAACTAGGATACGATTTATCGTTATTCTCCCATTTTTATAAAAATACATAAATTTCAAAATCCATAGAGAATATTTTTTACAATAAAATGTTTTAATCACTGTCCGACCATTAAAATTCTTTTCATCCTCCATCTTATTTTGAAAACGTTCACCCTTGAACTAACGTAAAATTAAAAATAAACCCTTTTCCTAATATAAATATTAAAATTTTTTATTGATTTAGTTGAATCGTTTTATATTAAGGTTATCTATATAAAGAATGCATTGTATAACTGCAACGAAGTGCATCACAGACGCAATGAAATCACTAAGATGTAATATAGCATTCGTCTTGCAGGATTTGTCTTGTTTTCATTGAGATAATTAATTTTGTTCAATAACAGGTTCACTGGTTTATTTATTTAGAACGGTTTTAGTTTATAATCTTCTTTTAAAAGGTTAAAGACAAAATGTTAAATCTAAGGGCATTTGTAGGAAAATGAAGAACGAATGAATACCTCGCAAATATCTTATTTATTTAATGAAAAATAAAGACAAAAGAAATCAAATATATTGAAAATGCCGGAAGCGTTTCAACAAAATTAGAAAATTTTTCTAGAGTAAAGAAATACCAATGACGTGTCTGAGAAGGTTTCGTAGCTCTGCGTTCTCCATCTTTCATGACGACGCGGCGTGAACAAACAAAAGCTGTAACATAGACAGATATAACATAACTAAACGTCAAAGAGATGGCGTGCGGAAGAATACTTGAGAGTTGCAAACCAAACAGCAAAAAATGCAATAAAAAACGATACTACACAAAGTATGCCTTGGTTATATATATATATATATAAATAACAAAAGTCTAAATACAAATACAAGAATTATAATTGAATTTACAATTCAAAGCTTTTCGTTGCCTAACAGTACCAACATCATCATGATGATGTTGGTACTGTTAGCCAACGAAAAGCTTTGAATTTTAAATTCAATTATAATTCTTGTATTTGTATTTAGACTTTTGTTCTTTATTAATACACAAGAAAACATACTGCGATATTTATATATATATATATATATATATATATATATATATATATATATATATATATATATACATATAGGCTATATATATTTTTTTTTTTTTTGTGTGTGGTTTAATAAAGGATTAGCAGTTGTAGAACACAAAGCTTGCGTCAGCATAAATATAGGCTACTACATGTCATTCTTTAACTTGTTCTCTCTCTCTTTCTCTCCCTCTCTCTCTCTCTCTCTCTCTATATATATATATATATATATATATATATATATATATATACATATATTTTATTTTTTGTGTGTGTGTGTGTGTGTGGTTTAATAAAGGATTAGCAGTTGTAGAACACAAAGCTTGCGTCAGCATAAATATACTACATGTCATTCTTTAACTTGCTCTCTCTCTCTTTCTCTCCCTCTCTCTCTCTCTCTCTCTCTCTCTCTCTATATATATATATATATATATATATATATATATATATATATATATATATATATATATTAAATATTATGGTGATATGTTTCCTTGTAATATAGTTTAATAATTAAAATCATTTCAAAAACAAGAATAATTTTAATGCATATATTATTCAAAGCTTTTCGCCGATAAAACAGTACCAGCATCTTCAGGGAAATAATTATCTCCATGATAATATTAATATATTAATATATATATATATATATATATATACATATATTTATATATTATAAGCTATTTAACTTAATATACATTCCCCACATTAGAAAACATAGAGCCTTACATCTAGTAAAAAAGTAAAAAAAGGCCTCAAAATGACAATCTGGCCACGCCTACAAATTTATAAACTTGAAAATAATACCATAAACGAACAAATACAAATAAAATAAAAACGATAAATTATTCAACTTAAAAGGCAAAAGAAACTCCAAGACAAACTAAAATGTTCCCAGTGTGCAGCGATTCTAAAAATAGAACAGTACCGATATACCACGTGACAATGGAAATCCCACACACCTGACAATGTATTACAACACCCAGTCTCAGTTTATCTTCGACAATGGAGATACCATTAATATTCGAAAGTTTACTCGCATAGATACCAAGTAAGAGTTTTGTTTAAATACATATAGTGGAAGTATATATTTATATCGTTAACGCCCTCGTAACGGCTAGGGCTCCCCTCTCTCCTATCAGTCGACCAATACCGCCACAGTAAGATCCGGTCGATCACCTATATCTGCTAAGGACGACAATGTCTTATTATTTCAATTTACAGGTTCTTGTTAAAGGTAAAATATTTTACCAGAACATAATTAACTAAAAATATCATTTAACTAACGAATATAATAGAAAATGGATATGCCCTTTGTCAGAGTTTAATAACTTATTTTTATCATTTTAATAATAATCAAACTTATAACCTGAAATTATTAACTAAATTTAGATATTTTATTTATAATTTTTGTTTTCATATTTTAGAGAGAGAGGGGTAGAGTTAGCGCCCGCGTGGGTGTGTGCGCGTCCACACTATTTATATTAAATGTTGTCTTTAATATTAATTACAGTGAAAGAATTGCATGTTCTTCATAATAATATTGGCTACAACATCCGCTTCCTGATCAAGTGTTCCTTTCTCGTAGGCCAATGAACGTAACCATTGCATCCCCGTTATTGGTCATTACCATTGGCTAGTATAGCCTGCACGCTTTGCGTTCCACCATAAATGTTCGCATAGGAATGGAAAGTATAATCTGCATTCAGTGACCGTTGAAATAAAACACTTCATAATTTATTGCCTGTGTCTTGTCCAACAATAACACTGTAACAGCCGATACGCCGGTTGCAATTAGCGTTGATTGCAATAAAGCAGTAAAGCAGTAAACGTTAATCAACGCGACAGCCTGTACTGTTATTACATAGTTTGCTAATTGCACGACAAATCATAGTTTATATCCCGACAGTTTATGGTGACTCAATTAACATCCAGTGCGTCTTTAGCAGTTAATCCAACATGAGCAATAGAAGGCTTTGGCAAAAGATTTTAACGCTGAAGCGCACATGTGAGACTTGTCTATACTTTTTTCACCAAATCCAAAGGCTTTTATTTTGTTCTTTTATTCTCTTAAGTAAATTTTGTGTTTAATTTCACATTTACTTAAAAACTCAATATTTCTGAAAATTTTGGTTCTTCTTGGAGTTTTATTCCTAAACCATTCTATACGACATTTTTTCTTGAGTATATCTCAAGCTTGTCTCGTCATATGAGTTTAACCTTCATGTTGTATAATTTATTGGGGTTGTAACAGCCTTCGCTAATCGTAGGCCTACTTCGATAAAACATAGGCGGAAAAGAGTATAATAAAATCAGAATGTACTTCGACATGATACAAAGGTTCCTTCAAGGGGAATTTGTAGCATATTTAGAGCGTAAATCAGTTGAATTTTATAGACTTTTTTAACAATATTTTGAGCACCTCTTTATCTTGTTTTATACTTCATCCCTGTTGATTTGAAAAAAGCATTTTTTAAAGTGAAAACCTGTCTAGTGACGCCTACAAAAACGTATTAGATACACATAAACATACAGTTCACGCTTGTATAGTTTTCGTCACACCACGCTATGAGTCATTTTAAAGTGAAAACCTGTCTAGTGACGCCTACAAAAACGTATTAGATACACATAAACATACAGTTCACGCTTGTATAGTTTTCGTCACACCACGCTATGGGTCATTTTAAAGTGAAAACCTGTCTAGTGACGCCTACAAAAACGTATTATATGCACATAAACATACAGTTCACGCTTGTATAGTTTTCGTCACACCACGCTATGAGTCACTTTAAAGTGAAAACCTGTCTAGTGACGTCTACAAAAACGTATTATATGCACATAAACATACAGTTCACGCTTGTATAGTTTTCGTCACACCACGCTATGAGTCATTTTAAAGTGAAAACCTGTCTAGTGACGCCTACAAAAACGTATTATATGCACATAAACATACAGTTCACGCTTGTATAGTTTTCGTCATACCACGCTATGAGTCACTTTAAAGTGAAAACTTGTCTAGTGACGTCTACAAAAACGTATTATATGCACATAAACATACAGATCACGCTTGTATAGTTTTCGTCACACCACGCTATGAGTCACTTTAAAGTGAAAACCTGTCTAGTGACGCCTACAAAAACGTATTATATGCACATAAACATACAGTTCACGCTTGTATAGTTTTCGTCACACCACGCTATGAGTCACTTTAAAGTGAAAACCTGTCTAGTGACGTCTACAAAAACGTATTATATGCACATAAACATACAGTTCACGCTTGTATAGTTTTCGTCACACCACGCTATGAGTCATTTTAAAGTGAAAACCTGTCTAGTACGCCTACAAAAACGTATTATATGCACATAAACATACAGTTCACGCTTGTATAGTTTTCGTCACACCACGCTATGAGTCACTTTAAATTGAAAACCTGTCTAGTGACGTCTACAAAAACGTATTATATGCACATAAACATACAGATCACGCTTGTATAGTTTTCGTCACACCACGCTATGAGTCATTTTAAAGTGAAAACCTGTCTAGTGACGCCTACAAAAACGTATTATATGCACATAAACATACAGTCCACGCTTGTATAGTTTTCGTCACACCACGCTATGAGTCATTTTAAAGTGAAAACCTGTCTAGTGACGCCTACAAAAACGTATTATATGCACATAAACATACAGATCACGCTTGTATAGTTTTCGTCACGCCACGCTATGAGTCACTTTAAAGTGAAAACCTGTCTAGCGACGTCTACAAAAACGTATTATATGCACATAAACATACAGATCACGCTTGTATAGTTTTCGTCACACCACGCTATGAGTCACTTTAAAGTGAATTTAATGATATCATATGATTTCATATATCAGCTGATTTTATGTTATACGTTATGTTTTATAACAGCTCTTTTACATAAAGGTTGTGTTGCATTATTTATTGACCATTGTTGAGTAAAATGGTTATTATTAAATAGATTTGATCAGTTAATAAATATATCAATTTATTTTAGTTTTGATACATACAATACAAATAATTCAATATAACGATAATAATGAGATATGTTTTTGATCCAATTTTTGAACTGAAATTATATTTAAGGCGTTTGATACTTTTTAAGAATGATTTCAAATGAATTTGTTAAAAACATTTGTATTCAGTAAACATCTAGTATTTTTTTTTGTTACCTACATTATATTATTCTCAACTACAATAAATATTAGTCTTTACTAAATACATCACTCAAAAAAAAATATCAATATTAAATGAAAAACGTATAAATTCATATGTTTGGCGTTTTTCCTCGATAACTTTGAAATACTATTAGCTCTAATTTGTTGTTTTTGTTCAAATTTTGTTGTTGAGTAAAATTTCTGTATTATTGTTTCTTATATTAGTTAATTTCTCATTACGCAAGATTAAATGTTTTTCTCAATTCAAAATTCCTTTAGACGAGGCTATAAACGTTTTCAGTTCGGTTTTCACCACCTATATTTTTGTTACTGTCACAGGCATTGTTTTCCCCAAAGAAATACACGAAACCTCTTGCTCAGTTGTTCTAACATACTGCATCGTCACCAAACACATGCTACTGTTCAAGTCTCCAACAAAATGTCCTCCATCAATTTCAACACAGATGTTTGCTTGTGAACTTTACTCATCAAAAACCTTTAATAGAAAACTTACGTCGATAAATACTTTCTGACCGTAGCGAGTTGAGTAAAATCTCTGAAGGCCATTATTTCGAACTTTTAGCAAATTAAACAGAACAGCTTTACGCCCCTTCTCTCGAATCCAATGGCAAGCATTTGGACGCAGAACAAACTCGGCGGGCAGTAAATTTGAGCGTAGAAATAACGGTCGTTTCCTTTTGTCAAGTATTCGCAATACTGTAAAACAATACGACTCCGTAACAATACAAACCGTGTAGGGAAACAATGGCGTTTAAAATTCGTCAGCACTAAACCTCGGGCGTTTGTTGTATTACATTCCCGTCGTCGGCGACATGGCGTCACTCTTGTGTGTCAACTCAATAGGAGCTTGCAAGAAAATACGGAAGTGGGCATGAACAATGCAAAACTAAAGCGATGGTGTTCCGAATTAGGACTCATCTATTATTAAACATTTTTGTATGTTTCCTTATTTGAAAGGAACTAGTTTTCAATTTAATATTAACGCTAGTTAGTTTAAAAACTGATATTTAATTTTGTTACACGAAACAAACATTTACATTTTAAACAATACACTCTTAAAGCAAAATTTAGTAATTTTTGCCCAAACTACCAAACTATAAAATTAGGAAATCAATATTTCCTTATATTTATTTAATAGTTTTTTTTATTTATTTGGAAATAAAATCACTTCGTTGTTTCTTATGCAAGTTTTCTTCAGTTTACAATATTTTCGTAATTAATTATGTATTTATTCTTATTCCATAATATTGTTAAATGATAGTGTTGTAATATTATTGATAAGAATATTTAATATAAACATTTCCAATAACAAGAATTATTTCTTTAGTTGAACAAAGTTCAAAGTGCTTACCCGAAATTGTCTGCAATTAGCAAATGCAAGACGTATTTTCACCTCTGTATAATTATCTAGTTAGTCGTCAAACAAGGGTAGAAATTCTCAAAGTGACTGGAAGTTCTCAGTTTATGAATTATAGACATTATTCTGGTTATTAAAGTTGAATTAAGTAACTGTATTAACACAGAACATATATCTCACTTGTGTATATACACATGCACACATAGTGAATAGTTAATAACGGGAGTATATCGGTTAATTTTGCAGTCCGACGTTCATAGAGTCGATGTTCTGACGTTTCGCTAGAATTTCATCTGGCATTGTTGAGGTATACCCAACAAAGTTGAAGAGCGAATGAAGAACGCAGACAACTCCACTCCTATTCATAGAGGAAAGCTCCTTGACGTCAATCCGACCAAACCTGACAAATTTCTTACCAACAGAGAGACTAACTTTTACTTCGCTCTCATCTGTTACCTTCAATTTCTGATCCATTGCCTTAAAGACCACGTTTTACCAACTTTTACTACGTAGTCATATCACAACAAAACTGGAAGAACTGAATGAGTCACGTGTGATCGGATTGACATCAATGGGCAGTGTTTGTTTATTTCCTCAATATATAGGGGCGGAATTGTCTCTGGTCTTCATTCGCTCCTCAACCGTTTTTGGGTTCACTTTATCAATGCTAGATGAGATTCTATCGAATGAACGGATGTACTCCAGATAATATCTGTCCATCATGTTTTCCATCCGAGAAGGAATGTCTATCAACATATATATTATATATTATGTAAATTATTGTCTTTTTTAATAATAGTTCAGTCTTCGTTTACCATAATTATTACTTATTTATACGTAAGTTTAGTTTGTCTTTTATTTTTAATATTCTTCGGAGGAGCAACAACATTTAAATAATTATTGAAATAATAAATTTCAATAACTAATATTACCCTTAAGAGGGGCTGTTTCTATACATCCACTGTTCAATAGACTTTTAAGTAGGTAATATAAAATAATACACTGTTAGGAGACAAACTCAAGTTTAATTTCCTTCTAAATTTTTAACAACAACAAAACCTACAAAATGTTGACAAAAGATATAATATTTTCTACACAACTCCTATTTAACTCTTAGTTGGTAATTTAATTTAATTATATTTGATGTCGGTTTCGTGGTTTGACTTTCGAAGGTTTTGTCCTCCTATTTTCAAATAATTAAGATACATACAACGGAAATTCCGTAGTATATTCAATCGAGCACGGAATAGCATTCGGATTTAGAGAAGATTATATAAGCCAGTTTAAACTAATGCAACTGCGTGATAGATATTTTTGCCGCAGACTCAATGCTGGAGTAAAATCTATATAACCTCCCCATCCGCATTAAACTGTTCCACACAGACACATCTGTTGTTTGGTTTCACTGGCGGTGACCTGTTCCGCTATTACTAGGGTTGGCTTATCGCCATTTTATTACCAAAGTTTTTTATTACGTTTTTTTAAAGTGGAAAATCGTTTCAAAACATTAATTTGTGTTTACAACTTTATTGGTAGGAAATGCTGGAAGCAGTTCTAGAGCGAAAACACTATGCTTGTTATAATATACAAGAATACACAATTTTATTTCTTTTCGTTCTAAGATTCTAAATTCATCCCTTCTAAGTGCGGATCCGCTTCATGTAAACGACGATTCATACCGATGCCATAATTAATCCCTATTTGCAGTAACAGATCATTTCCCTCCCTTATCTCACAAAATTACATTCACCCTTCACTAACATTTTTCTTACACAAAGATGTAATGGATAGACACTTGTTTATGTCCTCGATAAAGTCTTCTTCAGACACGTGACTCTACACACGCGATGCTATATAATCCCCCTTTATAATTTTCATTTCCATTTTCGTCTTTATCCTATCTTAATTTACAATAGTTTTCCTTTTCTTTCCTAGCCTACAATAGGTTGACTAACCACAATAAAGCAACAAAACAATTGCATTGATACTTTGTTTTCTCTGCTATGATTTTCCATCCGTCTCAGAACTGCTTTTTCATTCCAACCTATTTATTCTTTCTTTTACCTATTGTAATTAATTCCCGAGCTATTTTTCCTTGTTTCATTTTAAATACAAAAATGCCCATTTATTCAACAATCTTACTGGCCTTGATACTTTATATGCAATGTTTCCCTTACGTGTGTCACAGAACTGCTTCTCTATTCCTAGCATAATAATTAGTTCATTTTCTTTTCCTTCATTAATTTCACGAGATTTTCTTCCCCGATGCTTTCTAAATACAAGATAAAAAAAGTGTTTAAATCGAGCTTTAACTGACCTTGTGTATTGTATATCTACTTCATCATAATATCAAAATATCATCCCTACACGTTACACAAATAAAACTACGTTTCAAACGTTTTTAGAAACTCAACCATTCCTTTAGGATGTTTTCTCGCCAATATCTACCTACTTTATAACTAGATGTTATATATTATTATGTACAGGTGCCGAGGCTTTGCGAAGATGTCTACTTGTAACATATCAGCTACTTTATAATGTCTTTACACCTAGTATATTACAATGGGCATTTTGTTATACTCAACTTTCATAGCGTACGCAAATAGCTCAGGTGTTTTAGAATTATTCACAACTTTGTCTTGTTTTCCTTTCACGCAACACGAAGAAAATGACATGAATAATTGCAGTAGAATTTCTTTAAGATTAAAAGCCCAAATAATAAATATTTTAGGTCCTTGTTTTTATGTTCCAGTTATATTGGTTTTTATTTTGTAAAGTTGTCTTCAATTCACACGCATTTGCCATTGTTAGTTTCGCACTTGTCATATTATGAACCTACGTTGCTATTCTCTTACTGCATATTTTCCACCTCGTATGTGTATAGCGTTTCACGTGCTTAAATGGCACTTATGTGTCTCCACTTTAAAGTCCAAACTTTCACCTCTAAAGTAACGTGGGGAAACCCCAAGGGTAACGCAGAATTCACACATTTAGATTGTCTCGCCACCGTAGAATCTTTTTCACTTTAATAAGCCGCTATTTATTTTCAATAAAACGACATCAATTAGTTGTTCTCAGAAAATAAATAGTATTACCCATTAAATAATGATAAACAGGCAGTTTGACAAAGATTATTCTAGTTCTACCTTTTTTTCATTTTTCCACTCTATATGACTTTTGTTTATTGTTAGAAAACCATTTACCTCCTACCTTTGTTCTCAGAAAATAAATAATTTAAACCAATTAAACAACTTATACTTTATATAATCCACGATGAACAGGCAGTTTGACAAACATCGTTCTAGGTCTACCTTTTTTTTATTTTCCCACTCTATATGACCTTTGTTTATTTTTATATTACCATGTCCCTCCTATCTCTTGTCGGATGCTAACAATCATCACAGCATTTTATTATTGTTGTCTGTGGCTCGAACTATGTTTCTAACCTTCGTTTAGATCTCACAATCATGTTATTGAAGTATGCAGTATAATACTTCTACTCTTTTTTTATTTTTGCTTTTACAATAAAGCCCTAATTAAAAGTACTTTTACCCCATGGTACATATCCCAGGCACCAAAATATTACAGTTTCAATAATTCACATTTCTCAATAAAAGTTTTTCAAAAACGGTTATACGTGTAAAATATTAGTACGCGCTTTTTGTAAAATGTACTTCTCACATTTCCTATAACATTACACCTGAATCTTTTTATTCCTTAAGACAGTGTCTATCAAAGGCTGCGTGTCTATCAAAGGCTGCGTGTCTATCAAAGGCTGCGTGTCTATCAAAGGCTGCGTGTCTATCAAAGGCTGCGTGTCTATCAAAGGCTGCGTGTCTATCAAAGGTTGCGTGTCTATCAAAGGCTGCGTGTCTATCAAAGGCTGCGTGTCTATCAAAGGCTGCGTGTCTATCAAAGGCTGCGTGTCTATCAAAGGCTGCGTGTCTATCAAAGGCTGCGTGTCTATCAAAGGCTGTGTGTCTATCAAAGGCTGCGTGTCTATCAAAGGCTGCGTGTCTATCAAAGGCTGCGTGTCTATCAAAGGCTGCGTGTCTATCAAAGGCTGCGTGTCTATCAAAGGCTGCGTGTCTATCAAAGGCTGCGTGTCTATCAAAGGCTGCGTGTCTATCAAAGGTTGCGTGTCTATCAAAGGCTGCGTGTCTATCAAAGGCTGCGTGTCTATCAAAGGCTGCGTGTCTATCAAAGGCTGCGTGTCTATCAAAGGCTGCGTGTCTATCAAAGGCTGCGTGTCTATCAAAGGCTGCGTGTCTATCAAAGGCTGCGTGTCTATCAAAGGCTGCTATTACATTAAAGAACTAGGAGAAGAAATTGGTTAGAACATACACTTTCGGTCCCCTCTGGTAGGGCAAACACAATGGTTGCTGGGAAATTTTCTAACCACGCAATAGCAATACAGTTTGTCGCATTAGTTAACATATGATTAACAGTCTGCAGCTTTATTGCAATCAATGCTAATTGCATTAGATGCAATCAAGAACGGTTTGAAACAGTGAAGCTCAATACGAATAGACCTGATGGAAAATAGGGACAAATCTATATAAGCCAAATATAGGCATTATTATTATTATCTAACGACGTTATCTTTATCTATTTTAATTATATTTTTCAATAAAATATGGTGCAAAAATAAAAATATTTGGAAATGTTAGTAAAATTAGGAATGGCTCAACGTAGATCACTTGGTCTGACCTGCCTGGTAGGTGTTATGTGACTACAAAAGACGGAATTTTTGCTGTGTTTCTAGTGCTACCTCTCTGACCGTATCATGGTCTTACTTTTAATTACTTGCGTTGAAATTTAATTTTAGTTGGAATTGTTCAATTATTATTTGCAACTTTACACATAATTGGACATTTAGCATACATTATATAGCAGCGCTTTGGTAGTGAACAATTGAACTTTGCTGTATATTATAAAACGTAATGGCCATACTATTGAAACCCAAAGGTTTTTATAGGACTTTGATCACTGAACAGAAATTTCGCTTTTGATACCAATTTCGATATTCAGCAAGGAATTTCACAAATCTGTAAATCGAATTTGGAAATTTAGGTAGCCTCGCCATTAGAGTGTATTTCGTTTGTCGGGCATCTATGTCTTGAGGATCGTCACCAGTGACCACTAGAACCAAACAAATTAGCCTTCTCTTGTGAACACTAATCCACAAGCAATAGTTTATTCTCAAACGTGTTTCAATGACATAGTTTTCTTCATCATCACTTTGACTAGAGTATTGAAACTTTATGCGAAATCCGACTTATACATTATCTTATAGCGCTGTCACGTAGTGGATAGTTTAGTATAAAACTTAATTGCTGAACAGTTTAAAACTGTAACTTTTTATAGCTAAAAGTAAACCACTTTGCTATATAAAAACTGTCATAAAGCATCTGCCAAAGCCTGGCTGGAGTTGTTAAGTGATTTCAGATTGCCGGAGAGAGTTTAACGTAGTCGGGACGGTTATACTCGTAACTGCAGACAGAATAAATGCGCTATGCTTGCTAACGATGTTGGTTATAATATTACTGGACTGTTGCAATACTATGGATTAGTAAAATGTATCTAAATAATACATTTATAGTACTGTGTGTTGTATATAACAGGCGACGCTATAATGGATAAGGAACAATTATGTAATACAGATTATTTCGTGAAACGTATTTTCCAAACCCCATTTTAACAATAAAGATCATTAAGAGGGATTTAGTTTCGGCATTCAGATCCCAAAGAGGAGTGCATCTACATATAGTCACTACTGACCGGGGACCAAGTACGAGTGGTATAACCATTTGCAACCAACCATATAATAGTGATGCAACGTGTCGAGTTAGATTAACAGCTTGTCGCTCTGTTGCAATCAATAACTAATGCAATCGGTCCGATCTAGAATTGTTTTATACTACATAAAGTGGTTAATATTCCATACAGGTTCACATAGCATTAAAATAATACTTCGCATTACAATTAATCTTCACATCACTACTACACTTTGCATTACAATTACACTTCGCAATAAAATTACAACTTACATTACAATTATAATTCACACTATAATTAGAGTTCGCATTACCATTAAACTTTGCAATTAAATTACACATTGAATTACAATTATACTTCGCAATAAAATTTCACCTGACATTAAAATTATAATCCGAATTACTGTTGTACTTCGCACTATATTTACAATTAGAATTACAAGTCTTATTCGCTTTACAATTATACTTTGAATTACAATTACGCTTCGCATTACAATTAGATCTGGCTCCACATTTACACTTCGAATTGTAATCATACTTCGTATTAAAATTTTACTTTCCATTACAATTACACTTTGATTTATATTTAGACTTCGCATTATAGCTGTACATTGCATTACAATTACACCCACCAATACAATTGCATTTTATGTTACAATTACACCTCACAATAAAATCCACTTCGCAGTACAATTGCATTTAACATCACAACTACTCTGAGCATGACAATTGCACCTCGCATTACAATGAAATTTATTTTACAACTACACCTCACAACAGAATTACACTTCACATTATAATTGCAACTCTCATCAATATTGCACTTAGCATTACAATTGCACCTGGCATTTCAATTGAACCACTCATTACAATTACATCTTACAACATAATTACACTTAGAAATAAAATTGCACCTGACATTACCATTAATCCTTACATTACAATTACACCATACTTAGTATTACAATTGCACCTGGCATTACAAATAAACTTTACATTACAATTGCAACTCTCATCAATATTGCACTTAGCATTACAATTGCACCTGGCATTTCAATTGAACCACACATTACAATTACATCTTACAACATAATTACACTTAGAAATAAAATTGCACCTGACATTACCATTAATCCATACATTACAATTACACCATACTTAGTATTACAATTGCACCTGGCATTACAAATAAACTTTACATTACAATTGCAACTCTCATCAATATTGCACTTAGCATTACAATTGCACCTGGCATTTCAATTGAACCACACATTACAATTACATCTTACAACATAATTACACTTAGAAATAAAATTGCACCTGACATTACCATTACACCATACTTAGTATTACAATTGAACCTGGCATTACAATTAAACCTTACATTACAATTAAACCTCACAACAAAATTACACTTAGGATTAATATTACACCTGGCATTACAAATATACCTTACATTACAATTAATTACACATAACAACAAAAATACACTTAGAAAATAAAATTACCACCTTGCATTACAATTAATCCTTACCTTACTATTATACTTAACAACAAAACTAAACTTTTTTTTTTTTTTTTTTTTTTTTTTTTTTTTTTTTTTTTTTTTATTAAAACTAGTCATTTCTGACCAACCATTAATTTACATTTAATAATTATATTTTAGCTTATATTACAAAGAATCCATTGATTTCTATTGTATCTTGTTTGATGTTGGAAGCCAACCGGCGTGAGGAAGAGTATTGTTGTCACTCTTGTCGTTCAACGAGTTCAAATGGTTTTGTCCTTTTGAGTCGTCTTGTCAGGTGGTTGTTGTCGAGAAGTCTCAGTGCCTCAGGATTTTCGTGTTGAGTGAGCCGATGAAACTAAACTTAGCATTAAAATTGCACCTGGCATTACAATTAAACCTCACAACAAACTTACACTTAGCATTAAAATTGCACCTGGCATTACAATTAAACCTAACAACAAAATTACACTTAGCATTAAAATTGCACCTAGCATTACAATTAAACTTAACAACAAAATTACATTTAACATTACAATTACACTTTGCATCGCAATTACACTTCCTGCTTTAGTTAAATTTGGTTTGTTTGTTGTTTATATTTTACACAATAATGCAAACGGTACTACTATTTTTAAAGGTCACTATAGAAATGAATCCTTTCAAAATAACAGGTCTAAATTATTATGCTAAACTTAACTGCTATTAATGTTAGTAATATTTATAGTTAATACAATAACTACTTATATATAAATTTGGTTTGAAACGTAATATTATACACAATATCAAGAGCACAGTGGTACAATATATTACAATAAAAATATTGAAAAGAACCCCAATACCACAAAAATAATCAAAAATAACAAATAAGACAAGTTACTTAAGATTAAACCCTTATGTACATTTCGATGACCATGTCATCATCATCAGAGGGTCTTGTTACAAAACACAATCTAGCACACAAGAAGTTACAAACTAGAATGATGTTTGAACCATCATTCTAGTTTGTAACTTCTTGTGTGCTAGATTGTGTTTTGTAACAAGACCCTCTGATGATGATGACATGGTCATCGAAATGTACATAAGGGTTTAATCTTAAGTAACTTGTCTTATTTGTTATTTTTGATTATTTTTGTGGTATTGGGGTTCTTTTCAATATTTTTATTGTAACGTAATATTATGAATAAGGAAAACGTCGTAATCTCTTTTTCTAACAAACCCTTTAGATACATCCATTTACCTACTTACCGTCCTACATATTGTGTACCTCAATCGCCCTACCATATGTACATACTCATATACATCCAGAAATTTAATTTATTTTCCTTTAAACGATAAATGTACAAGCGACTGTACTCATTGCCCTGGAACAACAGACTGTACTTGTTCCGCCTTTCATTGTTGTTGCAACAATACATTACAGCGTTATTTGTCTTTAGAATCACCTTGCAATTTATTTAAAAGGAAAGTTTATCGAAGTTGCTAAGAACGGGTCTGTAAATTTCGAAGCAATAATTGGGATAACCTTGTAACATAATAGTCTCGGCTCTGTAACAATAGCGCGAAGTTTCTAAAAAGGCAAAGTAGTTATCTAGACTTCTTTAACAAGGTATTTGTTCCCTTTTAACGTCTAGACTCCGTTAACAAGACCAATACGATTTCCTTCAATGACTATATTCTATCTTTATAAAGTATAGTGAAATAGACTTCGTATCAATGTATTTATTTACAAAGTATTAGAAAACTATTAACCGTAGAAAAAATTAACTACCGTAATTTACAGTAGTTTTTTAACGTCAGAATAGGTTTATTTCAATGTAATTTATTTCTATTTGCAGTATTAGACGACTTCCAGATATTTGCTACTCTAAGCTCTAGAATTGACCATAGGAAAAGCTCGGAATTCCAAATGTATTTTTGTTCCTCTTATTGCTTCACACTGCGACTTATTATTACTCATTGTAAATGCCAAGTTTAATGGAAGCGGCAATCTTTTAAATGGGAAAGGCGGGTTGTTTGGAGTTTTAGGGATGCGAGGAATCAAAACGTATTCTCTCGACATTCCTGTGACGTACATTGCTTCACATCATTAGCTTGAGTGCGTCTTTCAGTAATAGCAAGGGTTTACCTAAAACCACCAGCGAGCAACACAACACCGCCCATTAAAGAATTGATAATACGGATTTAGCTAAAGCCCGGCAACTTTTATCACTGATAGATGGCGTTACTGCTTGCATGTGTATTGCCAACTGTATCTTATAATTTGAAATTCACTGAAAAACATACTAAACGTCATTGTAGCAATTTATAATTTCTAAAGTAATAACCCTATTTTTACCTTTCGAAATACAATATTGTTAAAGTCCCTTTCTGTTTTTTTTAAATATTACGATGACAAGTAAAATATTTAAATTTACTTATCTATAATTATATTAGTTACTATCAACTATTATTATAAATGATTATTTTAATCATAATATAATTATTACTCAAATAAAGATATAACAATTAATTGGAAAATGAATAAATACATTATTTTGGGACTTTTCGTTAAACATTTTACAAAACTAAAAACTCTATTTATTATTCGTTGTTCAAATTTAGTTTTAAATGTGAACATTTTTTTATTATTTTTTTTCTTGTAATATAACAAATGTTTAGGTAATATCTCACTTCAAGTGCCCTACTCATTTAAAAATATCTGTAGCCGTGCCTATTAAAGGTAGCCTTCTATGGGCACCTCCCCTAAATGTCACAAGCTCTTTTTTTCTAATTTGAAAGTATCTCCGTTATCTATATTCAACCCGTTTTAGTAAACATTTCCAAACCTATGTTTAGAGGGCCACCTTGTCGGTAAACGCGTTTAGCTCTATATAAAACCAAACGAAGGGAAAATTCTTGATCCAATATTAATTAAATTGCTGTGCAACACGTATTTGATTGGTGGGATTTGGTAAAAGCTTGTCAAAGACGCGATATCTAGGGCAAGAGATCTGACTCCATCAATCTCTGCGATAGTGTAATCCGGGCTTTTTGCTACAGCTGCTCGTTCTATGTGACAAACCTTCTCCAATAGATTCCATACTGTAACAAGTAATAAATACATTTATATATATTGCGTTCAGACACGATGGTTATTTTTAATTAAATTCTTATTTTACATAAAATTGTTATTACCGAACGTTATGGCAGTGACTGTACTTCAGGTGAAATTAAAATAAAAAATTCCTACATCCAATCGGTTAGGGGATGTATTTATTCTATTGAATTGCGTGTTAAAATACGCTAAACTTTTATTTTAATGTATTAAAAATGAAATTATTTATTTTATTGAAGAATGGATCTAACAGAGGTTTTAATTAAATCTATTTAAAGGGGTTAGTAATAAAACAATGGAATTAATATTATTAACTACACTTTTATTACATGTTAAACAATTTATCAAATACAAATTTAGTTTGAGAAATTTAATTGAAATCAGCCTTTTAAACATAACATGTGTGTTTTACTTTAAAAGGCTGGATTTATTATATAATTTATAATCATTATATTGAAATAATTGTAGTAAGATTTATAGAAATAATAGTTAATGTATTTAGTAACTAATAAAATATTTAAAACTTTACTTCTGATGTAATTATTCACTTCCATAAAGTAACAAAACATACATCTTTAAACAGCTGTTACACAACATAACCTATAACAAAATGTCAGCTGTTTTATGAAATCATATGTTGCTTGATTTATCCTAAAATATGAAGATCTACCTTTGCATAATGAGGTTATTTTTCTATTGTGCAAAGCATACAGTCATAATCAAGGAAATCTTTAATAATAATTACGTTAGATATATTAAAATTAATTTAAGAATTAAATATTTATAACACTGAATTTATAATTATACTTTAGAATTAAATCAATTATTATAAACTATGTAAATATATATTTGCGTATATATCATCGATAGTTGCTATCTGATGACACATCTCTTAAATACAGTGCATTATGAGTTACTTTTGGAGATTCCAGAAACTTACGTCATTTGCTTAAATAAATTATTAAAGAATTTATTACTCATACCGCCTCACATTACTGTTCACTAGTATTGCACACAATATGATATAATGCTAGACACTGTTGAAGGCAACAAATTTAAATAAATGAAAACGTACTCCAATATAAACATTTATTTACTCCCTTTTTAAAATGAACAATTTTTTTATTAAAACACATGACCGTCGGACTTGGTTATTCTATATTTATCTTGTTAGGCTTGATTGTCCTTGAACCCAGATTGAAACTGTCGTAATTTGAATATGAAAACTTCAGAGGTATTCATCTTTTACAACTCGTTTGTTTGAACTAATTTGGCAAGTCTGTTGCTCAGCGCCATGTGTACATAATAAAATACAAGCTGAGAAACCTTGAGATAAAAATCAAAGAGTAGAAGCAGCGTTTATGATATAAAATATTCATATATTCCGTTTTAAATGTCTTTGATTTTACTGAAAGACAACCATTTTGTTTTAATAAGGGTACTTTCCTATTGTCTCACGCTTAGACCATTAAGTGACGTCACATTTGCAGTTCTGTCGAGTCGTGCGCGACTAAACCATGAAGTGACGTTCAACTCTTACCTACCGTGACGGTTTCTGTTCCGGGATTTATTTTCAAGCCATTAACGTGTAGTACATTATGGCTTTGTTAAGGATAAAGATAAGTTGTGAAATGTTTAAGCTTGCTGAGGTGTGCTCATTATAAGAGCTTTAGATATGTAACTTTCTAGCACTATTTCGTTATGCATGTTTTGTAAAACCTTTCAAAACTGAAATCAAACTTAAAGATAATTACATTAGGTTTGTGCTAAAATATCTGTATTCACTTTTATTTAGTTTAATAATTCTCGTTGAAAAGCAAAAATCAATTCGACTCTATTGGTCTTTTGATCCATCATACATTACATTCGTATTTCAGAACAGCGTCACACATGAATTGTATTTTTTAACGTTTTTTTGTTTTCAATATTTCAGTACACTCTCCAGGGTACAACATTAATATTATAGGTCTTAATGTCAAACATCCTTTTATTCTTGAATTTTGTAGTCTATTACGGTGAATCTTATTAATCACTTAAACAATAGTTTATGACAATCCGAACTAAAATTTTGTAAATTTTTTAAAACTTACTGAGACAAAACGTTTTTGATCGCTATGTGCCGATCTTCATCAGTGTTGGGAGATGTTGGATCAAGCGGTGACAGTTTTGAAAGCAGGGTTTCGATAGTATCAAAAAGTATGTGTGATTTTTATTGTGTTTGTTCGTTTAACACGTTTGTATTTTGTATTTTTGTAAATTTCAAATTGTTCTAATGTGTTGAGATGTGGTCCTTTTTTGTTGATGTGTAGGATTTCTAGGTTATGGTAAATGTCTGTGTATTTGTGTCCTGTTTCTTTTATGTGATTGTAAATTGTTGAGTTGGTGTTCTGTTTGTGTTCCTCGACTCCCTGTTTAAAGTTGCGACCTGTTTGTCCAATGTAGAATTTGTTACATTCGTCGCAGTTCAGTTCGTATACGCCTGTTGCTTGTAGTTTATCTTTGTTGTTGGTGTTGTGTTGTATTTTGTATTGTAACTTGTTATTAGTTTTTTATATTATTTTGTATCCTATTTTTTGAAATTTGCGGGCTATTTTGTTTGTTGTTTTGTGTATGTATGGTAATGTCCTTTTATTATTTTTTTTAAAAAGTTTTATTTTGTAATGAAATCGGGAAGACATTTGTGGCTCCTTTCTTGCCTTTCATTTGTTCTCTCTCTCTCTCTCTCGCTTTCTCTCTCTCTCTCTCTCGCTTTCTCTCTCTCTCTCTCACTCTCTCTCTCTCCCTCCATTATTCTCGCACTGTTCTTCAATTCCTACCATTAGTTCACACTTTCAATGGTTAAAATAATTTTTATTCATCCATTGAAGTTCAAATACAATTTTTTAAACTTGTAGGGGATGACATTTGACGTTAATACAATTGTTTCGAAAAATAATAATTCTTTAAAAAATTTAATTAATTATTTTAGTAACTAGATAAACTCAATATTCTCATTCTGTCATATGGATTAATACATATTTATAAGAATTGTTGTTATTTAATAAACAGAGAGTAATATAAATTTGCTCTTTACTGACCCAAGGAGGAATTGACTTAAAATCATTTTATTTTATTTTCAAAACATACTTGTTTTTTCTTTTCTCTATTTCCTTAAATAAAGTTTAAAAACTAATTTTAATAATAAATTTTAATGAATATTACTTTTAATGAGTAATTATTTTATTAATATTCTAAATACAAAACAAATGAAATTGTTATAAGCAAGTAATCTGCCAAATATTTTGGAAAATGGAGAATAATTGTGAAAGAAGAGTAAGTAATATTTTGGACGTAGTTTTAATAACTTCTAATAATAATATACTTTAGGAAAAAATATAATTATTTTTGATTTAATAATATCAAAATAAAATTACTTTAAACGGGGAAGAGAGAATACAGAGTTCAAGGAATAGGTTTGCACTATTATTTCTTAAAATAAATATTGACGAAATGTTTTTCATATTTTTTTTGTTATGTAACAGATTTCTGAAGATATGCTTTTTTAATCACAACATTTTAATACTTTTAAATACAGTTGTGGTGTTATGGATTTATTTGTGTGCTATTTTATAGCCAAATGAGTTTTTAAACCTTCTAACTGTTTAATGGTTTTTTTATGAGAATGTTTTTGCACCGGTTAATTCGATTGATTCACTTGTTTTATTCGTCAAATAGAAACGTTTAAGGATGATATTTTCATAAACAAGACAACTTATAAATGCAATATAATTGGATGTGTATATATTTTAACAAATTAAAAATGTATAAAAAGTATGTGAAATACGACTGATGTTTTTAGAACTATAATACGCCTACGACACTTTTAAAAGTTTTAAAATGCAAAATATATGTTTAATAAACTATAAGAGGAGGTTTTTATCTTACCACGTGATTGATAGCGAGTTAAATGTCATAAAAGAAGAGAATTGAATAAGAGAGTAAGAAAAGTGTTCAAATTAATGTTGGGAAACACAAGACGTAGATAGAAACTCAAGAAACAAGCCGATCTCACAATCAGTACGGTAATATGTGAAACATTAAGTAGAAGATATGAACGAAGACAAAGGAAATGGATTTATTGCGGGACGGTTAAAGACAAATAAGGATCATCAAGAAACTATGGAGTATTCACATTTTAATAACAATAATTAACAACTAAAATAATTTCTAAAAATTAAACAAACAAATAACATTTTCCTTTTTAGAAATGTTTTTCTAAAAGGGCCTTGATGTGTTTTTAATGTTCCATTTGACAGTGTTCACTGCTTTCTTACCAGATAGCGCTAGTGTGCAGTTTATTGCATCATTTTTACATCCTAATATTGACATCCATACAGTCAAAGGAAGTTAAATTTGCCGTAATGTTCAACCCAGCCAATCAGAAAACAGCTTTTACGTTAGAACCATAAAAATGTTTTAAACTATAAAAAAGCTATTAAATCTTATTTCTAATATTTATTACCTTTTAATACTATGTTATTATAACCCTATAAAAGTCAATAAAATTATTGTCTCATTAAAATTTCCAATTTTATATTTTTAATGCCGTTAGGTGAAATTAGCTTTGGTATAAAATCGGGTCAAATGACGTTCTCAATAAAAATACATTTTATAATTTATTTAACTATTTTGTCCTGATTTTCTAAAGGTAGTAGTTATCAATTGTGTTCTGTTTTGCTTTTCGTGAAAACAAATCTTTTGAAGTAATTTTAACGTTGAATCATGCAGTTAATTCTTGCTAAAACGATATCACTATAAAGACTACCATTTGTGGAAATTCTTATCTCTAGTAAACGAAACACATGTTTCAAATTATGAAAAATATGTTCTTAAGTTAAGGGGAACAGTATTTAAATACATTAATTGTTGCATGTTCTAGTGTGGCTTCGTCTTAGTAATTTGAGGGACAGAGCTGATGTTTTTGGAAATCCCAATATTATATAGTTCATTGATTTGCTTTCAGAAATTTTTAGTCAATCATCTAAATATTTAAATAGACTTTTCTAACTTAATTTGTATTTCAATGATTTACTTCCATTCCTAGTTGCAGTAAATTGCAGTCATGTACTTATTCCTTGACATTTTTAGTGCTTGATTCAGAACTATAGTGTTTAGCTACGTCTTTTCAAAAACATGCGATACAATTTCTATTTATAATACGTTCCCTCCAGTTATAATTATTGAATGATGTAATTTGTTAAATTAGAATGGGTAAGGTTATGCTAGGTTAGGTTATGTTAGCTTAGGGTAGGCTGGGCAAGGTTAGGTTAGGTAGGTTATGCTAGGTCAAGTTAGCTTGAGTCAGGTTTGGTGGGGCGATGCTAAGCTGGGCAAGATCTAAAATAGGTTCGCACTGAAGGCTATGCCAGTTATAGGGGCTGATTACTTTAAAAACAAAATATTTATTCCGTTCAGTTTTATCCCCTCACGTCTTCCGTTATATTGCCATATAACCCTGTGCCTAAGGATCTATTACTCCTGCTACAAAAGCGTTATGCAATAATCCTACTATCTATAAAAGATCTGGTTCTAAATTTTGGTAATGGTAAAAACGTTCTTCAATTTTTAATCATGTCTATTATATTCCTCATATAACAGTGTTTCTAAATTGGAATTGAAACATCCATGTATAATGATAAATGGCTGAACTTTTTTAATATGAAATTCATCTTCAATCCATTAACTTAAATTTTTATTCAACAGAATCAGATCATTATTAAAAATACGCTCCGTGTAAATAAATTGACCTGCTTATAAAAACTATTAATTCTAGAAAGTGCTGTTCGAATGTTTCCTGTAAGAGTAGTAGATCTATTGTTTTCAACACTGCTTTGTTCGACTATAGTGCAATGCTTGAAACATAAAGAAACTTTTCGGAACGTGTCACTCCACCGCTCAAGTCTCCATCTTGTATATTGAATTTAACAATTACCGGCCAGAACATTGTTGAGGTCAAGGCCAGATTATTTGATAAAGTTTCCAAATGGAAATTCCTTCTGCCATTGTGTTTAGTCGCGACCTTGAAACAAATGCGAACATTTATTTCAATAGAAACGCTGAATAGATTTAGTATTAGGCTGTTATTGTATATTTGAATGAAACAATGCATAAAGGAAATTAATCTTTTATTGAATGGTACACTAATTATCATTTCGACATAAAAACCCTAACATACATTGCACGGATCATAAAAAGACTCTAAATAATATATTCAATATATATCATTAAAGAAAATATTTATCGCCTTGTGTTAAACATATTAGATCCCCTAAGAGTTGCTCTTGCACTAATATAGTCCCGATTGTAAATGCCAAACGATACTAAATAAAATCGAAATTATTACTATACACATCTTCATTTTTATATGTTTGAGTACAGTTTACGAAAAGAGTACGATTGAAGGTATGAAAATGTAGTTACTCCGAAACGCGTCAACAGAGAATATTGAAACGTTAGTAATGGCAGGAAACTGTACTCAAACATATTTAAATGAAATCGTTTATAGACAAAGGCGTACAGTGTCGCCAAAGTTAGGAACTTTATTTGTCACACGAGCGTTAAAATCTTCTTATCTCAGGCAGTGTAGCTTTACATATATTCCGAGAATCATCGAGTCACGTGATCTATACAGAAGTTTCTCAACATTGCGGTGAATTTGACCCATATTCGTTGAAGAGGAGATGCAAAACAAACATAATGTAACAGCAAATAACATTGGATCTCCTTTGTCAGTGTTGCCAAATATTTCACCAATAACAATATATCCAAGCCTTTTGTAAAGCGTCAACCTTTACTTATTCAATGCTTTTTTACTAAGTGCACCACATTGTGTTCCGACGAAATACCCTTTTTTGGTTTTGCCCTTTAAAAGGCATCCATGCCTCTCTTCAGTTTAGAATGAAGTTACAAAGTTATGAATACATTTGAGTACATTCTCTTTTCCGAACACCAAACGAATGAAATTTTTTTTAATCCTGGAAAAGAAGTATAGAGACGGAATTAGCTTAATATACATATTCATAAAAAGAGAATCATTAATTAAGAAGTTTTTAGGTAATACTAATATATATACATATATGTTGGAACGACAACCAATAATACACTAAAGCACAAGTTATTCCGTAAAATAGAAAGAGAAAATAGGTTAATTAAAATGTTGATTTATAAAATGCAATCTACGAATGACAAACAGGACGAAAATTTGAAACCAGATATAAATAACATATAAGGTAGCTCAAATATGATGAAAATTATTCAAATTATGTTACACATTTGTTTAACGAGCATCATATATAAGACGAAATATAGATTAGGCCTATAATGGATATTTAGGATTATGCTAATAAAGGTTGTATGTTTTTAAAAATTTATAGATTTTTAAGTCAAAATTAAAGAAAGAATATATGATAAATAAACAAGTAAATTCAAAGTCAGAGGTTATTTTCAAAAGTTTAATGTTATCCAGTAGTTAAATGGAAGACGTTAAGAGTACAAGTGAACCAATAGGAAGCGAGGTCTGCAAGGGGAGGGGCAGGGGTGAGAGTGTATAACGAGTTCAAGGTTTGGGTGAACAGTACTAAACGTTTTGAGAATGGAGTTATTCCGAAACGCGTCAATGAAGAATATTGTTTTTAATGTTAGGAAAGGCAGAAACATGTACTCGAATGTGTACCAATAGTCCTAACAAAGAAGGCGGTTATATTAGGAGCTACAAACTTAGGATTTCTTATAGCAAATTTGACTTCAGCATATATCTTGTTATTTGTTCGGCATAGCCATGATATTGTAAGGGTTGCTCTCAACGACCTACGGTACAGATATACCTACGTTAGATAAGCAGCCCTGCCCTAGTTATTGTACCCTCTTCGTTCCTTAGTTCCGCTTAATCCTCCAATTACCGTCTCTTTACAAGGGGGGGTGTGACTCATAGATTTTATTTCATGTTCATTCTTGTATACCTTCTTTCTACATATATCCCTCTCTCTACTCGGGAGTGTTTTTGGTAGACGCCTTCCTTGAACACATCGAGTGCTTACTTCAGGTCTGACATTTTCAAACTTTATTAGTTCTATATTGATGACGTCGTACATATTCCCTAAATGTTAGTCCATGGGGGTTATACACTTCTCCAACCCTAATTCCCAGTTCTTCTTAAAGTTTCACAGGCAATAGCAGTTCACGTGATTATCTTGAACCAGAAAGGAACCGTTCCTTAATGCGACTCTCTTTAGAATGTAACACAAAACACTTATTGTTTTTCAACTACAAATGCAATGGTATTAAAGCTAAACGGCGTTTTATCTTTCGATTAAAACTTTGAGTCGAATCAATTGTATTGATTATTTTAAAATTACAGCTTTTTTATATTTAAATATAATAAGGCTCATTTTTCTTTTTTTTATAAAGATCATTACAATTTACTTCCTAGTACGAGGATAAAAAAGCAGCAAATCAGAGAAAATGTATCTATGCATTTTTCATTTCCACTTTATACGGTATTGATAATATTGTATGCAATAATGCAATGACCTTCCCAGTTAGCTCCTAGTTGTAATAGCCTACACTTTAAATAGATGTATCTTACAAGTAAAACTAAACAAAATTACAGTATGTTAAGGTTAGGTCAATTTTTCATATTAATGTAAATGATAATGAGACGGTATTTTTATCTCTCGATTTAAACTTTGAAATTAATTATTTTACTTACATAATTTCGAAATTATATTTTACTTATTATATTTATTTTGTAATGAGGTTATTGTTTTTAATTATTTAAAAGCATAACTTACTACAGTGAGAATTAACAAGGAGTCTATCAAAACAAAATGTTATGTATCTGTATAGCCCCTTCAGACAGTTTAATACTACTGTACACATTACTTTAGAAACTTTGCCAACTGGAGTTTATCCTAAACTCAATTCTATGTCAGCAGTGTAGGGAAGCAGCTTGAATGACACGGTTGGCAATTGGTCATGACCAGCTATACGCAGAATGCACTGAGCTGCCGGGACACTGAAACTAACAACAAACAGGTCCCCAATCCACATTGTCACGTGTGCGCGTATTCCTGGCGTTGCTTTCAAACGTGATTAATGATGCGTGAGTAATCACGTTAGTACGTCACAGGCACATATTTTGGCTAGTTGTCATGACGTGTCAGATTTAAATAGCGTTACCGTAGCGTAAATGCGTGCGTCTATGCTTGTCAGTGTTTGTTTTGTCCAGAGAATTCAAAACAAACTTAGATATATCGTAGGCTATTGTGACAAAACTTTGAAACTCATGGTTTTTATATCAAAGATTTTAACGATTTTAATAAATTGTAGGACTTTGTAAAAGTATATTAACACTTTCTTCTAGTGTATTAAATCCATTGAACACATCCGAATGCTACACATCCGAGAAACACATATAGAAATTATTAGAAGAACATAAATATTTATCTTTTATGTAAGACCTTGTTAAACTAACCTAAATCAGCTATTTTATTAAGTAATAACTAGATAAATATTTTTCTCGACAGAAAGCTCTTAATCCATTAGTATCTAAGCTGAAGCACTTTAGTCGACCTTGAAATCTCCCTGGAGTCATTAAAATCTCCAAAGTTATAAATGATATTTTAATTCTTGCACAAAAGCTGGAAATGTAAAGAAAATTAATTATCTTACTCGCGTCAAAGGAGAGAAACATCTGTGACTAGTCGTACATTTTAAATCCTAATAATGGAAAAACGCTGCAACAAAATATAAATAATTTCTGCCATTACGTGCATAAAACGTACATCCGGTTACCTACATCCATTAATCTTAAAATGTAAAAGAGATTTGTATGAAGGGTTTGTGTATTTTAAACAAGAAAATTCCACAATAAATCAGAAAGTACTGCAGGGAATTTCAAGTAACAATCTGCGATCACGAGCACATGGGAATGTCTGCAGAGATTTTTCACTACTGAATGTAAATTTAAGACATATATCGGTACTACATAACTAAACATGTTCTGATCCTGCATATGCTTTTATATACCAACAAATATAGTTATTTATGCAACGAAAACATTCAAACCCATATTTATGTCACAATTATTCTATAATCACATAAAATCATAAAAAGTAACTACCACACTTCTTCTATTGAAATTGTTTCCGTGTAGGCCTACCTTAACGTTCTAGGTCTAATAGTAGTAATGATGAGTGACATTATTATTTTGGTTGGTGATAACTTGTTTAGGGGTCTCCTAATAGAAATGTAAAACTAATTGGGTATTAATTGATAACATATGATTTCACACAACAGCTGATTTTATGCTGCAGGTTATGTTGTACAACAGCTGTTTATCCATGTAGGTTATGTTACTTTATTTAATGTACAGTATTAGATCAAAATGTTAATATTCGATATTTGTTATTATTGAATAAATATCTGATAATTTATATTTAAATGCATTTTACTATAAATAGATAAACATTTAGATAATGAGTTATATAGTTTTAATCCAATTTATTAAATGAAAACTTCATAAGGTGTTTTGAAAAAGAGATATCAATTGAATTCGTTTAGTAATATAAATGTCTACTAACTTTTTCCACATCTAATAAAGGTTTTTTTATTAACTACATGCTTTTATTATCAACTACATTAAATAGATTGTATTAAATCCTCTATTAACTAAATTATAAATATCCATCGGCCAGTGCCACATTTGTGATATAATAGTTCCCGTAATATAGGAATAATATATAATGCCGTTAGGCTAAAAACGTTTGAAGACATAATTTGTTCGTCCTATTAAACTAGTTTTTTACTCAAAGTCTTCGAAGAAGCACCCACGTGATAATAATGACTCCCAGTACTAAATATGTGTCCAGCAAGTTCCACAAACTGTAAGACTTTATGGGGTTTTATGTACGAACTTTGGACCACCAGTGAATATTGAACAGCTAAGGGAAGAAATGCTTTCCGAACTGATAGTAGCGTCTTTATAATTCATGGCCCCCATTGTCGCCTCCTTTTGATATATTTGTCTGCGAGAAAAGTTTGGAATAAAATACTCCAAGGCTCGACGTCTATGTCTTATCACACTAAATATTATTTTACTTCCTAACCGCATAAGTTCATTAATACGTCTCTAGAGGCGCTGTGATATGGCTTTTGTAGTATTATACAAGAAAGTGTTGGTAGTGATAAGCTTTACAGTTTTTTTTTTTTTTTTTTTTTTTTTTTTTTTTTTTTTTTTTTTGTCTTTGCGATCGTTTAAAAGAAATGCGCTTAAATTCCTTGTTTTCAAGCAGTGAAAGAGGTTCTAATGACCCTTAAATTTCAAATTTACAGAGTCACTCACGAGATTTCATTCAGGGCACGGAAAAGTTTTCGAAATTTGATGCGACATAGGAAAATAGAAAGAAGTTATTGCTTGAACAAATTTATAAAACAACTGATCTCCATGTCACTGATTGGCAACGATTTGGCCCCGATTGCTGCACACGTACTCTCTTATGGGACACGTACTCTACCGACATGCTTAATTCTTTATTTATAAAACAATGGCGAGTTCTTTATTTCACAAATGCATAACTTGCAGGTTAGAAAAATATAATTATATATATATATATATATATATATATATATATATATATATATATATATATATATGATAATTAGTTATTATCTGGAGTACATCCGTTCTTTCTGCAGAGCAGTTCCAACGTTTTGCTAGAGTCTCATCTAGCATTGACAAGGTAAACCCAACAACAGTTCTGTACAAGCACCACTGCGATACAGGGCGTACAATTGATTTCCCGTCTTGCGTCAAATTGCACAAGTGGGAAACTACAAGACTAGAATCATACGTGAGGCTGTCGAAATAGAGAAGCGAGGGAGTCTTAACAAACGCGATGATACTTTGAATTTGCCCGCAGTGTGGAAATGTGTCATCGATAGATTTTATCGGCAGAAAGGTGAACAAAAGGAAAGGAATGTGAGTAATTCTTTGGCTCAGGTGTGTGTGTGTGTGTGGGGGTTAACGTCAATGTGTGGATTGACGTTAATAAGTGGTATGACGTCAGTGGGCGAGGCTTCATTCCTCTTTGGATGTGTTTGTGTGTGTGTGTGTGTGTGTGTGTGTATGTGTGTGTGTGTGAGAGAATGTTTGTGTTTGTGTGTGCGAGAGAGAGAGTGTGTGTGTGTGTGTGTGTGTGTGTGTGTGTGTGTGTGTGAAAGAGAGAGAAAGAGAGAGAGTGTGTGAGTGTGTGTGTTTGTGAAAGAGAGAGTGTGTTTGTGTGTGGGTGTATGTGTGTGTGAGTGTGTGTGTGTGTGTGTGTGTGTGTGTGTGTGTGTGTGTGTGTGTGTGTGTGTGTGTGTATTTGCGCGTGAGTGCATGTGTTGTCAAGAGTATTATTCACCCGACTATTGAGTGAAGCTTCAAACAATATCAGTGTCTCTAATTGAGACATGTTTTAGCAAGTTCTTAAAACAGAAGAAAAACTGGAAGATTAACAGATTTGTTTTACACGGTTAAATTGGTATCGCAATCTGTGAGAATATTTCCAATACATCTATTTGGAGTTCTTGACCATAGACAATGATATTTAACTTTCTGTAGCACTGAAGGAAATAACTAAGCATCTTCTGCTTCATATTATGCGCTAAAGCATTTCACAAATATAGAAAATTTGACAATTTAATTTCTTTGATGGGTCATAAATTCCATCCAAAAATAAACAATCAAATTTTATGGTAACAAAGTATTTCAAAATGGGAATTTATTTTTTTAAATGTCATTTTAGTGTATTTTTATTTGTTGATGACTGTCGTGATAATTTATTTGAATGTAATAATCATTCCGAAAACATTTAATATTATTATTGCAATATATTATCTCTACATATACATTATAGTAGGCCTAAATGTGTACAAAGTCAAAGTAGTAGTATATTTTATTTGAAGCTATTTTATGTAATAGTACATCTTGATACATCGATATAGATGACCTTTGAAAAAAAACAAATATTGCTCACACCAAGCTTACTGCAGCATTAAAGTCGTATCACTAACTTCTATAATGCGCCATCTTGTATTCATTATATCCAACTAAAATTACAATGTAACTAGTAAGAAAACATGGTGCATGAATCACTATAAAGCTAATGTAGAAATGAACAAAACGGGAGCCTTGCGCAGCCTAGTGGCAGAAATGTGTAACAGTTAAAGTGGCGCAAAGCTATCTTTGATAAGACAAGTTACAAAGATTTATAAAGACACTAAATCAATAACTGGGAAAACTTAAGTCTACTTGGCCAGACAGTTTGGTCTCCTAGTAAAATATACGCCAATTACTAAATCGCTTTGTTACGTAGTTAAACGTATCACCACGAGATTGTAAAGCACTCCTAAGGGTTTGTGCTGGGGGAAGGGTTGGGAAGGGGGGTGGCTAAACAAGGTCATAAAAAGAGGAAATGCTAAGTAAGCTTTGAATGATGCAAAGTTGTAGCGAATTCAAAATATATTTACAGTGAATGACAGCTGGGGTATTAATTTGCACAATAAATTATTTTCTTTTTGGCTTTGGGGATTAGGTTTTTATTCGAAATGTCGCTTGTTAGAAAAATAGCTTTGTAATAAGTGTTTAGCCATTCCGAAGCAGATTATACTTTTAAAAATTGTTTCTATAAAATTCTTTATTCACACTCGTAAGCATTAAAATACAAAAGCCTTAATCCCTATTTTACTGGAATGATTTTAAATTTTAAATCTTACAAATAAAATTAAATTTGAATTGAAAGCGTTTTTACATTAATTCGTTTCTTTTAGTTTTTATTAAACCAGAGACATCTGATTTTTATTTTATATACATTTTATATTATGGTTAAAATCAGATACATATGTAGGCCTAAATTAGAAACAGGTAGCCATCTTTCTTTACCTTCATGGACAGCAGGTCTATTTTATAGAAGCATCCCTTCCCACGTGGTCCCATAATTTCCCATATTCTCACTACCAGAAGTACACTGGGCACTTTCCTTATCCTAACTAATGGCATCTCCTCTGCTTGATCCTTCTTCCTAGATGAGGACAGTGTTTTAGTATCGCAACCCTCTACACAGTATTTCCTTTACTTGTTCTATCTACAAGTAGGTCTTATGTCTTTCCTATATTTGCTTATGTCTTTAATATATATATATATATATATATATATATATATATATATATATATATATATATATATATATATATATATTATAAAAGCTTTTACAAATATATTAATTTAAAAAAATGTTTGTATTTAATATATTGATTTTTTATTATAATTATGTATATATAAAATATGATATATGATTTATATCTATATATATATATATATATATATATATATATATATATATATATATATCGCAGTATGTTTTCTTGTGTATTAATAAAGAACAAAAGTCTAAATACAAATACAAGAATTATAATTGAATTTACAATTCAAAGCTTTTCGTTGGCTAACAGTACCAACATCATCAGGAATATTAAAACCTACAAATTGCGATATTTATATATATATATATATAAATATATATATATATATATATATATATATATATATATATATATATATATATATATATATATATATATATATATATATATATATATACGTTACTAGAAATTATTGTATTCAACTACAATTTATGTTTATTTTTCTTATTAATTATAACTAACAATTATATTATTAATATAGAAAATAATAATTTCAATATGAAGTTCTTGTAGCATTACAAATAATATTATCTACGGAATTATTACGGTGCGTTGCAAAGGGAATGCCTTAAGAAGGCTTTGAATATGCAAATTCAGATCTCTTTATTAGGAAAGTTTTTTGTATGCAAAAAGTGTAATACAAACTTTTTATCACTTACGCAATCTCAATTTAAATAATTAAAAAAATAAAGCTCTGTCGAAAATTATTTCAGAAGACTTTAATAAACTTTTATGACACGCTTCGATACAAATTTGTTTAAATAGGATTTTAATTAAGGCGAATATAAAAGCTGTAGAAAGCATGAAATTGAAAGAAATTCAATAAAGTACAAGTTTAACAAAAGGCGCGTTTTTTCAATTAAAATTTAAATTTCCACATAACAACATTTATTATATTTTGGGGCTGGATAATAACTTGGAACCCTTATACACTCCGGAATAAATTCACTGTTAGAGATGAATTAACTGTAAACATATTTCCAACAACAGGGGCGTTTATAAATTTCTTAAGTCAGCTCGTAATGTAATCAATACCTCCGACCAAAATACGTCAAGTTTGCGTTATTTTATTTCAATGCTATTAAATGGTTTAAGGATTGTGATATCAGTAATTTTATAAATGTACAGTAGAGTTTCGAAACTCCGTGTCCCAATGTTTCGGAGCTTCTGTTAAATTCGTATTTTATTTTATTCGAGCCTATTTTATTTATTTGAAAGGAAATAAGTTGAGCGCCGAAGAAATGTTTTAGCCACAAACAAAATGAATTAGACGTTCAAGAAATATTTATATCAATGTGTCATGCAATGGAGATGATTCAGGCTTTTAAGTAATGTTTATATCTATACGCTATTCTCCTTCTTTCTCTGCCATTCTGTTGTATCATTCAGTTCACTAGTGTTCTACAGATTCGTGTATTACCCAACTTCCCATCAGTTGTGTTTGAATGCCCTTATCAGTTATGTTTAGATGTCTGACAGAAAGTCAATAGGGTATAAATATCTTTCTTTATTTACGCTGTAAGTTTCGACAGTCTACAAATATCCCGTAAAAATCAAAAATATCTAGTCTTGTGCGTGACATATCAGAAATTGAACTCTCTTGAAGCGAAACAAATTGATCAATGACGACACTCATGACTAGCTGGAACGGTCTTTATTCCCACTATTAATGAATCCAAATCGGGATGTCACCACATTAATCTGGAGATGGGAGGTTTTACTGTATTAACCTTCGAGAGGGCGCATGCGGAATTTTTCTAGGGACGTATCATTATTTTTTACGAAAATGTCTTTTTCTAGTTGTCAGAAATTTATTTTCGGCTCGTTACTCGATAACCTGCATTCTAGGAACGGCCCAACCTATTTTTTTTCATATTTTTCTCATAGCTTCACAGTAAATTTTAAAATACGCGTGAATCTTTGTCACACGCAGTTTCGTCAGCAAGCGCCCTTTCCTGTAAGTTATTTGTGCTGAGATCCTTGTGCAGTTATTCAAATTACAAAAGGCTTTGTTTAGTTAAATTATTACTATTTTTTGTTGTTGTTATTATTAATTTAGCGTTGTATGTCTTTTTAGTATCTACATTTTACATTATACTGTTGTTCATTTGAAGAAGAGAGAATTCGTAAGCTGTGTGGTGTCAAAAAAGAAGGAAATCAATAAATATTTTCTACCGGAAATTTTGTTAGGCAGCTATTTGATATTATTCTGATGAAAACGAGTCTCTTTGCTGATGATGAACCTGACGAAGAAGTCAATGAAATTGTAAATGAAATAAATATAGACGTAATAGGTCAATCTGAAAATGACGAAAATTTGTTGAAATGTTGTCGGATTTTGACGTTATAGAGAAAGTCCCGCTAAACAGGCGCCAGGAAATCGTTACCGTGCGGTTTTGCATTAGAAGAGAAGTAATTTTTAGTAAAAAACCAAAAATACAGTGGTATACTGAACCAGATAGACAAAGGAGAGCAGCAAAAAGAAACAATTCTCATGAGAGTAGGTCATAATTACGCTACACTAGTAGTGACTAGTATGAGTAGAAATAAACAATTATGAATTGCTTTTTCAACAAAGACTGTAAGCTTCTGCTGGAACCTGTTGTATTATAAAGCCAATATTTTTGTTCATGCACTAATTTTTAGAGTTATATACTTGACTAAAATATTAGTTATTTTAGACGGTAATTTAGACGTTAAATTACTTCATTACAGAAAAATAACCGGCAAACACCTCTCCCGTAATGAAAACAGTGGTCTAGTATACATTGCTTACACCTTTTACAATTCAAAATATTTTTAGAAATATGATGTTTAGAAAATTAAAATTGTGGAATAATGATGTATAAACTCATTTACACTGCATTTATATAGTATTTCAATGTGAAGCTACCCAAATATAAAATCGTAAACCGTTTAAATTTTAAAGGGTATTTGAGCGAAATAAACCTCTGCAAGCGCCCTCTCCTGTTTGAAACTACGCGCCCTCTCTAAAGTTATGGTTCATTAGAAGTGCTATTTTTCTAACGCACAGGAACTTATTTCCGTGTAGTCCAAATTTTCTATAATCCGAGGCCGTCTCTGACACATTCACGTCGAGTTATTAAGTTTCCACTGTACCACTTTCAGTGTTACTAGTTAGAAACTGTTCCTTAAGAAGCATGTACATGTTATCAATAATGTTATCGTATTTTTATTATTCTCGTACTTTTAGTAATAACTTTTTAATATTGTCTTTGTGTTTCCTTTTCTAATTCTAACTAAACAGCGTGACTATCACGGCCTACGAAAAACAGAGTTAGGGAAAACAATGAAACACAATTTGAGGATAATATTGCGGTCGGGTAGCGTCCCTGAAATGGACCTCCCTCTATCGGGATCCGAAGAGATGGTGTACACGTTACACGTTATTTTTATTCTCCTGTTTATTTCAAATTAGGTATCTGAAAGAGCTGGAATTATAGTTGCGAATCACGTAACCGTGCACTTGGCCTTGAGAGATCGCAGTAGGCGAGACGGGAGGTAGAGAGTTAGTATAAATACTTTCCTATATACACGACAAGGACTGTCAAAACACTGACTTGCATTATACAGTCGATATTAAATAAATTACCTTCAGTATGATACAAAAACAATCTTGAAATATGTTCAGATATATCGGGATACATAGGCTCTTGATATATAGAGCAGTGGTTCCCAACCTTTCTAGCTTGGGGGCCCAGTTATATATTTTTTAAAAATTTCGAGGCCCACATAGAATATATATATATTATTCTAAGTATAAATTTAAATTGTTTTAGATAGGTCATTAAATTAAAACATATTGGATAAAAAAGAAAAAAAACACTTTTTACTGAAGAATCTTTATTTACAAGTACATTATCAAGGCTGTCCGAACTTAATGGGATTTTTTACATTGTTTATCCTGTACTAATGTATCAATATCGGGAACGAAACTTGACAATTTCAACCTTAAGTCACTCTCCACATTTAACTTATTACTATACTTATTTTTGAAATAAAGTAGAAAAGACTCTCTCACATAGATAATTTGTTGAAAATCCCATCAGTTGTCTTAGTGCTATTTTGCTGATTGTGGGATAGTCTTTTCGCACATTCATCCAAAAAAAAATCAATGGGGTCGTTTTGAAACTTGATTTCAGAACCTGATCACAAGACAGCTCAATCAAAGAGCCCTCTTCACTTGAAGGCATGTTAGCCTTTTTTAAGTTATCTTCATCAAAAGGGTTTCTGATCCATTGAACTTCATCATCGATTTTAAGGAAGTACCGCCTACAAAATATATGAAAAGACTTAGTTTCTTAGTTACAGTTTCTTAATTATAGTTTCTCAGTTCAAAATAAAAAGTACAGAGACACAAAAAATAATATACGAATTTGAAATAAAAATGTTGATACATTTATAGTGTGAAATTAAATTTCAAATTACCTGAGATTAGATGCCAGAGATGAGAGGTGATCTTTTATGGTTGCTGCTGTTGGTTCTTCAATTTTGACTTCGTTTGTTTCAAGGAAATCGTGTAGTGCAGGAAATGCATCGAAAGCATTGTTTTCCACTTTTTGAGCCCATCGTCGAAGTTTTACTACCATAGCTTCTATCTTGTCTTGTACAAGAAACATATGAGTATCCTTGCCCTGAAGAGTTAAAGAGTGTTGAGGGCACTAAAAATATCTGCCAAATACGCCAACCGCTTCAGTCAGTTTTCATCGGTCTCGTATTCTAAGAAAGAACTTGCACGTTTTCCATCATATTCGTCCTCCATGCGGAAAATCCTGAGTTCATCAAGAAGTTCAAATAATCTTGATAGCATTTTACCTCTGGATAGCCACCGAACTTCACAGTGAAGTAAAAGCTGTTTGTGTTCACTGCCCATTTCATCACATAAAATACCGAAAAGTCTCGAGTTTTTTGCCCTTGATTTGATAAAATTAACGATTTTTACTGCATCGTCAAAAGTTTTTGTCAGACTCTCGCCCAAAACTTTCACTGCAAGAGCTTCTCTATGAATGCTGCAATGCGTCCATTTGACAAAGGGAGCTACTGATCTAACTTTGGCAATCAAACCAGTATGAACTCCAGACATAGCTCTTGCTCCGTCAGTTGTCAAACCTACACACTTTGACCTATCTAATTGATTTTCTGTGATAAAATTGTCAAGCGACTTGTAAATTTCCTCAGCAGTGGTTGTTGACGGTAAGCTATTGCAAAACAACATTTCTTCTTCAATATTTCCATTGAGTTTAAAACGAACAAAAGCTAATAAATTTGCCTGACCAGCTACGTCTGTACTTTCATCAAGTTGCAGAGAAAAATATTCACTTTGTTTCAAAACGTTAATGACAGATTCCTTTACACTCTGTGACATTTCATCAATTCGTCTTTTGACAGTAGTATTGGATAATGGAATTTCATTGATGTTTTTGGTACTTTTCTCATCAAACAAAGCATTACTTATTATTTTTGCTGCAGGTATAATTAGGTCTTCCCCCACTGTGTGATCCCTTCTTTGCAATTAACAAAGATAGTTCATATGTAACTCTGGTAGTTGTTTTGTTTTGTTTGGAAGATTTTTTTCATGGTAGATTTAGTCATCGATAAATTTCTTTTCTTTATTTGAAAATATTGGAGAGACTTTCCTAAACATACTGGATGTTTGGTTGATAGATGCCTTTAAAGTTTTGAGACTTTCATACATTCGTTGGATAGCATTTCAAAACAAATTACACACTGAGGCAAAGGCTCTTCTTCATTACCAGAACACACAAATCCGAATTTCAAAAAATCAGGCTTATATTTTCGACTATAAGTTTTACCTTTCTTGGCCATTGGGGTACTACTCGAACTTGGCTTACTTACTGTCTCACTAGTTGTGGATGAGGAAGGTTCATCATTTGGCACATTTCTCTTACGGCAAGATCCTGTCCGAAACCAAGCATCCATATTGACTTGTAAGAAGCACGTATCTTACAGCAGACACAGTAAAATTCGACACGTAAATACAACCACTGCCACTAAAAATGTTACTTCCGCATAATTATTAATCCAAATGCCAACACAACACTACTACCACAACTGAACTGAACGTGACAAGGTGACAACCACTGCACTGAGTGCAGACTGCAGAGAACCGGTTTTGAGTGTTTTGACCGTAGTAAACGCGGAGGATGGAGTAGGAGGGAGGAGAGAGCGATGACCTTGCCGACACAGTTTTACAACACACTCTCCGACAGGCCAAGCACAATCGGAGACAATTCCTAAATTAATATTTTATCCGCGACGACCTATTTGTCAATACCGTGCTTAATGTCCACGAACTTAATATAATTTTAAGTTTCACCACGGCCCAGTAGCAAGCGCCCCGCAGCCCACCGGTTGGGAACCACTGGTATAGAGGGTTCTGAATGTGTAACATATTTTCAGCAATGGTAGTACACAAGATATCTCGTGCGATCTCTTAATGTTAAGTAAACGGTTACGGGGTCTACACTATACGTCCTGATGTTATAAAATAAATTTCAAAAATTAGTAAGAGCTTAAGGTAACGTTATGAGATGATTTTACTCCCCGAGAAACAAAGTATCATCCCTAGTCAAACATAATCACTTGCAAAAGGTGGTTCAATTTCGTTTCTTCATAATGCGTCTAATAATTGCGTCGCCTAATAAAAGCTGCGTAAAACTTTAACGTCTGAAAACATATTTTTATAAAAAGAAGTTATATTTTTTTTATTAGAAAACGTAATTTCGCATTCCTGCCCTTGACTTTCATGAAACCAACGGCAAACCATCCCGCACCATGTTCGACTTGTCATTAATCACGCCTAATCAGAAGGCGTAACAATGGAATGAAAACTGATTTACATGTAGATAATATCGGCCAGAACTGTTATTCAGCGCTGGGCGGCATATGACGCAGTTATCCGTCCGAAGGGAGGCCTAATGAGGTTTGACAAATGGTGTTTTTGCGGGGGTGACAGGTATGCGATGCGTCTGCAATAATAATTTGACGGGCGTTCTCGGCCTAATGAAGCGACAACAATGCTGACAAAATTGCACAGTTCGTAGGAACGCTCACAAGGTTCGCTGCTGTCGTTTCACCTCTGGACTTAACCTGTTCCTTAGAGTTGTGTACTCCTATCCGTGAAGAACTAATAGCTGCCCGATTTGTATTTTACAAATTTTGTTACAAAATATTCAAGTGATTTTTTCCTAAAATAATGTTAGAAATTAGTTTTGTAAGTAGCTATAATCATCCTTCATACAGATCAGAATCTATTCTAGATATAACTTATGAATATATTTACTAACGATTTTACGTCCCTCCCTACGAAAAAAATTAAATAAAATATATTTTACTGAACGTTTCGCCATCCCTGTAAACATTTTCAAGATTAATATCAAATAGTTTTGTGACATATTGGTCTTGGAAATATTTGCAAAATCAAAGGACGAAAATGTTCTATAAAATGTCTTCCCTCAATTATCTTTGAAGAAGACCTCAAATAAGTCCTAAATATCTAATTAAAAAAGAAGATAATTCTGGTGCACTGGTAATAGAAAATTAAAATTAGTAAACGTTTTAAAAGAACAGTAGAGCAATTGTAAGGCAGTGAGAATAAATTGTTGTGAGAAAGAGCCATGGGAAATAAGTGTGAAGTAAAAGAAATAAGGACGAGACCACCTTTGATAACTGGTCTTAAAAAAAGAGAAAGACCGACTGATAAGATAAATACCTGAAATGTTAAGAAGCTAAGACGCAGACGTAACGATTTAAAGAAAAAAAGAACCACCAATAGATCACTTGAGCGGCAAGAAGCCAAGAACATGTAAAAGTGTTTCAAGAGGCTGAGGACACTCGACGCCACCTCGAAGCAGAGATGGTCATACTTCTCGAGAGAGCAGAATGTTTAGGACAACCTTACTATCTGTAATAGGCCTCACGCGGTACCCTTGTCAGATATGAAAGATAACCTACTCATCGTGCTTAAGCGGTTGTGTGGCCTAGTCGGAACCCCTCACTATTATGAGTTTCAAAAACCCTGATTAAACAATTACACTACTAATTACTTTTATATATACGAGCGTGTATTTTTATGTGTAATGGTAACTAAATAACCTGCTCATAAATAAAACAATTAGGCATTCAAATTATTTAAACTTTCTTTTGTTTTTTCACAGAAGCTAATATTTCACATAACGTCCCCTGTTAAAGTTTCTGACTAAATCGGTATCATCAAGTTTTCTTATGACGTTTTCGTGTCGATCTATACATTAACATTATTGTCTCATAATAAATTTGAAACGGTCACCCATAAAGCTTTAACAACTCCGTCAAGTCAGATGCTATCCTTTTTATTACCATCATTTAGCTATACGGTTGTAAAAAAAAACTGCATCAGCTTTATTTAAGTTTTATCGTATTTTACAGCTCTGATGTTACGTTTCTGACAGCCTTAAAGTGACGAAGTGTTTGTTGTCATTCGCTGGATAAGGGCAACTTGACAATAGCTACGAGATATCTGGCAACACTGTTAGAGTTATCCTGCGAATGGAACACAGGTTTTGTGCGAATGTCTTGAATTTATACAGATTCTATAAACACTCGTGTGCAACAGATTTCTCTCCGGATACTATCATTATCCAAAACCTAAGTCATTGGTAAAATCTCATGATATTCATCTTAGATGTTTTATCATTTTACCAATGCCACTCAAGCATATATATTTTAAGGCGACTGTGTGTTTTAAGGGGGGTGAGTGTGTGTGTGTGTGTGTGTGTGTTGGGTTGTGTAAGTGCGGATGGGTGTGTGGGGGGATGGAGGTTGTGTAGGTAAATGTGTAAGTGCGTGAGTGCCAATTTCATAATATCTGTAATATAAACATAAATAGTATAGTAATCATATTAATTCATACATTGTCATATTTAAGTAACAAGTATATATAAGATCTATATATACGATTTGTCTTGAATTACAAATCTCATAAAGTTGCAGTCCTTCGTGTTTTTGCAAATATGTTCTAGTCAGGTACAATAATATCATGAGTAAATACAGATGTGACGTAATTGTTTTTACTTGTGCTTATATGCATTGAAGTCGTGATACATTCCTCGGAATTTCACTAAAACACGTCGTTCATTCAAATTACTCCCAACAGCGATACAAGCTGTATTGATGAAACATCCCCTAACTCTGCCTCAGCTCCAAATATCTCAGACATTTAGCTGATAGCAGCCGTCCTGTATTTATCTTGTTCGCTCAAGACACATTTTCTGGAAAAAGGGTACAAAAAGTATTTTTGCCAGTAAATTTTAGGCTAACATAATGTACGATGTAACTGCGACTTCTCGCTTTACCACACGTTTAACGTTACAGTAATGTTAACACGTTTTCCGCTGTAAATTAAGCCGTAAACATTCATCTGAGTATGGAATTGTTCTCCCTGACTTAATTTACCCGACTATTATATTTTAAGTGTTGCTTTCTTAATTAGATGCAGGCTTTTATAGATCACAAAACTGTATTAAGGCGTAAAACTGCACGTTCTGCCGCAAGGTTCCACTTAGGTTTTATGCTTGCTGAATTAGTTTTATCTTCCGGAAAAATATATTTTTAATTAAATTTTCTTAAGGTTTTAATTAATACTCAACGCAAGAAGTCGTTTCAAAACATTAAAAGAGTAAAACCATAATGCAATTCACATAGATTTGTGGAGATTATATAGCATAGTGTAGTGACTATTATTTAGTATAGATATTTCTAAACGATGTTCTGACTGAATGAATCATGATCAACACACAGCCTAAACTATAATACGTACAGGAGAACCTTGGCTTGGTGATGTGGGCGCGTGGTAAGAAAGGATTAAAAAAATATTTTTCCCACGTAGAGCCGTGCGACGAAGGGATTATTTGCCTTTTAAATTCTATTTTTTATGATGTTAAGATAAATATTTAATGTTTTTCCTTATATGACCATTTCTAACGACCTCTAATGACCATTTCCTTATAAATATTGCAAATTATGTGCTAAAACATTACTCAAAACTGAAGAAATTGCATTTAACCGTAAGTTACCCGTAACAGTTAACGCTGCCGTAAACAGTGACGGGAATATTCGAGTGCTCGTCAATGACGAACTAGTATTGTTCTTATTATTTTTAATAGCAAAATATCCAAATTGAATAAAGTGGTTTAAAAGTTTGGGCTGATGAACACATTTGTTGACAGATTGAATACAATATGGTGGGATAAACTCATATTACATAAACATACAAAACATGCTGACCACACAATCGTAGAATCAACCCTAAGCCAGGGATGTGAAATTTGATCTCGAAATAGTAATCAATATTTAATAACTTCAACGCGTTTCTATGACGGTTCCATCATCACTAGTAGGTTATAAGTATTATAATATATAAATTACATTGAAAAAGTATTTACAATGAGTTTTGTAACTCACTGCTAGTGATCAATATATTTTCATCGAAATGCTTATGAGTCAATAAATTATTAATTGGGAGTCAATTTGCAATTTGTGTTAATAATTAGTCGTTGCTACCACTTCACAAGCTCTGCTGAAACGGAAATTGTTATAGAAAGAATAGTATAGCACCTTTTGTTGTAAGTGCGAGAGTCGTGCTTGCAAAAGTTGTCTGCGTGTCGAACTACGTTGCTTGATTAGATTAAACAGTTCTAAAATTGTTTCATCCCTTTCTGAGAATGACGGAACAATATTGGCATTCTAATGGTCATTTCATTCAATCTTAAATGATACAGACCCAGGTATTGGTGTAATTATGTAAAAGGCCACAGAATACGCTCGTATATAGGAGACATCAACGCCAAGAATTTATTATATAAATAAAAGAAAGAAAGAGAAAGGTTCAAGCAATAACTCTCACCAGAGAAGTGAATGATTGATAAAGAAAGACGAACATTTTTAGTAATAGGCAGCAAAAAATATTGCTACTGTCAGACATAATTTATACACTTTTGTTCTATAAATACAAAAATAACTTTTAAAAACCTAAACTGTGGTTTTAGGTAATAATAACGATTGAGTCTTATATTTGTTAAAAGCTAATACTGTTCGATAAACATTTGGTCTTAGTTTACTGCAATCAGTTTTTTTCAAAAATTAAGTCTCTCTAGACATTGGCTATTTTTCAAAGTATTGGAAGGGCTATATATTTTGTGGAGGTAGAATAAAAGCGGCGTGTTTGAATTATAAAGGGTTGAGTGAAGTAGAAATATGGTGGATGTTCTGTAATTTATCACGTACTTTATCAAAGATTGCGGGAAGGTGTGGAGAGGGAGTAAGTCGAAAATTAAATTGCTATCACATAAAGTATTTTAGTTTGTGCATTAAAACGCTTTTACTTATATTAAAATGTAAAATTATTTCAGGAAAGTAAATCTTACCTTGGGGTAGATCTGCGATGAAATCGATCCTAATTTCAAAGGTTTTTGCTCAAAACTAAACTAATTTAGTTGAACTTAATACAAGAAATGGTGTTCGGGAATAATTGAAACTGAAAGTTTTGTTAACAAATTACAAATTGGCGGTCGTTTGAAAGTGTTTAAGGTACGTGGATGATTTTTACCTGTGAAGAAGAAAATAAATTGTTTAATAGGGTTCTAAGTTGCGCATAATTGAGATAGAATCATTTACTAATTTTTGGTAACACAATCTAATTAATTCGATCTAATAACTATTCTTACAGTGGAAGTTAGAAATAAAACTGCCTACAATGAGCACAAAGACCATATTACAACTAATACAAAACTATAACACTATATACGAGCGAATCAATAAACTACTACTCTCGTAAAACAATAGCTAAATTAACAAACAGGGATGAACCCAGGAGTCGTCCGGACACCCTGCGAAATGTTTAGGTCTGCACATTTTTTAATAAACCTAAAAACAAACACAAAATTGTTACTATATCTATTTATTTTTATTTATTATAAATAAACATCTGAAAATAACTGATTACTAGAATTTTCGTTTTTTCTTAACAAAAGAACAAACCCTGAGCACAGTATATTATTTTGCAGTTTTCCATCGAGACCAGATGGGTTCCCGATTCTCTCTTTATTGATGCATGGGTTTTGAGCCCCAGATTTCCCCTTTTTAGACCCCTGTAATCCAATTCTTGTTATATTCGAGATAACAAAATATTTTTTTCTAATAACTCATTATCAAGGATTTAAGATACATAAATTTATATATTGGCTAATATAAAATTGGTTAATATGGTATTGGTTACTGTAGTATTAGGCCTAGCTACTTTGATTTTGTGGTATTGTTTACTGTGGTTTAGGTTCTTGTGGTATTAGTTTATTATGGTATTGTTTATTATAGTATTTTTTAATTCGGAATTGGTCATTCTGGTATTGGTTACAGTGGTTTTTGTTATTTTGGTATTTGTTAATATGGTATTGGTTACTGTAGTATTGACTATATTGGTTTTAGTAACTGTATTATTGTTTAAATTGTTATTGTTTTTGTATTAATATGGTAGGCTATCATGGTATTGGTTATTGTCGTATTAGTTATTATAATATAGTTATTGAGGTATTTTTATTGTGATGTTAGTTTTGTGCAAATAGCTACTGTAGTATTGGTCATTTTGTTACGAGTGTTAGTGGTATTGGTTATTGTGCTACTGGTTTATGTGGTATTGGTTATCGTTGTATTGGCTATTGTGACATTTTTTTTGAAGTATTGTTTATTTGTGTTATTCATTATAAAGAAATTAGTCATTGTGGTATTGGTGTTTGATGTATTGGTGATTGAAATCGATAATCTTGAAATTCCATATAGTTTTATAGAATTAATTCTAATGAGATATATATTTTTAATTTTTTCATTAACATCATTATAATTTACTATCTACCACGAGGATAAACAAGCATCCTATCATAGAAACTATTTTTCTTTCCCCCTTCAGAGAGTATTGGTACCATTGTGTCCACCTTACCTAGGAGCTCCCAGTAGTACTAAGAGGTACCTATATACAAGTAAAGATAAACTTAAATTACGGTATGTTAAAGTTAGGTTATGTGTTCGTATTAATGTAATGGTAATAAACTAAACGGCATTTTTTCTCTGTTATTAAACTTTGAAATAATCATGTTTACTTCGATAATATCGAAATTATATTAAACTTTGTATATTTAATTGTAGCGATGTTATTATTTTTAAATTTTAGTCATAACTTCCTACAGGGAGAATTAACAAGAAGTCTATCAAGCAATATGTTATTATGTATGGCTATAGCCCCTTCAGACAGTTTGATACCATTGTACACAATACTGTAGTCATCTTGCCAACTGGCGCCTGTCCTAAACTCAATTCTATGTCAGCTGTGTAGGGAAGCAGCTTGAATGACACGGTTGGCAATTGGTCATGTCCAGCCGTACGAAGAATGCACTGGGCAGCCGGGACACTGAAACTAACAACAAACAGTTCCCCAGTCTACGTCTGCGTTCATTCCTGGCGTCTCTTTCAAAACGTGATAAATGATGCGTGAGTATTCTCGCTTAGTGCGTCAGAAGCACATGTTTTGGCGAGTTGTGTTGACGTGTCAGATTTCAGTAGGCCTAAGGTTAACTTTCCGCCAATGTGTGCGTCTGTGATTGATAGTGTTTGTTTTGTCTAGAGAACTCAATCTCCAATTTAGATATATCGTAGGTATTTGTGACATTAACACTTTGAAATCAAAGCTTTCAGTTAGATATTTAAACGATTTTTAAAAACTGTAGTACTTTGTAATATTATATTGACACTTTCTTCTGGTGTATTTAATCCTTCGAACACATTAGAATGCTAAAGATACACATGTAGACATTATTAGAAGAGAATAAATCATATATAAATATGTTTTTATATTAGACCTTTTAAAACTAACCTAAATCAGCTATTTTATTAAATAAAAACTAGATAAATATTTTTTCGACAGAAAGCTCTTAACCCATAGTATCTAAACTGAAGCACTTTAGTCAACCTTGAAACTTGAGTCATTAAAATCTCCAAAGTTATAAATGATATTTTAATTCTTGCACAGAAGCTGGAAATGTAAAGAAAATTAATTATCCTACTCGCATCAAAGGAGAGAAACATCTGTGACTAGTCGTACACTTTAAATTCAAATAATGGAAAAACCCTGCAACAAAATATAAATAATTTCGGCCATTACGTGCAACAAACGTACATCTTGTTACCTACATCCATTAATCTTAAAATGTAAAAGAGATTTGTCAGAAGGGTTTGTGTATTTTAAACAAGAAAATTCCACAACAAATCAGCAAGTACTGCGGAGAATGTAAAGTAACAATCTGCGATCAACAGCACGCGGGAAAAGTCTGCAGAGATTTTTCACTATTGAATGTGATTTTAATATATTTATATATCAATACTACATATCTACACATCTCTTGATACTGCATGTATATATATTTATATAAAAAAATTAATTTTTTATGCAACGAAAACACTCAAATCCATATTTATATCAAAATTATTTTAGAATAACATCAAAGTAAATTACCACAGTTCTTCTATTGAAATTGTTTCCATGTAAGCCTACCGTAACGTATTAGGTCTAATAATGGTAATCATAACTAACACGGTAATCAGAACATTGCATAGATAAAATACTGAATGTTTTCTGAATGGATAGTAACCGAAATCTCACTGACGGCCACATTCTTACAATAGTTTAAATAATATAGGAATTATATGTAACGCCGTTAAAACTACAAACACCGTTTTAAAACTATAAATAGTTTGTACTATAAAATTAGCTTTTAACGCAAAGTCTTCTAAAAGCACCCACCTGATCATAAATACTCCCAGTAACAAATATGTTTCCAGCAAGTTCTACAAACTGTAAGACTTTATGGGGTTTTATGTACGCACTTTGGACCACCAGTGAATATTGAACAGCTAAGGGACGAAATGCTTTCCGAACTGATAGTAGCGTCTTTATAATTCATGGCCCCCATTGTCGCCTCCTTTTGATATATTTGTCTGCGAGGAAAGTTTGGAATAAAATACTCCAATGCTCGGCGTCTATGTTTTATCACACAAAAATTATTTCTTAATCAAGTAAGTTCACTAATACGTCCCTAGAGGCGCTGTGATCTGCCTTTTGTAGTGTTTGTAGTGATAAGCTTCAACGAATTTTTGTCTCAGTGGTCGTAAGGAAATGCCTATAAATTACTTTTGTTAAGCAGTGAAACCCCTTCTAAAGGCCCTTAAAGTTCGCACATACAGAGTGACTCACAAAATGAGTAAACCTTTTGAGAAATGTTACAAAACCTGATAGTTAACACGAGTTATACCTTAAACAACTTTCTGAAATGTTTGATCTCCGTGTTACAGCTAGTAACTTTGGTCCTATTTCAGCTTATATAATGGTATACGTATGACGTGTTTGGCTTTTTAAATTTAAAACCGCCGCGGGTTTGTTATTTCACAAACTTACAATTTTTAAAAATATATGTTTTTTATGTTTACAATACCTATATATATATATATATTAAACTAATCTAATGATTAGTTTAGATAATTATTTTCCTGAAGATGCTGGTACTATTTTATCGGCGAAAAGGTTTGAATAAATATATTCATTAAAAATATTCTTGTTTTTGAAATATTTTTAATATTATATATATATATATATATATATATATATATATATATATATATACATATATATATATATACATACATATGTGGGTGTGTGTGTGTGTGTGTGTGTGTGTGTGTCTGTTATCACTTTCTTATTTCGATACTATCAAGAGTCACCTTCACCCGTCTTTTGAGTGAGGCTCCAAAAATATCAAATTTACTTAATTAAAACATATTTTCCAAAGTTCTTGTAACAGAAGATTTTCAGCGAAGCCAAACACGCTTAGAAAATATTTTTTGTATTGCACAATTTAAATCAGCATTATTAAAAATATTTCCAATACATTTATTTGGAGTTCTTTATTATAGACAATGCTAATTAATTTTCTATAGGACTGAAAGAAACAACAAAGAATCTTCTACGTTATAATATACTCTAAATCGTCTTACAAATATAGGAAAATATATTTAATTCCTTCAATTGCTTACCAAAATAAACGATATATTTTTATTGGGACCAGATATTTCCAGGTTGAGATGTATATTTTACAATTTTCTGTTGTTGTTAAGGCAGTAATGATAATTTATTTGAATGTAAAAATCTTATAATTCATTCCGAAAACATTAATTACTTTTAATGCAATATTATACAGATACATTATTGAATATAAGTGTAGAAAGGCTACTTTTTAGTACATTTTCATCAAAATTTTAAGTTGATGTAAATATTTAACAAAAAAACACATTGTTTCAATTCATCGATTTAAGATTTCCTTAAACGTGTACAGGATTTTAAAAACACTGCAAAGTAATATTAGAAACAAAAATGTTTAGACAGCATTTATAAATATCTTTCTTCTCCTAAATGAGCAAGAACGTTGTTAAGGATCTAATTAATTTTTAATATCCTCGAAAGCATATTTTTCAGATTGTTGCCTTAAAATTTGACATTACTCTACAATTTTGTATGTTTGACTAATGCCAATCGTACATCGCTGTAGGTTACCATTCATAGACAAACAAATATTAATAAGACCAAGAGTACCCCAGCATTAATGTCTCATCACTGACTTCTATAATGCGCCATCTTGTATTCATTCTATCCAACTAAAATTACAATGTAACTAGTAAGAAAACATAGTGCATGAATCACTATATAACTAATGTAGATATAAACAAAATGGGAGCCTTGCGCAGCCAAGTGGCAGAAATGTGTAACAACCAAAGTGGTGCAAAGCTATCCTTAGTGAGACAAGTTACAAAGATTTACAATCACGCTAAATTAATAACTATGAAACTTTAAGACTACTTGCCCAGACAGTTTGGTCTCCTAGATAAATATACGGCAATCATCGAGTCGCTGTTATGTAGTCAAACTTTATCACCACGAGATTATAAAGCACTCGTAAGGGTTTGTGCTGGGGGAAGGGTTGAGAAGGGTAGTGGCTAAACAAGGACATAAAAAGGGGAAATGCTAAGTAAGCTTTGAACGTCGCAAAGTTGTAGCGAATTCGAAATATATTTGCAGTGAATGACAGCGGGGGTATTAATTTGCACAATAAATTATTTTCCTTCTGGCTTTGGGGATTAGGTTTTTATTAGAAATGTCGCTTGTTAGGAAAATAACTTTATAATAAGTGTTTATGCTGTAAACACATTTGCCATTCCGAAGCGGATTATATTTTTAAAATTGTTTCTATAAGATTCTTTGTTCTCACTCGAAAGCTCTAAAATACAAAATACTTAATTTAAAATACAGAACATAAATAAAATTAAGCTTTAGTTGAAAGCGTTTTTAATCTAATGTGTTTTCTTCAGTTTTTATTAGACAAAAAACATCTTATTTACATTTTATATAAATTGTGTAATTAGGATAAAATCAGATGCACCTCTAACCTCGAAAGGGTGAGGCACCTCCTTTCTCCCAGTGAAGAGCAGGTCTATATATATACGAAACCCATCCTATGTGGTCCCATAATTTCCCATATTCCCACTAACAGAAGTCCACTGAGTACTTTACTTATCCTAACTAATGGCATCTACTCTACTTTATATTTCTTCCTAGACGAGGAAGTAACAGTAATTTAGTTACGCAAGCTTCTACACAGTATTTCCTTTACTTATTCTATGTACAAGCGGGTTCTATGTCTTTGCCTTAATCTTACATGTATTGACATATTTTTTACTTGTCTTTTCCTTATGTGTATATATATATATATATATATATATATATATATATATATATATATATATATATATAAAGCAATTAAAAACATATTTCAAAAACACAATTTTAAAAAAATGTTTCTGTTTAATATATTGTTTTTATTATATATATATATATATATATATATATATATATATATATATATATATATACAATCAAACTCATACATTTAAACCTATAAAATAACGGCACCGGAGCTTTTTACCAACTTATCATATTGACATCAATGAGCTCCGCACACTGTCAGCAGCTAGAACTGCAGCACGCAAGCCTGGGAGTATAGTTTTAGCTGTTTACAGTGTGCAATGATCCTAATGATTTCAATATAATAAGTTGATGACAAGCTACGATCGTAATTATTTGTAAATGTTAATTTTCCCCAGACGTATGTGCTTTATTATATATAATAAACCACAAACATTATTAAAAAGAAATGTTGTGTCTGTGTGTGCGTGTGAGTGCGCGTGTTTTTGGCTGTGAATGTTTGTGTGAGTGAGTGCGTGCGTACGTGTACAACGTTCGTCCTCTTTTACTTTCGTCCCAATAACCGAATTTTATGATTATAACAACAATATCTTTTATTAGTAAAATCAATATCAAATTACTTGAAACGTGTTCTTAAAGAAACATTCACTAGTTTATACAATGTTTTTCTCATCTAAAACTAATTTCTACGAAATGTATAAAGAAAACGAAACTTACAGTTCAACAACTGCCAGTAGAAACGAATCGGCCCTAAAAATGCGATCGTAAATCTAAGCGGCCTTTTCGGCTGCCCGTGACCTTATGACGCCATGTACCAGACCCTCCCTTTAGCGAGCGACCCTACGTCTACGCCTAATTCACCCTACAGTATTTTATTCCGTTCACAATAGAAAGTGTTTGTTAATATTTTGTCTTTCTTTTTCGATTAAATTACTTCAAATTATTGTGTTCATCTACAATTATTATTTATCCTTCCTGTTATTATTAACTAACAATAATATTATTATAATTATTATAGAAAATAATAATTACATTATTAAGTTCTTGTTGCATTACAAATAATATTATCTACGGAATTATTACACGGTGCTTTGCAAAGAGAATGCCTCAAGAAGGCTTTGATTATGCAAACTCAAATCTCTGAATATTAGGAAAGTTGTTTGTATGCAAAACCGCTAATACAAACTTTTCAACACTTACACAATCTCAATTTTAATAATTAGAAAAATAAAACTCTCTCGAAGAGTATTTCAAAAGACTTTAGTTAAATAAAATTGAATGACATACAGAGTGTTTTAAATGGCATTAAATAAAATGCATGGATTAAAAAAAACTTTAAGAAATGTCAAGTTAAAAAAGTTTTGTTGTTTTCAGTATCAATAAAAATATCCATACAAAAAAATATAATTACATTTTAGGGGTGGGTAATATCTCGGTCTACTCCGGAATAAATATACCGTTGTATATAAATTGTAAACATATTTCCAACAACAGGGATGTTCCATAAATACCTTAGTTCCTGCTCGTAATTTAATAAACACTTCCGACCAAAATACGCCCATAAGTTAACGTCAAATAATTTATAATTTTAATAAAATGTTTAAGTAGTGTAATACCAGTAAGGAAAGGTTCCTTAATACCTTGAGAAGCCTGTAAGTGTAATAAATGTGTCACTTTGTCTGCCACGGCTACGGTTTCGTATTTTATTAGTATTATTCCATAAGTAATGGATTTAAATAGTGACTTTGTATTTCTTTTTCTATTTCTAATTGTAATCGGAGAGCGTGATTATCACCGCATACGAAGAATAGCTAAGGATTGAGTTGTATAGGTAAGAATGAGTTATGCAAAACACTGTTACAGGACTTGAGAATAATATTTTGTGCGGCTAGCGTCCCTGAAACAGACATACCCCCTTTTGGGGACCCTGAGGAGTTGTCTACGCGTTACACCTTATTTTTATTCTCCTGTTTCTTAAACACCTGGAATTATAGTGTGGATCACGTAACCGTGCAATTGGCCTTGATAGATCGCAGTAGGCGAAACGGGAGGTAGAGAGTCAGTATAAATACTTTCCTGCAAACACGCTAAGCCCTGTCAAAACACTAACTTGCATTATACAGTCGATATTAGAAAAAAATTAGCTTCAATATGAAACAAAAACTATCTTGAAATATGATCAGATACATTGGTATACATAACCTGTTGATATAAAGAACATTCTGATTATGTAACATATTTTCAGAAATGGTAGTACACAAGATATCTCGTGTGATCTCTTAATGTTAAGTAAACGGTTACGTGGCCCGCACTATACGCCCTGAAGTTATAAAATAAATTTCAAAACTTTGTCAGTGAGACTGACTGACAAGAGTTAATATTTCATTTCAACAATGTAATAGATAAAGGTTTTAATAAAAACTAGTTATATGTAATTATTAATGAAAGAATGTAGTTAGTGTAGAACCTGTATTAAATGTTGAACATTAAGTGATTAAAAATTTTATTCCACTAATTTAATTGAAATAAGTTCTTTAAAATTGTCAGGTATATGAGAAATAAAATTTTAATTTAATAATGTACAATATATAAAGTAACATAACATCTGTGTTAAAATAAATGTTCTACAACTTAACCTAAACATAAAATCAGCTGTTGTATGAAATCTTATGTTATCACCTAGTTTGAACAAAAAGAAAAAAATTGTCATCCCCAGTCAAAAGTATTCACTTAAAAATGAATGGGACATTTCAGAAACACCATAAGTCAAAAAAAAACACTTTTGGGAAATTAAAAAAAGGTCTAATTTTTAATTCAAAATATGAATAATTAAAAAAAAATTAATAAAGGTACTTCATACTAACTAAAACTAAGTAGTGTTAAACAAAATTGTTTAAATTAATTTTACATGCTTTTATTGATTTTCAATTTGACTGACTTGTGGTGTTTCTGAAATGAACAGACATGGGAACCAAGAACAGGTTGATTTTAGGTTGAGATTTGTGAAAATTAACTAACTTAACACAATTTCATATTTCAGTTTAAAAACACAAATTTATATTCATTGTAATATTCTGTAGTATGAAGAAACCTTATTACATACAATATAGTGTCCATTTTGTGGTAATAAGTATTATATAATACGAATCGTCCTGTTCAATCTACAATGGCTCTACTTCTTTGTCTACAGTGGGTCGAGTCGAAGTATGTTCATAAAACTCTTCGTCATCAGGAATGTAAGACATGTAAGGCAAGAGTTTCTTGATATCAGCAATTTTGTTGATTGGGATCACACCGTCTGGATAGGCTTTTGCTTTATGAAGAGAGAGTACTGTAGGGTTGGAGTTTCGTAATGAAAATGTCTGAAACTGGAGCCCATCAATATGGGTCCTACAAACTACTTTCTTTTTTGTTTCAGCTTTCTGACTCATATGCATAAACTTGCTGATTTTTAAAGACACTTTTGTATTTCTGGGTACACTACGGCTAGATGTTTCATCAGACAATATTGTTCTCTTAGAAAATTGAGGCCACCAATTCTTAAAATCAGTAATGTCATCAGCTTTCTTCAAGACAAGAGAAAATTCAATTTTTTGGAGGATGACAGAATAAGGTTATTATATTTGTTCACGGTATAAATCTTATCAGTTTTCCGGATTTGTTTTTTCAAGGCAGAAAAATCTTTATCACAAGGAAGGAATGAGTGACCTCTAACAGGAAAGTATTGGTCAACACTCTTAAACTTGTTTAGTGATACTAAACAATACCCATCAGGGTATTAATTTGTTTTCCCATACCCATCAGAAAATACATGTAAATTTTCTACATCACTGCAAGAAGATTCTACATATTTTAGTAGAAAAGAGCAAACTTCATCAGGTCCCTTTGTACCAACTCCTTCATGATATAAAATGAGCCTGACACTATTAACTCGCAAGTTATGTATACAGACATTACTAACGGTCAGCTGCCTCAGATAAAACGTCTCTTGAACTGGTATACAAGAAAGTTGTAAGTTTTGCATATAATCTATACAAATCCATCCTATTCTATCATCATCTTGACATTTTTCTGCGATTTCCTTAATTTTATTATAAAACATTTTAGCGCTGCGAATATGAACCATCTTTTCACCAGCTGCAGCAATCTTAACATTGTCGTTTAGGTATTTATGTACTTTTGACTTTAACCTGCAACTCATCACATGCGCAGCATGCGTCAATTTGAGGTAACAACACGAGCTTTCTTTATAATTTCACTCTTGTAGTTAGATCTGTTCACTATGCCTATTTTCCTTTTCTTTGGAATATTAGTGAGATCAGACTCCATTATTTAATCAATAAACTATTTTTAAAACAAAAAAAATACTCACTGTAACTTCAACGATCAATATTTACACAAAAAGATACAAACATAACCTCCAAACAAACAAAATGCCCAGCTGTTGCATGAACGTAGACAGTTCGCGCGCGTCAGCTGTTTCATACAGAAACACCACAAGTCAGTGACTTAAGGTGTGTCTGAATTCAAATGCAATTCCACCTCGTCATCTAACCGACAATAAGAGGCCTCACTAATGGCATTTCTCAAGGAAACGATGTATTTAAACTCAAAGAACATGATTCTGTGTTTAACACATTTAGTCCAAAAAATGACTTATGGTGCTTCTGAAATAACCCGTTCAAATGTAGTTTAGTTTTGTTTCCTCATAATGCGTTTAAAACGTGCGTCACCTAATAACAACTGCATAGAACTTTAACGTCTGAAAACATTTTATGAAGAAAAGTTATATTTTTTTCATTAGAAAACTTAATTTCGCAATCCTGCCTATGGTTGCCTTGAAACCAACGGCAAACCATCCCGCATCATGTTCGAATTGTCATTAATCACGCCTAATCAGAAGGCGTAACAATGGAGTGAAAACTGATTTACATGTAGATAATATCGGCCAGAAATGTTATTCAGCGCTGGGCGGCATATGACGCTTTCAGTCCGAGGGGAGGCCTAATGGAGTTTGACAAATGGTGTTTTTGCGGGGGTGACAGTTATGTGATGCGTCTGCAATAATAAGTTGACGGGCGTTCTCGGCCTAATGAAGCGACAACAATGCTGACAAAATTGCACAGTTCGTAGGAACGCTCACAAGGTTCGCTACTGTCGTTTGACCTCTGGACTTGACCTGTTTTTTATCCTTACAGTTGTGTGCTTGTAACCGTGAAGAATTAATCGCGACCCGATTTGTATTTTATAAATTTTATTACAAAATATTCAATAGATTATTTTTGAAAAAGTTTTCAAAAATTAGTTTTCTAAATAGGTATATTTAACCTATTATATTAAAACTTACTAACTATTTTACGTTCGTTCCTACGAAAATAAATAAAATATATTTTACTGAGCGTTTCGCCATCCCTGAGATTATTTTCAAGAGCAATATTAAATATTTCTCTGGCACATTGGTCTTGCAAATATTTGCAATATCAAAGGACGAAAATGTTCTATAAAATGTATTCCCTCAAATATCTTTGACGAAGAACTCAAATAACTCTTATAAATCTAATTTCCCAAAAGAAGGTAATTTTAATGCACAGGTAATTGAGAATTATAATTAGTAAAAGTTTTAAAAGAACTGTAGAGCAATGTAACAAAATCTGAATAAATTGTTGAGAGAAAGAACCATGGGGAATAAAAGAATTAAGGACGAGACCAGCTTTGATAAAATGTTATAAATAAAGGGAAAGACCGACTTAAAATAAACTGATCAGAAATATTAAGACACTAAGACCCAGACGTCAGGCTTGAAAGAAAATAAGAATCACTTATGGATCGCTTGAGCGGCAAGAAGCAAAGAACATGTGAAAGTGTTTCAAGAGGCTGAGGACACTTGACGCCACCTCGAAATAGAGATGGTCATACTTTACAAGAGAGCAGATTGTTTAAGACAACCTTCCTATCTGTAATTGGCCTTACACGGTACACTTTCCAGATATGTAAAACAACCTACTTGGTCGCTTGTGCATTATATAGATTTGTTTTATAGAGTTGGAGCTCCTCACTGTTGAGTTTCAAATAACCTGGTTAAACAATGGTAAAACTACTCCGTGTTTGCATTCATATTCACATGAATTCATATTCACACGTATTTTCATTTGTAATGATATTTTTTTTAAATATATTCTTAAGTAAAACAATTAGGCATTCAAATCCTTTAAAATTCATTGTGTAATTTCTCAGAAGATATTATTTCACATGTTGTCCCTGGTTAAAGTTTCTCACTAAAGCGGTGTCACCAGGTTTTTTTATGACGTATTCGTGTCGATCTATACATTAACATTACTGTCTCATAATAAATTTCAAGCAGTAACCCATAAAGTTTTAACAACTCCGTCAAGTCAGATGCTATACGTTTTATTACCATCATTTAGCTTGTAAAAAAAAAACAACTGCATCAGCTTTATTTAAAATTTATCGTCTTTTACAACGCTGAAGTTGAGTTTCTGACGTTTTTAAAGTGACGAAGTGTTTGTTGTATTTGGTTGATATAAGGGGAACTTAACATCAAATACGACATATTTGGCAAGAATGTTAGAGTTATCCTGCGTTACAAAGAAAACTCAGGTTTTATATGCATGTCTCGAGTTTATACCGATTCTAGAAACACTTGTGTGCAACCGATTTGTCCCTTATTACTAGCGTTATCCTAAACTCTAGTCATTAGTAAAACCTCATGGTATTCATCTTCGATGTTTTATCATTTTACCAATGTTACTCAAGCATCTATTATAAGGTGATTTTAAGCACTGCAAAAAAATCCAACTTGTTTTCATGAATTTTCGCAATCAATTTAAGTAACAAATGTGACATTTATTTATTAAAACATTTGCTCTAGCCGAAAAATGGAGACTGTGGCTGTTCAAGTGTATTATGGGGGGGGTTCTTTAATTAAAAGCGTAGTACCATTTTATTCCAGCCACGAATTTTATTTTATTATATGAATGGGCGATATTTTTCCCCTCTGTTATTAGGAAGGTTATTTGATATACTTCATCAATAACATTACACACACACGCGCGCGCGCGCGCGCGCGCACTAGCGCACGCACACACACACACACACACACACACACACACACACATATATATATATATATATATATATATATATCTTATATACACACAGATACGTGAGAATTTAATAGGTAAATATTCAATGGTAAAATACCCCCAAATCGTCTTTGGTCCCTTCTCTATTTTGCTTTCCATCTGGTGCTATTTATTCTCCTAAAGTGTCCATACATGATAGATAGGTGTGTGTGTGTGTGTGTGTGTTTGTGTGCGCGTGTGTGTGTATGTATTTTCGTGCGTGCTTGCGTTCGTGCGTATTACATATACGAGTATTCTGTAATTACAAATCTCATATAGTTGCAGTCCTTCGTGTTTTTGCAAATATGTTCTAGTGAAGTACAACAATATCATAACTAAATACAGATGTGACGTAATTGTTTTTACTTGTGCTTGTTTGCATTGAGGTCGTGATGCATTCTTCGTAATTTCACTAAAACACGTCGTTCATTCAAATTACTCCCCACAGCGATACTAGATGTATTGATGAAACATCCCCTACCTCTGCCTAAGCTTTAAATATCTCAGCCATTTAGCTAATAGCAACCGTCCTGTATTTATCTTTTACTGAAAAAAGGGTACAAAAAGTATGTTTGCCAGTAAATTTGTACGCTGACATAATGTACGATGTATCTGCGACTTCTCGCTTTACCACACGTTTAACGTTACAGTTATGTTAACACGTTCCCCGCCATTAATTAAGCCGTAAACATTCACTTGAGCATGGAATTGTTCTCCCTGACTTAATTTACCCGAATTTTATATTTTAAGTGTTGCTTTCTTAATTAGATGCAGGCTTTTATAGGTCACAAAACTGTAGTAAGGCGTAAAACTGCACGTTCTGCCACAGAGATCCTCTAACGTTTTATGTCTGCTATATTTGTTTTATCTCCCGGAAAAATATATTTTTAATTAAATTTTCTTAAGGTTTTAATTAATATTCAAGAAGTTGTTTCAAAACATTAAAAGAGTAAAACCATAACCCAGTTTACATAGAATAATGAAAATAGTATAGCACACTGTAATAACTACAGTTTAGTATAGATATTTCTAAACGATGTTATGACTGAATGAATCATGATCAACACACAGCCTAAACTATAATACGTACAGGAGAACCTTGGCTTGGTGATGTGGGCGCGTGGTAAGAAGTGAATATAAAAATAATTTTCCTAAAGGTGTTTTAAAATAACCTGTACTGTTTAAATTCTATTGAAGTTCTGTAAATGTATAATGTTAAGATAAATATCTAATTAATCACTTAAAACAATATTTTATGACTATCCGAACTTTAAATTTAGTAAATTTGTTAGGACTTACTGAGACAGAACGTTTTCGATCGCTGTGTGCCGGTCTTCCTTGACCCAATAACTCCAAGCAGAAGACACTGATGAAGATTAGTCATAAACTATTGTTTTAAGTGATTAATAAGATTCGCCGAACGTAATGGACTACAAAATTCAAGAAATATCTAATGTTGTATAAATAGGAACTGTCTAGTTTAATGTTAATGGTGAACTCCCTCCGTAATCCTTATTTGGTGGCTGTGTTTTGGGTGAACGTACTCATGTTCGTCGTGTCTTAGTGGCATTCATCGTAATCCTTATTTGGTGGCTGTGTTTTGGGTGGACGTACTCATGTTCGTCGTGTCTTAGTGGCATTCATCGTAATCCTTATTTGGTGGCTGTGTTTTAGGTGAACGTACTCATGTTCGTCGTGTCTTAGTGGCATTCATCGTAATCCTTATTTGGTGGCTGTGTTTTGGGTGAACGTACTCATGTCCGTGGTGTCTTAGTGGCATTCATCGTAATCCTTATTTGGTGGCTGTGTTTTGGGTGAACGTACTCATGTCCGTCGTGTCTTAGTGGCATTCATCGTAATCCTTATTTGGTGGCTGTGTTTTGGGTGAACGTACTCATGTTCGTCGTGTCTTAGTGGCATTCATCGTAATCCTTATTTGGTGGCTGTGTTTTGGGTGAACGTACTCATGTTCGTCGTGTCTTAGTGGCATTCATCGTAATCCTTATTTGGTGGCTGTGTTTTGGGTGAACGTACTCATGTTCGTCGTGTCTTAGTGGCATTCATCGTAATCCTTATTTGGTGGCTGTGTTTTGGGTGAACATACTCATGTTCGTCGTGTCTTAGTGGCATTCATCGTAATCCTTATTTGGTGGCTGTGTTTTGGGTGAACGTACTCATTTTCGTCGTGTCTTAATGGCATTCATCGTAATCCTTATTTGGTGGCTGTGTTTTGGGTAAACGTACTCATGTTCGTCGTGTCTTAGTGGCATTCATCGTAATCCTTATTTGGTGGCTGTGTTTTGGGTGAACGTACTCATGTTCGTCGTGTCTTAGTGGCATTCATCGTAATCCTTATTTAGTGGCTGTGTTTTGGGTGAACATACTCATGTTCGTCGTGTCTTAGTGGCATTCATCGTAATCCTTATTTGGTGGCTGTGTTTTGGGTGAACGTACTCATGTTCGTCGTGTCTTAGTGGCATTCATCGTAATCCTTATTTGGTGGCTGTGTTTTGGGTGAACGTACTCATGTTCGTCGTGTCTTAGTGGCATTCATCGTAATCCTTATTTAGTGGCTGTGTTTTGGGTGAACATACTCATGTTCGTCGTGTCTTAGTGGCATTCATCGTAATCCTTATTTGGTGGCTGTGTTTTGGGTGAACGTACTCATGTTCGTCGTGTCTTAGTGGCATTCATCGTAATCCTTATTTAGTGGCTGTGTTTTGGGTGAACATACTCATGTTCGTCGTGTCTTAGTGGCATTCATCGTAATCCTTATTTGGTGGCTGTGTTTTGGGTGAACGTACTCATGTTCGTCGTGTCTTAGTGGCATTCATCGTAATCCTTATTTAGTGGCTGTGTTTTGGGTGAACATACTCATGTTCGTCGTGTCTTAGTGGCATTCATCGTAATCCTTATTTGGTAGCTGTGTTTTGGGTGAACATACTCATGTTCGTCGTGTCTTAGTGGCATTCATCGTAATCCTTATTTGGTGGCTGTGTTTTGGGTGAACGTACTCATGTTCGTCGTGCCTTAGTGGCATTCATTGCACAAAACCGCTTTGTTTCATGGTATTGTGATTTGTATCTGTAAAAACGTTTATTTTTGTGGTTGGGGTTTAAGTTACTATAAGTGTTAAATAAATATTCATAGCACTTTTTGTGTCTTAAAAGCTGCTATTTTAAATTAGTAATCTTCGTTATAAATGGGTCTTAAATAAAACAAAATAGACCAAACAAACTCAAACTAACTTGAAATAACATAACACCTATGTAAAGTAAGAACAAATAAAATACAAATAAATGTGTAATTACTAAACATCACCTAAATGTAATCTTACAAATAAGTGCACAATAGTTTAGTGGGATGCAATGAACACTCATAATGTGAGTTAATAAATAGCCTTATTGTTTGTGAGTTTATAATAGTAGTGGAATTAAAGTCATCCTTCGGTGGAATACACGTTGTTGAAGAGGAGTTCTCGTCAAAATTTAAATCCAGCGTCAAATTTATTATTTATATTATATTTTTAAAAATATTTAACAATTTCTAATATATGTTTTATCCAAAGACGAGATAAACCCAATGTTGAGATGTTGTGGATGAAGCCACAATGGGCACTAGTAAAAATATATACTTAGTAGATATGTCTAATGCTATGTCTAAATAGGCTTTTAATTAACCATTTCTTTATAAATTGTATAAATTATGTGCTAAAACATTACTCAAAATAGAATAAATTGCATTTCACCGTAATTTTGAACAGTTAACGCTTTTGCAAACAGTGACGAAAATTTAGTTAATGACGAACTAATATTATTATAACTATTTGTAATAGCAAAATATCCGACTTGAATAAAGCGGCCTAAAAGTTAGGGAAGATTAGCAAATTTATTGACAGCTTGAATACAATGTGGTGGGTTAAGCTCAAATCACAAACATACAAACCATGTTGGCCATACAATCGTAGAATTAACCATAAGCCATGGATGTGAAATTTCAGTTCGTAACAGTAATCATTATTTATTAAGTTCAACGCGTTTCTATGACGGTTCCATCATCACTAGTGTGACATGAGTATTATAATATCTAAATTACATTGAAATAGTAGGCCTATTTACAATTAGTTTTGTAACTCAGTGCTAGTGATTATTACATTGTCATCAAAACGCTAGTTAGTCAATAAATTAATA
>JBAIZL010000005.1:70091183-70106183 GCA_036971475.1 Prosapia bicincta | reverse complement strand
CCCATTAAAATAAGTTTGCATCCAATTAATTATATTTAAATCCATTCAAATAGGTTTGCATCATTTAAAAGAGAGAGATAAAAATTAACAAGAAACTAGGTTTGAGGAAGGATATTCGATTTTTTTTGGTTTTTTGTTTTTTTTGTAGCAAATTGTTCCTATTTAAGTTTAAGAACCTAAGACCTACGATGTGTTGGATACATATTTAATGCCTTACACTGGAACCTGGCTATTACTCGTTACTAGGACAATATATGCTCTTCAAGTATAGGCTGTGTTTATTTATACATAAAATATTTAAAGTGATTAACGGATGGCTTGCAACACGTTTGCGACAAGATGCTTGCATACACGATGGAAACAGTAGGCCTGCAAGATGGTTGTAACAATAGGCCAGCAAGATGGCTACAACTAGATTTTTGCAACACCATTACAACAATAGGTTTACAACTCGGTTGCAAAGAGAGACTTGCAACACGATTACAACTAGAGGCTTGGAGCACGATTGTTACAATAAGCCTGTAAGATGGTTACAACAATAGGCCTGCAAGATAATTACAAGATACTTGCAACACAATTACAACAATAGGCCTGCAAGTTGGTTGCAAAGAGAGGTTTGGAACACGATTGCAACAACATGCTTGCAGCACAATTGTAACAATAGGCCTGCACGATGGATACAACAAGAGGCTTGCAGCACAATTGTAACAATAGGCCTGCACGATGGATACAACAAGATGCTTGCAACCCGATTCTAACAATAGGCCTGCACGATGGATACAACAAGAGGCTTGCAGCACAATTGTAACAATAGGCCTGCACGATGGATCTACAATAGGCCTGCACGATGGATACAACAAGATGCTTGCAACCCGATTCTAACAATAGGCCTGCACGATGGATACAACAAGAGGCTTGCAGCACAATTGTAACAATAGGCCTGCACGATGGATACAACAAGATGCTTGCAACCCGATTCTAACAATAGGCCTGCACGATGGATACAACAAGAGGCTTGCAGCACAATTGTAACAATAGGCCTGCACGATGGATACAACAAGAGGCTTGCAGCACAATTGTAACAATAGGCCTGCACGATGGATACAACAAGATGCTTGCAACCCGATTCTAACAATAGGCCTGCACGATGGATACAACAAGAGGCTTGCAGCACAATTGTAACAATAGGCCTGCACGATGGATACAACAAGATGCTTGCAACCCGATTCTAACAATAGGCCTGCACGATGGATACAACAAGAGGCTTGCAGCACAATTGTAACAATAGGCCTGCACGATGGATACAACAAGATGCTTGCAACCCGATTCTAACAATAGGCCTGCACGATGGATACAACAAGAGGCTTGCAGCACAATTGTAACAATAGGCCTGCACGATGGATACAACAAGAGGCTTGCAGCACAATTGTAACAATAGGCCTGCACGATGGATACAACAAGAGGCTTGCAGCACAATTGTAACAATAGGCCTGCACGATGGATACAACAAGAGGCTTGCAGCACAATTGTAACAATAGGCCTGCACGATGGATACAACAAGAGGCTTGCAGCACAATTGTAACAATAGGCCTGCACGATGGATACAACAAGATGCTTGCAACCCGATTCTAACAATAGGCCTGCACGATGGATACAACAAGAGGCTTGCAGCACAATTGTAACAATAGGCCTGCACGATGGATACAACAAGAGGCTTGCAGCACAATTGTAACAATAGGCCTGCACGATGGATACAACAAGAGGCTTGCAGCACAATTGTAACAATAGGCCTGCACGATGGATACAACAAGATGCTTGCAACCCGATTCTAACAATAGGCCTGCACGATGGATACAACAAGAGGCTTGCAGCACAATTGTAACAATAGGCCTGCACGATGGATACAACAAGATGCTTGCAACCCGATTCTAACAATAGGCCTGCACGATGGTTGTAACAATAGTTCTGAAAAATGGTTGCAATAAGATACTTGCAACACGATTTCAACAAGAGGCTTGCAGCCCGATTGCAACAAGACATTTTCAACTCGATTGTAACAATTGGCCTCCAAGATGGATCTACAATAGGCCTGAAAGATGGTTACATCAAGATACTTGCAACACGATTACAACAATAGGCTTGCAAGTCGATTGAAACAAGAGCATCACTTTTGCAAAAAAATAAGGATTGCAACACAATGTGCGACAAAAGGCTTGCAAGATGCTTGCAAAGAGATTGCCCTACAACAAAAACTGACTTTTACCAGCAGACGTTTTAATCAATGTAACAAGAATTAGACATCAAAACATTTACCATAATTTTTCCATTCGCAAAGAAAATTAGTCCGAAATGAACCGAAGACGCAAGTGAGACATAAAATCTGATACATGTGTCAGGTAATAAAATACGTTTGTGTGAAGCCGGGGGCAACACAGATGCCACAAATCTCCTATTCTCTTTATGACGGATTTCCATGAATATCTTTCTTCATCCACTTTTCAAGTTCCTCTCACTTTCTTTGTTTGCAGACCACTTAATCTCCATAAAGACGCTACAGCGCGTTATCTCAAATGAATAGAATTTATCTTCCTTTTTCATAGTAAGAAACCGAACGCAGTAAAAAGCTGTTTCTTTTTTGTTAAAAGAAACGTGTTTCGAGAGTTTTATTGTACAAATTTAAAATTTTTTTAAAATTATATTTTGTGTAGTATTTTATTATACAATTTCTTTTGATTAATCTTCAGTTTGGCCAACATTTAAACACTAGGACATATATGGCACTTGCCTGTAGAACCACTTAATCGTACTTTCCTTGTTTGATGAGGACGCCGTTTGGGGAGATGTGTCCCTAATGGACAACTGAGACCGGAACTATAACCTGTATAAACTTTTACAAGACTCTAATTTTTTAATTTAATGTTAATACTGTTTATGCAGCAAATGCAAACATTAAATAGAAACTGTCATCTCTACGCAGGTTTGAGTTTTCTACCTGTTCTAGGGGCGGGGGTGATATTAGTGTGCAAGGTGTTCCCCTATTGAAGAAAGAATAAATAGACGCCAATACTCGATGGAAAACACGCACTTTTTGTATTAAATACATTTAACATTTTCACAAGATTTAAATCAACTTTGCAGGTTCTATCACTTAGAGCATTAAACCAGAAACGGGCCAAATTTAGAAAAGAAAGTGGATTTTCTGATTGTAATTATTAATTTTGATTTTTTAAAACGCTAAAGATGGGAAGTTAAAAAAGCAAATGTTGTTTACATACAGACAAACTTTCAACGAAGGTGATGGCAACCGGAAATAGTGCAAGTTCTGCCAAAAATGTAAACATTAGACAACCTTCTCTACACTTTCGATTATATAGACTTCTTTCGAATTTAGATTTAATACTTTTACATTAAAGTGATAATTGATTTTATTATATATTTAAGGGCAAGGTTTTATATGCCCAAGAGTTTATATTTAACTAAACACAAAAGCCTCAATCAAATTCAAATAAATACTATAACACTAAATATATATATATATATTATTTTATATCATTGTTTGTTATAAATTACAAATCGTCAGGGATAGGTCCTGTGTAATTAATATATATATAATGAATTGAAAACATTCTTGTATTTCAAACATTTTTATTCATTAACTATATTACAAGTAAACGTATCCCCATATTTATTATAAATATATATACAGTACATATATATATATTTATATATATATATATATATATATATATATATATACACATATATATATATACATATATGTATATATATATATATATATATATATATATATATATATATATATATATATATATAAAGAACAAAAGTCAAAATACAAATACAAGAATTATATTTGAATTTACAATTCAAAGCTTTTCGTTGGCTAACAGTACCAACATCATCAGGAATATTAAACAATTCAATATATATATATATATATATATATATATATATATATATATACTCGCTCTTCTACTGTTGTTGGGTTCACCTCGTCAATGCTGGATGAGATTCTAGCGAAACGTCGGAACAGCGAATTTATGGACTGCAGAATGAACGGATGTACTCCAGATAGTAACTATTCATCATATTTTTCCATCCGTGAAGGAATACGTATCAACTTATATATATATATATATATATATATATATATATATATATATATATATATATATATATATATGCATTGCAAGATAATATGTGTAGCAAATGTTACTTATGCAAAAAATGCAAGGCAATGGTTTCAGTTCGAAATATTTTTTAAAAATGTTCTTTTTATTCGGCAAGCAAAATCTAAAAAATGTAAATAAAGAAATTGCGTATAAAAAATCCAGACCTAATATACCTTAGAAAATGATGAATATAAATTGTGAGGATCCCCTCAATAAATCCTGCTTTATCTCCCTCAGGGGCAAAAATACCCCGGAAAGATTTATTTAAATATGCAAACAGTGGCAGGTGAACGAAATATATTGTGTCCCTAAATGCTTTGTAAATTATGTTCCGTGTAACGTCGCTCCATGTAAGACTCCGTGGATTATACGTTGCAAGACGTTTGATGACGGTATTGCCGTTTCTAATTCTTTACAGAAAATACTAAAATCAGCTCTCGTGGCTGTAAAGTTTAAAATTATTTGTCACTGTTAAAAATTTGTTTCAAGAAATACATATGGGTTTAAAGCTTTGTTTAAAAACAATGAAAATCAGTTGCTCATTAACTAGTAGCGGTCGAGTAAAGTAACTTTTAAAATCACACTTAATGAGATAATAACTGTTTCAAAATTCTATCTCCTGAAACTATGAAATTATTTTCTGGTAAATGTATTAGGTATCATATTATATTGAAAAGACAATTAGGTTGATATATACCAAATTATTTGTTCTCATTTTTTATTTATTTATTATTTTTTTTTTTTGAAAAAACAAAATAGTGAAATTTAAAGCTTCATCGTACTTTTTTTACCGTTTCATGTGTCATCTTTTCCTAAAGCTTTTCTCAATATCTTTGTAAATACAGATATTTCTAGTTGTTCTAATAATTTTGTGGTATTGTTATATTGCACTCTTTTACCTTTTCAAAATAGGATTTCGTATCAGTTTTTATCTTTTACCTCTATTTTCTTGTGGAACAAACGCCAATTTAGTTCCTGTTTTAAAAATGGAATACCACTGTACTCCTTCTTTTACTCAATCTATGGTTTTTTGATAACAAATAGTAACTATAAAGCCACTTCTAGTGTTAGTTTGACGTCATTAGTGGAGCAGGAAAACGCTATAAGGTGACATGTCTGAGGAGTATGGTAAGAAGTCTCACTAAAACCTCTTGGCTACATTTCCAATCTACAAAACCCACCAGTTGTTTTCTAAAATCTGACTGTTTTCATAACAAGTTTTAGTAGAAATCCTTGTTAAAATTTGTGATGACTTTAGTGTCAGATCTATGCAACGCTCTTATAATTCTTGTTTCAAACTTTCATGCTTTGGACACCTCAGTTGGAACGCTGACGTCATATCTATGCCCCTGACGTCATGTCAGATTCACTCACGTTACGTCACCAGTCGTGAAGAGTTTAAATTGGCCTTTGGCAGCAGAAAGTGTTTTAGTTTTGTAAGGATGTAAATAACGAAAATGCAGCTCTCTCGGAACCATTTTGGATGCTGTTCATGTCGTATTCAGAAGATTTATAGCAATAACAATAACAAACGATGTTTTATAAGGGGAAACTCTTATTTATAATGGTGGTACTAGTAAATATTCAAATATGGTGTAGTTTGCATTTGATATTGATGTGGTTTTTATCCTTTTTACTTTTGCTGCATTTTACGTTTTACTTGAAAACCACTTAAGCAACAACACAAACTTATTGGATAGACATAAACATATAAATTTTACTTCAATATAAATTCCATCAATTCGATTCACCTCAAAGTGTATTGTAACATATGATATCATGCAACAGCTGGTTTTATTTTAAACGTTATGTTCTCAAACTACAGTTTTAACACGTAGGTTATCTTACATTATTTATTGAACCTTGTTATGGAAAAAGGTTATTTTTAAATAGTTTTGATTAACTATTAAATATAATAGTTCATTTCAAACTTGATAAATCTCATACAAATAATTTAATATAACGATAATAATAAGTTGTGTATTTTTATTCCGATTTTTGAATTGATAACATTCCTGGTCGCGTCTGATACTTTTTAAGAACTTTTTGAATTGCATTAGTTACAACCATTGTGTTACAGTAAACTTCGACTAACTTTTCTTGTTACCAACAATATTTTATTATTCACTACACTAAATATTAGTCTTTATTTAATACATTTCCCACGTAATGATATAACAATTCAATGAAAAATGTATAAATTCGTATTTTTATCTATTTTTCTTATAATTTTTCAAGTAAATACCTGTAATTTGTTTCTTCTAGTCATACTTTGATGTTAAATGTAAAAAGCTGTACACTATAGGTTATTATAAAACTAATATTTGTAATCCTATGTTTTCATTTATTTCGTTGAAAATTCTGCAAAACTATTAGCTCTAATTTGTTATTTGTAAATCAAATTTTAGTGTAGGGCCTAAATGTAAAATATCTGTAGTAGTGTTTCTTATATTATAACAAATGTTTAGGTATTATCTTATTACACAAATTTAAATGTTTTCTCGATTCAAATTTCTGTAGACTTGGCTATTAAACTTGAATTAAACTTTTAAAATGAGAATTTATAACCACAGGCCGCATTTAATAAATTTCAAATAAACCCAACAGTGACTTTAATAAGTCCATAGCTCGCCAACAGTGACTTTAATAAGTCCCTAGCTCGCCAACAGTGACTTTAATAAGTCCCTTGCTCGCCAACAGTGACTTTAATAAGTCCCTAGCTCGCCAACAGTGACTTTAATAAGTCCCTAGCTCGCCAACAGTGACCAGGCTTTGCCTAACTCTAAATATAAAACTACTAAATATTACTAATATAAAATTATTTGGAAATAAATAGACACAATATTCGTATCGACACATATTTTCGTCAATATTGAAAAAAAACATTTTACCTTATAATATTATTAAAGTTGTATTATTTACTTTTGGAGCCATGCCTAACATAACAGCCTTAGTGATGCTTTTAGAACTGTCTCTACCCTAATGGCGTTAACGTATTGACAGATAACCCCAATGAGAAGGGAGCGGGGAAAACACAGAAACGCATTAACTGTCTAGTTTTTGTAGAAGATGTGTAGAAGATAGAGGATTACGGTATAAAATCCACTTTTTAAAATTTACTCAACTAGTTTGTAATGATATGATTTGTTAAACATAATAAACATATACGTCGCGTTATTTCTTTCGTACTCGCTGTTAAACTCTTCTCACAATATCAGGGTACCTTTTGTGCCCATCATTATCGCTAATGTTATTTTCCTATCCCTTTATCCCTTGATGGGTGTTGGCACATTTGATAACTAATTTGAATTAAAATTACCACTTTATTATTAGTCAGCACTTCGTTGTAGGTTAAGGTATCCTTTCCAATAATTATAAAACGACAAATTAGGACGTAAACAATATTTTCAAATATAAATATATATTTAAGGATATTTTTATCCTTCCTAGTCATGTATTTTAGTGTCCCTTGAGTCCTTGTGGACATCTCATATCCAGATTGGTACTTCGAAAAATTTAGAAGAATCCCAACAAATTAGGATGTAAAAGGTATTCCAATCATGATATTTCAAAACTTCATTTTCGCGTTTAGGTTATTCTAGCTGTCCTAATAATTGTGCTTTTGTATATATATATATATATATATATATATATATATATATATATATATATATATATATATATATATATATATATATTAAAACAACATACGTTATTCAAATACAAGAATATTTATTAATTTATATCCATATAAATATGTATATGTATATACACACATATATATATATATATATATATATATATATATATATATATATAACCTATATATATATATATAAATGTATAAATATACACACATATATAATTCAAATATGCATTTATGTTTAGATTCATAGTTTAATATGGAGGTTGAGTTATTGTATTGTCATTTGTCCACAATTATCTATCGTTTCTGTTACATGTACGAGGTGCCTACAGCTGTGTTTTCGGACGATATGGATTTTGAGCTAATACAATTGCTGTACATTTCTCACCAGATACAATTTAAATGATATATCTGGTTCATGCAAATCTCTGTATGCTATTTAATAACTCATATGAAAATGCTGTAGTATTTAGAGTAACTTAATTCGAATTTGAGTTGGATCATAATGTTTATTTTGAAATTTGTAAACGCGATATACTGTAATTCCTTCACTGTTTTGTTGTTTATCTGGAGCGAAAGACATTAATTCTAAGAACGTTGCGGTGGACAGTATTTACTTTTAGGACGCGTTTAAAATTAAGGGAAGCTATGTGAATTTAATGCCTGACGATAGTCTCAATTTAAAACCAGAGACTGCGTTAAGGATAAAGTAATGCACTGCTCACTTTGTAGCAGACAACTTTGTAATGTTAAATTGTTATTTAAAAGGCTAAATCGTCATCTTCGGGCTACTAAAATACTACTTATACTTTAAAATATTATAATATTTAGTAGAACGTTAAAAATAATTTAATATCAATAGTATATTAGAATTAAACATACGTGAAATATTTCAAACTCATAAACTTCATAGAAGTTCCCTAGCCTCAAAACTTATACCATTTGAGAAAACATGTTTTAAGGTAATCCGAAATGTAACGAGTGATTTATAAAAATGTTAATATATAATTCTATAGAATAATTATTATACATTTTTTTATGATATTGAAATAATCATCAATATTAAATTGATATTGCATATGTTATGCACTTTAAATGTACACATTTATTTGTAATTTGCTATAGTATTGTAGACAAAATAATATGTCTATTTTCAAATTCTAAGAAAACATATAGCTTTGATACTGTGTCAACCTAGTATCAAAAACAAAAAAATATATATAAGTAAGAGAAAGATATATAGATAAATGCTTAAGAATAAATGCCTAAGAAATATAGGTACGTGATAGCTTTTAAAATGTATTTTATGAAATAATAAAGTTCGAAATACACAATTTAAAATATAATTAAACCCAAACAGTTGAGTGATATAAATATTATTTTTTGTTAAAGTTTACACTTATAAACTACAAATGTTTTTAAAAAATTGGAAATGAAAACCAGTGTGTTAACACGTATTTGTTTATTTTAACAAAAAAAAGCTCTTCCAAAATGTTTCTAAAACTTTTTCAATATTTTAGATTTGTTTAAATTCCAGTAAAGCACTATATAACACAGAAAAACTCAGATCTCTGAACTTCTTTTCTGTTTTGCATTTAATTCTAAACTTTTTATTACAAAATACACCTGTTTTTAACAAGCAAAAGCAAAAGAAACTAAACCATATCTCGAGGAATAGGTCGCGGGTATGTTTACAGTATCATAGAAAGCTAGCCATTGGAAAATAGGAGCGGGATTAAGGGGATTTTATTATGTTATGTTCAGCAGAATACTTAAATTGAAAACAACAGAAAGTGTATTTTATCTGTTAAAAACAAGTGATATTATGCATTAAGAACTAGGTTAGTTTTTAACATAAAAAACACGTGTTTTGTGCACAAATATAAATAACTTTGTTTCCTAGCACATCCAGAAATTCCTAGATGGGGGTTGTTTAGTTGGAGTGTTATCCGTGAGAGGCGTTTTTCACATTACGAAGTATACGAAATTTTAAAATAAACTCCCATTATGCCACTCAGACGCCTAAAATTAGTTACGAGTTTACAAATAAATAAAAGTAGTCATCGATAACGTTCAAGGACTTTACACATTCGTATTTATTAACAGTTTTTAGTTTAATGTAAACCTATTTATACAAAAAAAATAACTTGATGGTTTATTATTTCTATATCTTTATAAGGGCGTATATTTAGCGTATATCAAATTTCTAACTAAATTGATCAATTAAAAATAATTATTTAACCTGTAAAATATATAAACAATTGCATTCTGGAAGGGGGCGTTCACAAAAACCTCTCACATAATAAGTCTGTCTATGTTAATAAATATTCGCAGATACCCTATTTTTCCAGGTTTTGCCTTTTTCGAAATTAATGAAAGTTTATAGTATTTTTAAATAACATTTTCAATGCAACTGCGTACCTGGCAAACTTGGTTTCCCTCCATGTACAAATTTACCAATCAGCTGATTTTTTTATAATTTCAGCATAACTCACCTTAATTAGTTCATTAATTACCATGCCTATTTAATACCATTATAAAGCATTTCCTGAAATGAAAAACATAGCCCGCACAAATCAGGGTTCGTTAGTTACGTAATTGTATTTAATTACATTTATTATCAGTACGTTGTTCCCGCAGGACATAATTACATTTATAATTAAGATAAGCCAATCGGGGTCAGCGGTTGCTAGTCATTCGTTAATGTTTATTGCGGCCAATTTAATTACATGGACTCCGGATTAATTGTTTTATAGATTTTTGATTGTTTTGTATTAGATTTTATATTGGTGCAATTATATGACATTTAAATTGTTGTTTGTATAAAGCGTTAGTCACATTTATTGTTTCTTATAATTTTCTAAATGATTTTTTAAATTTCTTGGTCTTTTCAGGTCAAATAATTTAATTATATTTATTAAGATTTTATGTTTCTTTGAATAAAAAAAAAATCTATTTTTTATATTTTTAAACACTTTTTAAATTTTTATAAGAGTATGAATAAATAACTTCAAGGTCAGTAAATGCTATAAACACCTCAAATGGCCATAAACTTCCCTTATTTAATTCTTCTATCAGTCAGTCAGCCAGTCGGCAAAGGAAGGGGTTTAGTGGACCCCGAAGTTTTGCAGCGTCGGTCACGCGACACTGGCTGAGAGTAGGAGTATGAGGTTTTGGTTAAGGACTAGATTTAAGGAGAAGTTACTAAAAAGGCAGGACAATTTATTAGGTGGGATAATTCTTTATATTAATACACACTCCCCTTGTATACATGTTGTCCAAATGTTTAATCAGAAAAATACTTCACAAAACGTGCAATGTATGCAATATAGTGTTTCGTCCCATTTGGCTTAAAATAGGTGATAAAACATGATTTTATGTTATATGGGTTGTGCTAGAACAGCTGTTTTAATGTATAGGTTATGTTACTTTAATTATATAAATATTAATTACTTATTAAAAAGTAACTAAAATATTTTTTTACCTAATTAGAAATTGACTTTAATATATATATATATATATATATATATATATATATATATATATGTGTGTGTGTGTGTGTGTGTGTGTGTGTGTGTGTGTGTGTGTGTGTGTGTGTGTGTGTGTGTTTTTAACACTTTCAATACTTAAAAGTATTTATAAATCAAATAGCTATAATGCTCGGGATACAGGGTTTGCCCCTGCAGACGATTAATCATATATCTGTCGGGCATTGAAGTCTCCAGTAATGCATACCATTAGCGTTCCGGGACTGTTCAATTGTGCCTGCGTCCTTAACCTGGCATTATGCGAGCTGACAGTTCAGGGAGCGTTGGGGGTGGTCCGCTCCCGCATTGACACCTACACTAATGGCGGAAAATTCCCTGGCGATATGTTCTACACGGTTAATTCGCTTCACATGGATGTGTGCGAAAGGTAATGTGATTAAGGAAACTTCAACGGTTGTATGCTTAATAAACACTCTACGTAACTGTTTACTCGTCTAGATCAGGAACAGGCGTTGGCAGTTATTAACATAACTGTTATACGTAATTACATGTAAGCTTCGTCCCACATTTCTTTCTCCAATGGGGCTCTATTAATATAAATATATTATAGTATTGATCTATTTGCATGAAACTTTTTTTTGTTCCTTCTGTGCGCTTATATTAGTTGCTACGGCTCCAGGACTGTTATCAATTTTTTACCAAAAATATTTATGTCTATGGAACGTTATTTAATGAATATATGTAATAAAGTTTTTAGTAGATTCTACTTGATGTATTTACTGTATTAAAGTTTTGTTTAACAAATGTATTTGAAATCTGTTTTTAAAAAGTGTCGGACGCGCCTAAGGGGGTTTACATTTAAAAACGTGGAATAAAAGATATTGAGCTCTTAATTATTTAATTGGAATAGTTGTAGGATTTATTTAAAAGTAGGTTAATATATATATTGACAAAAATTATTGAATAATTACGTTTTATCTCAGTAATGTGTGTGTGTGTGTGTGCGCGCGCGCGCGCGTGTCTGTGTGAGCGTGTGCGTGTGCCTGTACCTGTGCGTGTGCGTGTGCGTATGAGTGTGCGTGTGCGTGCGTGTGAGTGTGCGTGTGCGCGCGCGCGTGTGTGTGTGTGTGTGTGTGTGTGTGTGTGTGTGTGTGAGCGTGTGCGTGTGCGTGTGCGTGTGCGTATGAGTGTGCGTGTGCGTGTGCGTGTGAGTGTGTGTTTGTGTGTGTGTTTGTGTGTGTGTGTGTGTGTATGTGTGTGTGTGTATTTGTGCGTGTGAGTGTGCGTGTGCGTGTGCGTGTGAGTGTGTGTGTGTGTGTGTGTGTGTGTGTGTGTGTGTGTGTGTGTGTGTGTGTGTGTGTGTGTATGTGTGTGTGTATGTGTGTGTGTGTGTGTGTGTGTGTGTGTGTGTGTGTGTGTATGTGTGTGTGTGTGTGTGTGTGTGTGTGTGTGTGTGTTGTGTGTGAGGGTGTGTGTAACATAACCACAATATTAAGTAGCAAAATATAAAGCGAATTTTCTTCCAGTTTTACATTTTTCTCTTTATACAATATATGGTGTTGAATGATAATTTTTGTTTCTTAGTATTTATTTATTTTATTTTTCTTCTAATTAAAGAAGCTTATAGTGGTCTATAACTTGTCATTCTACCAACCTCTTTCACTATTTCAAATAACCATTTTCTTACAATTTCATATAGTACAGCTTTAGGCAATTTTTACCTCTGGGATAGTTAGCTCAGTCTTAAAAGTGCTGGTTTTCAAACTTGTATATCCGCAGTGCGAATACGACCGGGGCATTAAATTTTAAAATTTAACTTGATACATAAATATTTGAAATAACTAGATTGACATCAATTGTTATCCGCTATAGATTTATTAAAAATTTATTTTAACTTGATTGTATCAATAAAAACGTATTTCATTAACGATTGAAAATCTGTACAAGGTAAAATATATATATGAGAGTATGAGGTAATACAAGGAATTTAAAAAACACATTGAAAATATAAATGTAATTAAATTTCAACATACAATTGTTAAAACAACATACAACAAATTACTTTATATTTTCAAATGTTACACAAAATTTCCTTTCATTTAATAAATCTTTAACAAGCGATATAAGTAGAATATCTTAATTCTTAAAAATTTATCGAGGACGAAAATTTCTATGTTAACACACAAAAATCTCTAACCTCAAAATCGCATAACAAATAATGTAAATATACATAAAACTTCAAATGCAAAAACTAACAAACCTACAAAACAATTTATAGGTTTTATAGGTTGGTTTCTTTTTAGTCTTTGTTTTGTACGTTCGTTTGTTCATAGGTACGTTTTAAAGATTTTTTTTATTAATATTGATGAGGTTTTTTAAGTTATAGGCGTTAATTATAAATTTTTCTTCTTATTTAAAACATTTGTTTTAGAATTTGGATATTCTATTATTATTTTATTTTAGGTTATTAAAGATTTATTGGATGTAAAAAAAATATTTATCGTAATTTTGTAAAATTAAATTTTTCCTTGTTTATTTTAACGATGTTATATTATTATATTATATTTTTGTTATTACTTTTACTTTTAAGTAGTACAAGAATATTGTTCGTGTGGTAGGAACGTCGAAGTACAGTAAAGCTTTTTACATTATCGCCTGTCATCTCGTTAGAGTCATTTTACGAATTTCCATTCTCCTCGTTGCCGCCATTGTAAACGCAGTACTTCGGAATTACATATTTTTCGATACTGGCATTGTTTACGCTTAAAGCCCGCCAAAAGCGGCACATTGTGACGTCAGCATAACGCTGCGGATTTGTTTCTAAAAGTGGTTTACCAACTTCAAGATAAGATATTCCTGTACAAAGTCGAGAGCATCAAATCCACTCACCCCTTCTACCTCAACCCCCGTCGTCGTATCTAATATTTGTATTACACGCTTCCCCCCGACTTTCTGGATTGCAAATATTTCAGAGCCATATACAGAAAGTATTATTTCAAAGAAATCCATCTTATGCTGGTACAGAAAAGATGTTCTTATATCAGAGACACTTTATTGCTCAACACAATTCATTTCTTTATCTTTCAAAGTGTTTATTATTTTAAAAAATTAAATAAGAGACTATTTAGTCTCCAAGCCCCATGTTTATAAATCTTAGAATTAGTTTTTTGTATTTAAGTAATTTTCGTAAATGCTTCGAGCAATAAACTTTTAAAGAATGTTTAATAAACCTGTGTCTTTGAACTCCGAAAGTTAAAATATAACTGGAAAGAAGTTATTTACCATTCACAGATAGAGAAACTTTAGATAAACCAAACCCATCTATAAACTTTTAATGTAACATCCCTTGCTTAGGCAAATAACTCTTGAAGAATTGTATAATGGGGACGGACGTTTAGATTTGTAAACAGAATTACTACAGGTTTAAGATTGCATATAAAACATTCAATAAACAAGTTTATGTTAAAAGTTAAAAAGGTGAATCACAGTGGCACAACACAATCTGTGCTTTCTGGTCAACTTTCGCTCTGCATTGATACTGACTATAGTCCAAAAAAATTACAGAGACTCTAATTTTGCGGCTTATATAATCTAAAATGTATTACAAATGTTTATAAAATAAAGATAAAAAATTTCGCGTCAGTTTCTTAAGCGTCGATTGATATGGTTTTATATA
>JBAIZL010000005.1:70071183-70083683 GCA_036971475.1 Prosapia bicincta | reverse complement strand
GCCTTACCCTTCTCTACCATGTCTACGACGTCCTAGCCCTGTTTTAACCACCTAGGTATTGCATTCAACCACCTAGGATGTCTTTTCCTTTAGCAACATTACGTGGTAGCTATATTTAAATCTGGTTACAGCTATTAGCTCTACATTTTTAACCTTGGCTTTATTGTAAAAAAAATAGATACAACAAACTTACCATGTAGTCCTATTGTAAGGTTTAAATTTTATTACGTTTGGAGGGGCGGTGGCTAACCTCAAAACACATACACCCGAAGACCTGGTTAAATTACCATTCCTCAGTAAGAAAATTAAACATCAACTCTGAATGTTTCGATGATATTATTTTCTCGAAAACATAAAGGAACACAGGAAGGGCGTAGTACTTACTTGCCCAAGATTTCACTAATATACAATCATTATTTCTTTAAAGTTTGACTATAATTTTTGATACAATTATCTGTCCTTACAAAGGTCCTTTTTAACTTGATACAGTTTTGCAAAGGTATTTTTTAGTAAACTCATCAAATATATGTATAAATATTCTCACAGTAATCAATTATTACGCTTGTTTATAAATGCGCGCTCGTATATACGCACAAGCAATACATTGACGTTCATGAAATATTTCATGCTTCTACAGAGTTTTATAAATAAGCTTTGCAAATAGGCCTATTTGCCAATACAATATCTACTTTTGTTATTAGGAGTTATAAAATTTCAACTATTAGAAATTATTTATTAATTGATACCTTATAATAAATCTGTAAACATAAAATAAGATTTATATTTGTTCAATTCGAATGGCAAGATGGTCATAGATATACTGTATTACCAAGTAGATTATGTTTTCGAACGTTTTTTCTTGCGTATTTTGTTCATATAAATCACAGATAACTTTTAATTCAACAAACAATTTTATTCTAGTTGTGTTAGTTAATTTTTTTTCTTAGTTAATATCTCTTAAATTATTTAGTAATGATTTCTCTTTGGAATAAACCCACGATTGAATTAATGATGTAAAGTAAGACAGTTTAAACGAGATTGCCATTTGGCAACAGTGTACGAAGCACAGGTTTCGAGAACCCCATTATTGAACACGTCGCTTGATCAGCAAACCTATTTAAACTTCGTCACTCTCAGCGTAATTGAAGTTTTTAATTTCCTCCACTTTTCAGAGATCTTTTTTGATTAAAGTTTTCACACTCTATTTGTCTTTTAACGTCTTAGCGAAAGTTGAAGGCATAGGTTACTATTACTGGAGAGTGTTATAATGTAAACTACACCTTTACCATTACCAACTTCTGCATATAAATATGTGTTCGCTTATAATTTACGTAAACAGACTTTTTATCTATCCGAGGTTTATTTGATTTTTCCCTTATTCTACTGCTTTCTAAGCCTATTTTCTAAATCTTTGCATGTTTAAAAACAACTTGTCGCCATTACATCTGACAAACGTTCTCGCAGTGAGGTCGCCTCGGGGGTGAAATAGAAAAGAGAACTGTCATAACAGGAAACATTGAGTGACGTAGCAAGAAGCATTCATGAAGTGGCAGAAAACAATTATTGAAGTAATAATACACTCTGAATGATGTAGAAGGAAACAACAAGTTACAAAGGAAAACACAATGAAAGATGAAGCCGGAAGCAGGGAGTAACGAAAGAAGAAACAGTATGTGATGAAGGCAAAATCAGAATATTTCGAAAAAGGAAACACTTTACGGAGAAAGACGTAATAGTGAGTGACGAACTAGGTAGTAACGAGTAACAAAATAGAGAGTGATTGGTAAAGGAGTAAGCAATGTATGAAGAAGTAGAATAATTTGTGATAAAGGATTAAACAATGAGTGACAAAGCAAGTGAGTGTGAGCGTCGAAAGAAGAAATTGTGAATGACGACGTTTAGAAAAGTGAGTGTCGAAAGAAAAAAACAATATGTGACGAAGAAGGAAACTGTGAATAATGTATCACAAAACAAAGAGTGCGGATTAAAAAAAATTGAAAAAGAAGTAAACAGTTAGTGACGAAATCATAAAATAAACATGATTAAAATAAAAACAGTGATTGAGGAAAAAGGAGAATTAGAATATGACGAAGTAGAAACCAGTGACTGATGAAGGAGGTTACAGCGAAAGAAAAAACAGAAAACAGTAAACATAACAGGAAGCAATGAATGTCTAACCAGAAAAACATGAGTGAAGAACATGAAATCTTCGGTAATAAGAGGAGATAGCTAGTAGGGGTTTGCTCATGGGGTCGAAATATTAAATGTAATTTTGTATAATACAATCCCTTACTCCTTTAAAGACCTGCTGAACCCTCTGAACAACTGACATCCTTTGCGTCGATCAGGGTTAAGGCAGGTCATCATTGGAAGTAAAGGTTTTAGCAGTCAGGGTTAATTCGATACCCTATATTGAATAGATACATGCTCCGATATATGCACGCTTGTGAATTGAAATATAAAAGCCTTAGGGACGTTAAATCTAATTCTCTCATAAATTTATCTATTTAATGAAAACACATATTTTTAAGTTCTCCAACCGTCCAGTAAACCCCAGACAACAAATATTTCAGTTAATCAAATACGAAGATTCCAGGGCGTTTAATGGCGCCTCAACCCTTTCATCATACTCCGCAATTATTAATTACAGTTATACACCCCGTGACGTCACACGCACACTCTTGAGCTATTAATTATCTTCATTATGTAGTGGAATAGATAAACCGTTTCTCCAGACGTTATGGGAACCCACAACAGTTTCTGACATGACGTACTTACGGAAACTGAGGGGAATATTAGTAGCGAGCCGGGCACTGACGGCTTATTGTTAAAGCCAATTAGAGCTAATCTCTCTGCGTGTCACGACACTTGACGTTTTATATGTGTCAATATATATATATATATATATATATATATATATATATATATATATATATATAAATATCGCAATATGTTTTCTTGTGTTTATATATATATATATATATATATATATATATATATATATATATATATATATATATATATATATATATATATATATATATATATATATAAACCTGACTTGTAAGGTGGACATAAATAGTAATTTAAAATATCACAGTGTTTGTTAAGTTTTAGGCTATGTAAAAAGGTTTTGATCCTGAAACAAATACATAGCACAGAAACAGTTGTAAGATTTTATTTCATTTCATTTTATTTTATTTACGTAGTTTTACAAACTCACTAAAGTAAATGGAAATTAAATCGAGTAGACTCGGGTATAAATACATTCTATAAGACCTCCGTTCAACATGATGCAACACTCGTACCGTTCTTGAAGGTTTTACTTCGTTGAAACTACAGCTAATTTGGTTTCAGTGCTGTTTATTTTGGCGCATATGGTAGCAACACTTATTTATTAAATTACTTGGTAAAAACCACTACTACTGGTACTTCTCAACCAGATGCGTTCTTCACTTGGTCAGTATTTTGCTCAAGACTTGTCTGTGACTCGCAGCATTGAACAATGCACTGACCAAGTGGTACGCTTTCTAGATATCAGTAAGTAGCGGTTTTTCAAGTAATTTAATACATTGTTCAAACATTGTTCTTTGTTGACGCGTTTCGGAATATCTCCATTTTCAAATCACTAACAAACACTTATACTGTATATGTAAATAAAATATACACTATATATGAGATACATTATAGATCTTTTACAGTGAACGAGTGACGTAAACGTTTTAAAAATGGAGATATTCCGGAACATTACAACAAGGAAGAGTGTTTTAATCTTAGGAAAGACAAATGAGGACATTAGAATTGTATAGCTTAATAAGTGGTTACCACATTCCTTTTCAACTTTGTCCCATTTGCAAACAATATTTAAATTAAATTATTTACGAATTATTATAATTAAACTTCTGCAAAATATATAGTATATATAGAAACGTAGTAGCTACGTCTGCTTCTATAAGCGCCTAAAGCATTTAACGATTTTTCCAAAGTTGATTTCATGAGCAAGTTTGAACTGACTTTGAAGAAAACAATATTTACAAATAAAAACAATTTTTAAAACACTTCAATAGTCTGTTGTTATTCAATATCTTTCTTCTTCAGTATATTTCTTCTTTTAGTTACTTTATGTAAATCCTGTGAGAAATGTTTTATGTACGTCTTGCTTTTAGTTATAATTGTGTACCTTAACAAACTCAAATTTAAGATAAATTGGTTTTGCATGTATTAGATAACTTCAAAAGTCAATTAATAGTTGAAATTGTTGCGGCCTGGTGGGCATTGCCTTGTGTTCCTATTGCTCGGGAAAAGACTGTCATTTCACAGCAATAATATTCTTTCACATGTTGAGTAAGATTTTAAGTAATGACAGATTTTACAGTAAGTAATTAATCTGTGATTAATTAATGAAACTTTGGAGCAACGGGTGAAGCGTCATGAAAACAACCCAAGGTTAACAGAAACATTTTGTCGTTAAATTTTGTAATGAAAGCATGTGATGTAGTGAGTCGTTGGACCAGTTGAGTGTTTTAGTACTTTCTTATTTTTTTCATATTTTTAAATTATTTTTCTCCTGATATATATCATATACAATTTTTCAATCGTTATTAAAAATACATTTTTATTCAACCAATCATGTTCAAATATATTTTCTTTCAATAGTGGATGACAATTGAGGGTAATAAAGGTTTTTTCAAACAATAATTAAACTATAAAATTTGTGGGGTCCAACCAGATTCGTACTGAGTATCTGCACGCTCGAAGTCTAGCGGGCCTTAGTATTGTGTCAACTTTCCAATAGCTAGAAATATAATTTTCAAGCATGTATAAAAATTTTCTGGTTGTCATCGAAACCTCCATTGTACAACCTTATACTGTTGCCATGCTTACCACACAATATCATAAATTGTGCTCCAGGGTAACTAAAATGAAAATAATTTGTTATCCTCAGTTAGAATTTACTTGATTTTTTTATATTACTTGGTAATATTATAAATCCCTAAGCAACAAATAGAAACAGTTTTCAATCAAATACGGCTTAAAAAAAATAGCATTCAAATAAATGTATGGCTAGATTACAAATAATTGAAAACAATAAAACAGATATAAAAATTTATTGATTTGAATATTATAAATAAGTAGTGCTTTGATTTTTCAAATATTTTCACTGTAACAAAAGCTAACAATATATATATATATATATATATATATATATATATATATATATATATATATATATATATATATATATATATATATATGGCACGTGCATTGCTATAGACAATACTACAAACAGTTGAGTATCCTTGTGACGAGGTATTATATTTAAAAAAACAATTGTCCTACTCCAAAATGTGTTAGGAACAATATTTATGTTTTATATTATGGTAAGTAGTTTTGGTCCAAAAAATTAAAGTCACACTCACTTATGGGCAAAAATGTGAGTTAGAAACCTTTAATAGATAAAGTAACTCGGTTTTATCCGTATGTTAATCATGCGGTCTTAGAAAGTTTCTACTTTGTTTCATCTTCTGTAGGAATTTTTTTATTTATTTCGAATAGATTTCAAATCTACACTGCCTCCTCAATTATAAAAGGTTTTACAATATGCTACCAATTAAAACCGGAAACGAATATCGGTGTCAGGTTCACTGATACTATCGTACAAAACAAATGCTTGACTAAAATCATGCTGCATATGGATTGGCGAAACCACTCAATTAGGCGCAACGAAAACAAAACAACTATTGAATACATTGAAACAAAAAACAAACAAGTTTAATTAAAAATATACAAAAACTCCCGATAGTTTGAAATATCAGAAAATATTGACCACACTATGGAATAACAGGGATAAAATTGAATGCACAAAAAAACACTTGTGGTGGAAAAACCGAGGAAGAAAATCCTTAGAAACTGAAAAACTATTTTCACCTTTAGATGGCGCAAAAGCTAATTAGTTAATTGTAGTTGTAAATATTATTATTAATTTTTACTTCAACACTTTGACTCGTAGGAGAATTTATATTAATCATTTTACAGTTATTTTGCCAGATTAAACCGAAAACAGATGTAAAGTCGTTCTGCACAAGTTTTGTATTTAGGTTATTTTCGGATTGGGGAATATCGCAGCAAATTTTAAAAAATCAGCATTAGGAGTTAATAATTCTGTTTAGTGTTGGATTTGGTTAAAAAGAAATAACTTTCAATTCTATATTTGGAAAGTAATCTACAGCCGTAACAATAAGTATTATTTCTATTTTTTTATTCTATCTTCATGTGAGCTACTAGTTTTCACTAAAACACTTGTAAATATTTACAAATTTGCTTATAGTAGCACTTATATTTGTTGAGGATGGCCGTTTCGGAAGATGTGCCTCATTGTCAACTCAGACCGTAATTCAACAATGGGACACATCCCGAAACGGCCGTCCTCAACTAATATAAGTAAGTGCTACTATAGGCAAGTTTGTAAATATTTACAAGTATTTTAGTGAAGTATTATTCGATAAAGTTTTCATTTTTTATTTGACGTGACTACACCTGTACGTATTGCTAAACAGACTGTACCTCGGAGAGATATAACGAATCGGTTTTACTGTGCACGATATAAGCTCGCAAATGCAATATTACAAATTGCGACCGAAACTCTGTTTACCTTGATAATTAAAGCACTTTACCGCACTGACAGCGTGTTCAGGAAAATTTATGTGCAACATTTGGTAACACTGTTTCACAATTTGTTTTTAAAGTATTTTCATGTCGGTTGGTTTTAAAACCGTGTACTATTATGCGAATTGTAAGATAACCTCAACTTCTCTGTTGAATTGAAATTATTAAACATGTGTTATATTGTTAACTAAATATATAAACGACTAATTTATTCAAATAAAAATATTTTATTCCTAAAGAAATTCATCTCATAATTTATCTAATGAGCAAGTAATAATAACAAACAGTTTTTAAAGTCAATTCCTTCTCAAGCCAACAAACAAATATATAATTTCATTTAAATTTTATTAAATAACTGCAAATAATATAAATAAACTAACATAATCTATGCTTTAAAACAGCTGCTCTACCACATAACCTATAACATAAAATCAGCTTTTTTATGAAATCCCATATTGTTACTTATTTTAAGTCAAATGGGACGAAAAAACTATATTGCATACCTTGCCCCTTTTGTAAAAGGTTTTTCTCCCACCCAAAAGTAATTTTATTTCATTATTAAATTTATTTAGTGAAATAATATTTGAAAAAAACTTTATTAACATCAAGCGTCATCCACTCCAAGTTTAAGAAAATATATTTGAGCTTGAGTCGATGAATATATAATATTTTATTAACGATTCAAAATTTGAACAAAAAGTATAACAATGCGAGTGTGAACTAATAGAAGAGATAGAAAAAATGATAAATACCAACTCATAATAAAAATTTATTTTCTCATACGTGTATCAGCAACAGCCATCATCAGTGAACGAGCCCTTTGGGCTACGTGAAGTTATGTTTTTTACCCATCTTTTTTCACTGGTTCTTTTATTGGCCGTACCACTTTAGTATTTTCTTTTCTATTTACGTTGTTTTTTCTTTACTTTTTAATTTGTTCTTTTGATATATTCTTTTGCTATTCCTGTTAGTGTACAGCATAATCTAAGATACGCTATCTTAGTTTTGCCAATATTTTGCTATCTTTTTGGTATACTGTCCAGTATCAATTAATTAATAATCACTTACAATTTTGTCCACCAGATTGACTTTTCCGTATTTTCTCTTTATTTCTACTTACTCGACCTTAACCTCATCCACCTGCTCACCTGGTTCTTCATCATGTCCGCACTCCCTTAGTCATTCCTTTTATACGTGTTATTTTATTTTCTCTTTACTTCTAATCTCTTCATTTGACTTTCTACCTCTGTTAGCGTTAGCCTAGAGTAGTCCAGTTTTTCTTAAGTCATATTTTTAAACTAAAGTTTTTTCATTTCTTCATTTTAGTCCGCCATATTCATTTACCTATATATCGTTATTTGTACCAGCTCAACTTTATTATTGTCTTCTTCCTTACGTTACCTTTGAATACTTCACTTTATGATTCAATCTGTTAAGTTTTAACTTCCACTTCATTAAGTTATCGCTGAAGGTTAATCTGTTATGTGACTGAATAGAAAATTCTCGTTATAACACATAAGCTTGTTTGCTAATAGACCTAATGTACTGGAAGAACTATTTGGAAAAGATTAGTTTATTTGAAAATTAGTTTGTTATCTGTCTTGTTGGTTTTAAAGTAAAAATACCTTATGGAAAGAGTGTGTTGGAAGCAATTTAAACTAGAATAAGGGTACAAGAATTCTGAATTTTAAATAGGGTAAGCTATAGCACAAGCGTGCAGGGTATTGTTATCATTGGGAAACCTACTCTTCATCAGAGTTTTATAGGAACCTATTAGCTGAGCTCTTGTGTAGGTTTAAGGATCACTAGAGATAGATAAGGTTTCGTCAGATCATTAGGAGTATTTAATATTCAGTTATTTTAAATGTCTGATTATGAAATAGGTAATGTCACAGGGTTACACAAAAGTTTTCTGTAGAAGATATTCATTTCTGATTACATTAGGCTTCATATTGATTTTCAAATATGATGTAGAAAAATTAGGTGAAAATGCGGAGATTAAATACAGGGGCACAATTGGGAATCTTAAATATTAGTATTAAATAAATAAGAGAATTAAATGTTAGGTATGTAGGACTCTCATGGATGATGATGATGACATGCAAAAAACGAAGCTAACTAGTATGAAATCGAAGCTTGAACAAGTATCTACCATTTAAGCCTGTTGTGTTTCGTTAAAGTTCAGGTAAGTTAGGTGCATGATTATTTGGTCCATTTTTCTCTTTGGTTTCTTCCTTAAAGTAGATTAGCTGTCAAGGAGATAATTATAACACACGAGCTATAGTAAGGGACGTGAGATCCAAAGGAGGGTGGAAGGCAAGGCAGATGTCTAACCCTTTCTTGTATCTAGAGACCGTATTGAACAAGGCACTGTGGTTGTAGCAAACCAAAACCTACGTATATCATTCAGGTTCGACTAATAGTGCGTTCAAGGTTTATTGGAGTTATGCCTTCCTAGGATAAAGCTCCTAGTCTGGGGGTCAGGCCTATAGGTAAAGCCTTAGATAAAGGTCCGATTGCACTACCTGGACCGAACAAATCAGACAAGATATGAGGTACTGAAACCTGGTCGTTTGGAAGGTTCTACTGGTCCCGAGTAGTTCTGGAAGGGCGACCGTATAGCTGTCACTGGTACAGTTCGTCTCGTCGCAGCGGCGGGCAATGACCAGTCAAGTCCTTATAGTAAGGTCGAAATACTCTTACACATTGGTCGTATCACGGGTCGTGACACCAAGCCCCCACCTCGGGCCTGACACTAGGCACCCGGATCGGAGTCACTAGTTCGAGGTTGGATTCGTGGAGGTAGTGGTCTCATTAACTGGATAGTAGAAATCCCGACATGATGGGTAAATAATGTTCTTTGGCAAGGGAGATAAGAGCCTAGAGGCTAAGTGCTCCCTTGCTACACTGCTCTGTTTCAACATCATTTATTTATTCTTATCTTTTCGAACAGCACAACCACACTGCACTAATGGCCAAGTCCCTCGCTATATCTCGCGACTTATCTAACTCCTGAAGGTAAGGACAAGGAATAACCGCAACTACAGGAAGTGACTGGTGTTAATCCCAGTAAGCTACCAACATCGAAACTTGCAACAAGCATTCGTATATAGTACACACAAACCCGCATTCATGTCACTAACTCAGGTATACACATTTTTAGGAAGAGAAGCGTTTTGAAAACTCTCTTGGGCTACAGGAAACCGAATCACACTAGAGTAATTATTTCTGTTCTCTCGAGCCTTATTACAGGTCCCCAATGCATCAATACTATATCTTTTACTATATACCAGAAATCCTGGAAACTTTATATCATCGCTACAAACAGTTCTTACAATGATCGTACGAAATAAGGATTTAATGACTGTTCCACGTAAAAACACAATCCGTTTTCTTACATTTCTTATCAAGCTTATGTGTGTTGGCATTAGTTGTATGTTTGCTATTTTAGTATCTTAATCATAACATTAAACTAAAATGTCGAAAGTTGATTTACCCGTTTTGAATAAACATATTACACGAAGTCTTTAACTGATTTTAACCACTTTTTTTGAAAGGCTTTAAGATTGTGATTGAACGATAATATATCTCTTTAGAATATTACATTTCCAAACCAAAATCATGGCCGAGCTGATTCGATAGATAAACATTATCTCTATATTTCTTCACCGTAAGTAAACGAACAACCTCATTCTATGTGCTATCATTTTTAATAACATTTCTATTTTTATTTTTAAAGAAAAACACAAGAAACATGTTTAACAATTACTTTTAATGACTATTTCCTTTATTTTACATTAATGCAGTGCTGCCAACCGTTCTTAAACAAAGGAATTGCCTTTTATGTTATTCCGCTTTGTATATCTCTGTAAGCAAGCTATAATGGATTTTTAAGTCTTACTTGCTGTTAATACATCTATTATTCACCCCCCTTTCTCTCGTCTCACACCTATTTTACTTTAATATCTATTTTTCTTGGGAATAGGTTCCAGGCTTTATTCAGAGCTCTTTATTAAATAATCCCTACTGTTTCCAGCTTTTTTAGGATATCTGTATATTATCATTCTCAATTTTCCCACAACAAGACATGCGAAATAAAGTCATATGCAACCGTTTATTAAACACAGAAACAAACCTATTTATACAATTAGAATTCATATATTCTTATCAGTTCTCTAAATTTTAATAATCTTTTTAAATGTGATAATTTTCTTGGCATTGTTTCGTTATTAACTAGACTGTACGCTTGTTTATTACTGCCTGACCAGACTGTACTTTAAAACAGCTGATACATAATGACGCGGCTTTGCCGTTCGCTATATTTTCTCGCAATGCAATATGAAGCCCCTATTTAACAATATTTTTAAAGTACTTTAATCGCAGTAACAATATATTGGACCCAATTCGTATTTAACATATGGCAACACTGTTTTCTTCTGGTTTGTAAAAGTATATTGGTTACTGGAATTTCTTAGATTGTATAGTTTCGATTTTTCTGTTTCTGATTGACCAATAACTTTACGTGGTGAAAATGATAATTGGTTACAGCTGATTTTCCATTTAGATTGCTTAAACGTGTGAATGGTTTGTTTATGAAGTACTAATCAGTTGATTTAAAATTTTGATTATGAAAAAAAAAGTTACGACCCTAGCTTTACGAATGTTTTCTAGGCGTTATTCGTTATTGATACCAGGAAAAATATGTTCTAGAGGGATTAGAATTTAGGAAGAACTGAGATTTGACATACGCCTACAAACATTGGGAACCGTTAAATGTTAATAATTAATAATATCCAGACGTACTGAAACTCACATTATACGATACTTAGTTCAAACGCGTCTCCAGTAAAATTTATTTATAAATATAAATAATAAATCCACACAGTATTAAATAATAATAATAATACACACTACTAGTAATAAAAGCAACGAATTGGTGCTAGTAACTTTAATGCTAGCAATTGTTGTAAGCTAATAAAAATAAATAAATACTGCTTGATTTAATAATCCAACAAAATTCATTGGCTGAGTATAAAAAATTGATTTATTTGATTAGTAAGAAAGTAAGATTAATTAAATAAAAATGCAAAACAAAATATTTGAAAAAATGCCTTTATAGTACTAGTATATTTATTAATAGCAATAGTCAAAAAACGAGTAGTAAAAGTTTTTTAAATTTTGATTGATTTAATTAATTGATTAAATTATCAAAACTAATTAAATTAATCTACAAAAAAAGATTGATTCAATAAAATACAAAACAAAATATTTGAACTAAGTATTTTAATAATCAGTACTGATAAAATCAATTCTACCCATAAAAAAAATTAAATAATGATTGAAATAATAAAAGAAATTTCATTAATTTATAAAAAAATAAAATTGATTCAATAAAAGTACGATTCAAAATATTCAAAATTGTGTTTACTGTAGTAAAAAATGTACTATTGCCAATAGCAATAAAATAAATCAATATTGATTGATTTATTATTAAAAAAGATTTATTTGATTTATAGAAAAATAAAAACTGATCTGGTAGTAAAGTTTTACGGTAGTAAAAATGTATTCCTGGCAACAGGAATAAAGTAAATCAATATTGATTGATTTATTGATACAAAATATTTATTGATTAATTAATCAAATTGATTTAGTTCATTTATTAAAAATGAAGCTGGTTTGATAATCAAGACAAAATAATCGAAATCAATGAATTTACAGTATCAATAAAATTATTACTAGCAATACTAAAAAAATAAATAAATATTGATTGATTTAATGATACAAAATACTTATTGATTAATTAATCAAATTGATTTAGTTCATTTATTAAAAAT
>JBAIZL010000005.1:70058683-70063683 GCA_036971475.1 Prosapia bicincta | reverse complement strand
ATTGCAATTATTCAATGAAAATTAAATAAAATAATTTTTTTACTAAATTAGAAATTTACTTTAAAGACATTTTGTTTATATTACTTGCTTAATAATCAAATCTTATAATTTTAAACTGTACAAATCATCTTTTTTTTTACTTACGCTTATTGTAGTATTACGCTACTGTATAATAAATAAATTAAACAGAGTAATATCATTCACTAGTCAGTAACTTACGAAATCAGCAAACTTTATCCAAAACTACTATATTCCCTCTTAGATCTGGGTTTAACTTTATTAATGTGCACGACAGAAACAAACATAACTTCGAAGTCTAATGGAAACAGATCTTTGTGATTGTCATGCGTTTTTACTTAGGCCTTATTCAGACAGACACACACACACACACACACACACACACACACACACACACATATATATATATATATATATATATATATATATATATATATATATATATATAATACGTTTTCTTGTTTAATAATTAAAAGAACATAGGTTATTCAAATACAAGAATATTTATTAATTTATATCCAAAGCTTTTCGTTGGTAAACAGTACCAACATCAATATATACAGCAATTATAAATATATATAATGGAGTAATAGTTCCAGGTTATTAAATAATTATTATAATAAAAGAAATTACTTTAAAATTATTAATATTTTTATGTAAAATTGTATTTTGGAATTATTTAAACCTAACCTCAAAATAACCTCTGCTTGAAGGCGAACGTAACTCTTACTATAAAACTGTTACATATAAAATGGAATAATTGTTACATAATTTCATAGTTATTAAATAATTATTATAATAAAAGAAATTACTTTAAAATTAATAATATTTTTAAAATTTAGGAAATTGTATTTTGAAATTATTTAAGCCTAACCTTAAAATAACCTCTGTTTGAAGGAGAACAGAACTGTTAATATAAAACTGTTACATATAAAATGGATTAATTGCTACATAATTTCGTAATTATTAAATAATTGTGTTATAATAAAAGTAATTACCTTATAGTTATTAATATTTTTTAAATGTAAGAAAATGTATTTTGATATTTTTAAACTTAACCTCAAAATAACCTCTACTTGAAGGCGAACACGAAGATCACTATGAACGCGTTGTTTACCTATCAGACATTTACTGGCGAGGCTCTAATGTTAGGGAAATTGACGTCATTCGTCAATAAGTCTATTCGCCCCGGAAGCGCTCAAAGAAGTTTGGATTTCACAAAGTTCGGAAGAAGTTTGTACTTGGAATATCATTACCCGCTGTGTCGGAATCCGCTACTGGTTTTGTGGAGTCTTACGTCACACAATCGAATATCATCTAAAAGTATCGAAGTAACTTTGGAACTATACAATACCGTTGTGTCACGTTGTTAAATCTTTGGAGAGAAGCCGCTGTAAACCAAGAAGTCTGAATTTAGTTTACCAAGTAACTTGAAATGTGCATAGTTTTATTGTTGATTGTTTTATTATTATTACTATTCAAATCTAACTAGATATAAATTTTTATTTAATTTATAACTATTGTGCTAATTCAGAGTGTGTTATAGAGATAAAAATGTTATTTATAGGTTAAAGATCATAAGCGCTAAAGGTTTATCAGCTATTCCCGTACAACTACAGTAATAATAAAATGCGTCTTATTTTACACAAAATATAACTCGTAGAACGAAATTAGCGAATTATCTGCGCCCCTCTGCAGAGGAGTCTCTAATTTATTCTTATTTGTTTTTCGAAATTAAACGCCGCTGGAGACACTCCCGGTTGGGAAATTAGCAACGGATTTGATGAGGCCCGTTTTCCAGGTTTTATTCGATCTAATACCGCATCCTTGCTGTCGCACTATGGTTCCTATGGTAATGTTTAATTTAAAAACTGCTCGCCAAATAATAGGAGGGTTGCAAGGGTGGGTAGCAAGTGTATTTATTACGCTATGAAGATATTGCTTTCAATTATAAATTCCTTTGTAAAAGCTTTAATTGTAAAACGAGTCCATAAATCCTTCAACTAAACAAGTATTTTGAAAGCAAGAATACATTGAAGAAATAATACTTTAAAATCATCTATGTTAGAATAATATATGGTATTTATTTATAACTTTTGTTTTAAGGGAATCGTGTTTCAAACATCCTGAATTTATAGTGAATGCGTTAATAATTTTTGTGTTTAGTTAATTCATAATTAGGTTAATTTTCTTATAAACACATAAAATAGTTTGTACGTCTATATGTCTGTTTATATTTATTTATAAAGATTTATATTAGGATATATATGTGTATACTCTTTATTTAGATTCCCGTGTATTTAATATTAACCATTCTAAAAGCAAGAATACATTCAGATAATAAAACCTTCCTAAGGTCTTCACTGTTAGATTATTCTACTCTTATAATTTGTGTATAAAAGGAATCAGTTTCCAAATTTCTTATTAAACACATCGATACTACAGAGTCTAACATTTTAACTTCATGATTTAAGAAATATTTTCTAAATATAAACAAAATAAAGAGAAAAATATAAACGTCAATTCAAACTAAGGTCAACAAAGAAATATTTTATTTCAGTTTCTCCTATAAAATATTATCAATTTTTGTAAATAAAGTAACATAACCTATGCTTTGGAACAATTACTCTACCACATAAAAATAATTGTCTTATGAAAGTATATGTTATTGCTTATTTTAAGGCATCAGACGAAATAACTACATTTTATTGCATTCCTTGTCCCTTTTTGTGATACGTTTTGCTTCCATTTATAACTAAAATTATTGTATGAAATTAATCCAGTGTGCTACAGTACAAGTGTAAAAAAATATGTTTGTACTTGCATGGATGAATAAAAAGTATTTTAATAACGATTCTAAATTTAAACTATGTATATATATAGTTGTGTGTGTGTGTGTGTGCGTGTGCGTGTGCGTGTGCGTGTGTATATGTGTGTTTGTGTGTGCGCGCGTGCGTGTGTGCGTGCGTGTGTGTGCGTGCGTGCGTGCGTGTGTGTGCGTGCGTGTGTGTGTGTGTGTGTGTGTGTGTGTGTGTGTGTGTGTGTGTGTGTGTTTGTGTGTGGGCGTGCGAGCGTGTGTGTGTGAACTAATAGACGGAATTAAAAATGACTAATATAATATTGTAATTATAGGAAGACCTATAATGAGCATGGTAATTTAAATTTATTTTAAATTTACGTGTTATGAACCGGTTCCGCAGTAACCTGACATTTGTATCCCTTGATTGGTCAACTTATCGTAATAACAAATGTCTGTGAATTTTATTTAGTGTTGTGTTTCTTTTCGCTGATTATATTATCGTTCTATGTAGATGCACGATTCAGTTTAAACTTATTCACTCCATGTGACATCAGTTACACACATAATTCGTTATGTTTCTAAGCATTTGCTTAGATAATCCGTTTTTATAATTAGCAAATAATTAAATATGCACTTAATAATTCTAAGGAGTTTAAATCGGGAGCCATTTTGGATTCCAAGACACAATAGCGGCGGTAATCATGTGGAAAATTAGCCTGATACAACGGCCTAATCGTGTCTGTAAAAGCAATTAATATGGGTTGAGTTATTAATATGATATACGTCCTTCGAGAGGTTAGCATCCTGAATGTGTTCATATTGGCGTGAAAAGCAATCTTCTGACAGTAAAGCTATTTTATGGAAGCATAGATTAATACCAAACAATATGTGTTTGGTAATACTCTTTTATATATAATTGTTGTGTTTACGTGGATTCCCTTTAATTGTTTTAAAATTATTTCTTCTATGTAATCTTATTGTTATAAATATACAGATGCTCATCTGTCTGAAGATTTCTCTTTATAAATCAAATTATTTTCACATTTCCTCTGTTGTTCTAAACTCTTGGAAAAGTATGATTTATGATGTGCCGGAAAACATTTACAAAACTTATTACGTATTTATTTTGCTACATATTGTATCGTTCTTCTCACTTGTCACGGTATCTTTCGAGCAATAGTTTCATCAATTTCTCTCTCTCTCTCTCTCTCTCTCCCCTCCTTGTGAACCTAATCCTATCTACTTCATGGCTTCTTTGGAGTACAAATAACTTAATAAAGATTATATTAGAAATCTAATAAATTACAAAAAACCTTATAATATGTTGTACCGAAAAAAATGGATAATTCTATACAAGGATCTAGTTAATAGAAAATGTATTAGAATATATTTAATTTAGTCAATATAAAGCGTTTAATAAATGTTAAAAAATGTATTAAATAAAATTTTTATTTTACGAATTTAATTCAAATTGTTTCTCAAAAACTGTCAGACGCGCTCAAGATAATTTCATTTACAAAGTGGATATCATATATATATATATATATATATATATATATATATATATATATATATAATTTAAAACAACATAGGTTATTCAAATACAAGAATCTTTATTATTTTATATCCAAAGCTTTTCGTTGGCAAACAGTACCAACATCATCAGGAATGAAAATTACAATAATGTAAGCTATAGGCCTAAAACATATGTTTAATTAGAAAATCATTTTTCTAATTAAACATATGTTTTAGGCCTATAGCTTACATTATTGTAATTTTCATTCCTGATGATGTTGGTACTGTTTCCCAACGAAAAGCTTTGGATATAAAATAATAAAGATTCTTGTATTTGAATAAACTATGTTATTTTAAATTATTAAACAAGAAAACGTATTTTATATATATATATATATATATATATTGTGTGTGTGTGTCTGTGTGTGTGTATAAATAACTCATTATCATTATATTATGAACTACTGTATTTATAATTTATTCTTGAATTATGTTTCAAAACATAAATAAATTATGATATTTATTGAGGGATAAAACACATTTTATAGTAACATTTTTACTTAGTATTGAATAACAAAAACGTGTGACATGACATACGTGTTAAAACAGCTGTTTGACAACAAAACCGACGACATAAAATCAGCTGTTGTATGAATTTTTTTCTTTT
>JBAIZL010000005.1:70036183-70053683 GCA_036971475.1 Prosapia bicincta | reverse complement strand
TATATATATAGTAAACTCCCGATTATCCGTGGGCGGTTTAACCGGTTTGCGGATTATCCGGGTTCTGCCATTGTTTTACATATATCCAGTTTTTATTCCAATCAGATTCATGTGTTTAAACTTCCAAACGGTGAATTACGACGTAAATACATATAAGACCTAATAGAGGTTAAGATGAAGGGAATAGATATGTAAATATGTACGTACTAATTTTTACGTTGAAAGGGAAGCATCCCGACGCCGGCCAGCGAAATAAAAGGGCGAGCAGACTACTGTATATAAGAGACAATGACAAAATGCTTGGACGCCCGAAAACCTAATTCGTATCATAAGATTGTAAACAAATGTCAGCTAATCTCGGCTATAAATAGTCTAGGAAGTGACATATGCATTATCTATGTCTGTCATATACATTATCGATCTTTATGGCTTTGTGACACAAGTAAACACTGTGCGGCAAAATGGTTAGATCTCACATTAAAGTTAAATCAATGATCACAAAAAAAAACCAAAGTGACAGATTTTTTTCTAATTTTTGTAAAGGAAATTTAATATGTACATACATACTTACTTTTGACATATACTTATGTACGTAATAAATAGTTAGACATATAAATGTACATGTTATAATACATCAACATTTTAAATTATTTTCTGTATTTATTTTGTCCTCTGAAGATTATTTGTGAATTGCATTAACCGGGGTCATTATTTGTGTAACTTATGGTATAATAATCGATTATCGATCGTTTTGCGTATTCTTTGCAAAAGAATAACGGATTATCCGGGGAATTCGTTATCCGGCGTTGCCGGGCCAACCTATTCCACGGATAATCGGGAGTTTACTGTATATATATATATATATATATATATATATATATATATATATATATATATAACTAAATAAACCTAACTAAATATATTTAACACAACTATATAATTTTCATGCTTTATTTCCATCACTAAACGTCTAAAAAATTATAATCCCATTTGTTTACTAGCATAATACTGAATTTTAGAAGCAAAAGGATATAATTCGTTTCATACCTTTCTGGATATTATGTGAACTATTAATATTAAAAAGTGGATTTTGCTTTAAACAATGGGTACACAGAGTAAGGTTCAAATCGCTCAGCTATAGAAGGATATTTTATTTAAATTGTTTCAGACAGCCATTTATTGTAACAAGACATTTTAGCAATTTATTGGGAGATATTCTTTCTGAGAACAATTTATTAAAAACATACCTTAACATGCAAAATCTATACAGAGCGCAGTAGGGTGATTACAGGTAAACAACAACAAGCCTTGCTACAGATGTTTAAACCTTAATGTATGTTTCGCTGACACTGTTAACATCATCAGAAGGTTACAGATATACTCTTATGTACCAGTATATAACTGTGTTAACGAAATGTACATCAAGGGCGTTTGAATATTAGTAGAAAAGGGTTATCGATGTTTAATTATCACACACTTAACATAATAAATAGGTTCTGAATAATCCTATCTTATTATGATAGCTATGAATAAATAGATTTGAAGAATTAATAAACATGTAACAATTTTTCACATAACTCTACTTTTTATTATTGTAAGTGAATTTTTAATTATATCCAGGCCTACTTCTTCAATGTATAGGCTATATTGTGTTGCTTAATATGTTCGTGTTTCAGAGACTTTAATGTTTACCAAATAGAATATTTGCTGCAAATACCATTCCATGTGGAAGCATGTTATACTCGTCTAATAAAGTCTTTCACCCATTTCTGGTGACTTTAACATCTCTCTCTCTCTCTCTCTCTCTCTCTCTCTTACTCTCTTTCTCTCTGTCTCTCACTCTCTCTCTCTCTCTTTTGTTTTTTATAATTAATTGTCGAGTATATTTTTATATTTGTCAGATTACTAAGTTTTTTATTAGTTTTTATGTTTTTGAACTTTAAAACTGATTATTGTTTACTTCTTTACTTATTATTTATGGGATTTTTTATTTCGTTATTATTAACATAAATCTAAGATTGCACTGCAGGAATAATTATCAGGCTTAGTAACAAATCCATGTTATATAAAATTAATGTTTATATATATATATATATATATATATATATATATATATGTATATATATATATATATATATATATATATATATATATATATATATATATATATATATGTATATATATATATATATATATATATATATATATATATATATATACATAATACGTTTTCTTGTTTAATAATTTGAAACAACATAGGTTATTCAAATACAAGAATATTTATTAATTTATATTCAAAGCTTTTCGTTGGTAAACAGTACTAACATCATCAGGAATGAAAATTACAGTAATGTCTTACAATTACATTATTACATGTTGTTTTAATATATATATATATATATATATATATATATATATATATATATATATATATATATATATATATATATATATATGTATAAATATCGCAATATGTTTTCTTGTGTATTAATAAAGAACGAAAGTCAAAATACAAATACAAGAATTATATTTGATTTACAATTGTAAATTCAAATATAATTCTTGTATTTGTATTTTGACTTTCGTTCTTTATATATATATGTGTGTGTGTGTGTGTGTGTGTTTTTTTTTTTAAGGAGGTGGGGGAAAGATCTTCAAAAGACACCTGATGTTATGGGTAGTGTCGGATTCATCTCAGTATGGAGCCGAGACGCCTACCGACTAAAAAACCCCCCTTCTCCTCTTTCCAAAAGCCTTAATTCCCCGCGGGACCGCCGCTAGGCACTACTTCACGTTGCGGCATTAGCGCTTACGCTCTCCCTACTTTTTCCTTACCTACGTCCCCCACTAACTATTAGCTGGATGTACTTTCCTTTTCTTTTCTTCCTTCCGCAGTTCTGTAATCACTTCTCTGGTGAAGTCCGTTGTGGCGTTCCATATAGTTTCTGATGCGAGCATTTGCTCTACTAAATTTTCTGGCGTAATCGCCACGTTGGTTAGCCTTTCGAATTCTCTTCGCTGTGGGTCAAATCTTGGACATGTGATAACACATGCCTCGCGTCCTCTTATGCTCCATGACATACTGGGCAATTCGGTGAGTCCTCTTGCTTATACTTATATAAGTATTGTCGAAAGCATCCATGTCCAGTAAGTAGCTGCGTCAGGTAGTAGTTGGGATCGCCGTGCTGACGGTTGGTCCATTCCGCTATCCGTGGGATGAGCTGATGGGTCCACCTGCCCCTTTCAGAACCATCCCACTCCACTTGCCATCGTTGTAGACTCTTCTCCCTTTCCCTTGTTCTGGAATCTTTTGCCTCCACCAGTTCTCGGGTTCTTCGCCGATACCGTCTCCTATATTCCTCTGCAATAATCTCGATCGGCAGTAGTCCCGAGATCACGTGAGCAGCGTCCCTAGAGACAGTCCTAAACGCGCTGGTGATCCTTAATGCCATTTGCCGGCCAACTGGGTATATTCTTCTTTGGCATTCTTGTAGCTCTAGTGCCTTTGCCCAAATGGCAATGCCATAGGTCAGTATTGATGTCACAACTGACCCAAGGAGCGCTCGTCTTCTTGGTTTAGGACCACCCACATTCGGCATGATGCGGGATAATGCTCCTCCAACTGCTGCCGCCCTGGAGCTGGCATGCACTACTTGATCCTTGAAGTTGAGACGTGCATCTATCATTACTCCTAAGTATCGTACTGACGCCTTGGACTCAACCACATGCTCCCCAACTTGCAGTGTAATTGTTTCCCTTTTCTTCCTGCTAGTTATGAGCACTACCTCTGTCTTATGCATTGCTATCTTGAGTCCTGCTTCCCTCATCCAGTCGGCATATTTCCTGAATGTTTCGTTAAACAGGTTTTGTATGTCCTCCAGGAACTTTCCCACAATCACCAGGGCGACATCGTCTGCAAACGCGACCTGCGATACCATTCTCGGGATCTTCACTTCAAGGAGACCGTTGTACATTACATTCCACAAGAGCGGTCCCAGGACCGAGCCCTGTGGCACTCCTCCACTAACTTTATACATTTTTTGTCCCTCATCTGTGTCATTTTGCCGAAGTCGGTCAGTGAAGTAGCTGGCCACCAACTTCTGCATGTACTTAGGGACATCGAACTGGTCCAGTGCTTCCATTATTCTACCCCACCTTGCAGAGTTGAATGCATTTTGCATATCCAGAGTGACTACTGCGCAGTATTTTTTCTCACCATCAGTCCATCTGTCTCCTGAAGTCGCATCCTTTGCTGTGCTAACTACCATATTAATCGCATCAGCCGTTGACCTTCCTCTGCGAAAACCATACTGACTATGTGACATACTTTTCAACTATTTCCTTTATTCTTGTATACATAATCCGCTCAAGAATCTTTCCCGCCGAGTCAAGCATGCAGAGTGGACGATATGATGATGGTTCGTCCGGTGGCTTTTTTCCTTTTGACAAAAGGACAAGTCTCTGCAGCTTCCATTTGGTAGGAAAGTGCCCTTCCTGTACGCATCTATTGTACATATGTAGGAACATCCCTGGCGCTATATTTATGGCTCTTTTCAGGGCAATGTTCGGGATACCGTCGGGTCCTGGTGCCTTATTGTTTCTCAATCTTGAGCTCGCAGACATTAGCTCCTCTAATGTTATCGGTGGGACCGGCTCGTCAGTGCAGAAGTTACCTATCTGTAGCTGTTGTTGTCGCGGGAAGAAGTCCGTGACAATCCTCCCCAATAGAACCGGACAGGTGGGTGAGGCCTGTGATTGAGGGTTTACTTTTTTCATAACCACTTTATATGGTTTGCCCCATGGGTCACCTTCTACCTGTTCCACTAGTTCTTGCCAGCAGTGTGCCTTACTGCTTTTGATGGCCTTAACCAGTTTGAGCCGCGCAGCTTTATAGGATTCCTTCCGGTCGCTATAGTTCGGTTTTTTCCTGCCTCTAGTGACGCTTCTTCTTGCTCGGATGGCCTCCTGGCGACTGTTGGCGATGTCATTATTCCACCAATACATGGGAGAGTGATCATTTCTCGGACGCTTTCGCGTCATTGTGGCGTCACATGCAGCGGCAACTCTGCACATTACTTCCTTCACCTCATTCTGTGCATCGTTTGCTGTAATGGCTTCGCTATTGAAGGCCAATTGGAATAGCTCCGCATCGAATTTCCTAGCGTTCCATCCTTTAAGGTTCGTCCTTTTACGTGAGGGCCCCTTCTTAACCTGTTCCCCCTTCACTTCAGAGGTGATTACCCGATGGTCGCTCATATTGAAAATATCATGTACCGTCCAGGCATTGCCCCCCCTGGTCAAGCTGGGACTAGCCCATGCAAGATCAACGATCGAGCTTCCACTATTCCTCTCAAATGTCGGGAGGGTTCCGGTATTCAGGAGGACCATGTCCAAGAAGGACATCGCCTGGAGCGTTTTATTTCCTCTTTCATTCGTTTTCTGTGTGTGTGTGTGTGTGTGTGTGTGTGTGTGTGTGTGTGTGTGTGTGTGTGTGTGTGTACGTGCGTGCGTGCGTGCGCGTGTGTGTGTGTACGTGCGTGCGTGAGTGCGTGCGTGTGTGTGTGTGTGTGTGTGTGTGTGTGTGTGTGTGTGTGTGTGTGCGCGTGCGTGCGTGCGTGAGTGCGTGTGTGTGTGTGCGTGCGTGCGTGTGTGTGTGTGTGTGTGTGTGTGTGTGTGTGTGTGTGTGTGTGTGTGTGTGTGTGTGTGTGTGTGTGTGTGTGTGTGTGTGTGTGTGTGTGTGTGTGTGTGTGTGTGTGTGTATTGTTCACCAGACTATCCACTTTGTCAATTAGTTACTAAAATAATAATGATGGCTTCTCTTATACCATTTGGGTTGTTTAGAACAAGGTAGAGTTGCTTAATTGGGGTATACGGTTTTCAAGGAAGGTAATGAGTCCACCCCTACGCTTTAACCCCCCGTTATTACCCTTACTACTCCTTTTTAAAAGGCTAAGTCGATGTAGCGGCTGAGAAAGCTCCCATACGTTTTATTCCCTACCACATACATTATACTCGGGATCCTTGGGTTAATAAGGAAGTGCTCAGCCCACTAAACTCAGCTGCAGAAATCAGTTACGTGCTCATTGTTCTTTTATTACTTCCTTAGGATTATTGTTATTTGTAATATTGTACTTTTGGGCGTTTTTGTAAGACTTAAACTCCTACGACTTGTAGCGGAAAGGTATAGTAAATTTGTTTCTAGATAATTACTAACCTCAAAAAGTTTAGCAGATATTTTAAAATTTACTAAATGTAAATAGTTAAAGTCCTAATTATTCTATGATCTTTCTTTTCGAACTTTTACCATTATACATTTTGTAAATCCCACGTTATACCTTGGAGAATCGATAACGGTTAGGCTACTCCAAGGGGTTCGGATCAATATTGGTCAAAAAATTAAAGCTTTAGTTTTAATTTAACGCTACTTTTATTTAAGTCGGATTATACTTACCTACTTATTAGCCAACGCCCACTCTTGGCAGTTGAGTCATTTGGGGGCGCGCTGACCAGTAGAGACGAGAAATCTCTTCTTCCTTCGTGTCGTTCAGGGGTCTATGGTCCAGAGCTGCACATGACTAGAGGTGCTCAGCTGTCATGTCCTCCCCGCTGTCACAAAGGGTGCACCTGGGAGACGAGAAGACGTGTATTTTGTTTAGGTGTGCAGCTAGATAGTCGTGTCCAGTTGTGAGTATAAAAAGTGCAACTCCGTCCCGTCGGGGTAACATGTTGTTAATTGGCCCGTTTTCGACAAGAGTAGCAAAACGTTTATTAATAGATGCTTCCCTTAAGTAGGCTTGAGTGCTCCTCTTTATTGCAGCATTTATTTGTATTTTTATGGAGGGGATCGAAGTTGCTACGCTCGGCTGTGGGAGCGTTGTTCCTCTTATATCCGCGTGGCTGGGGATCCATGTAATTCAATTTTCCATCCTCTATTCATTAGTTTTGACAAATTTTGACGACAGGCTAGAGTGAATCTGCAATCGGTCTTCTTGTTATTTGTTACGGCCATTATTGCGACCATTGAGTCTACAAGAAAGACTGCTTGTGCCGGTGTCTTTTTTTCTTCATTTCGTTTGATGCGGCTAGTATGGCGGTTATTTCACCGTCAAAGTTACTTTGGTTGTTACCAACTGCTAGCAATCCTTCGAAAAGATTACAGTAATAACCAGCTCCAGTCTGTCCTTTGTGTGGGAGGCAAGATCCATTACATGTAGCCACTGTGTCTGTGGATAGACTGTGTTGATTGTTCTGAGGGCTGCAGCCTTTAGTTCTAGTGGGTTACAGTCTTTCTTTGGCATATTGTGGTCAAGAAGATTTAGGATTCTTTTGGGCAATGAATTGAACACTTCGTGTGTCCCGATATCTGTTGTATGAGTGCCAGTGTTGATGATGTATTTCTTAATCAACTCTTTATATGTGGTTATCGGAGTTTTTTGTGTTTTTAGCCTCGTTGTGGCTTCTTTAAAGTTTGTCCATCGGTGGCTGTACGTCCTTTTGTTTCTCTCCCAAAACCCGAGGCTGAGTTTGTCTCTTATAAACTGCATTGGCTCTGTTTCCAACTGTGCCTCCATTGCTGCTATCGAGGTCGATTTTGGTGCACCAATGATGACTCGGAGCACTGCATTTTAGGTTCTATCCAAGATTTGGGATGTGGTGTTTGACGCTGTGATTGTTGCTTCAGCTCCGTACTCGAGTATGGGGCGTATATATGTTTTGTACGCTGTGTTCAGTACATCCTGATTTGCTCCTCATGTTGTGGCAGTTGGGCGTTTCAGCAGTCTTGTTCTTTTAATGGCTCTGTTGGCGCTTTCTTTGATGTGTGGTTTCCTGGTCATTTTGGAATCTATTGAAACTCCTAGGTATTTGCAGATATTGCTCTCCATTAGTTCGCTATTCCTGTATCGCAGAGAGATTTCAGGTCGCCTTGTTGAGAGTGTAAAAAGTTGGTAAATTGATTTGTTCGCATTCACACACATCGCGTTAGTCTCCGTCCAAAGCAACAGGTTAGTCAGTGCCTTGTTTATTACTTTTTCTAGTGATTTGATGTTGCTACCACTAGCCCAGAGAATTAGATCATCTGCATAGAGTAGGCCTTGTACTCCTGGCACTGCTCGAACTGCCGTGAGTACGTCATTGATCATCAAATTAAAGAGTATACAACTGATTACGGCTCCTTGTGCCAATCTCTGTCTTTGGATACGATATTTGGACATTCCTCCTGTATATCTTACTCTAATAAGTCGTTTGCGACAGAAAGGATTTAATCCACTTATATAAATTGTCCCTAACTCCACTTTGGGCTAGTTTGTGTATGAGCATTTCTCTCCAAACGGTGTCGTAGGCATTTTTTAGGTCTATTAGTACAGACAGGGTGGACTTTTTCCTTTGGAAGCCATCTTTGATACACTGTCAGAAGTATACTACCTGATCCATTGTACTTCGTCTCGGTCTGAATCCTGTTTGGTCATCGTCGATGATGTTATGTAAATCGAAGAATTGGCTCAGTCGGTGGGCAACCATTCTTTCCATTACTTTACTGCATGCACTCGTTAGAGCAACTGGTCTGTAGCTTCCTGCTTTGCTGATAGGTTTGCCCTTCTTATGGATTGGCACTATTTCACCTTTCACTATCTCCACGAAGAGCAATTTTGCCCTTTGGCCCAAGTTAATAAGGAATTCCGAGAAAATGCGATCCACACCTGGAGCTTTCCCTATTTTTGTTGCCTGGAGTGCTTGTTCCAACTCGGCCAACGTGAAATCATCCGAGCATATTCTGCTGCCTTCTCTAGTTGGGTATGAGCTTTTGGGCTGCTTTAACAGCTTTTGTATGCACTTTTAGGCTGGTTTACACGACTGATGTTCGCATAGTGCTTACACAGTAGGTTAGCGATATCTCGTGGTTCAGTATAGCATCTTGTTCCTTTCATGAAGGGTTCTTGCTCTGCAGGCGGTGAGTCACTAATAAGTCGCGATATAAATTTGTGTGCTTTTGCCCCACCCCTCCGAAAGTCAAGGGTGCTTAGAAATTTTCGGAAGGATTCTCTTTTAGACTGTTTTATTTCTTTTTGAAGTTGTGTTTGTGCCCTGCGTAAGGCCGAACAGTCGAGGATATCATTTGTTCTTTCTGCTTCCCTTTTTGCTGCATTCCTTATATTTTTCAGTTCATTTAGTTTGTTACTCCAGAAGGGCCGGAAGGCTTCTACCTGACCTCTTGGTATTCAGTACGTGCTGCATTCTAGGATTGTTTTATTAAAGCTCTCGACAGCTTTCTTCAGCGAACTCTAGTCAATGCTGGAGGATTATTATTTAGTTTTATAACGATATTTCAACAGGCATGCACCTCTGTTTTTAACCTAACCTAACCTAATCTACCCAAACCTAACCTAACTTTAGTAACCACGTTGCTACTAAGACAGATAAGAAATATTTATTGCTATCCCAAAACCTCCATTGACTAAATGTCATTGGTAAAGCCCAGAATCTCCCTGAGTCTAATGGTATAATCATCTGTCATTTACAAAATCATTACATTTAAAAAATAATGTTGGTAAATCCGGATAGTTACTATAAACTCTAATGTTTACTAACATACGAGCATAATAGTAACATACACAGCTGACGATTTGTAAAAGGTTTTTTTTCAAATGAGCAAATGTTTTTCCAGGTGTCATTTTTCTCCACCAGTCCGGAACTGAGTAATAAACAGAGATTCGAGTACTTCACCAGGACCATACCTTCGGACCATTACCAGGTGAAGGCGATGGTGGAGATCGTCAGGAGACTGGGCTGGAGCTACGTGTCCATTATATACGAAGAGTCCAACTACGGCATAAAGGTAAGACGCAACATGAATTTTCTTAATAATTAACTTACTTGAATTAACTAAATGTGCGTGAAATGTACAAAAAAAAGGCTGTCAAAGTTTTGTAAGCGTAGTTCGCGCATGTAGGAGAAGTGAGTGGGGAGTACGGCCGGCTGTAGAAGGGATGGCTCACGTTAGATGCTTACGTTTGCGCATGCGTGCTTTGGCCCGTTCTACTCCAGCTGACGTAAAGAAGGGATACTACTAAGCTATTACGGTCGACTATTTTATTATCTGTGGTCGGTGGACATTAGTGAAAAATCCCCCAAGGATACGTCAATCCTTCCACCATGTTGGAGGTCGATCTTTTAGGAAAAAGAGGCTCCCGTAGGCCTAGACCATATAAACCTACGGTACGGAGAAACCAGAAAATTCACTAAATATATATCTTGGTTATAGTATTGACTACATCGTTTTAATACATTACTTGTAACTCATAATTTTATTTATAATGGCACAATGTCATCTGCGTCAGACTTTTCACTGTCACTCAGATTTTCCATCACTGCTACTGTCACTGTCATTTGTAATTATTATACTTTCTAAATGCATGTCCATAGCTCTGTCTGTCTCGTAATATTCATTTCTATTTTTAATACATGAACCTCCTGTTTCACTGGACTATGATTAGTCTTGATCCCTTTAAAATATTTTTTTGTAGCCGTTAACAGATTCATCAGTCCATGCTAAATTCGTGGTATCCGTCGAGTGAATATAAGACTCATCTGAAAATATTATTGGCCTATTTTCCGCTCTATACTGTCGAATTTTATTTAAATAGCATACTCTTTTAAAGCGTATGTCATGTTTTTCGATCATAACCCTTATTTTATTTTCAGTTTTTTCCATTTAAATCCCATGGATCTTAAAATTTTGCGTAAAGTTTCATGAGTGAAATTAAATTCTAATTCCGGATATTCAAGCTTAAAACTCTTAGCACATTCTTCAATGTTGGGAGCGCGTGATGAGTCGTATGAAAATTAAAAACTATTTTTCGTAATGCACATTTTTTTAAATCATCGAAGTTTACTTTTTTAATTTTTCTTGGACGAATTTTACCTGGTGTACTGAATGTTTCGTTTTCTGCTAGTCGTTTTTCCTCCGTCAATAATTTCCTTAATCTATGAACTGATATTCCACAAAGGTTTGATACGCGGTCTTGAATTACCGAGCAAGACATGTTGGGATTTTCAGAAGATATGTTGTTAAATACATTAATAATAATGCATTTAGTTGGCTTCTGAGCGCCACTCTTTTGCCGAACAGACTTGTCTTCGGTTGAGACATATTTAGTATTGAGAAATACTGTTTTGGTCGATACACTAAACGCATAAACACTGGCACACAAACTAAAGCGATAACGGTACTATTTGCTGTGTTGTGCATTCCAGCGAGTCAGCTGTAAAATCCCCCTCCACTACCGCACTACTATTTCTCCCCACCATCGTATCTCTACCAAATCCATGTCTGCGCACCACGCTAACCTAACTTTGACGACCTTTTTTTTGTACGAAGCGAGTGTCGATATAAATTTGTTGACTGACGTTTTAGCTCAGAAAACTGTTTTAGCAAAGGAATGTGGAGAATAGAGGTTTAGTTGGAAGAGATACTTTTTTTACTGAAAATCATTAAACTAAATCTATCGAAAATGTATCATACCCTCAACAGTAAAGCGCGCACCACGTAACCGTGCACTTGGCCTTCAGAGATCGCAGTAGTAGAGGGTCAGTATAAATACTTTTCTACAAACATAAGGATTGTCAAAACACTAACTTGAATGAGACGGTTGATATTAGATAACTTTGATGATAAATTAGCTTCATTATAAAATAACAACCTTCAAATATGTGTAGCTATATCAGATGCAGAAGCTGTTTATTTATAAGACATTCTGAATTTGTAACATGTTTTTAGAAATAGTAGTACACGAGAAATATCGTGCAATCTCTTAGGATCAAGTGCACTGTTAAGTTGTCCCACCACGTATACACTTACCGTATATACACTTACACAGTAACACTGCTATAGAGTGGTGTAGTAAAATATAGTGGCGAAACAATGAAATGGGCAGAGTGGCACAATAAAACTATTCAGAATATCCCAAAAGTTATTCAATAATAACTAATACAAAAAGTTGCTTGTTGTAACCATCTGAATCGTTGAATCGGTGAATCCAATGATTAAACTATAATTAAATAATACTTAACTAAGTGAATATGTAAAAGCTTATACGTGCTGACGCGTTTCGAAACAATCGTTCCTTTTACGAAGCAAAGCCTCTACTGGCGGCATCACACTACCAACTTACCGTACTTAACCCAATCCCTCTAAACTCATAAATCTCGTACTGACAACCTTTGTACTTAGCGAGACGCAGCCAGTAGAGGTTTTGTTTCGTAAAATGAACCATTGTTTCGAAATGCTTCAGCAAGTAAGCCATTACGTATTCACTTAGTTAAGTATTATTCAATTATAGTAATAAAAAAGCTACCAAGATTTAACCATACGTACCTTTCGATAACCGTGTCATCATCACCAGACGGTCTCATTACAATAAAAATACAATTCAGAAAGATACAATAAAATTACACACTGTCTGGTTTGTTTTATATTTGGCAGTCAGTATAGTTCGTACGGATTTGTACTACGCTGTTTCGATTGTATTTTTATTGTAATAGGCCTACGATAATGATGACTGATAATGATGGTCGAAATGTACAGAAGGGTTTATCGAGGTATCATATTTTACTTATTATTTATGTTTTATTAATTTTTTTTATTGAGATTATTGTCAAATTTTAGCACTATTTATCACCGCCTAAAATAATTTGTTTCGTGTCTAGAATTTGTTATTTAACATACGTGAGAACAAGGGCGCGTATTTAATCACTCCGATTACCTTCGTGTAAGTGTTGTATTGTCTTTGTTTACAATGAAACAGTGTTACATTCTTCACAACAATGGGTAGTTTTGTTATGAAATGACATCAGGCAGACAGGAATGCATGTAAGCCAGCAACACAACTCATTGTCGCTTCCGGTGGAGCGAGGGGTGGAAATCTCTGAAGGTGGCAATTACGTTTTTCTCTACCAGCTGAGCGCATGATTTTTTCTACGGACGTAATTTGAAATGTGAAAATAACGTTTCTAACAACACTTTTTTTTTATTTCCGCTTCATTACAGTAATGCTAGTGCACACTAATGTTTTTACTTTGCGATGGGTTAAAAATATTCTATATCCATGCCTACGGATGCATACGGTCGTTAGTTGTAGGCGTTTTGCATCTCTGCTGGTGTAACGAGAATAACAATCAGCTGTTTTAGATGTAGTTTTAGGAGAAAAAAAAGACTATTCTGATAACGGTAAAATTAATTATGTACCGAAATTATATTTCGGTTTTGTTTTAATTATTTCTTAAAATATTTATATATCACACAAAAGTTTGCTACAAACTGTAGTTATTTTCAAAATAAATGGCACACAAACACCCTTTAATCAGAATATATTTTTTCATCATTATATAATATAACGTGTACTTTTAACATTAATAAAAGAAATATAGAACATAATTGTGATAAGAGATTGCTTATGTGCTATTTGAGAAAAAAAAAAAAAAAAAAAATATATATATATATATATATATAATAAATAAATTAAAAATATTTCAAAAACAAGAATACTTTTAATGAATATATTTATTCAAAGCTTTTCACCGATAAAATAGTACCAGCTTCTTCAGGAAAATAATTATCTAATAAAATATTTTATAGATAGCAGGTAAAAATATTTTATTAGATAATTATTTTCTTGAAGATGATGGTACTATTTTATCGGCGAAAAGCTTTGAATAAATATATTCATTAAAAGTATTCTTGCTTTTGAAATATTTTTAATTTATTAACTATATTACAAGAAAACATATCACCATATTTAATATATTAATATATATATATATATATATATATATATATATATATATATATATATATATATATATTGTAAAGTATGTTGATAAATTCATTAAAGACAAATTTACGCCGTCAGCATTAGGGCGGAAAATTTAATTATTAAAACAAAATTAAATGTAGCCTATGTTACTACTTGTCAAGGAATTGTGCAGATGTAAGTTGTAAGGTAGACGGCATTCAATTACTTGTTAAGAAACCTCAATGCAGAGATAAAGAGATTTACAGCAAATCGATAGGTAGACATGTAAATAAAACCATGTAAATGCATTTTAGAAACATAAAAAGCAAAATAATAGCGAACAAGAAGACTGTGGAACAAGAGCTGGCATCCGTTACAAAAGAACGACCTAAACAATAAAAAATATGTATATGAAAATATTGAAACTCATTAGAAGCATAACACTACTATTAAGAGATGTGACACACTAAACGATAATTATTAAAAGGAACAAATTGAGAAATAATAGTAAAAAAAGATTGTACAATATTACGTTGCATATAATAGTGAGTATTTGCGAAAATAATACAAAGAAGAGGAGCCGGTAGCCCAGGAAAAAGATAAACTAGACATAAATAGTGGTAGATAAACGGTAAAAAGTAATAAGAACAAAATTAGACAATACATACTAGGGTCAAAAAAATTTTCCACTTACTTTTTAATTATTAATTACAATAATTACCTGTCTTTAACTTGTAAAACTATCTGTGTTCCTTTAATAGCAATTATAGAACATTGTAACAGGCTATATTGTGCCAATATGTTATTCATGATCAATGTACTTAAACCTGAACCCTTAGGACATGTTTATCATAATTTCAGTAAATATAATAATACTTTAAACAGCATGATCCGGATAACCGAAAATCCGGATGATTGAATTATTACTAAATTCTCTCCAAGCTCTACTGGTCTGCACGATGCCAAATGGTCGAGTTACCAAGGGCAGGCGTTGGATAAAGTAAAGTAAAGTAATTATTACTAAATACCGCGTGAAACTTCAAATACATTTCCTTGACTTGTAATTCAAATTTTGTTCCTAAATTAATTGCTACCCTTTCTTTTGTGTGCAGGCTTTCGAGGAGCTGGAAGTGCTACTGGTGAAGTACGATATATGCATCGCGGTGAAGGAGAAGTTGGTGAAGGACTCGGGGGTGGCGCAGGAGACGGCCTACGACAGCATTGTCGTCAGGCTCCTCACCAAGCCGAGAGCACGAGGTAAGATGGCTGAACTAACTTCGTACAATGTAGAAATGTTTCGAAATATGCACAGCTCCAAAAATATAAATAGCAAAGGGTGGAGTTTGTTCTATAGTTTTATATTCCTTGCCGTGTTGTATTGTCTACCACACGCGGTGCATACATGCATGCGTTAGAAGAAGACGTCACGCTCTCTCCTCCCTTTCCACAAACAATCGAAACATTGGGAAATTAATTAGAACGTTCAGTGTGGGGATGCGAGCACTCTGTGGAGGAACCCTGACAGCTGTCACGCTTACGTCACACGTGGTGCAGGATCCCTCGTGTCAATGCGGGTGAAGGGCGAATATATGGGCTGTTTTTTTCAATTAACAACCGTTTATTATCCTACACGACACTGCTTGGGTACGGACGGTATAATTTTATAAACAAACTGTCCTCAACTATCTTCTGCTAATCTGTCGGTTAATAATCAGTTATTGGTGTATTAATTTAGAGAAACCTTTCATCCCTTTTTATGGGAAATGTTCAAGTTAATTGCCTTTATTTTTACTGATTTTAAGTTAAAAAAAAAATTAAATGTAACAGTCAGCAAGGCTAATTGAATTTTTCGTTTAAATAAATTGCTTAATACAGTTATTGTAGTTGATATTAGAAGTATACGGGTAATATAAAACCCTTATTTGGTGCTGAAACAGCTACTGAATAAACTTTGTATTAAACAACCTTACGTATAATCTGTTCTTAAATGTGTGATACGCACGTAAAGAAGTTTTTGCTTCAAAATTTTGAATAAATATATTTATATGTACAACTTATTATCATTAAATTGATTTATTTTTAATAAGATTATCGAAATATTAGTTATTATAAATTATTTATGAACTGACGTAAAATTATGAATAATACCGTTTTACCTTAATGACTTGCAATAAAAAAAATCAGGTTGTGGCACTTATTACCAACAAAAGAGAATGCCTTCATAGTAAATTAAAATATTTTGATTTGAGAAAAACATTTAGTTTTGCGTAATGAAAAATTACCTAAACATTTATTACCAGACGATTATCAGAAAATTCTAAGAATGTTTTCATTTCAAACGTTGGATAAAAAATACATAACTTATTGCTGTTGTTATATTGAATTATTACGATTGGAGATAATCTACATTTTATTAGATTGATATATTTATTAACTAACATAACTACGATTTTCCTCAACAACGTTCAATAGATAAAGTAACATAACCTACCTTTTAAAACAGCTGTTTTACAACATATCATATTATGATAAATACAGCTGATATATGAAATCATATGTTATCATTATTTTACTGTGTGGTAACCTGATAGAATTTATACTGTCGCTAATAATCTGACGAGAAATAGTATGTTTATGTTTGTTAAATACATTTCTATAGGTTTTGCTACAAACGTTTTCACTTTAAACAATTACCTTCGTGTTTAGACAGCTGTTCCACAGCATAACCTATAATATAAATTCAGCTGTTGCATAAAATCATGTGCTGTCCTTTAATTAGAGCTAAAGTATTTTACAGCAGACATTTACCTCTATATAGTTAGAGGGTGACGCCAACTCGAAGATTTTCTCCGTACAAAAGATGATTAACTTTAACGAATTCTTGAGCTTTAGTTAGTGTTTGTACCAACCTTACTTTGTGTACCCAATGCCCACAGCTTACCCCACTCCAATATTATACGTAAAATCCTCTACACACAAGGCGAACTTGGCCAAACACGTAAGCTTTGCTAACTGGCGGTTAATATTCTAAAACAAACTCTCGTATTATTTACTCTATCCACACGCTCGACCTGGATCCTAGTACGAGTCGATAAGAAGGGACGCATATGTTGGTACACATTGTTAACTTTAAGGTAAATTTGAGCTGCAGGTTTGCCAACGTGACAGCAACTTACCCTCGAAGCACTTGGATTTATTAAGCTATTTGCATTTTGCATGGGAGCGTTTTCACAATCGCTCCCTGTTTATGTACTACCGTAATCACGGACCTGAAAGTATAACCTGAAAGTAATAATTTACAAAGCATATATCAGTGTTTTTCAAATTCCAGAATGTAAAGGTACAATGGGGCGTTGTAATTTAAGGTTTTAAACCTAAAGTTTTAGAGTTCCGGAGGGAGTGTACATGGGCCAATATAATGTCTGCACCTGAAAACTCTATTTATTTGTTTGGAAAAAGTAAACCCGTTTTGGGACAAATTTCACCCGCAAATGTTTGTCGAACACAAGATGCAAGAAAACGTAGATTAAAATTATTAACTCAGTATAAAACAGTAATGTGGATGAAAACCTTCAATAAAATAAAAACAAGTTTTACAAACAAAAATGTGTTAAAGTCAATTCCTAGTTAGGTCGAGAAAGAGAAATTTTATCGTATTTACGTTTTATTATAAAACTGTAATAACATACATCAACAGACATCCCCTAAAA
>JBAIZL010000005.1:70023683-70026183 GCA_036971475.1 Prosapia bicincta | reverse complement strand
TAAAGTAACATAACCTACGCTTGAAAACAGCTGTTGTTCAACATAACCTATAACATGAAATCAGCTGTTGTATGAAATCATATGTCATTACTTAGTTTAAGCTCATCCGTGACGTGACGGATGAGGGGTGTTACGCTTGTGTGAAACATACAGGCATACTCAGCGATGAGATCTATTCCTTATTAAAACCCAAATATTTCTCTCACTTTTCCCTAGCTTTTCGTTTACGGTTAAATTATAAATTTAATTTAGTCCTTATAGGGAACAAGTAAACCACACAAGTACTTTTAAATATTAACAAAAATTTCAACTTCTTACAAAATCAGGTTCGCCGACAAAATATTTCGGCTCAGGCGTCGCTCTGCGAAACTTTGCAGAAGATTGGACAAAAGCCAATACGGCCCTCCAGCATTTCTTATTAAACTTAATAATAATAAAACTAGCGTCCCCTCGAGGAGAAACATAATGTAATGACTTTCCTTCGCAATTTTCCTCACTCTTTCATTTCATTGCAGCAAGATGGCGCTATTGCTTCGTATTTATTGGATTGGATGAAATGTAATTTGAATACATTCATACGTTGAAAGGAAACTCTAGCAATCGGAATTTATGAATAGACTTTCTTACATATATTAACAAACTATTCAGCTCTTAGCAACTGTTGAAGATGAAATTTTCTTATTTCGTTTAATAGAATTTCATAGTAATTTCAATATTTAAATTTAAAATGTTTCAAGAATTGATCAAGAAAAATATAATTAAGTTATTGGTTAGTATTGTGCCATAAAATAGGTTGATTTTACATTGAATTTTAATTTGAACCTCTAAATCTAACTTTATAATCCAGGATTAAATTAACGCCCAAAGGTTGTTTACATTCTGTAAGGTTCTGACATCTATACGATACGGTTATATCTGTAACTCGCTTACTCTTTCCAAAATTTATTAGAAATCTGTTTAGCTTTCACCCTGTACATTTTACTTTGAAGTTTGCTATTTACAGTGAACTATTTATCTTTGCTTCCTAACGAACGTATTAAGGAAATACTTAAACCTAAATGTTCTACTAGACATGTCAGTTATACTAGTTTTTCTGAAAACATTTAAAACGTTTTGACAAGTTATATTTAAATTTATCATTATAAAGTAATCACTGTGATTATAGACTGCCCTGAAAACATTTTGTTGATGACGAAATACTTATATCTAGATATTCTATTAGATATGTGAGATATACTAGTTTTTCTGAAAACATCTACAAAGTTTTGAAAGTTATATTTAAATTTATCATTATAAAGTAATTCACTGTGATTATAGACTGCTCTGAAAACATTTTGTTGATGACGAAATACTTATATCTAGATATTCTATTAGATATGTGAGATATACTAGTTTTTCTGAAAACATCTACAAAGTTTTGACAAGTTATATTTAAGTTTATCATTATAAAGTAATTCACTGTGATTAAAGACTGCTCTGAAAACATTTTGTTGATGACGGAATACTTATATCTAGATATTCTATTAGATATGTGAGATATACTAGTTTTTCTGAAAACATTAAAAAAGTTTTGACAAGTTATATTTAAATTTATCATTATAAAGTAATCACTGTGATTATAGACTGCTCTGAAAACATTTTGTTGATGACGAAATACTTATATCTAGATATTCTATTAGATATGTGAGATATACTAGTTTTTCTGAAAACATCTACAAAGTTTTGAAAAGTTATATTTAAATTTATCATTATAAAGTAATTCACTGTGATGATAGACTGCTCTGAAAACATTTTGTTGATGACGAAATACTTATATCTAGACATTCTATTAGATATGTGAGATATACTAGTTTTTCTGAAAACATTAAAAAAGTTTTGACAAGTTATATTTAAATTTATCATTATAAAGTAATTCACTGTGATGATAGACTGCTCTGAAAACATTTTGTTGATGACGAAATACTTATATCTAGATATTCTATTAGATATGTGACATATACTAGTTTTTCTGAAAACATTAAAAAAAGTTTTGACAAGTTATATTTAAATTTATTATTGTACAGTAATTCACTGTGATTATAGACTGCTCTGAAAACGTTTTTTTTTTATGACGAAATACTTATATCTAGATATTCTATTAGACATGTGAGATGTACTACTTTTTCTGAAAATACCTACAAAATTTTCACGAATTATATCTAAATGTGTCATTATAAACTAAGCCACTGTGATTATAGACTCTTCTAAAATATTTTGTTGAAGCGAAATACTTAAACCTAGATCTTCTACTAACGTGTGAGTAATATTACCTTTTCTGAAAACATAACAAGATTTGAACAAATTGCATCCTAATGTATTATTAAAAAGTAATTCACAGTGATTATGGACTGTTCTGAAGACATTTTGATGATAACGAAATAATAAAACTCAGATGCTCTATTTGACGTAAGAAATAAACTATTTTTTCTTAAAAAATCCGCTGAATTTTGACAAATTATAA
>JBAIZL010000005.1:69828683-70018683 GCA_036971475.1 Prosapia bicincta | reverse complement strand
TGATATTACCTGCAACCAGACCTTTAATTAACTAAAGGTTGGTTAATTGTTATCTTACACTTGGAGGAAACGTTTTCGTCTTACGATTTCTTCAGCTTCGTATTTTTGCCGCTAGGAATGCTGCAGTTACTCTTCCTCGGTACCATTATTTTGAAAGTTAGAAGTGATGTGATCGAAGAGTATGTGTGATCTGTGCCGTGTCTGTTCATTTAGGATGTCATTTTTAGGTGTGTTGCTATGTCTGTATATTTCATATTGTTCTAGTGTGTTTAACTTAAGGCTTTTGATGTATGTGTGGAGGATGCTCATGTTATTTCCATACAATGCAACAACTGCAATAGGTTCTATATTGGACAAGCAGGCAGATCTTTCGCCGAAATAAAGAACACAAAAGCGCAATGCACACTGCTATTGAATCCACCTTCGCAAATCCCCTCATGGACACTAAACACTCATGCAAAAGTATGGAAAATAACATGAGCATCTTCCACACACGCAACAAAGGCCATACATTAAACACACTAGAACAGTTTAAAATATATAGACATAGCAACACACATAAAAATGACATCATAAATGAACAAACACGGCACAGATCACACATACTCTTCGATCACACCACTTTTAACTTTCAAAAAAATGGTACTAAAGAAGTACAACTGCAGCAATCCTAGCGGCAAAAATCCGAGGCTGAAGAAGTCGTAAGACGAAAACGTTTCCTCCAAGTGTAAGTAAACTATTGAACAACCTTTAGTTAACAAAAAGTCTGGTCGCAAGTAATATCAAAAGTGCAATAAGTAATTAACAACCAACTCGTCATGAACAGCAACGCGATTTCGATATTTATATTTAATATAACATGTATGTTGGATTCGGATAATCGACTCCAGTATGCTTTGTAACAGTTTCGCCGGATGACGCAATCTTTCTAACCCGACCGTCAAAATTTCCTAAACGGTTAATAGAGACTTAAAATTATAAACTTCGTACGATAAATGGTGATTCGCATAGCTTTTACCTGATCAATTTAATCCGAAGAATGGGATTATGTCGCCAGCCATTGCACGAGATGTAACAATTACACTGACAAAATTTCTGCTCAAAGTTACAGAGACTTACAAAATGAAAATGTTTTTACGTTTTATTTATGACAAGCAATTCGGTCCTAAATTACTGTCCTAAAGGAAATGTATTAAAAGCAACCCCGCTACAATATTATGGAGCGAAATGAATTAATAGCAATTTGAAATTCCGTTTGAGAACGCGCCTTCACGCAGCTTTTAACCAATTAAAGCCAAGGACCACGTGACGAAACTTACAGAGTACACATTTGTACGGAAAATTAAATATTTCACTGCGAAGAAGCATTTATTTAAATTATGGAATGCTTCTCCCGGATGTCAGGTTTAATAGCTTCTTTCCCCTTCTATTCAACTGTATTTACTTTAAGGGTGAGGCCTTTTAAGAAACCCTTAGATCAAGATCTTTCGAAAATTGGTCAATGAAATTAGAGGTTTGACGTCGACCTTTCGTACCCTTTGAACAAATGTTGGGAACAAAGTCATAGTAAGACAACAGTGATAGGCATTTCTGTATGGCTTTAGTGTTGTAGGACTACTCCGGTTACTGATTAGCTGCAGTACACGCGAAGAATTTCTGCGAGTGTTTGTGACACAATTATAGTCCATTTTTTGGCGTCTGAGCCGATGTTTTTTTGAAAAAAGCACGCAAAATACTACAACTTTTCTGACCGAGCATTCAGTCACTTAAAATGAACTCATAGATGTATCAATAGATGAAACTAATAATCAAGATGGCAATAATACAATACGATAGTAAACATGATTTCATATGACGATTTTTTACGTGTTTAGGTCACGCTGCATAACAGTTGTTTAAGGCGTAAGTTATATTACTTTATTTATTGTGCAGTATTAGATTTAATGGTATTGAAATGAAACTTTTTAAATTTATAATTTATTAAAAATATTAGTTTGTAATGAGTATATATTTTAATAAATGAGTATAATAACGAATTCCTTTCACATTCCTTCTTCTGATATTGCAGCAACGCGCGATGGATAGGCTAGTATAGTAAATAGTACATGTAAGAGTTCTTTACATCTCCAAGAAGCTAATTATTTTATTTTCTGATTTAATAAAATGTCGTTTAATAGGGGACAGAAAAATAGTATTTTCAACCTCAAAGGGAATCGACATATTTTTCTCTAGCATTGTATTATACTAGGGGCTTGTAGGGGAAAATGTCCCTAATCATATTTAACAAATTTTAAACTTTTGTTAAACAATTTTATTTTTAATAGGAAAATAATTAATTTTAATTCAAATTTTGCATAATGAAATTTCCTTGTAAACTATATTTTGTTGTGAATGTGTTTTCAATTTGATTTTATCTGACCAATCGTATTTTCAATATGTATCTCTAATCCATTTTGAGATTTTACTCGACTTATTGCAACATAAAATTGACCATGTGTAAAGCAGGTTTGGTCAATTGAAGCCTTACTTATAGCTATTGAAATTGCAAGTCTTAAAGGAAATTGGTTCCTTTTCGTTTGAAATGGCATGGTAGGATCTGTTAGGATATTAATTTAATTATTCGTAAAATATGACGTTTCCTTTTCCAGAGCCAGTGATTATTTCTAATTTAATACACTTGCCAAACATATCTAGTACGATAAGACGTACTCCATTAACTAATCCTGATCCCAAGCTCATATTTCTAATTAACCTTTTATACTGTTAAAATATTTGTACTCAGCTGTTCGTAATATAATATTTGTACTCAGCTGTTCGTAATATAATATTTGTACAGCTGTTTCTCATCTGAAATATTTGTAAATCATACTCAGCTGTTTTTCACTGCAATGTATTTCTTTTAGAGAATTCTGGTAAGTTTAGGTTCCTCAAAACCCTATAAATGTTGTAAATTGAAAAAACCTATATTTTTCCCGCTCCTTCGTGTCAATACCTATAATGTGAGCCATCTCAGCTCTGTGTGACCTTCCAAGCTCCCACAATTTTTCTCTCAAAAATTCGGATTACGAAATTATACATATGGATTCTTACGATTGTAAGCTCATATAATATGCTTGAGTGCATCGTCTGGCGATCGTGTTGTAAAATTACACGTCCTCTATACCACTTCTTTGCTAAATCCAGAACATGATATTACAAATAACTATAAATATAAATGTTTTGAAGTCAATTCCTGCTTAGGGCAACAAAGAAAATTGTTTTTGTTACTTTTTTATTAAATAGGTACAATTAATATAAATAAAGTAACATAGCCTATGCTTTAAAACAGCTGTGCTACCACATAATCTATAACATAGCTATCAGCTGTTTTATGAAATTATATGTTATCACTTATTTCATAATAAATGGGACGAAATAGTTATATTGCATACCCTGCCCTTTTTGTGAAATGTTTTTCTCCCATATGAAACTAATATTAATTCATTTAATTTGAAATATATAATATTGTTGAAACAAACTGTATTATCACCAACTATCATCCACTATGAGTTTAAGTTGTGTGGATGAATAAAAGTATTTTTAACGATTGAAATTTTGAACAAAATATATTATATAGGGTGCGTGTGGACTAATAAAAGGAATTGAGAAAAACTTTCAAAAAGATTTAAGCTTGAACAATCAATTTATGAGAAAGACAGTTATAAAAAAAATTAATTGCTCTGATGATGTAAGAACAATTCCACGAAATCAATATCAACATTAAATGAACAAATATTTTTTTCACGTTAGAAGAAATTTAATCACAAACCCAGTAAACTTAATATGTAATAAACAGAAATAAGGACACACAAGTCTCTCTATTTAAAAACAGGCCGTGACTGAAAATTTAAACAGGCATTACATGATGCAGCCGTTATAGCTAAACGTACAAGGGGAGGCGCAACAGACCGGAAAATTAGGATTTTTTGGCCCGGCGAGTTGCTTCACCAAAATTCTCAAGAGGGTTAATGTTTGTCAACATGAGTTTCGAAAAATGTGGGGCAAAAGTATGAAACTAGATACTTTTTAAAATACACACATTTTCAAAATAAATATATAAATACATACCCAGAGGTAGAGTAAGATAATATTCAAATATTAGTGCGAACTCTTATTGTTACAAATTTGGCCACTTTGGCGATGTTAATACCCGGTTATTTGTAATGTGTTTATTTAATTTAAACAAACTCTTTATTCCTATACAAATTATTATTTATTCTATAAAAAGACCGGTTCTATTGTTTACATTACCAATTGTATCTAACGATTTGAGTTAAGTCCAAATCCCTTTGAGGAAATATATATTACATTTACGTTCCCGTATAAGCCTCCAAAATGATATTTATTTAAACAATATTGTTTTAATTTTCACACTTTAGAAACCTTAAACAATATTAATTTAAGTTATTAACAAATGTTGAAATCTATTAAAAATTATTTCATTAGACTACATTTGCTAATATGCATACTGGTACCTTTTTGAATATTTACTGATTTTATCAAATTACTTTAAAAGAAAAACATAATTTAGAACCTACCCTGAGCAAACACTTGAGCTTTGGGTTATTTACAAAATCAAAACACTAATCGGTGTTATGTTGTACACTTTTAACATCATTAAGTTTTGAAAAATTCCAATGCTAGCTACATATTAAATTTTACAAAACACGTTTTTACTTAACTAAATAAATGCAAATAGCACTTCTGAAGATGATTACCATATAATCGAAATCTACGTAAAGGGACTTTTATTAAAATAAAGGATTTTTGTATTGTTGTTAGTGGGTTTTTATTTAATTTGTTAAAATCAGTTCACATTACTAATGAAATTTTTTAAACGTTTTACTTGTTATTAAATTTTGAAAGTACATTATTAAAAATTTAAATAATCCATCTGATTATAATTGAAACCCAGCTACCCGTATCTGATAAAAGCAAGATCAGACTGATTCTCTAGATTTGTCACCCTTGGTCAACAGAATTCCTCCTTCCACCTGCAAAACAGAGGGCAATGGTTGGTTACCAGTGTTTTGTACGTATCTCTACCGAACGCTATTTATGACGTTTTCAGAAGAAAATTATCTTTTTATATTTGTTGATTCCATCTTCACGTGAGCTATTAGTTTTCACTAAAACACTTGTAAATACGTTACAACTTGCCTCCAGTAGCACTTACTTAGGTTTGTTGAGGACGGCCGTTTCGGGAGATGAGTCCCATTGTCAACTCAGATCTCAAGGTTTCCGTATGTTAGGGTGTTAAGGTGGGGGTGAGATATTATGTTGGGGATGTGGGTGTACTTTGTGAGCATTAGGAGTTATGATGTCAAAACGTGCGTGTGAGTTGTAATGTAATTGTGTATTGAGTATGTGTGTAGGGTGTAGTTTGAAGTGCTTGTATATTTCGTATTTTTCGGTTGTGTAGCGTTGGTTATTTCTGTGTTGCTTATGAAGAATTTGTAGGTTAGATGTTATGTCTGTGTAGTCATGTTTTGTGGAGTTGAGAGGATCGGCGAAGTTTGATTGGTAGTTATTGTTTGTTAGTGCTTTTATATGTTCTTGGTAGCGTGTGTAGAAGGGCCTCCCTGTCTGGTCTATGTAAAAACGGGGGCACGAACTGCAAGTTAGTTTGTAAACTCCAGCGGTGTAGTAAATGTCGTTGGTTTTGTTGTTGGGCTTTAATTGTTTATTCAGAGTGTTGTGTGTGGATTATCTTTTATATTTCGGCTAATTTTACGTTACCTAAGACAAAACAAATTTGTATGCAGCATGGTAAATCTTTGCTAAAATATTCAACATGTCACGGCGATAACAACAAATTTTCATGGAAAAGGTTACACGTTCTTGATGACGCTGCAAAGGTCTTTTGTTTTAATTTAAAACTTTAATTTACTTGAAACTCAAATTAGGAAATACAATTAAACAGATATTTCCATTTAGTTCTTACTAAATGTCAGCGACACCGCGCACGAATTAACTTCTTTCTATTTACCACTAATATTTCTTTATTTTATAGTCGGGACATCGACATAACGAGTCATCGGATCGATCAGATATGGAACCAGGTATCATTGTATTTTCTTATAATTACGTAATTAAATTTACTTCCTTTCCATCGGTCAACTATAAATGTATGACACCAATGAGATCACACATAAAGCAGTTAATAATATTGAAGTAGTAAATTATTTTGTTATTCAATAACCTAAATTTTTTTTATTTAACTTAATTCATGTCATAAACTGCCAGCATGGATTGACTCTCTTAAAATATTTGTTTATTAATTCTATTTTATATCAAACATATTACAGCTAAATAAAGTTGTTATTTTGTTAAACAATATATCTGAAACGAATAAAAGACAAACACAAAACTCACAAAAATAATCATTTATTGACTCATACGCGTCTCAATAACAAAGTCATCATCATCAGTGAGTGTTGCTACTACAAACTCTAACTTATTTAAATTCAAATTGCAACATAGTTGTAAGTTGGAGTTTGTAGTAGCAACAGTCACTGATGATGATGACTTTGTCAATGAAACGCGTATGAGTCAATAAATGAATAATTTGTGAGTTTTGTGAATGTTTTTTTATTTGTTTTAACCTAACCTCACACCCTAAGCTCAAATAATAGTTGAATAAAGATATCTGCGTCCAAGTATGAGCCTGTAACTCCAATTATGGCTCCCGTAATTCCACGAATGGTACTGTAGCTTCACTTATGAGGTTGTAGCTCCCAAGTGTTAACCTGTAACTTCAAATGTCAGGCCCGTAACTCCAAGAATGTTGCTGTTATTTTACGTATGAGGCTGTAACTCCAAGTATGGGGCCCATAACTTCAAGAATGGCGTTGTACAAACACCTTATTCCTTCTTGAACAGTCTGACAATTCGAACTAGGGCCTATATAGGCCGAAACTGTAATTTAAAGTAACACAAATATTTAATTCCAGTGTAACGTTATATAAAGCAAGTCTTTTGTTACAGGTGCCATAATCTTCGGCTCTGATCAAGAGGTCGCCGGACTCATGCGTGCTGTGAGACGCTGCAACGCCACCGGCAGCTTCTCCTGGATCGGATCGGACGGATGGAGCGCCCGGTCTCTGGTCTGGCAAGGGAACGAGCCGGAAGTAGAAGGCACCCTGTCTGTGCAGCCTCAGGCGAACCCTGTGCAAGGCTTCGACCTATACTTCCTCAACCTGACTGTGGAGAACAACAAACGCAATCCTTGGTTTGTAGGTTAGTGCTGCAATCTGGCGGTAGTTTAAGCTGTACTCACCTTCAATAACATTACGCCATAATTTTTCAGACAATTGCTTATCACAATTATCCATCATTATTTTATGACTTATTACGCAATTATTATTATTATGACTTGGTGGTGTACCAGAAGACTGCTATACGGTTGAAAATGAAGAAAGCTATACTTTTACCTCCAAAAGCTGATTCTCAAAAAACAAGTAGGTTATATAGAAATTATAAATATACTTATCTTCATTTCTGTTATATATATATATATAATCATATATAAAGATGATTATAACATCTATATATATATAGATGTTATATATATATATATACATCTATGTATATATATATATATACATATATGCAGTATATAAATATGCTCAAATGTATATAGAGACGAACTTAAAGTTTAGGAGAACTGTACGATAAAAGTTTTGAAAATGGAGTTACTCCGAAACGCGTCAACAGAGGAGAATATTGCAAGGTTAGGAATGGCAGAAAACTGTACTCAAATATATGGTTTATATAGGGTACTAATGGGGATAATTATCACTCGTTATCAAACAGTGATTTAATTAGAGTAAGTTTTAATTCAGTATAAATTAATTATACCTGATAAAAAATAATAGTATTTTAATTTTAATACCTAATTTAATAATTTAATAATAATGACATTTTATCATAATAATATGCAATAAATGTAATAACACAACCTACGTGGTTAAGCAGCTGTTTTACAAAATAAACTATAAAGTAGAATCAGCTGTTGTGTGAAATCATATGTTATCACCTATTTTGGCTTGTATATGAAAAGATGCCCGTGATGGATTCAATGGTTTCTCTCCTGTTAATAAAAATGCACGTATCAATCGAAAGAGTTATTCATTTCAACATCAGTAAAATCTTCTGCCACCTTACATATTGCTAGGCTTGCTACCCTGAGTGTGCTGGCATGACCCCACTCTATCAACATTAACAAGATAACAAAAAATATCCAAAGAAGGAAGACAAAGGGGTGGTTTTCATTGCGTACATTAAAATTAATGTTGCAAAACGTAAATAAAGATTAAAACCCCTTCATCTCAGCAAGAGTGCTATTTATCTTTTAAACAAGGTTCATTCTTTTTTTTATGGAAAAGGTTTGGAATTTGAAGTGAATAGGTATGTTTTGCGCGGGAGAAAAATCATCTAATTCGTCACGCTTCGCGGGTTTTAACCTTAAATTAAGCAGTAACATATGATTTCATACAACAGCTGGTGTATGTTGTTGAATACTTGTTTTATCACAAAGGCTATGTTACTTTATTTATTGTATATTATTAAGTTCCAATGCTATTATTGAATATTGTTTTTCAGTTAATTTATTCATATTTCAATAAATATTACTAGAATTATTTCAATTAACTGACAAAGACATTTTTATTCCCATATTAATAAAATACAACTTCCTTCCTTCAAAAAGCGTCAGGTACTTTTTGAGATTTAATATCATTTCAATTTATTAAAAACCAATATCATGATTTTCTAGATTTTTCAACATCTATAAAAGGTTTTCTAATTAATATATTCTTTATTCAATTCCTTCTATTATTTCACTCCCATTATATATATATATATATATATATATATATATATATATATATATATATATATATCTTGTTCAAATTTTCAATCGCTAATAAACTTTTTTTATTCAAGTTCAATTACGTGTTGTTGAACTTGTAGTGGATGACAATTGGCGTTATTATAATTTTTCAAATATTAATTCGTTGGTTAAATTTAATTATTAACTTTTAGTTTTATAAGGCATAAAAGCTTTTCACAAACGGGCAAATTAAGGAATATAGTTATTTCGACCCATTTTCCTTAAAATAAGTGATAACATATGATTTCATAAAACAGCTGATTTTATGTTATAGGTTATGTGTAGATCAGCTGTTTAACGCATAGGTTATGTTTCTTTATATATATTAATTGTAATTTTATAGTAAAAAGTAACTCAAATTTTCCTAGGTTGATCTAAGCAGGAATTTACTTCTAATTCTTTTGTCTACGTTAATTGTTATTAACTGATTTTCTAATAAACCATCTGGTAAGTACATTCCAGAAATGCAGTATCTACTTCCATCATTCAGACCCACTAAATAATTTTTTACGTTTCCTAAATAAAGATCATTTTGTAAAGTCTGTAGATAAAGGCCGTTTCTATTAGTATTACAAAATACTCTATTGTTTTTAATACGCCGTCTCCTCTTTAGAGCAAATTTAATTATAAATTCTTGGGCATCCAAGTATTTCTTGAATGCAGGTTTTGCCTTGTGGAAGTCTACATTGAAATTCTAGATGAGCGTAAATACATTTCTTCTTTAAAACCAGTGTCACATTCTTCAAAACTGAATGAAAAAAGCAAAAATGTGTTTCCAATTTGTTTTGTTTCGTTTTATGCTTTCGTTTTCTTTTGGAGCGTCTCTATAAAAATGCAGACATTTTTCAGATGAAACATACATTTTAAATACGACTGCCCTTAGAAAAATGTATATAGTAATATTTATATACCGGACCCTAATGGACAGGAGCTTGTTGAGTTGGGCGATAGGCTTAAGTCCAACCGGGCCACGATCTTTGAAATCAGAAGGCGCAAATGTTTGCAGCGTCAAAAAAAGTAATAAAAATGGACAAAGTATTACAATGTGGCAGACAATGGTACTGCCTAACACAAGTAAATGCTTCGTATAAAGGATGTAGTATTTGAAAACCTTCACTAGATTTTTACAAATTAACTGAGAAATAATTTGATTTAATAAAGGCTTATTAAATTTAAATCGGCTCCTGAAAAGCGTCCGACGCACCTTAAAAAGTTTCATTAAAAACATTACAATACAAATCCATAGCTCATTATCGTTATATTGATGTAGCTATCGTGAGATTTATTGAAATATAAATAAATTAATACTTTTAAACTGAAAAAGATATATTAAAATTTTAACTTCTATGTACAATAAATATACTAACATAACCTATCTGTCAAAATAGCTGTTCTAGAACAGAGGCCTAACCTATAACACAAAATCAGCTGTTGTATGAAACCATATGTTATCATTTATTTTAACCCAAATGAATCGAAATAGCTATATTGCATACCTTGCCCTTTTTGTGAAACGTTTTCACCCATATAAATCTAAAACTAATTCATATTACATTTAATTAATTAATTAATTAATATTCGAAAAAACTGTATTAATACCCAGTGTCATCCTATTAATATAGGTTAAAACTGGGTTAATAACAGGCAATACATGCTTCATTAGATTAAATTCTATACCATCTGGCTAACCATCCTAGTTGCCAAAATACATATATTTTATTACAAAAATATGGTAATTGCTTTTACAACTTTGCTAATAACAAAGTAGGGTTTTCAACACTCCACGCCCCCCAAAACCACTCAATATAATTACCATTTCGCACGTTGCAGAGTTCTGGGAGCACCATTTCCACTGTCGTTACCCCAACAGCACGCGGACGCCGTATAACCAACACTACGCCGCGCTTTGCACGACCAAGGAACGCCTCACCAGGAACAACACCGCCTTCGAGAACCAGCTGCAGTTTGTCAGCGACGCGGTGATGGCGATGGCAGTGGCGCTTAGGGACATGCATCTAGACCTGTGCCAGGGCCGTACAGGGCTCTGCGAACACATGAAACCTGCCAAAGGTCACGACCTGTTGAGGTACCTGAGGAGAGTCGACTTTGAAGGTACGAATTTAATTGGGTCAATAAAAAATGCAGAATAATATGGGTTGAAATATTACATAATTATTTTCAAATAAATAGAGTAAATTTTAATTATTACTAGAATAAAGTTATAAAATCATTGCGTAAGTTCCAATTGGATGAAAATAAAAATGACGTTTTATGTGTATTTATTTTGAAATTATATAATTTAGTTAATTTTCCATGTCTACGTTATGCTAAGATTAGGTCAAATTTTGTTAGGTTCGGTTAAGAAAGGGTTAGCACTCATCATCAATACGGTTAGGAATAATTGTAATATTCGAATTCATTTTTTTACCGCTTCTAACTTTACAATATTTTCCTTTTTGACACGTTTCAGAATTACACCATTTTCAAACCTAAATAGTACTTTATAAGAGTACTACTTGACTCTCGAAAATGGAATAATTTCGAAACGTGTCAAAAAGGAAACTCCTTCCAAGTGTCGGTATTATTTTTCAGAATTGTTTAACTTTTTCTAAGAAATACTTACACACATAAAAACGTATGCACTTATAATATTGTTCAGCCTGCTCTATATCTCTTTATTTAATTTCGTTCTATTAGCTCACAATCTCATGATATATATCATGTACAAATTTTCATTCGTTATTAAAATAAGATTTTATTAATCTAGACGAGTTCAAATACATTTCTTTTAACCTATAGTGGATGACAAACGGTGTTATTACAGTTATTTCAAACATTTATTCAATAATTAAGTTATAAAAATTTGGGATACTAGGTCGGATTCGAACTGAGTATCTTTATGTTCTAAGTTTATCACTTTGGCACTGAGTTAACGTTCCCATTGCTAGAAATTCATGTGTCAAAGATATATATATGAATTTCTCTTTTACTCCCATCTGGTTGTCGTCGAAACCTCCATTGTACAATCTTAAATAGTTGTCATGGTTACCACACAATATCGTAAATAATCTCTAGGATAAAAAATTAATGGAAAAAATAAAATAAACAAACAAACTGGATTAACGGTATCGAACCTTGCTTCATAAACGGACAATCGAAAAGGAAAGCAAAAAGAAATTACAACACAGTGCAAGCAACGAAAAAAGAAAGCATATAAATAGTAACAAACAAAAATAATAGTGCGAGATCATACATGGAAAGTAAAATGGAAAATTGCAAGGAATTATGCTTTCTATTTTACCGCCTAATATTGTGTTATTATGACATGTTTATACAGATTTATATTAATTGTAGCTATAAAATAAAAAGTAACTAAAATAAAGTTTGTGTTTGATAAATTAAGTAGGAATTGACTTGAAACAATTTTGTTTATAATACTAATTCTATAAATGGGGGTTTTACAAAGCCTTTTTCAGCCGCCTGAAGATAATTTTAACGTACCTATCTCCTGATTTCACTTAATCAAACACATTACAACTGTTGTAATGTATTGAGTGACGGAAGGCATAGTTGCGAAGAGGTGACTGTTGCGTTTCCTAAGGTGGAAGATTCCATTCAAAATAACAATCGAATGGAAAGAAAGTAGTTCTTTCAGCAAAATTATTAACAATTAAATTTATTGCAGAAAGCTTATAAATACAACACAAAATCATTCTACAAATTAGAACGCTTCCATGAAGTGGAACCCTTATAAACAGGTTTAGGGTAGTTATTATAGTAAATACGTACTCAAACTAGCAACGTATATATTTATTTCGAACATCTTTAAATGAATACCATACAAGAAGATGATTCATAAAAATAATTGAAACGCGTTTGAAAATAAAATATTTTGTGAATTTAAAAACGTAATGTTATTATTTAATAGGACCGTTGTGTACATTTCGGTTACACAGTGACCTTCGTCAAGGATTTCTATCTTAATACTGCATTCTATTCTCTTAAGCTGGTTCTTCCGGATAATGTACGTTCTCAATCGGTTGGACAAATCCAATCTCGATGCTAAAGGCAGAATGGATAACCCCTTTAAAATTATAAAGCTAAAAAATATTATACAATTATTGATTTTAAAATATTAGGTTAATATAAATAACGAGTTATAAAAATTTTAATTTCTGTTATTAAGAGAAAAATTATTTTTATAATTATTTAAAACCCATTATGATTTTGTAATTTAACCGATTTTAGACTGTTACTATAACGTGTTTATGGGATATAGCAAGAGACCTGAGGTGCGCAGAAGGGGATGTGGAATGCCAAACAGCTGCTCACCACTCTCTCGAATAAGAAATAGTGGTTGAGGCGAAACATCGTATAGTAGCAAGATTCCATGAATGCGCGAATCAACGAGTCGTTCACCACTTTACATGTCAGGTACGCTACTGCGCATCAATCAGCCACGTCCCTTGCTATTGCTCGTGACTTATAAAGTATACGTCACTGACAAGGTTGATAGAGTAGTTTCTAAATTTCTGTAATATTTTATAATGAATAATTGTTGTTTATTCAACGCAACTTCAATGGTATGGGTTTTTGTTACAGGTCTGTCTGGCGATAAGTTTAGATTCGACTCCAATGGGGATGGCCCGGCGCGATACAACATAATCCATTTCAAACAAATCTCAGAAGGTAACTACCAGTGGGTGAGGGTTGGTGAATATCTCGAGGGGGAGCTGCGCCTCAATATGTCAGGTGAGCACTATTAAACATGATAGTAGCGATCTTTGTGAGAGAATTGCATATTACTCTCATTGTTTGTTAAAATAATTATGTTTTCTCTTGTAAATATTTTGGGACTTTGAAGAAATATTTTTAAACTTTCTGAATTATTCCAATTATTGAAACTTTTTTCAATACACAAATTAAACTTAATTATTACTGTAAATAATCTTGAATGTATTGATGGTTAGTGATTACAGGCTGTGCAAAAAAGCCATTTCAAGAAGAATATATTTTAAACTTCTGCTTCTATAATATAAATATGTGTGTGTGCGCACCTATGTGTGTGTGTGTGTCTGTGTCTGTGTGTGTTTGTGTGTGTGTGCGTGTGTGTGCGTGTGTGTGTGTGTGTGTGTGTGTTCTGTAATCATAATGAATATTGATACATATACAACCTTCATACAGATCACATTTCACTGTAAATCACAAACCAGAATTCCATTTGCTGTTAAATAGGATCTACAAAAGAATCTGTTACGGACAGAAGTTGATAGTTCCATTTTATCTATTTTTACATTGCATGGTTTAATTTAAAACACACTGTAGTGCTCTTAGGGTGCTGCTGTCTATAGACATCAAAGGGAACAATCAACATGAGAATTCCATTTTAAATATTTCATGAAAATATTTCAGTATTTTCTGGCTTTATTTGGTAAATTCATACCAAGTGGGCTTCACCACACATCCAGCATCAACATTTATTGTATAGAGTTGGAAAGTTGAGCCAAATTGAAACTACACTCCTTGCTTTAATTAAATGGCAATGAATAATCTATAGATTAATTTGTTTCACTGAGTTACAACTTACACAGTTCTAACAACTCAGTATTCGCCTATAATACTTCCTCAGTGTATCCGAGAAGTGTACTGTAGTTCAACACGTGGGAAAGAACAAGCAAGCGTTAAATAAATGCGTGCTGGACCACATAAAAAATGACAGCATTATTTCATAGTTTTCCAATTTTCCCACTGTCTTCCCTTTAGTCTTTGCTCGTAACTCTCCCCTTAAACGTGACGTGACATCTGTTGGGTGGCCTTGAAATAAACCAAACTTCAACTTACCAAAAAGTACGTGACATTAATTAACCAAAATACTCGATGTTCAACTAAACGAAAGTGCACGGTCGCAACTAATCGAAAGGGCACGCTCTTCAAATGCGTACATTGTGTGCATACATTTTTGTTAGTTTGATCTGATGTGTGATCGGCCTTTCCAAAGTGTTTGGTCGAGAGGGAACGGATGAACTCCACAAGGGTAGGGGCATTAACGGAATTTCTAATTGAGATGTTGGAAAAGAACCAGGAAGATGAGATATGGTTCTCAGAGATTTCGATAGGATTTTGACATGTGGCCATTTAAAAGATCCCACTTTTGATTCCCTCGTCCAATGAAAGCGCAAAATGGGCATTATTTTAGAACAGTTTTTTATAAGTGGGGTAATTATATTCTTTTTGGTCAATGATTTAAAAAAAAAAATTTTATTAAGTGCACCACCTCTCCATGACCAGTGTCACCTCCTCCTTCTCCTCTTGAAAAGTGTTAGTATTTCTTTCTTCTCATTACCCACCAGCTTCACCTTCTCTTCTTAATTAGCGCCACCTGCTTCTCCTTCTCTTCATCATAAGTGCAACCCGCTTCACCTTCTCTCCTTAATTAGTGCAACCAGGTTCTCTTTCCTTCTTGATAAGTGCAACCAGCTTTACCTTCTTTTCTTGATTTATGTCACCAGCTTCTCTTTCTCTTCTTGATTAGTGCAACCCGCTTCACCTTCTCTTCATCATTAGTGCAACCCGCTTCACCCTCGCTTCTTAATTAGTGCAACCAGGTTCTCTTTTCTTCTTGATTAGTGCCACCACCTTTCACTTGTCTTCTTAATTAGTGCTATCAACTTTTCCTTCTCTCTTGCTTAGTGTCATCAGCTTCTCCTTCTCTTCTTGATTAGTTCAACCAGCTTCACCTACTCTTCTTGATTAGTGCAACCCGCTTCACCTTCCCTTCTTGATTAGTGAAACCCGCTTATACTTCTCTTCTTGATGAGTGCAACCAGCTTCTCTTTGTTTACTTAATTAGTGCAACCAGCTTCTCCTTCTCTCTTGATTAGTGCCACCAGCTTCTATTTCTCTTCTTGATTAGTGCTAACAGCTTCTACTTCTCTTGTTGATAAGTGCAACAGCTTTCAATTCTCCACTTAATTAGTGCCACCAACTTCTCATTGTCTTCTTGATTAGTAACGCCTTCTTCTCCATCTCTTCTTGATTAATGCCCTCAGGATCTCATCTTTTCTATTTGTGCCACCAGCTATCCCTTCTCTTCTTCATTAGTGTCGCCGGCTTCACTTTCTCTTCTTGATTAGTGTTGCTAGCTTTTTCTTCTCTTCTTGATTATAGCCACCAACTTCTTCTCTTCTTGATTAGTGCAACTAGCTTCTCATTCTCGTCTTGATCAGTAACATTAGCTTCTCCATCTCTTCTTTATTAATACCTCCAGGATCTCCTCTCTTCTTGATTAGTGTCACCAGCTTCACTTTCTCTACTTGATTAGTGCTACCTGCTTCTTCTTCTCTTCTTTTTAGTGCTATCAGCTTCTCCTTCTCTTCTTGATTAGTTCCACCAGCTTCTCATTCTCTTCTTGATTAGTGCAACTAGCTTCACCTTTTCGTCTTGACTAGTGGCACCAGCTTTTCCTTCTCTTCTTGATTAGTGTCACCTATCATCTTTCTCTTCTTGATTAGTGCCACCAGATTCTCCTTATTTTCTTGATTAGTCCTACGAGCTTCTCCGTCTCTTCTGGTGAAGGAGAAGCTGGTTGCACTAATCTATAAGATAAGGAGAAGTTGGTGACTCCAATCAAGAAGAAAAGGAGAAGCTGGTGACACTAATCAAGAAGAGAAAGAAGCTGGTGACCCTAATCAAGATGAGAAGGTGAAGCTGGTAGATATAATCAAGAAGAGGAGGAGAGGTTGCGGACACTAATCAAAAAGAGATGGTGAAGCTGGTGGCACTTATCAAAAAGAAAAGAAAAAACTGGTGGCACTAATCAAGAAGAAAAGGAGAAGCTGGAAGTACTAATCAAGAAGAGAATGAGAAGCTGGTTAAACTAGTTAGAAGACAGGGAAAAGCTGGTGACACTAGTCAAGAAGAAAAGAAAAAGATGGTGGTACATAAATGATGAGAAGTAGAAGAGTATTGCACTAATCAAGAACATTTAAGGAGAAGCAGGTTGAACTAATCAAGAAGAGAAGCTAGTGGCACTAATCAAGAAGAGCAGGAGAAGTTGGTGGCTCTAATCAAGAAAAGAAGGAGAATATGGTTGCACTAATGAAGTAGAGAAGGAGAAGCTGGTTACACTAATCAAAGAGAGACGGTGAAGCGGGTTGGACTAATCAATAAGAGAAAGAGAACTTGGTGACACTGATCAAGAAGAAAATGTGAAGCTGGTTTTACTAAACAAGAAGAGAAGGTGAGGTTGGTTGCACTAATAATGAAAAGAAGTAGAAGCGTATTGCACTAATCGGTGAGAGAAGGAGGAGCTGGTTGCACTTATGAAGAAGAAAATCTGGTGGCACTAATCAAGAAATGAAGGAGAAACTGGTGGCTCTAATCAAGAAAAGAAAGTGAAGGTGGTAGTAATAATCAAGAAAAGAAAGTGAAGGTGGTAGTACTAATCAAAAAAAATGCGAAACTGGTGACACTTGGTGAAACTAGTGGTCATGAAAAGAAGAAGTACCTAATGGCACAAACAGAGTAGAGAAGGAGAAGATGGGGGTCCTAATCAAGAACAGAAGGAGAAGCTGAGGTTGCACTAATCAAGAAAAGAAGGTTAAACTGGTGGCAGTAATTAAGTAGAGAAGTACAAGTTAGCTTTAAGAATCAAAAAGAGAAGGAGAAGGTTATTGCACTAATCAAGAGGTGAAGGAGAAACGGGTTGCGCAAATACAGAAGAGAAAGAGAAGCTGGTGGCACTAATCATGAAGAGAAGGAGAGGTCGGTATATCTAAACAGGAAGAAAAAGAGAAGCTAATCGCAGTAATCAAGAAGAGATGCAGAAGCTGGTGGCACTAATCAAGAAGAGAAGGATGTGCTGGTAGCAGTGATCAAAACAAAAGGTGATACTGGTTGCACTAATCAAGAATAGATGAAAGTGCTGGTGGCAGTAATTAAGAAGAGAAGGAGGAGCTGGTGGCCCTAAGCAAGAAGAGAAGAAGAGGCTGGTAACACTAATCAAGAAGAAAAGGTGAAGCGGGTTGCACTAATAAAAAAGAAAAGGAGAAGTAGGTAGCGATTCTCACTAAAAAAGATGGAAGACGAAGCTGGTAGCACTAATCAAGAAGAGGAGGGAAACCTGGTTGCAATAATCAAGAAGATGAGGAGAAGGTTATTGCACTAATGAAGAAGTCAAGGAGAAACAGGTTGCGCAAATACAGAAGATTAGGAGAAGCTTGTGGCAGTAATCAAGAAGAGAAGGAGAAGTTGGTGAATCTAATTAATATGAGAATAGCCAAGAAGAGTAGAAAAAGCGTTGGGGCACTAATTAAAAAAAAAAATGAAAACGATGGTGGCACTATTGAAGGAGAGAAGGCGAATTTAGGTGCAGTAATCACGAAGTGAAAAAATAGTTTATTGCACCAATCACGAAGAGAATTATAGGCTGGTGGTACTAATCTAGAAGAGCGGGAGAATCTGGTGGCACTAAGCAGGAAAAGAAGGAGAAGATGGTGGCACAAATTAGAAAGAGAAGTAAAAGCTAGAAGCACTAATCGAGAAGAAAGAGCGAAAGAAACCGGAAACACTAATCAAGAACAGAAAGTGAAACTGGATGCACTAATAAAGGATAGACGTACAAGCTGGTTTCGCTAATCAAGTGGAAAAGGAGAAGCTGGTGGCACTAATCAAAAAGAGAAGGTGAAGCTTTTTCCACTAATCAAGAGGAGAAGGAGAAGGCTATTGCACTAATCAGGAAGAGAAGGAGAAGCCGGTTGCAATAATGAAGAAGAGAGGGAGAAGCTGGTGGCACTAAGCAAGATGTGAAGGCGATGCTGGTGGCAATTATTAGGAAGAGAAGTAAAAGCTAGTGGCACTAATCAAGAAGAGAGGGAGAGAAGCCGGTGACAGTAATCAATAAGGAAAGAAGAAGCTGTGGCACTAACACAAAAGAGAAGGAGAAACTGGTAGCACTAATCAAGGAGAAAAGGAGAAGCTGGTGGCACTAGCACAAAATAGATAGAGAATCTCCATTAACTAATAAAGAAGAGACGGTGAAGATGGTGGACTAATCAAGAAGAGAAGGAGAGGCTGGTATAACTAATAAAGAAGAGAAGTAGAAGCTGCTAGCACTAATCAAGAAAAGAAAGAGGAACTGGTGGCACTAATCAAAAAGGCAAGAAGAAGCTGGCGATACTAATCAAGAAGAGAAAGAAAAGCTGGTGAAAATAATCAAGAAGGGAAGGAGTAGCTGGTGGCACAAATAGAAAAGAGAAGGAGATGCTGGAGGCACTAATCAAGAAGGGATAGAGATACTGGTGTTACTAATCAAGAAGAGAAGCTGAATCTGGTTGCATTAATCAAGAAGAGAATTAGAAACAAATGGCACTAATCAAGAAAAGAATGAGATACTGGTGTTAATAACTAAGAAAAAAGGGAGTAGCACAAATAGAGAAGTGAAGTAGAAGCTGGTCGCACTAAAGAAGAGGAGAAGCAGAAGCTGGTCGCACTAATCAAGAAGAGAAGAATAAGTTGGTGACACTAATCCAGAAAAAAGGTGACGCTGGTTGAACTAATCAAGAAGATAAGGTAAGGTTGTATCCACTAATAATGGAAAGAAGTAGAAGCGTATTGCAATAATGATGAAGAAAAGCTGTTGGCACTAATCAAAAAGAGATGCTGGTGACAATAATCAAGAACAGAAGGTGATACTGGTTGCACCAATCAAGAAGGGATGAAGAAGCCGGTGGCACTAATGAAGAAGAGAAGGTGAAGCTGGTTACATTAATCAAGAAGAGAAAGAGAAGGTGGTAGAACTAATCAAAAATATAAGGCGAAATTGGTGACACTTATCAAGAAGGGAAGAAGTACCTAATGGCACAAATAGAAAAGAGAAGGAGAAGCAGGTCGCACTAAAGGAGAAGAGCGGGAGAATCTGGTTGCACTAATGAAGAAGATAAGGAGCATCTGGTTTAATAAATAGGAAGAAATGGAGTAGCTTGTGGCACAAATATAGAGGAGAAGGAGCAGCTGGGATCACCAAACAAGCAGAGAATGAGAAATTATTTGACACTAACCAAGAAAGAAAGTGACGTGGTGGCACTCATCAAGAAGAGAAGGAAACGGTGGTGCCACTAAAAATGAAGGGAAGATCACGCTGGTTGCACTTATGAAGAAGAGAAGGAATTGCTGGTTGAACTAATCTAAAAGGGGAGGTGAGGTTGGTTGCACTAATAATGAAGAGAGGTAGAAGCGTATTGTACTAATTAAGAAGGGATGAAGAAGCCGGTGGCACTAATTAAGAAGAGAGGGAGGAGGTGGTGGCACTAAGCAGGAAGAGAAGGAGAAGCTGGTGGCACTAATAAAGATGAGAAGGTGAAGCTGGTAGCACTAATCAAAGATAATTTTAACCTGGTAGCACTAATCAAGAAGAGAAAGAGAAGCTGGGGGCACTAATCAAGAAGAGAAGGAGAATCTGGGGCACTAATCAAGAAGATTATTGAAACTGGTTTCAATAATCAAAAATAGAAGAAGAAACAAATGGCACTATTGAAGAAGAGAAGGTGAAGTAGAAGTTGGTGGCTCTAATCAAGAAAAGAAAGTGAAGGTGGTAGTAATAATCAAGAAAAGAAAGTGAAGGGATCAAGAAGAGAAGCAGTAGCAGAGGTTGCACTAATCAAGAGGAGAAGGTGAAACTGGTTACAATAATTAAGTAGAGAAGTACAAGCTAGTTTTAATAATCAAAAAGAGAAGGTAAAGCTTTTTGCAATAATCAAGAAGAGACGGAGAAGGTTATTGCACTAATCAAAAAGTGAAGGAGAAACAGGTTGCGCAAATACAGAAGAGAAGGAGAAGCTGGTGGCAGTAATCAATAAGAGAAGGAGAAACTGGTATCCCTAATCAAGAAGATTAGGAGAAGCGTTTGGCAGTAATCAAGAAGTGAAGGAGAAGCTGGTGAATCTAATCAATATGAGAAGGTGAAGCTGGTGGCATTATTCAAGAAGAGTAGAAAAAGCGGGGGGCCCTAATCAAAAAGAGATGAAAACGATGGTGGCACTATTGAAGAAGAGAAGGTTAATTTAGGTGCAGTAATCACGAAGGGAAAGAATAGTTTATTGCACCAATCAAGAAGAGAATTAGAAGCTGGTGGTACTAATCTAGAAGAGCGGGAGAAACTGGTGGCACTAAGCAGGAAGAGAAGGAGAAGATGGTGGCACAAATTAAGAAGAGAAGTAAAAGCTAGAAGCACTAATCAAGAAGAGAGAGCGAAAGAAACAGGAAACACTAATCAAGAACAATCAAGGTGAAACTGGTTGCCCTAATAAAGGATAGACGTACAAGCTGGTTTCGCTAATCAAGTGGAGAAGGAGAAGCTGGTGGCACTAATCAAGAAGAGAAGATGAAGATTTTTCCACTAATCAAGAAGAGAAGGCTTTTGCACTAATGAGGAAGAGAAGGAGAAGCCGGTTGCAGTAATGAAGAAGAGAGGGTGAAGCTGGTGGCACTAAGCAAGAAGTGAAGGCGATGATGGTGACAAATACTAGGAAGAGAAGTAAAAGCTAGTGGCACTAATCAAGAAGAGAGGGTGAGAAGCCGGTGACAGTTCTCAAGAAGAGAAAGAGATGCTGGTCGCACTATTAAAGAAGGGAAGGAGAAGCCGGTGGCACTAATCAAGAAGGAAAGGAGAATCTGTGGCACTAAAACCAAAGGGAAGGAGAAGCTGGTAACACTAATCAAGAAAAGAAAGAGGAGCTGGTGACACTAATCAAGAAGGGTAGAAGAAGCTGATGATACTAATCAAGAAGAGAAATAGAAACTGGTTTCAATAATCAAAAATAGAAGAAGAAATTAATGGCACTATTGAAGAAGAGAAAGTGAAGTTAGGTGTTGTAAACTAGAAGAGAAGGTAAAACTTGTTGCACTAATAAAGGAGAGATGTACAAGCTGGTTTAACTAATCAAGTGGAGTAGGATAGGTTGGTGGCACTAATCAAGAAAAGAAGGTAAAGCTTTTTGCACTAATCAAGAAGAGAAGGAGAAGGCTATTGCACTAATGAAGAAGAGATGGAGAAGCTGGTTGCGCTATTGAAGAAGAGAAGGAGATGCTAGTGGCACTAATCAAGAATCAAAGGAGAAGTAAATGATACTAATCAAGAAGAGAGGGAAAAACTGGTGGCAGTAAGTAACCGTGAAGGAGAAGCTGGGTGCACTATACAACAAGAGGTGGAAAACTATATTTAACTAATCAAGAAGAAAAGAAGAAGCGGTTGACACTAATCAAGATGAGAAGGTGAAGCTGGTAGCACTAATCAAGAAGGGAAAGAGAAACTGGTAACCTTAATCAAGAAGAGACGAAGAATTTCGTGGCACTAATCAAGAAGAGAAAGAGAAGCCGCTTTCACTAATCAAGGACAGAAGGTGATACGGGTTGCACTAATCAAGAAGAGAATGAGAAGCTGGTAGCACTAATCAAGAATAGCAGGTGATTCTGGTTGAACTAATCAATAAGAGAAGTTGAGCCTGGTTGTACTAATAATAAAGAAATGTAAAGGCGTATTGCACTAATCAAGAAGAGAAGGAGAAGCAGGTTGCACTAATCCAGACGACAAAAAGTAGCTGATGGCACTAATCAAGAAGAGAAGGAGAAGCTGGTTGCCCTAATTAATAAGACAAGAAAAGCTGGTGGCTCTAATAAAAATAAAAGAAGACGCTGGTGGCTATAACTATGAAGAGAAGTAAGGGAAGAGGTAGTAATCAAGAAAAGAAGGAGAATCTGGTGGCTTTAATCAAGGGGAGAAGGAGAAGCAGGTAGCGATTGCCACTAAAAAAGATGGAAGACAAAGCTGGTAGCAGTAATCAAGAAGAGGAGGGAAAGCTGGTAGCATTAATCAAGAAGAGAAATTGAAGTTGGTGACACTAATCAAGAACAGAAAGAGAACCTGGTAGTACTAATCAAAACGATAACTAGAATTTGGGGACACTAATCAAAAAGAGAGGAAGAAGCTGGTGGCACTATTCAAGAAGAGAAGGTGATGTTGGGTGCAGTAATCAAGAGAAAAAAACGTTTATTGCAGTAATCATGAAGAGAAGGACAGTCTGTTAGTACTATCAAGAAGATCGGGAGACGCTGGTGGCAATAAGTAAGAAGGAAGTAGAAGATGGTGGCTCTAATTAAGAAGAGAATTAAAAGCTAGTAGCACAACTCAAGAAAAGAGAGCGAGAGAAGCCGATGACACTAATCAAGAGTAGAGGGTAGATTTTGTTGCACTAATAAAAGAGAGTTGTACGAGCTGATTTTACTAATCAAGTGGAAAAGGAGAAGCAGGTGGAACTAATCAAGAAGAGAAGGTAAAGCTTTTTGCACTAATCACGAAGAGAAAGAGAAGGCTATGGCACTAATGAAGAAGAGAAGGAGAAGCTGGTTGCGCTATTCAAGAAGAGAAGGAGATGCTAGTGTCACTAATCAAGAATAGATGAAGAAGTTAATGACACTAATCAAGAAGAGAGAGAGAAGCTGGTGACACTAAGCAAAAAGTGAAAGAGAAGCTGGCAGCAATAATTAGAAAGAGAAATTAAAGCTAGTGGCACTAATCAAAAAGAGAGAGCGAGAGAGAGAGAGAGAGAGATGCTGGTGACACTAATCAAGAAGAGAAGAACACGATAGCACTAATCAAGAAGGAAAGGAGAATCTGTGGCACTAACACAAAAGAGAAGGAGAAGCTCGGGGCACTAATCAAGAAGAGATGGAGACAGTAGTAGTACTAATCAAGAAGAGAAGGACATGCTAGTGTCACTAATAGGGAAGAGAAGGTGTTGCTGGTTGCACTAATCAAGAAGGGATAGAGAAGCTGGTGGCACTAATCAAGAAGAGAAGAAGAATTCGTTTGCACTAATAAAGAAGAGAAGTTGAAGATGGTTGCACGTATCAAGAAGAGAGTGAAAAGCAGGTGGCACTAATCAAGCAGAGATGGAAAAGCTGATAGCACTATAAAACAAGAGAAGGAAAAGCGGGTAGCATTAATCAAGAAGAGAAAGAGAAGCTAGTGACACTAATCAAGAAGTGAAGGAGAAACTGGTGTTACTATTCAAGAAGAGAAGGTGAATCTGGTTGCATTAAACAAGATGAGAAGGAAAAGCTGGTTGCACTAATCAAGAACAGAAGGAGAGGTTGGTGACACTAATCAAGAAGAAAATGTGAGACTGGTTGTACTAAAGAAGAAGAGAATGTGAGTTTGGTTGCACTAATATTTTTTTCCTGGCAAAAAACCAATTGTGGTTATCATCGCCAAACAAAATCTAACACTGAACGCAATATTTAAAAAAAAACAAATAAATTTAAATGCAACAAAAATTACAAAACAAAAAACAACATACCAATAAATAACAAACAAAACAACAATAAATCTAACACAATAAAAAATTAAAAGAAAAAACTATAAATAACAAAATAACAATAAAGAACAATATAACAGTAAATAAATGACAACACTATGTAAAACAATAATAGGTAACAATTTACCAATAAATAAATCTCAATAACAATAACAAGAACATAAAATAAATTAAATTTAAATAAATAAAATAAACACATAGAATTATATGTATAAATAAAAAAATATATACCGTATTTTAAATATTAAATTTTAAAAAATATTTTCAAGTGGTGCAAGAAAGCGATGACTCGGTCAATAGCCGAGGCATCGTCCCTTAGCACCACCTTTAAACGGAATTTTAAATTAAAAAGTGGACGAATATTGCTTACACTAACACAATCTACTAAAATATGTTTAATTGTGATGATACCTCCGCAGTATTGGCATATTGGTGGATCTTCACGACACATCAAACATCCATGAGTTGCAAAAGAGTAGCCAACGCGAAGGCGTATAACCACCACTTCCTCCCTACGTTTTAAACGAATTGAAGACCTCCATGGACGGATGGTATCTTTAATTTCCCTCAGCTTCTTCTGAATCATGGTATACCACTCGTCATTCCAAGCCGCGAGCGTTAAATGTTTTGCAAAACACACGTAATCAGATGCCATTACTCGTTGAGTAATGTGCACCAAACGTGTTGCATTCTTAGCCGCTTCATCCGCTTTTGTGTTTCCGAGTATTCCGCAGTGTCCAGGAACCCAACAGAACGTTACCCCCACACCCCTCAATTGAAGCCTATGTACAGCACACAAAATGTCCCCAACTAAAGGGTTGACGGAAAAATCATCCTGAAGAGACTGAAGAGCACTTTTGGAATCAGAACACAAAAGATAGTGTGAATATCGAGATCTAATATCAGTTAATGCTTTTAAGATGGCAAAAAGTTCTGCCGTGAAAACACTGCAAGCTGAGGGCAATACGTACGTGTAGGTACATCCAGATGCATAAAACGCACACCCAACGCCATTGTCCAGTTTAGATCCATCAGTGAAAATAATTTCACTGTGTTGGTGAGATTTATAAATGGATAAAAATTCCTGGTGGTAGACCACAACAGGAGCATCGTGTTTTATATAACTGGACAATGAGAAATCGAAGTGCGGCGTTTTTATTATCCGTGGAGCTAGATAGCACATTTGTCGTTCAAACATAGTGGGAAGTTGCAACTCAAGGTCATCCAATATTCTTAACGGTCGTATGCCAAATGGAGGGGTCGAACGTTGACGTGTATTGTACACTTGATTTAGCGTGTTATTAAAGACTATTTCAAATGTCGGCTGGTTAGGTTTACTTCGAAGAACAGAAACGTAAGATATTTGTAGCATCTGACGTCGTCTAGATAGGGCAGGTTCCCCAGCTTCGACAAGAAGACTCTGATTCCAAATGCACCAGTAGGTAGTGTAAGTCCAGAGTGGTGGATGGTATCAAGAGTTTTCAGAACAGTAGGTCGTGCAGATGAATAGACTTGACAGCCATAATCTATGCACGATCTAACGACTGCGTGATAAAACCGAAGCATACTAGTTCTGTCTGCTCCCCAATTCGTACCACTAAGGACTCTTGATATATCCAATTTCTTGCTGCATCTCACCCTCAAATCACGAACATGTGGACTCCATGAGAGTCTTTTATCAAATAAAAGACCCAAAAATCGAACACTATCCGTGGTTTGAAGCTGAATCCCATCAAGATAAAGAATCGGTTCCTGGTGTTGCCTACGACGACTAAATGCTACACATTGGTTCTTCGAAGCAGAGAATTTGAAACCTGTAGTTTTTGACCATTCCTCTATTCTGTACATTGCTAACTGCAAAGATCTTTCCGCAGTTGCCATACTACGAGGAGGCACATATATACAAAAGTCATCCACAAAAAGGGTACAGTGTACCGGAGATTGTATATTACTGGTGATACTATTTATTGCAACGGCAAATAGCATGACGCTCAGCACGCTGCCTTGCGGTACACCATTCTCCTGTCTGTAACTATTTGAATACTTGTATGTGCTTCCAAGACGAACGCGAAAAGATCTGTTAGAAAGAAAGTTAGCCATGAATGCTAGGATATTCCCTTGTATACCCCATGATTTCAGAGTGTTCAGAACTCCTCTTTTCCATACCATATCATATGCCCTTTCAAGGTCAAAGAAAACCGCAACGAATGTTTGACGCAAGAGAAAGGCATCTTGAATAGCGGATTCTAACAAAACCAATTGGTCAACTGATGATCGTCCTAGTCTGAAACCATATTGTTCGTTGCTAAGAAGGTTGTTGGTTTCTAGGTATCAGACAATACGGTGGTTGACCATCTTCTCCAGTAGTTTGCACAAGACGCTTGTAAGTGATATAGACCTGTAACTACTGGGGTTGGTTTTGTCCTTACCTGGCTTCAAAAGAGGAATTACAGTCGATTCTAACCATGCATCGGGGAAAGAGCGCTCCTCGAATAAACGATTGTATACTCGAAGGAGGACAAGTTTCGCCGATGATGGTAGATGTTTTAGCATGGAGTAAACAATGGAACCAGGACCTGGTGCAGAATCCTTCGTTGGACGCAAGAGCTGACTCCAATTCCCCTATAGAGAAAGGGGTGTTTAAAGTAGAGTCCTCAGACAACCCAACAGTAAACGGTATTGCTTCTTTCTTCAGTTTATACATCTGGAACAATCTATTATAGGCTGTAGTAGCAGAAAAGTTAGAAAATTATGTTCCAAGTACATTAGCAATGACATCACTGTTTGTAATCTTCCATCTGGTTGCTTCAGCGCAATGGCTGGTAACGGAATGGAAGTACCACAAAATGATCTTAGTTTCCTCCACACTGTGGAGGACGGAGTTGTTCATCCACCAGTAGATGCTGCTAAATGAGTAGGAGAACCGTCATTTAGCAGACATAAGTCCAGTTCCGTTCTTACACTCTCAACAAGATCACCTCGAATGTTCCTAGTCGGAGATCCCCAAGACGAATGGTGGGCATTAAAATCCCCTACCAATAAGGACGGAGTCGGTAACTGGCTTATCAAATTCACAAAATTACTGTGATGCAGGTTTTCTTGTGGTGGCAAGTAGACACAACACACATTGATTTTATACGGGACAGCTGTTTGAACGGCTACTGCTTGTAAAGGAGTTATTAAGTTTAGAGAAACAGCATCGATACAGTCACGGTCTTCCTAGACCTAATAGCCATCCTTGGCTACGCCACCTCTAGCTCGATCTTCTGTAACGAAGTCCTATCTAACAACTGAATACTCCCTTAAATGGAAATCATGCGATTCGTGGAGATGTGTCTCCTGTAGACATACAAACATTGGATACACATCTCGCACGAGTACTTTAAGTTCTTCTATGTGACTCCTAACACCGTCAACGTCAACGCGTTCCATTGTATCACTGACTTGCTAATTGCAGACATTTATTAACTCAGCAATGGATTGATCTGACACCCATTGGTGCTCTCTCCTTTCTTGTTTGGGACGTTTTTAGACGTCCCAGGCTTACATTTTTCATATTCTATATTCACCCGTTCAGGGATGGAATCTGAGGAAGATTTGGGTTTAGGAGGAGTGGTTTTCACATTCCCTCCTTTGTTAGCACGTATGGTCTCACTGAGATTCTTTGGTAATCTGGATGCAAGTATTCGGGTATTTCCGGCTTTCCAAAGGTTACGATAAAAGACGCTGTTGCTACTTTTTCTCCTTTGTCTATTTTCATTATAGGGATAACGTCCGTAACTAGCTGAGAAGACAGTTTGGACTTAATTTCATCGATTGGAAGGTACATTAAATCCCTACATGTGATGACCCCCTTTGAGTAATTCAAGGATCTGTGGGGAGCCACAGATACCATGACCTGGTCAAAGAAGGAGGTCATTTTTGATAGAGAGCGGGTTTGTCTGTCGGTGGGAGTCGCAATTAAAAGTGTTCCGTAGCTTTCTTAATAGAGGCTACTGGACCTCCAGCACAAGCAGTAATAGCCTTGTTAATCAGGAAAGGAGAAACTTTGGAAAGATCTTTCCCTTTTTCGGCACTAGTAACAACTAAATACTGTGCTTAAGGCAATGTCTGTGTCGTTGCCACCATCAACATTTTACTAAAAACCTGTTATTATGATCGTCAGGGGAATCCTAGCGCGTTCTCTTCAAACTAGTCATATTTGACGGGGTTTTTGAATCCATAAATTTTTTAAGCCAGCCAACGTGTCAAGTGTTACGAGCGAGACTATAGGAACGGATACACTCTGAGGTCTATAGCTTTTCTCCTTAGCTCGACTGGATGGGCATCAGTCGAGAACTCGTAATACTGTGCACAGGCTCCGACACCCATGCATAACGGCTCTGACCGGTCAAAAACTCCTAAGATAAGATGTAAGTATGTGTGTGTTTGTGTGTGCTTTGTGAGTGATGTAGTGTTAGGCTAGGGTACCGCGAGGGACGCCAAACCCCTCGTAGATGCAGCTAGTCCACACCCCCCTGCGGGCGGTTGCACTAATAATGATAAGAAGTAGAAGCGTCTTGCACTAATCGGTAAGAGAAGGAGGAGCAGGTTGCACTTATGAAGAAGAAAAGCTGGTGGCACTAATCAATAAATGAAGTAGAAACTGGTAGCTCTAGTCAAGAAAAGAAAGTGAAGGTGGTAGTAATAATCAAGAAAAGAAAGTGAAGGTGGTAGTACTAATCAAAAAAATGCGAAACTGGTGATACTTGACATGATGAGAAGAAGTACCTAATGGCACAAACAGAGTAGAGAAGGAGAAGATGGGGGCCCTAATCAAGAAACGAAGCAGAAGCAGAGGTTGCACTAATCAAGAAGAGAAGGTGAAACTGGTTGCAATAATTAAGTAGAGAAGTACAAGCTAGTTTTAATAATCAAAAAGAGAAGGTAAAGCTCGTTGCAATAATCAAGAAGAGACGGAGATGGTTATTGCACTAATCAAGAAGTGAAGGAGAAACGGGTTGCGCAAATACAGAAGAGAAGGAGAAGCTGGTGGCACTAATCAAGAAGAGAAGGAAAAACTGGTATCCCTAATCAAAAAGATTAGGAGAAACTTGTGGCAGTAATCAAGAAGTGAAGGAGAAGCTGGTGAATCTAATCAATATGAGAAGGTGAAGCTGGTGGCATTATTCAAGATGAGTAGAAAAAGCGGGGGGCACTAATCAAAAAGAGATGAAAACGATGGTGGCACTATTGAAGAAGAGAAGGTGAATTTAGGTGCAGTAATCACGAAGAGAAAGAATAGTTTATTGCACCAATCAAGAAGAGAATTAGAAGCTGGTGTTACTAATCTAGGAGAGCGGGAGAAACTGGTGGCACTAAGCAGGAAGAGAAGGAGAAGATGGTGGCACAAATTAGGAAGAGAAGTAAAAGCTAGAAGCACTAATCAAGAAGAGAGAGCGAAAGAAACAGGAAGCACTAATCAAGAACAGAAGGTGAAACTGGTTGCACTAATAAAGGATAGACGTACAAGCTGGTTTCGCTAATCAAGTGAAGAAGGAGAAGCTGGTGGCACTAATCAAGAAGAGAAAATGAAGATTTTTTCACTAATCAAGAAGAAAAGGAGAAGGCTATTGCACTAATGAGGAAGAGAAGGAGAAGCCGGTTGCAGTAATGAAGAAGAGAGGGAGAAGCTGGTGGCACTAAGCAAGAAGTAAAGGCGATGATGGTGACAAATACTAGGAAGAGAAATAAACGCTAGTGGCACTAATCAAGAAGAGAGGGTGAGAAGCCGGTGACAGTAATCAAGAAGAGAAAAAGATGCTAGTCGCACTATTAAAGAAGGGAAGGAGAAGCCGGTGGCACTAATCACGAAGGAAAGGAGAATCTGTGGCACTAAAACAAAAGGGAAGGAGAAGCTGGTAACACTAATCAAGAAAAGAAAGAGGAGCTGGTGACACTAATCAAGAAGGGAAGAAGAAGCTGGTGATACTAATCAAGAAGAGAAATAGCAGCTGGTGACAATAATCAAGGATGTAAGAAGTAGCTGGTGGCAGAAATAGAAAAGAGAAGGAGATGCTGGAGGCACTAATCAAGAAAAGAAGGAGGAGCTGGTGTTACTAACCAAAAAGAGAAGGAAGATTTGGTTGCACTAATCAAGAAGAGAAGGAGAAGCTGGTAGCACTAATCAAAAAGAGAAAGAGAAGCTGGTGACACTAATCAAGAAGAGAATGAGAGGCTGGGGGCACTAATCAAGAAGAGAGGAAAAAATTGGTTGTACTGATAAAGGATAGAAGTACAAGCTGGTTTTGCTAATGAAGTGGAGAAGGAGAAGCTGGTGGAACTAATCAAGAAGAGAAGATGAAACGTTTTGCACTAATAAAGAAGAGAAACAAGAGCCTATTGCACTAATGCAGCAGAGAAGCTGATGCACTATGCAAGAGGTGAATGAGAAGCTGGTGGCAATAATTAGGAAGAGAAGTAAATGCTGGTAGCACTAATCAAGAAGAGGAAGAGGAGCTGGTGACACTAATCAAGAAGAGAGGGAGAAGTTGGTGATATTATTCAAGACTAGAAGGAAAAGCTGGTGACACTAATCAAGAAGAGAAGGATAAGCTGGTGTTACTAACCAAGAAGAGAAGGTGAATCTGGTTGCATAAATCAAGAAGAGAACGAGAAGCAGGTTGCACTAATCGAGAAGAGAGGGAGAAGCTGGTTGAACTAATCAAGAAGAGAAGGAGCAACTGGTTTTAAAAACTAAGAAGAAAAGGAGTACCTAGTGGCACAAATAGAAAATAGAAGGAGAAGCTGGGGGCACTAATAAAGAAGAGAAGGAGACGCTAGTGGTACTTTTCTAGAAGAGCGGGAGAAGGTAGTGGCACTAAGCAAGAAGAGAAGGAGAAGATGGTGGCAATAATTAGGAAGAAAAGTAAAAGCTTGTGACACAAATCAAAAAAAAGGAGAGAGACTGGTGACAGTAATCAAGAAGAGAAAGAGATGCTGGTGGCACTATTAATAAAGGGAAGGAGAAGCCGGTTGCACTAATCAAGAAGAAAACAAGAATCTGTGGCACTAACACAAAAGAGAAGGGGAAACTGGTAACCCAAATCAATGAGAAAAGGAGAACCTGGTGGCACTAGCACAAAATAGATAGAGAATGTCTATTAACTAATGAAGAAGAGACGGTGAAGCTGGTGGTACTAATCAAGAAGAGAAGGAGAGGCTGGTATAACTAATTAAGAAGAGAAGTAGAAGCTGGTAGCAAAATCAAGAAGAGAATTAGGAACTGGTGACACTAATCAAGAAGGTAAGGAGAAGCTGGTGATACTAATCAAGAAGAGAAAGAAAAGCGGGTGAAAATAATCAAGAAGAGAAAGAGTAGCTGGTGGCGCAAATAAAAAAGAGAAGGAGATGCTGGAGGTACTAATCAAGAATATAAAGAGAAGGTGGTAGAACTAATCAAAAATAGAATGCGAAGTTTGTGACACTTATCAAGAAGAGAAGAAGTACCTAATAGCACAAATAGGAAAGAGCAGGAGAAGCAGGTGGCACTAAAGAAAAAGAGTGGGAGAAGCTGGTTGCACTAATCAAGAAGATAAGGATCAGTTGGTTTAATAAATAGGAAAAAACGGAGTAGCTTTTGGCACAAATAGAGAAGAGAAGGAGAAGCTTGGGGTCACTAAACAAGCAAAGAATGAGAAATTATTTGACACTGACCAAGAAAGAAAGTGAAGTGGTGGCACTCATCAAGAAGAGAAGGAGACGGTGGTGCCACTAAAAATGAAGAGAAGATCACGCTGGTTGCACTTATGAAGAAGAGAAGGAATTGCTGGTTGAACTAATCTAAAAGGGAAGGTGAGGTTGGTTGCACTAATAATGAAGAGAGGGAGGAGGTGGTGGCACTAAGCAGAAAGAGAAGGAGAAGCTGGTGGCACTAATAAAGAAAGAGGGCGAAGCTGGTGGCACAAACTAGGAAGAACCTTGTTGCACTAAGAAAGTAGAAAACGAGAGGCTAGTAACAATAATCAAGGAGAAAAGGAGAAGCTGTTGACACTAATCAAGAAGGAAAGAAGAAGCTGATGATACTAATCAAGAATAGAAAGAGAAGCTGATGACAATAATATAGAAGGGAAGAAGTAGCTGGTGGCAGAAATAGAAAAGAGAAAGAGATGCTGGAGGCACTAATCAAGAAAAGAAGGAGGAACTGGTGGAACTAATCAAGAAGAGAAGATGAAACGTTTTGCACTAATCAAGAAGAGAAACAAGAGCCTATTGCACTAATGAGGAAAAGAACGAGAAGCTGGTTGCGGTAATGAAAAACGAGAGGGAGAAGCTGATGGCACTATGCAAGAGGTGAATGAGAAGCTGGTGGCAATAATTAGGAAGAGAAGTAAATGCTGGTAGCACTAATCAAGAAGAGGAAGAGGAGCTGGTGACACTAATCAATAAGAGAAGGAGAAGTTGGTGATATTATTCAAGACTAGAAGGAAAAGCTGGTGACACTAATCAAGAAGAGAAGGATAAGCTGGTGTTACTAACCAAGAAGAGAAGGTGAATCTGGTTGCATAAATCAAGAAGAGAACGAGAAGCAGGTTGCACTAATCGAGAAGAGAGGGACAAGCTGGTTGAACTAATCAAGAAGAGAAGGAGCAACTGGTTTTAAAAACTAAGAAGAAAAGGAGTACCTAATGGCACAAATAGAAAATAGAAGGAAAAGCTGGTGCCACTAATAAAGAAGAGAAGGAGACACTAGTGGTACTTTTCTAGAAGAGCGGGAGAAGGTAGTGGCACTAAGCAAGAAGAGAAGGAGAAGATGGTGGCAATAATTAGGAAGAAAAGTAAAAGCTAGTGACACAAATCAAAAAAAAAGGGAGAGAGACTGGTGACAGTAATCAAGAAGAGAAAGAGATGCTGGTAGCACTATTATTAAAGGGAAGGAGAAGCCGGTTGCACTAATCAAGAAGAAAACAAGAATCTGTGGCACTAACACAAAAGTGAAGGGGAAACTGGTAACCCAAATCAATGAGAAAAGGAGAACCTGGTGGCACTAGCATAAAATAGATAGAGAATGTCTATTAACTAATAAAGAAGAGACGGTGAAGCTGGTAATACTAATCAAGAAGAGAAGGAGAGGCTGGTATAACTAATTAAGAAGAGAAGTAGAAGCAGGTAGCAATAATCAAGAAGAGAATTAGGAACTGGTGACACTAATCAAGAAGGTAAGGAGAAGCTGGTGATACTAATCAAGAAGAGAAAGAAAAGCGGGTGAAAATAATCAAGAAGAGAAAGAGTAGCTGGTGGCGCAAATAAAAAAGAGAAGGAGATGCTGGAGGCACTAATCAAGAAGATAAAGAGAAGGTGGTAGAACTAATCAAAAATAGAATGCGAAGTTTGTGACACTTATCAAGAAGAGAAGAAGTACCTAATGGCACAAATAGAAAAGAGCAGGAGAAGCAGGTGGCACTAAAGAAAAAGAGTGGGAGAAGCTGGTTGCACTAATCAAGAAGATAAGGATCAGCTGGTTTAATAAATAGGAAAAAACGGAGTAGCTTTTGGCACAAATAGAGAAGAGAAGGAGAAGCTGGGGGTCACTAAACAAGCAAAGAATGAGAAATTATTTGACACTAACCAAGAAAGAAAGTGAAGTGGTGGCACTCATCAAGAAGAGAAGGAGACGGTGGTGCCACTAAAACTGAAGAGAAGATCACGCTGGTTGCACTTATGAAGAAGAGAAGGAATTGCTGGTTGAACTAATCTAAAAGGGAAGGTGAGGTTGGTTGCACTAATAATGAAGAGAGGGAGGAGGTGGTGGCACTAAGCAGAAAGAGAAGGAGAAGCTGGTGGCACTAATAAAGATGAGAGGGCGAAGCTGGTGGCACTAATTAGGAAGAACCTTGTTGCACTAAGCAAGAAGAAAACGAGAGGCTAGTAACAATAATCAAGGAGAAAAGGAGAAGCTGTTGACACTAATCAAGAAGGGAAGAAGAAGCTGATGATACTAATCAAGAATAGAAAGAGAAGCTGATGACAATAATATAGAAGGGAAGAAGTAGCTGGGGGCAGAAATAGAAAAGAGAAAGAGATGCTGGAGGCACTAATCAAGAAAAGAAGGAGGAGCTGGTGGAACTAATCAAGAAGAGAAGGTGAATCTGGTTGCACTAATCAAGAAGAGAGGGAACAACTGGTTTCCATAATCAAAAAGAGAAGATTTTTTTCCAGACGAAAAACCTATCAAGGTTATCATCGCTTAACTAAATACAAAAGGAGAAGAAGAAGCTAATGGCACTATCGAAGAAATGAAGGTGAAGTTAGGTTCAGTAATCTAGAAGAGAAGGTAAAACTTGTTGCACTAATAAAGGGGAGATGTACAAGCTGGTTTATCTAATCAAGTGGAGAAAGATAGGTTGGTAGCACTAATCAAGAAGAGAAGGTAAAGCTTTTTGCACTAATCAAGAAGAGAAGGAGAAGGCTATTGCACTAATGAAGAAGAGAAGGAGAAGCTAGTGCACTAATCAAGAATCGAATGAGAAGTAAATGGCACTAATGAAGAAGAGAGGGAAAAACTGGTGGCACTAAGTAAAACGTGAAGGAGAAGCTGGGTGCACCATACAACAAGAGGTGGAAAACTTTATTGAACTAATCAAGAAGAAAAGAAGAAGCTGGTGACACTAATCAAGATGAGAAGGTGAAGTTGGTAGCACTAATCAAGAAGGGAAGGAGAAACTGGTAACCTTAATCAAGAAGAGAAGACGAAGTTCGTGGCACTAATCAAGAAGAGAACGAGAAGCCGGTTTCACTAATCAAGAACAGAAGGTGATACGGGTTGCACTAATCAAGAAGAGAATGAGAAGCTGATAGCACTAATCAAGAATAGCAGGTGATTCTGGTTGAACTAATCAATAAGAAAAGTTGAGCCTGGTTGTACTAATAATAAAGAAATGTAAAGGAGTATTGCACTAATCAAGAAGAGAAGGAGAAGCAAGGTGCACTAATCCAGATGAGAAAGAGGAACTGATGGCACTAATCAAGAAGAGAAGGAGAAGCTGGTTGCCCTAATTAATAAGACAAGAAAAGCTGGTGGCTCTAATAAAAAGTAGGAAAAGAAGTAAAGGGAAGAGGCAGTAATCAAGAAAAGAAGGAGAATCTGGTGGCTTTAATCAAGAGGAGAAGGAGAAGCAGGTAGCGATTCTCACGAAAAAAGATGGATGACGAAGCTGGTAGCACTAACCAAGAAGAGGAGGGAAAGCTGGTAGCATTAATCAAGAAGAGAAGGTGAAGTTGGTGACACTAATCAAGAACAGAAAGAGAACCTGGTAGTACTAATCAAAAAGAGAACTAGAATCTGGGGACACTAATCAAGAAGAGAAAGAAACGTTTATCGCACTAATCATGAACAGAAGGACAGGCTGTTGGTACTATCAAGAAGAGCGGGAGAAACTGGTGGCAATAAGTAAGAAGGAAGAAGAAGATGGTGGCTTTAATTAAGAAGAGAATTAAAAGATAGTAGCACAACTCAAGAAAAGAGAGATAGAGAAGAAGGTAACACTAATCAAAAAGAGAGGTGAAAGGTTTTTGCACTAATCAAGAAGATAGAGAGAAGGTTATGGCACTAATGAAGAAGAGAAGGAGATGCTAGTGACACTAATCAAGAATAGAAGAAGAATTTAATATCACTAATCAAGAAGAGAGGGAGAAGCTAGTGGCACTAGCAAAAAGTGAAGGAGAAACTAGCAGCAATAATTAGGGAGAGAAATTAAAGTTAGTGGCAATAACCAAAAAATAGTGAGATGCTGGTGACACGAATCAAAAAGAGAAGGAGAACACGATGACACTAATCAAGAAGGAAAGCAGAATCTGTGGCACTAACACAAAAGAGAAGGAGAAGCTGGTAGCACTATTCAAGAAGAGATGGAGAATCTGGTTTCTCTAATAAGGAAGATAATATGAATCTGGGTGCATTATTCAAGAAGAGAAGGAGAAGCAGGTGGCACTAATAAAGAAGAGAAGGAGAAGCTGGTTGAACAAATCAAGAAGAGAAGGAGCAACTGGTTTTAAAAACTAAGAAAAAATGGAGTAGCTGGTGGTACAAATAGAAAAGAAAAGGAGATGCTGGAGGCACTAATCAAGAAGGGAAAGTGATACTGGTGTTACTAATCAAGAAGAGAAGCTGAATCTGGTTGCACTAATCAAGAAGAGAATTAGAAGCAAATGGCCCTAATCAAGAAAAGAATCAGAAGCTGGTGTTAATAACTAAGAAGAAAGGGAGTAGCACAAATACAGAAGTGAAGGTGAAGCTGGTCGCACTAAACAAGAAGAGAAGAAGAGGTTGGTGACACTAATCCAGAAAAAAAAGGTGATGCTGGTTGAACTAATCAAGAAGATAACGTGAGGTTGGTTCCACTAATAATGAAAAGAAGTAGAAGCGTATTGCACTAATCAGTAAGAGGAGGAGCAAGTTGTATTAATGAAGAAGAAACGCTGGTGGCACTAATCAAGAAATGAAGGAGAAGCTAGTGGCTCTAATCCAGAAAAGAAGTAGAATATGGTTGCACTAATGAAGAAGAGAAGGAGAAGTTGGTGATAATAATCAAGAAGAGAAGGTGAACCTTGTTGCACTAACCAATAAGACAAGGGGAAGCGGGTTCTACTAAACAAGAAGAGAAGGAGAAGCTGGTTACACTAATCAAGAAGAGAAAGAGAAGGTGGTAGAACTAATCAAAAATAGAATGGGAAGTTGGTGACACTTGTCAAGAAGAGAAGAAGTACCTAATGGCACAAATAGAAAAGAGAAGTAGAAGCAGGTAGCACTAATCAAGAAGAGCGGAAGAAGATGGTTGCACTAATCAAGAATATAAGGAACAGCTGGTTTAATAAATAAGAAGAAATGGAGTAGCTTGTGGCACAAGTAGAGAAGAGAAAGAGAAGCTGGCTTCACTAAACAAGAAGAGAATGAGAGGTTGGTGACAATAATCAAGAAAGAAAGTGAAGTGGTTGAGGAAAGAAGGAAAGGTGAGGTTGGTTGCACTAATAATGAAGAGGAGTAGAAGCGTATTGCACTAATCAACAAGAGAATGAGAAGCAGGTTGCACTAATCAAGAAGAGAAGCTGGTGACACCTATCAAGAAAAAAAGGAGAAGCTGGTAGCTCTAATCAAGAAGAGAAGGAGCTGCTGGTGGCACTAATGAAGAACAGAAGGTGATACTGGTTGCACTAGTCAAGAAGAGAGGAAGAAGCCGGTGGCACTGATTAAGGAGAGAGGAAGGAGCTGGTGGCAATAAGCAAGAAGAGAAGGTGAGGATGGTAACACTAATCAAAGAGAGTAGGAGAAGCTGGTCATAATAATCAAGAAGAGAAGGTGAAGCTGGTATCACTAATCAAGAAGAGAAAGTGAAGCTTGTGGCACCAATCAAGAAGAAAAGGAGAAGCTGGTTGCACTAATCAATAAAACCAGGAGAAGCTGGTGGCTCTAGACAAGAAGAGAAGAAGAAGCTGGTGACACTGATCAATATGAGAAGGTGAAGTTGGTGGCATTATTAAAGAAGAGTAGGAAAGGCTGGGGGCACTAATCAAGATGAGAGATAGAAGCTGGTGGCACTTATCAACAAGAGAAGAAGAAGCTGGTGGCTCTAATAAAAAAAAAGATGAAGCTGGTGACACTAATGAAGAAGAGAAGGAGAATCTGGTGGCTTTAATAAAGGGGATAACGAAAGCTGGTGGCACTAAGCAACGTGAGAATGAGGAACTTATAACACTAATAAAGATAAGAAGGTGAAGCTGGTAGCACTATTTAAGAAGAGGAGGAGAGGCTGGTAGTACTGATCAAGAAGAGAAGGAGATGCTGGGAGCACTAATCAAAAAGAGAGGAAAATACTGGTTGCACTAATCAAAAAAAGAAAAAGAAACTGGTGGCACTATTGCAGAAAAGAAGGTGAAGTTAGGTGCAGTAATCAAGAAGAGAGGGAAACGTTTATTGCCCTAATCAAGAAGAGAAAGGGGGGCTGTTGGTACTAATCTAGAAGAGCGGGAGAATCTGGTGGCACTAAGCAAGAAGAAGAGGAGAAAATGGTGGTTCTAATTGAGAAGAGAAGTAAAAGCTAGTGGCACTAATCAAGAAGAGAGAGCGAAAGAAGCCGGTGACACTAATCACGAAGAGAAGGTGAAACTGGTTGCAGGCGCGCACCCACGGAGGGGGCTAAAGGGGCTGTAGCCCCCCCCCCCTCAAGAAAAAAAAAATACATTCAGTTTTTAAATCCGCCAATAGTAGATACATCGCATACTGAATACTGGTTTACGAGAGTTACATTTCACTACAACTACGAAATAAATTGTCACGCATGGAAGTGACCTAATATTAATTTGCTTAAATTATTTTGGGTTAGATTGGAGAGCCTGATCGGAAGAAATTGGCCAGTCCTGCTCTTGATGAAGCTGGTACTTCAGCCTCAAGCTCCAGTCATACATCGGACAATGTCAACATAGAATGCAGCAGTAAAATGGATGAAAGAGATGCGAAAGGGATGAAAGAGAAATGAAAGTAAAGAGATGAAAGAGGCGTTTTTGAAGTTGATTGAAGTTTATGAAGAAGATTTGGAAAACAAAAACTTAAACGTGTTGATGGCAGAAATGGAATTTTGGCAAGCTTTTCTCCAACAACACAATGCACACCATGTCAATGCAATTGATTTTCTAAATATTTGTGATAAAACAATCTTTCCTACTCAAGATTTTCATCACTATACCTGTATCGACCAGCACAGCAGAGCGCTCGTTTTCCACTCTTCGGAGAATCAAGACAAACCTAAGAAACACGATGTCTGATAGTAGGCTAAATGGCTTAGCCAATCTTAATATCCACAGGGAAATTCCAGTTGACACAGACAGTGTATTATCCATACTGAAGAAGGCCCAAAGAAGTCTCAATTTTGTTTTGTAAGACAGCTGATATAACAAGATTTTGTCAAAATAAAACCTAAAATCTTATTTTATTTTATCTGCTGGGTTATATCATTCATTTCTATAGTCCCTACTCAAAACTTGCACTCAAAGAGCTAAAATAAACTTAAAGTAATGCCTTAAAATACCGGTTATTCTTACGAATTTTGAAAAAGTTTTCCGTTGGTTGGCCCAGGGTCCCCCGGTTAGCCCCCCCCCCATAATTATTTTCTGAGTGCGCCACTGACTGGTTGCACTAATAAAGGATAGAATTAAAAGCGGGTTTTCCTAATCAAGTGGAGAAGGAGAAGCTAGTGGCACTAATCAAGTAGAGAAGGTGAAGTTTTTTTGCACTAATCAAGAAGAGACGGAGAAGGCTATTGCACTAATGAGGTAGAGAAAGAGAAGCTGGTTGCAGTAATAAAGAAGAAAGGGAGAAGCTGGTGGCATTAATCTAGAAGAAAAGCGGAAGCTGGTAGCACTAATCAAGAAGAGAAAGAGGAGATGGTGACACTAATCAAGAAGAGAAAGAGGTACTGTTGACAATAATCAAGAAGAGAAGGAATAGCTGGTGGCACAAATAGAAAATAGAAGGAGACGCTGGAGGCACAAATCAAGAAGAGATGGAGAAGCTTGTGTTACTAACCAAAAAGAGAAGGTGAATCTGGTTGCACTAATGAAGAAGGGAACGAGAAGCAAGTGGCACTATTTAAGAAAAGAATGAGAAGCTGGTGTTAATAACTAAGCAGAAAGGGAGTTGCTAGGGAGTAGCACAAATAAAGAAGAGAAGGAGAAGCTATTCGAACTAAACAAGAAAAGAAGGAGAGGTTGGTGACACTAATCTAGATGAAAAGGTGAAGCTGGTTGAACTAATCAAAAGGTGAAGGTGAGGTTGGTTGAACTATAATAATGAAAAAAAGTAGAAGCATATTGCACTAATCAGTAAGAGAAGAAGGAGCAAGTTGCACTAATGAAAGAGAAAAGATGGTGGCACTAATCATGAAATGAAAGAGAAGCTGATGGCTCTAATCAAGAAAAGAAAGTAAGTATGGTTGCACTAATGAAGAAAAGAAGGAGACGCTGGTGACACTAATCAAGAAAAGAAGGTGAAGCTGGTTGCACTAATCAAGAAGAGAAAGAGATTGTGGTAGTACTAATCAAATAGAGAATGCGAAGCTGGTGACACTTGTCAAGAAGAGAAGAAGTAGCTAATGGCACAAATAGAGAAGAAAAGGACAAGCTGGGGGCACTAATCAAGAAGAGAAGGAGAAGTTGGTGACACTAATCAAGAAAAAAGGTGAAGTTGTTGGCACTAATGAAGAAGATAAGGAGAAGGTGGTGGCACTAAAAATGAAGAAAAGATAAAACTGGTTGCACTTATCAAGAATAGAAGATGATGCTGGTTGAACTAATCAAGAAGGGAAAGTGAGGTCGGTTGCACTAATAATGAAGAGAAGTAGAAGCATATTGCACTAATCAAGAATAGAAATAGGAGCAGGTTGCACTAATCAAGAAGAGAAGCTGGTGACACTAATCAAGAAGAAAAGGAGAAGCTGGTGGCTCAAATAATGAAGAGAAGGAGATGATGGTGGCACTAATCAAGAACAGAAGGTGATACTGTTTGCAATAATCAAGAAGAGAGGACGGGGCCGGTGGCACTAACTAAGAAGAGAGAGATGAGCTGGTGGCACTAAGCAAGAAGAGAAGGTGAGGCTGGTAACACTAATGAAGTTTAATAGGAGAAGCTGGTGATACTAATCAAGAAGAGAAGGTGAATCTGGTAGCACTAATCAAGAAGAGAAGGGGATTCTGGTTGAACTAATCAATAAGAGAAGTTGAGCCTGGTTGCACTAATAATGAAGACATGTAGAGACGAATTGCACTAATCAAGAAGAGAAGGAGAAGCAGGTTGCACTTATGAAGAAGAGAAGGAGAAGCTGGTGGCACTAATCAAGAAGAGAAAGAGGAGCTAGTGACACTAATCAAGAAGGGAAGGCGAAGCTGGTGACACTAATCAAGAAGAAAAGGAGAAGCTGATGGTTCAAATCAAGAAGAGAAAGAGAGTTGGGGGCACTAATCTGGAACAGAAGGTGATACTGTTTGCAATAACCAAGAAGAGAGGACGGAGCCGGTGGCACTAACTAAGAAGAGAGAGATGAGCTGGTGGCACTAAGCAAGAAGACAAGGTGAGGCTGGTAACAATAATGAAGGATAATAGGAGAAGCTGGTGATACTAATCAAGAAGAGAAGGTGAATCTGGTAGCACTAATCGAAAAGAGAAGGGGATTCTGGTTGAACTAATCAATAAGAGAAGTTGAGCCTGGTTGCACTAATAATGAAGACATGTAGAGACGAATTGCACTAATCAAGAAGAGAAGGAGAAGCAGGTTGCACTTATGAAGAAGAGAAGGAGAAGCTGGTGGTACTAATCAAGAAGAGAAAGAGGAGCTGGTGACACTAATCAAGAAGGGAAAGAGAGGCTGGTGACAATAATCAAGAAGAGAAAGTGTAGTTGGTGGCACAAATAGAAAATAAGAAGGAGATGCGGGAGGCTCTAATCAAGAAGAGAAGGAGAAGCTGATGTTACTAACCAAGAAGAGAAGGTGAAATGGTTTCACTAATCAAGAAAAGAAGGAGACGCAGGTGGCATTGATCAAAAAGAGAGGGAGAAACTGGTAGCACTGATCAAGAAGAGAAGGAGCAGCTGGTTTTAATAACTAAGAAGAAATGGAGTAGCTAGTGGCACAAAAAGAGAAGAGAAGGAGAAGCTGGGGGCATAATCAAGAAGAGAAGGTGAAGCTGGTGACACTAATCAAGAAAAAAAAGTTAAGTTGTTGGCACTAATATAGAAGAGAAGGAGAAGTTGGTGGCACTAAAAATGAAGAGAAGGTGAAGCTGGTTGCACTAATGAAGAAGAGGAGGTGATGCTGGTTGAACTAATCAAGAAGGGAAGGTGAGGTTGGTTCCACTTATAATGAAGAGAAGTAGAATCGTATTGCATTAATCAAGAAGAGAAAGAGAAGCAGGTTGCACTAATCAAGAAGAGAAGCTGGTGGCACTAATCAAGAAGAAAAGGAGAAGCTGGTGGCTCTAATCAAGAAGAGAAGGTGAAGCTGTTTACACTAATCAATAAGACAAGAAGAGGCTGGTGTTATTAAACAAGAAGAGAAGGAGAGGCTGGTTGCACTAATCAAGAAGAGAAAGTGGTTGCACTAATCAAGAAGAGAATGTGAAGCTAGTGACACTTATCGATAAGAGAAGAAGAAGCTAATGGCACAAATAGAGATCAAAATGAAAAGATGGGGGCAGTAATCAAGAATAGATGGAGAGGCTGGTAGGGCTAGGCAAGATGAGAAGGAGAAGCTGGTAGCACTAACCAAAAAGAGAAGGAGAAGTTGAGGCATTATTCAAAAAGAAAAGCTGAAGCTGGGTGCACTATTCAAGAAGAGAATGAAAAGTTTATTGCACTAATCAAGAAGAGAAGGAGAGGATGGTGGCACTAATCAAGAAGAGAGGGAGAAGCTGGTTGCAATAATTACATAACTGTATAAAAAATAACAAAAGATATAATTTACGATCACCATGAGAATTTGTGATTTGTTCTACGTTATTTAACCTATTTTAAAAAATATATAAATTTTATTATAAGATATTCACAAAAACACAGTAACTATAGTTCATGCATTGCTTTAGTTTAAAACATGCTAAATTTACAATCGTTATTTCTTTATACTGCTACATTCAGGAGTGGCAGGAGGGCAAGTTGTAAAATGCTGAGCTTTATACCTGGCACGGTTTGAGAAATATACACATTTATCTTTGAGTAAAATCATTACGCCTTAAATATTAAACTTACATAAATCTATTAAAACATGCAAAAGATAAAATCTAATAGCAACACCAAAATTTATTCTGTGGTTTGTTCTACGTTGTTAAGCTATTTAAAAAATATTTCCATTTTTCGAAGAAATTCTCAAAAAGCCATGAACTTTTTCACATGAAGCTCATGCATTTCTTATTTTTTAGTTCTTGGAATCATTACGCCATAAATGTTTAACATACATAGGCCTATTATTATAAACACAAATATAAGATATAAGTGCAATGGGATCACGCGTGCAGAGTCTACACGTAAAATAGACCTATTCTCTATCGGGGACTTGCGTATCCACCCTTACCCCTCCGTTGCAAGAAGGAGGAAACTGTAATAGCACCCGTATCTACATTGTTTTGTTGTTACTATTAAACATTATTATTTTTTAAATACCAATTTCAAATAGTCATGTATTGTGTCAATGCGAGATAAACTAGCGCAAGAAACGTCACGACATTTCTATGGAATAGAATCAGTAGGTTGACGGAACTGTTGATGCAAATCGAGGACAGTTCCGTGGTATGGAACTAGTTATAAATTTGTCACTAGAACAATAAATCTATAATGTTTTGACGTTCCATTTTAAAAGTAAAGTGTTACACGGCGACAGGAGGACAGCTGGCTGTCCTATAAATCTTTGTTATCTCCCATTAGCGTCATTGATTTTTCCTTATCATCCTCTGTGCTGAATGCGACCCGTCTGCGTCATTCAACGGCACAAGGTAAATTTATTTGAAAGCTTTCTTCCCTATACAACGGTTTTACAGCTCTGTGAGATTATCACTGTTCTGAACTAATGAAGGTAAATTGTGCAGCAAATATTTAGTTGTTTTATTAAGGAACCTTTGAGAAATTATTATTTAAAAATTTATTGGAATTTCAATCTCAGTAAACTGTAGGACTTAATTAAGCAGAATTGTGTTTTTAAATTTTACTTGGACTTAATTTTATAGTAACATAATAGCTTTCTGTAAAGATATAACTTCAGTGTCTATTTCAATAAATATGTTTTGTAATTAATAAGAACAATTACTTATCAAGCAGTTTATACATGTTTTACCGAAAGTTAGCAAATCGTTACAAACTGTGACAGGTCTCGCATGCTGAGAATGCAAGTGTTCTGTTTTTGATAGTTTTGAAAAAACAGTTTGTTTCTACATCAAAGAAAACCTAATACAACTCATATTTACACTCTAAGCTTTTTTTTGTTTCTATTTACAAAATTTTTATTTAAATAGAGATTAACAGAATAACGCAATTTGTCTAAAGGTTAGATAAAGGACAATCGCATCTTCATTCAACAAAATAAAAGGTGTTCTGCATCATTAGACTAAGGGTAAAAAATTATTTTTAAAATACAGTATTACCTTACAAAGTGCATACGCTGTTAAAAATCAGTATATCTTAATTTTTCTTTTATAACGACCTAATGCTAGATTAATGTGAGTAATTTTTGTACTACAGCTTAAATATTTCTCCACCAGAATGAGCAGCTATCTCCATTTTCAGGAAATGATCTAGTGACCCATAACGCCATCCATAATATCCATAACAAACTGACCGCACAAAAACGATTTGAAATTTTCATTCATGGTAGATATTAATTTCAACAATACAAAACATAAGATGACATATTTTAAATTTATTTTAAACATATATTTTTTGTAAATGTTTACGATTTATTGTATTTTTTATTTGTAAACCTGTCTTTTGGGTATTTTATTTTGATATTTTAAGTAATGTAATAGTTTTCTTTAAACTTTCAAATGTAAAATCAATAACTCTAAGAGTCGAGCGTGGAATGAGTAAATAAAGTGTGTATTTTTAAATAGCAATTATTTCTATTGTACTTACTGACGTCACACGCAAGGGCGGTCACGTGTCCTGGAAGTGTACTCTACCACCAGTGCTAGATGTATGTGAGTACAACATTACACGCTACGAGATAAGGGTTATGTTATGACATTTTATAGAAAAATATGACGCTGTAGGAAATTGGAAACTATCTTACAAAGTGAATAAATACATACATTAAAACACACTAAGCCTTACAACCTGCAATGTACAACCACTTAATATGTAAATTTGTTGTTAATAAGTTAGGGAAATCCTTAACAGAAAACATATTCTAAATGAGATAAACATAAGGGAGGGGTAACAAAAGTGAAAACGTTTATAGCCACGTCTGTAGATATTTAATTTAATCACAAAAACATTTAATTTTGCGTAATGAAAAATTACCTAAGCATTAATTTATTTTAATTTAAAAAATTGGGTTAAAATAGATAGCTTATTACTATTGTAATATTAAATTATTTGTATTGAGATTTATCAGAATTTAAATCAATCAATATATTTAATAACTTAACAAAACTGTTTAATAATAACGTGTTTCCTTATTAGGAATGTGCAATAAATAATGTAAAATAGCCTAAACAGTTGAAACAGTTGTTTTACAACATTAAGTGCAACATAAAATCAGCTGTATATGAAATCATATGCTATTAATTAATTAACTTTCAGGTGACCCTTAGCGTAACCTGTGGGAATTTTTGCCGATGGTATTATCCTGACGGAAATTATACTGAAGCGAGATTGCATGTTCATGTCCATCCAATAGGTTTTTATTGGTTTCGCTTTAGTTTTCACTTCAAAACCTTTTGTACTTTACAGACTTACCTCCCTAGGTACCATCCTGTAAATCCACCAGTAACTCCATCAGTACCTCCCTAGGTACCATCCAGTTACTCCACTAGTATCTTCATTGGTACCAATCAGTAACTCCACTCGTATCGACATTGGTACCAACCAGTAGCTCCATCAGTACTTCCATAGGTGCCAACCAGTAACTCCATCAGTACCTCCCTAGGTGCCATCCAGTTACTCCACTAGTATCTTCATTGGTACCAATCAGTAACTCCACTCGTATCGACATTGGTACCAACCAGTAGCTCCACTCGTATCGACATTGGTACCAACCAGTAGCTCCATCAGTACTTCCATAGGTGCCAACCAGTAACTCCATCAGTACCTCCCTAGGTACCATCCAGTTACTCCACTAGTATCTTCATTGGTACCAATCAGTAACTCCACTCGTATCGACATTGGTACCAACCAGTAGCTCCATCAGTACTTCCATAGGTACCAACCAGTAACTCAATCAGTACCTCCCTACGTAACATCCGGTAACTCCCCTAGTATCTTCATTGGTACCAATCAGTAACTCCACTCGTATCAACATTGGTACCAACCAGTAGCTCCATCAGTACTTCCATAGGTACCATCCGGTAACTCCACTAGTATCTTCATTGGTACCAATCAGTAACCCCACTCGTATCGACATTGGTACCAACCAGTAACTCGCCCATAGGTGCCAACCAGTAACACAATCAGTACCTCCCTACGTAACATCCGGTAACCCCTAGTATCTTCATTGGTACCAATCAGTAACTCCACTCGTATTGACATTGGTACCAACCAGTAACTCGCCCATAGGTGCCAACCAGTAACACAATCAGTACCTCCCTACATAACATCAGGTAACCCCTAGTATCTTCATTGGTACCAATCAGTAACTCCACTCGTATTGACATTGGTACCAACCAGTAACTCGCCCATAGGTGCCAACCAGTGACACAATCTGTACCTCAATAGGTATAAGCATAAAGTGACTTGTAGTAACTAACAAGTACAGTCAGTCGATATTGTTAGGCCCTATGTGTTGACAGGTTCAAGTAACAGACTCGGAACCTTTAAGGAAAACCCATAAATGTTTTCACTTCAATATATATTTTTGAAATTTCTCCGGAATTCCGAAGTAAATAATTTTCATAGAAGTAATTAGAAAACACCTGTCACTTGAAATAATCCACTTAATATTTGTTCATAACTAGATTTGAAATGAAATTCTATATATATAGCATAATGTATAAAGGTATTTTATTTTAATGAAACATGTTTAAAAGAAATATGGGATACTAGTGTTTTAATGTATTCCTTTTTAATTTAAATTCCTTCTATCATGGGTAAAAATTTCTGTGTGGGTAGGCCTATATGTAAATTTGTAACACAGGAAGAATACTAAAAGTTTAGTTTCAATGTAGACCTCTACAACAATATATAGACAACTGACATTTCAAAGATAATTCTGAGAGGTTACAACACATAAGTTATATCCTAAATATGCATCCAAATGAGAGGAGAATCGAAATAGCCTTGAACAATAGCCCTGTCTCAAGGTGTGAATTTTAGTTGTCATTCAAGCTCCCTTTTGTATAACGTAGTGTAATGAAATATTGATTGATTTAGAAAGTTAAAATACAAGTAATTTTTCTTTAAACCCAAATATCCTTTTTTTTCACCACAAAAATAGAAAACTTAAAAACCTATAAAAATCTTTCTACAAAACTTTGCCCGCTTATTGGGGAAACATTAACTTTATCCTTGTTTGTCTTATCTCAGCAAAAAGAAACCACTACTTACTGATCTATTCAGCAGACGCGTATTCGCTATGCGTCTGCTGAATAATTCAGTTAGTAGTGTTCTTTCTTTGCTAAGATAATACAAACAAGTGCAATTTTTATAAAAACCTCAAGATGTACAACACAAAAACTGCAAGTTTTAAACTTTATCAATTAATTTACACTATTTGTAGGTTATATGTGCCCCCTACAAAAAACCATTGTGATTAACCTTGGTAACACCTTGTTACAGATATTCAATTCAAGTTGCGACAAAGACAACCTCCGGAGTCTGTCTGCAGCCTGCCTTGTGAGCTGGGACAAGCCAAAAAGTATGTAGAGGGCGAGAGTTGCTGCTGGCACTGCTTCAACTGCACTCAATATCAGGTAAACACTACGAGTATCAATTTCATAACTGGCATGTTATAATAAGTGTCCGGTTTTGGTATGATAAACTCACAACCCTTAGGCAAGAGTGGTCTACATACATCCCCCTAGCTCACTCCCAGATTTAAAAAACAAAATAAATATCCAAGTCGTCATATGAAGACCAGTGGTTTTACAAGAAACTTATTTTAAAAATTGGTAAATTGAAAGACATGACTTAGGATTAAAATATTTATGTATAAAAAGTGTGTGTTTTTACGAATATTTATGTATTATTGCGTTCTAATAAAAAGTACGAGTAATTAGATTAATGTGTTTATTATCTTTAAACATTAAGTACTATGGCCTGGTACTTTTTATAAGTAATAATAGGTTAAAAAAGGTTTAAACTTAAATTTTTGAGCTGCTTCATTTTTTGGTATGCAATACCTTCCCGTCCAGCTTCTCCCTTACAAACTTTCATATGGGTGCCCAAACTCACAACTAATCTGTAGTATTTGGTAATAACAGATACAAGTATTAGCAGCATAAACTAATATGGAAATGGTTTTTATAATTTTTATTCAACTTCTTTTCTGATAATGCATTAATTATAAACCACTTCATTTCCAGGTTCGTCATTATTTGGATGAGACTCAGTGCGTAATGTGCCCAGAAGGAACAGTACCCGACAGTGGCAAACAGAATTGCCTGGATATACCTGAAGTGTACTTGCGTGTAGAGAGCGCATGGGCTATCGGAGCCATGTCGTTGTCGGCTACAGGAATACTGATAACACTGTTTGTGGCAGGAGTGTTTGTTCGTCACAACAACACTCCAGTGGTGAAGGCAGCTGGGAGAGAGCTGAGCTACGTACTTCTAACGGGAATATTGCTTTGCTACTCAGTTACTTTTGCTCTTGTCATCAGACCCACTGATGTAGTATGTGGTATTCAAAGGTAATTTATTGATTTATCTTCGCAGCTTGATCATTCTTTTAGTTGGACCAATAATGTTCTAGTACTGTTCACTCTTAGTGATTTCCTTCATTACAGATTTAAAATGCATTGATATATCCAGTAACGAATCATAATTATCAAACAACAATAACCCCTGCTACAAATATTTAAACAATTCTGAAGTACATTTCGTAAACACAGGTAGCAACATCAGAAGGGTGCAAACATACTGGGATTTAAAAACGACATAATAACCACTCGCAATGGCCCTCACTTGCACTCCTCCGTCCAGCAACAGGTTTAACCTATACCAGCGCTTCTCCCAGGCACAAGACTTTGCCCATCACTGATCTAACGTGACAGATCAAACTTAAAAACTAATATACAAAACAGTGGGAATATTAAATAAAAATAAAATTAAAAATAAATAATAACAATAAAAACCTAAAGTATTTGTTGTTAATCACATCATTAATCATAATAAATATAATACCACTAACAATAATAAAATATCGGGTCAATACAGATTATAATTACAACTAAAGAAAAATCTCATGTATTTGTTCATAACAAGAAAACTGGAACCAGGGATTGGGCCTTTATCAGCAACGAATCCCCCTTAGTTTTAGCAATAAATATACTTCCATAATTATTAAGTAACCTGTCGGAGAACAACGTTTTATCCACCTTAACACTATTGATATCTAACTCATGGCCACTAGTCTAAATCTAATATTATTAGAGTTATTTGTAACAAGGGTCATTGTTGTTTGTTGATCATAATCACACTGCAGTGTTCTGTATAGATTTTAGTGACAAATCATGCTAAAGTTGTTAATTAGAGAACATTTAAATTATTTATCAATTTTTTCTCATTAAGTTCTTGTATTTTTTATACAAACAACATCTCTCTGAGTAAACTCACATACTTTAAGAGGTAATAAACTCAACCTTTAAATCTTTAAACTTAAGAGTGTAAACCATGTCAAGGAAGAAGAACAAAAATACTTTTAAATTAAATAAAATAACTCAAATATTGATAGATAATATCTTTGCTGAGTGATATCAAAATCCAATCTTCAGAAAAGCTGAAATTTTGACATAAACTTTGTTTCTTGGTTTTAAATTTATTGCACTCCTAAAACAGCACATTCAAGTGCAAACTTACATAACATAGCGTTTCTCTCTCTACCCTTTTTCGATAACATCTCCAATCTATTTTACCGATCAAAAGCTGATGTCAAATCTGTACTATATAAGGGTGTGTTGAAAGAGACAAATTGTCATGCTTCATTCCCTCACAAGGCACTCTTTATATTTTAGCTTAAATTAGGCGATAACATGTGATTTCATAAAAAAAGCTGATTTTATGTTGTAAAACAGCTAATTTAACACCTAAAAGTCAATGAATGACGTGTTAACATTAGCTAAACTTAATTTAGTATTAATAACATAATAATAGCTGAACTTATAGTAGTCGATCAAGAAAAGTGTGACAATAAAAGTTCTTGATTGAATGTTATTTATTAAAGTGCATTGGGATATACAATATTTTTTGTACATTGTTTAAAATGTATTATGGAAATAATTTTAGATTGTTGATTGTTGCCTGGCAACCAAAATTAGGAATGAATTCAATGAAATGTCTTAAGATAAGATAGAAATTCATATTTTATGCTATTTTGGAACTTGAAAATTACATGTTGAAAAAAATTGTTATGTTGGCAGAAACCCTGCCAGGAATGACTTAACAATTGTTTAAAGTTTCATGGCGGTCGGATCAACAGTTTAGTAATGCATAAGGCTCGTACATACATTCATTTATATATATACACGAGTATATAGAAGTTAAAATATTATTAAATATTTTTATGAGTTATTAAATCTTTAAATTTATATTTCAATAATTATATTACAAATAATTCAATATAATGTTAATGACTTACATATTTTTATTCCCACTTTTTAAAGTTAAAACTTTCTTGGACAGATGACACGTTTTAGAGAACATTTGTTAAATAAATTTTCTATTCAGTTTATTCTTTAACACCTAATAAAGTTTTTCTATTAACTACATTTTTTTCTAAAATACTCTTAAATATTTACAAACTTGCCTATAGTACCAATTACTTATATATGTTGAGAAAGGCCGTTTCAGGAGATGTGTCCAATTGTCAACTTAGACCGTAACTGTCTCAGTTGACAATGGGACACATCTTTTGAAACGGCCTTTCTCAACAAATATAAGTAAGTGCTACTATAGGCAAGTTTGTAAATATTTATAAGTGTTTCAGTGAAAACTAGTAGCTCACGTTGAAGATGGAATCAACAAATATACATTTTGTTATTGATAACTACTTTAACAAAATGTTATTAAAACTTCTATAACTACATTCTAGAAATAAAATACTTATTTCTATCGCCCTGACTGCCACAACGCATATATTTTTTTTGTATTTGAAGTCTTCAAGGTCCATTGAAATGTATTTTTCTCTGATAATTGATTCACTTTATGCACCAAGAACGCAAATAATTTATTCGTTTAAATAATCAGAGAATGAAGGTTTTGGTAATCTATGTGATTTCTACAGTGTGTAACAAATGATTAACAGACCATGTAGATAATAATCTGTAGATTATAAGAATATAACCTGTAGATTTTATTTTAAAAAAAAAAGAACTATCTCTATTGTAAGGAAATTACAAAGTATTTCCCATGGGTTGCACATAGGAATAAGTATGCTACATGTCTATAAAGCCAACACCATTATAGGTAATATATAAAAAGTATTATTGCTAGTATATTGTAAGATTCTCTCCCTGTTTCTAATATCAAGCAATTCTGTCAAGGTTTGGAACTGGATTTTGCTTTACCGTTGTCTATGCCGCCCTACTGACCAAAACCAGTAGAATTTCCAGGATATTCAATGCAGGCAAGCGTACTGTAAAGAGGCCGAGCTTTATCAGCCCCAAGTCGCAACTTATAATCTGCTCTGGACTAATCTCTGTGCAAGTAAGTTAAGCGCATTTAAATAGTCGTTTTCAATTAATCAAGCTTTTTTATGGATGTGTTGTATCACTGTGAATTGTTTTGTATTATTTTAAAATGATAGCTATTATGTGTCTAACTGTGGTTAATTTTCATAGTAAGAAATACATTTTTTTAAACTGAAGGCAGGAATTTGTTAATATTGTTTCTTAGAAAACTATTTTGGATGTTTGATTAATATATATACTAGTACCAAGAAAAAGGTAGTACGAGGTAGTTCATAAATCTTTATTTTCTTTATTCAGTAAATAACAAAAGTTGCTCTTAAATTCACTGTATAAATTATAAGTAATTATTCCGTAACCAAGTGAAAACTTTTGAACTTACTTGCTGACAGGTTTCAAAACAATTGTTTAATCGACAAAGTCAACCTGCTACACTTGATTACTCATGGCTGTTGGTCGCTATTAAAGTTGCTTGTTATAATAATCTTGCCACTAAAGTAGGGGTTCGGCTGCCCCTACTGTTGTCAATGAAACAATTGTTTCAAAATGCGTCAGCAAGTAAGTTTACAAGTTTTCATTCAGTTACACAACAATTACACGATTATCCTAAATATTATTTGTATCCATCTACAACATGAGTTACTAGCTTACTCTTATACACTGACATATATTAGTGTGTTAGTCTTGACTATATTAGTGCTTTTTTTTCTTTAAATGAGGACATTGTTTCAAGATATATGTACTGTTGTCATCTCGGATAGACTGATTTGTGAGAAATGTCGAAAGGAGGTGTTTTGATGAATGGTACAACCCTTAAAACTCAAACAATTTATAAATATACAACAATAAATGGCTAGGTTTGTAGCAACTTTAATTGGTCGATTAGACTATTTTATGATTTATATATGTGCTTTTTGCATATAATAGCACTTCCACTTGATACCATTTAGAACAGCAATTCTAAATGAGGACCACTATTTTTAGGATTGTGGCCATTACAAACTCTAACATTAAGTTACATTCTAAGTTGATAAATGGACATATCTTCTAGAAAGGTTGTCTTTACTTTTATACCAAGAGTAAATGCTACAGGTAATTACTCATAATTATACATTATGATCTGTTAAAGTACAGTTGTACCTCCATATCCGAGGATAATGGGGTCCAAAATTACCGAGGTAACGTGAAACCGAGGATATTAATGACGAGGTGTGTTTTCCACGTTAACACACAAATACTATACATACAGGCATTTATAGTATACAGTAGTATATGTAAATAAATACGTGAATTGCATATGTACATTAAATACTGTATATTCTTTAAAATTTTACAGTACAGAATGTAAGTATTGTTATGTACAATAAGCCCATTGTGCCGATGTTTTTTGCAATACAATCTCGCAATGCATGTGAACTATTTCCTTTCAACCTCAATCTTATCCAAAATTTTTACCTTTTCACTTGATGATAGAACAATTTGGCTTCTCTTAGACTTAACATATTAGACGCTTCATTACTGATACACTTCGTGGCCATTATTGCCGAACAGAAGAATATTTACAAGTTAATTACTGTATTACCAAATACTGTATTACTAATACGAACAAGTGCAGGAAATAACCTAATGTAACCACTAGAAGCAGACTGAAGAGATTTCAGAGGAAAACAGTAAGGCTTTGGAATCCAACGACTCAACAATCAACACGGAAATGATATAGGCTTCTGTATATAAGCAATACAGTACTGTATATGTAAAAACAAACTGACTCAGACATGAGTGTTTACAAATGGTTGTACATAATTTGTGGATACTTAGACATAACTGTATATAAGTCAAATATCCGTATTTTTAACAATTTTCTCTTCATGCTTTACAATAAATCACAAGAGAGCACTGTATTAGTTTTTCACTGAGTGTATAGATTGAATTTACTTTACCGTCAGTGCTCAATACTTATTCCATTAGTTTGCTTTGTTTACCATGGGGTATTGTGTTAACATTCAGAATAAGTAATTTATTATAAAGTAATCTGTGGTGTTATTAAAACTTTAATAGAATTTTTATCTGAAAGGGAATAAAACATATTTAGATGCAAAACACTAAAAATATCTTTATAAACGTAATATTTTCAAAATAAATTTAAAATTAAAAAGACAAGATTGACCACGTATTTTCTTTCTCATGAAATTAAAGTGGATGATATATAAGTGGAAATATCTGTGTTTAGATTATAATTAACATTGTCTGGATGATCGTCTCCCCTCCAAAAGCCGTCCACCACTACCCCACAAGGGAAGACAACCTACTTATCTGCTCCTCTTATGTTGATGCCTCCTACATGATTGCCTTTGGGTACCCGATAGTGCTCATTGTTATATGCACGGTGTACGCAGTCCTCACCAGGAACATTCCCGAAGCATTTAATGAATCCAAACATATTGGTGAGTTTTCTAAGCAATTTTGTAGTTTTAACACAAGATGACTCCCATAAAAGTCAAAAGGCTTTTCAGAGTTTTGATTTTAAATTTAATTCAATTGAATAATGGGTGGTCAAGTTGGTAGAGGGATTAACTATTAACCTAAATACTCTTGTGTTTAATTCCCGGTAATGCTAGAGAATTTCCAAACATTACTGAGCTTTGTATATACAGTGCAATCTCAACAATCCGAACTTCAATGCTTCAAACGCTCCAGTAATCTGAACTAAACAGGCGAAAAGAAGTTAAGTTTTTTATAAAAACCTTGGTGCCTGAGGTTATTGAGGAAAGACAGAGAGTTAAAGGAATTCTATGAGAAACCTGTAGCTAGGAAGTTGGATTTCCCGGAATTGTTTTCTGCTGGTCTCTTTCATAGTTTTCATATGAATCATGTGAATTTAGCCAGTCTTATTTTTGCTTTTCAAGTGTTCAGTGGCGTGTTAAAATGAGTGAAAAAAGAAAACGTAAAACACTGTCTTTGAGTGACAAGTGCACCATTTTATTATGTCTTTACAAGGGAGGTACTTCTTGCAATTTGGCCAGTGAGTTTAATTTTAATAAGACGACAATCAGTGGTTAAAAAAAATCTTGCAAACGTTCTTGCATATGTATCAGCTTCTGAGGAAGGTAGAGGTAAGAGACAGTCAATGCAGACAAGTAGATATCCACTCCTTGATGTTGCTATTTATGAGTGGTTTTTACAGAAACATTGGCTTCACTGTTGAATCTTTTTTTAGCATTTTTCCTAATACATATATAGGTACTTTCTGTAATCTGAACTTTTCAGTAATCGAAACAACCCCCTGCAGAAATTAATTCAGATTGCTAAGATTGCGCTGTACCAGATAGAACTATATACAAAAAGGGTACTTGTATATTTTTATTGTATAACCCTTTATTGCATCCTGGCTTTCTCAATAATTTGTCGCAAATAATTTAATCCGTATTGGGTTAATTCAGAACATTATCCTAGCCAAAATATTTACTCCAACCATGTATCTATATCACACCAAACAAAACAATATGGAAGTAGTTTTCCTAACATATTCACTGAGGGTGGAATGCTAGTGTCCTGTTCTGGCCAAGCGTGCCATGTTAGCAGGAAGTGACTGCATCAAACATTATATAAATCTTCAGCATTAATCAGCTATTTGTCAAAGCTGAACACAGTTTTGAAGCATTTTAGTCTCAAGACACCACAGAGTTTCTGGTGTTTTTTCATTTTGAGTTTGTGCTATTTATTTCGTGCCTATGGCATTCTAAATTTGTGTATTGTGCTTTTTGTTTTCATGGTGTTTAATATTTTTTACTAACAATAATACAACACATATGAGTAACTGTCTTGTTTGTGATTCACAGCATTGAACACTGCACAAGTACTGAAAGTATTTTGACCCGCACTACAATTCAAAAGTTACAAACGCTACAATTTGTATTACAAGTTCAACATTAGAAGTTCTTACAAATGCAATTACTCATTTTTCTAAGCTAAGTCAACCTTGAAAATAGGAATTTGTTGACACTACCTCTAATCAAACCCAAAACATTTTAGGATAGCATGTTGCTAACAGGGTTGTCAAAGATAAATTTACTGCTACTCTCACAAAATTTTGTTAATATTTTTAAACAAATTAAAATTAAATAAAATAATTTATTATTACCAACCAATTATTGGTTTCCTATTATAGTACCATTCATTAATCAAAGGAAAGACGCAATAATTGTTTAATACTTTTCACGTTTTGCACTAGATTAGTGCATTGTTCAAATCTGGGAGTCACGAACAAAGTTGTTGCTCAGGTGTGTTGTATTAGTGTAGGTCTGTGGTCTATTGGTGTTCTGTGGTGTGTTATTTTTTATACAGTAGTTGTTAATTATGCGTTCAAATATAGATGTGTTATGTATTTTATTGTGCGTGTTTTGTTGTTTAGAATGTATTGTGAATGGTTTTTGTGGTCACTGATATAGTGGGAAATGCGTCAGCTAAAAAATATCAGCAATTAGTGGAATTTTGCCAAGTGATGCAGAAGTAGTTATTTAAAAAACCTCAAGATATAAAATTCTTTTCCGTTCTTTTAAATTTGTTATTTAGATGCTTAGTATTTACAGACAGTTCTTGCTCAAAGAAGAAAACTATAAAATAATCTAAATGATCTCCCAGTATTGTGGGTGCCATTATGAACCCAAAGCACCCACTCTAAGTACATCTCAGACTTACGTGCTTTATCAACTAGATCATTCATCGATGGTTAAATGTCATAGCTACAATGAACTTTTATTTGTAAAGTTCTTTATCTTATGCATACTTTAAAGTATACAATTACAACTTGTAAAAACATTTGGCCTGCCTGTTGTTACAGTAAAACATTTAGCCTATAAATATGTATAATATTACTGCTTTTATAGGTTTCACTATGTACACAACCTGCGTAATCTGGCTGGCATTTGTACCTCTGTACTTTGGCACAGGCAATCACATGCCACTAAGAATCACCAGCATGTCGATCACCATCAGCTTGTCAGCTAGTGTTACTATAGTTTGCCTGTTTTCTCCCAAAGTAAGTGATTTAAAACTATAAGTGAACGATATCATAATGTTACAATAATTATTACAGAAAACAAAGTGCTGAATACCATTGTGATCATTACAAAAAATAAGGTCATAGTTATTTAAAGACAGCTAACCTGACATTACACCATTATTTTATAGCTTGCCTTATTCTAAGTGACAAAATGTGCAACTTATTGCTAATTTGGCAAAGCATATTTATGTTGTCTAAAAATTAAAAAATCAATTTATAAAATACCACTACAGTAATAAAATATGTTATATATGTAATCATATATGTTATAAAATATCTTTATGTTTTCAAATATTATATATATATAAAAATAACATGCAAAATAAGAAATTTGTATACCAAGGCCTTATAATTATAAAATTCAAGTAATTTTGTTTAAAAATTACTGAGACAAAATGCGTTTGAACTTTACTACTACCTTAGTTGCAGAAATATTCTGAAATTTTAAAATAATGTTAGACTTTTATAAAAAGCATAAAATTCTAAAAACACACTAAACTCCAATAATTATTTCATAAGTATCTAACACTTAAATATTTGATTTTTCACATGTGTGATTTAAATGCGCGTACTTTTAATATTAATAGATATACATACTAATATAAATAAATATGTTTAGGTTAGTTCTAGTAGAGCTTAAAGCTTATCTAGGAATGTTTAGACTAGATAGGAGACTTATAGACTTACCTAATGGCAATAGTCCAAAACTGCAATCTCTTGGAAATAAATAAATAGATACATATAAAAAAACTTATTATACTATTGAAATATTTCGATCAAAATATTTGATTGACAAAGATCATTTTTGATCGAAATATTTCAATAGTGTGATAAGTTTTTTACATGTGTCTATTTATTTATTTCCAAGGATTGCAGTTTTAGACTAGTGCCAATAGGTAAGACTGTCAGTCTCCAATATAAATAAATAATTATATAACTTTATTGTTATTTATGTTTAAGTTTTAGATCTGTAAATATTTATGTTATAGCTGTACATAATCCTTATACGACCTGATAGAAATGTACGACAGAGTATGATGTCAGCCCGCAACGTGTTGAAACATGGAACAACAGCAAGTGTTATGGTAGTAGCTGCACCACTCACGCATGCACATCAACCGTTTGCTCAAGTTCTCAGTAAGTTTTAAAAATACGTTTTTATGGTTTTTGTGAACTTGTATGGAATTTAAAATTTAAGAAATGACTGTTACCAAAACCCGTGTCAAATAAGCAGCCTTTGTTTGCAATAACTTTGTATAAAATGTAATCAACTTTTTTAGAACTGAACCCAAAACAGAACAAAGAAAAGAAAACTTCATATAAATTGAACCGTAGCACTTTAGGAGCCAGTAAGTTATCCTAAATGATTTAATTTCGAATAACTTGTAAAATTAAGATACTTTAGAGAATAAAACTATTTACTTAATACCCAATGCCCACCCTTGGCTGTCGAGCCATTTGGTGATGCACTGACCAGTATAGACGAACAAGTGGGTCATCATCATCTCCGGAATGATTGAGTACATTGCATTTCGACAGATGATCTGCATCTATCGTATCATGTACTAAATAAAACTATTTTAGTACAAAATAAACAGTAATGAAATAAAAGTCTATAAAAATGTAGACAATCAAAGAGAATAATTTGAATAAAGTGTTTCAAGGGATTATTATTGAACCAATCAACAACTTGACAAACATATATTTTAAGTAAACTTTTGAAAAACTCACCAAAAACAACTAATATAAACAAAAACGTTTCAAAAGTCAATCCTTACTTCAGTAAACAAAGAAAAATTTTATTTTACTTACTTTTTGTCATGGGCATCCAGCTTCAAGAGTAACCAATATCTCAATGTCCATGTTATATAACCCTTGCCAGCTCCCAGTGCTGTTTTATATTAAATAATTACAATTAATATAGTTAAAATGACATAACCTATACTTAAAACAGCTGTTCTACCACAATATACAACATAAAATCAGCTGTTTTATGAAATCATATGTTATGACTTATATTAAGCTAAATGGGACAAAATATCTATATTGCATACCTTACTTCTTTTGTAAAAAGTCCCCCCTCCCTATATAAAAGTAAAATTAATTCAATAGTAAATTGAATTGATGAATTACTATATTAATAACTGTATTAACTTCAAGTATCATCCACTACAAGTTTTTAAAAAATGGATATTTGTACATGAGTGGAAAAATTAAAAGTATTTCATTAATGATTGAAAATTTGAATAAGATATAGGCTAAAATGAGATTGTGAAGTAATCGAATGAATCTTATAACATTTTGATAGCTCTAGGCTACCTTAATCAGTAATTGAACTGCATATTGTCTTGATGTTTCAACTCATAGATTTAAGTATAAATGGTGAAACTTTAAAATTGTTACTCTTAACATTTGACAACATGCTGGAATTATAATTTATACACATTTTTCAAAAACTTGTAAGAGAAAATAATTTTTTAACACAATAGGCATTGTTTATCAGTATTTCAAATTACTTAAATTATAAGTTTGAAAACTCATTAATTAGTTAATTAGGTAATTATAAAAGGTACAATTTTGCCAATCTTCATTATCTTAAAAATCCACAATCTTTGTAACTTTTAAATTCTTCAAAGATACATGTTTTTAATTTTTGCACTAAGATATTAAATTAGTTTTAAATTCAATTTAAATTAATACTATAGTTAAATAATACTTAACTAAGTGAATATGTAAGGGCTTACTTCCTTATGGGTTTCGAAACAATTGATCCTTTTACAAAGCAAAGCCTCTACTCAAAAGTACTTTTGAGTAGAAGCTCAGCAAGTAAGCCCTTATTTGTTCACTTAGGTATTATCTATTTGTTTAAATAATCAGTGAATTTAAGTTGATTACACGCAACTTTAAATTAATAGTAAGCTTTCGGGATTAAGTTCTTGACCTAATTTGAAACCTAAAATATACTAATGAAACATTATTTGTTATGAAATATCAAATACTATCTCTATTTGTTTTGATACTTATTGATTTTTTTAAAGTAATGCAAAGTTTTTGTTCAACAGCAACTGACTGCACCTCAGCAGATGCAAACAACGAAAAACACAAATACCTCAGTGGACCAACCACAACTCCAACTGCGACAAAATCTACACAGACTCCAAGTCTTATAGCTGGATCGCCTGACATTGCACTTGTAAATAATGTCATCAACAGCATATCATCTGTGGTTGAGAATGGTCCTCACGACAAGCCACTTTAGCAGAAACCAAAGCACAGACCAAATTACATCAGCTCAAACAGAACTCCAGTTGTGGTGTAATTATTTTTCTATATTGAGAGATTATAAAGTATGTAAGCGAATTTATCTATGATTAGGTTGGAGTTGGGACTAACATTTTAGGTAATGAATTATTTTACTGATCCTTAAATCATTATAAACATTAAATTTTAGATTGCCAACATTTTAAAATATTTCCTTAGAAATTGGTTGTTTAATAGTTTTAAAATAACATGAGTTTAACAGCTTCAGGAAATTTTAACAAAGTTAAAATTTCAAAAATTAGATTTAAAAACTCGTCAATTTTTTTAATTAGTTTGAAGTAAACACTTTCTCTGCAAAATACTCTGACAAAATAATTTTTAAAAATTGCCAAATAAAAGCGGTTGACTTGTGAGTCAGTTAACAACAATTAATTTATACAGGCAACATTTCAATAACGGATACCTTATCATCTTCAGGCCTTATTCCTCCTGTACTTTATTAAAAATTAGCACTGTAACTTAACCTTAGTATAATTATGAAAATTGCACCTACATCTTTCATTAGCTCACAGTAAGTTTGTCCAAGTGTACTAGTGATATACTCAAGAAAGCTTGATTTTATTTGGCAATAATCACAGCGAGCGTAAACACGACTAATAATTTTTAAAAATGTTTTGACCTATATAATTTTATTTATGTATATAATTTATATATGGATATTGAGAATTATTATGTAGGCTCTATTTTTCCAAGAACAAATACAATTCCTGTATTATACATACAAGGCAATAATTTACCCCTTAATTAAAAGTACTGACAAGCTTTGTGTGAGTATGATAATAGTACATTTTAAAATGAAATATTTATTTAATATATTTATGAAGTCATGCTCTATGAAATATTATTATACACATAATTAGGTCATTTATTATTATGTTTTAGAGAGTATCAATCATCTATAAAATAATATAAACCCCATTTTTAACATATACACTCTAATATGTATTACAGTAGATTAAAACCTCTCTAATTCGTCACATCCAGGACCGAGGAGGGGATGAATTTGATAAAAAGAGGAATTACAGATGTTGTGAAATTAACATGTAATTGTAGGTGAACATATCACATAAATAGGTATGTAATAATTGTTGTACTTAGATTATTTATGTTGGCCAAAAACAAAACACCACTATAAAAACACTAGTAACCTGCATTATAGTTTCTAATTAAAAATATAGTATGTTACCCTATTTCCATAACAGAGAATAGAATAAACATATTACAGTACTATATAAAAACAGCAGTAACACTAGCAAGAAAAGTACTCTATTAAGAATACCGTATTTAAATATATTTACGTTTTAGTTTTTAATAAAGTTTCTATTTCCTTTTCTAATGGGGCCAATACTAGGTGACAGTGCAGAGGATGTTTGTTATTACTGTGACGAATTACACAAAGCGACTTACGAATTAAGATGACGAATTAGAGGGTTTCTACTGCAATATGTAAATGCTTTCCTACAGTACCTTTTAATTTTGTCCGAGGAGGGTCATTTCAGGAGATAAGTCCTATTATCATTTCAGACCAAGAAAAATGGTAGGGCCATAATAAAATAAAAAATACACATTTTTTGGGAGCAGAATATATATGTAGATAAGGTCAATTATCTACATGTATAACCTGTCTGTCTCCTTACAGTCATTTTGAAAGTATGTAAAATAAATTTTACCTTCAGATATAACCAAAGATTTGGCTGTGTGAACAATTTGTAAAAATGATTTGCTTGAAATAGTATCTTGAAAACGACTTGATTGAAACAGTCAATGCGTTATACTTTTTCTACTCTTTGTTACCCGATCTCATTGTTGGATTTCTGGAAAAGTATTAAAAAGGATTCATAAATATGTTTCAAAGATGAAACACAAAACCACCTATTTGCAAAACATATTTGCTACATATTAAAATGAAATGACACTACAATATTTTTTTAAAAATTGTATTATCCATTTTATTGTTAAACCTATGTCATCATTGGGTTTATTTCTACAACAATATTTGAAATAAGTGAGATATTATCGATTACATACATGTCAATGTTTGGTTTGCATTTATAACTATACAGAATAGAATTTTGTTTCACCTTTAATTCCGTATAGTTCTATAAAGTATTTAAATAATTTGTTTATTTTTATGATGTTAATTTTTATTTTAATTTGAATTACATTATTTAGTCTGATTTAGATCAATTATAACGGATTATAACCAACAATACAAAAAAACCAATGCATGTACATCTGGAAGGCCAAGTATGTTCAAAAATTCCAAGAGAGTGACGATACAGGTTAGTTTTAGAAATTATAAATGTTTGATGCTTAATAACACCGGGCAGCATTAATTATTGTTGGTGGCATCATCTTATGCATGTCTATTAAAAAAAAAAAACATTAAGTTTGAGACATATATAATAATTTTCTTAGTATGTATAGATGCATGGGTATAGTTTGTCATTACTTTAATGGTTATCTCCATTTTTTTTAGTAAACCAACACTTTGTATTTTTGAATTTTGTAGTCCATTACATTCGGTGAATCTTAATTAATCACTTTAACAATAGTTTATGACTTCAATGACGAAGACACTAATGAAGATCACCACATTGCGATCAAAAACGTTTTGCCCCAGTAAGTTTTCACAAATTTACAAAATTTAAAGTTTGGATAGTCATAAACTATTATTATATGGATTAATTAAGATTCACTGAACGAAATACACTACAAGATTCAAGAATTTAACACAGCACAACAGGCTGCAGTCTACGAAGACAATGATGAAGGTCGCCACATAGCGATCAAAAATGTTCTGTCTCAGTAAGTTTTCACAAATTTACAAAATTTAAAGTTCGGATAGTGATAAACTATTGTTAAAGTGATTACATATGTATTTGTTGGAAAACCAAGAGCGTTTAAAGCTTCATGGGCGCCCATACCTGGTGGCCCCCTCAAGCTTACCCCAAGATTTAAGAAACTAAATAAATATCAAAGCGTCACCTGTAGAGCAGTAGATTTTTTTCAAGAAAGTTATTATAAAAAGTGGTGAATTGTAGAGCATGACAGGACTAAAATATTTATATTTAAAAAATGTGTGTTTTCCTTGAATATGTTTTATTATTTAAAAGTAGTAATAGGTTAAACAGCATAAACTACTTGAAATTTGTAGCAGCTTAATTTTATAGTATTGAATGCCTTCATGCTCAACTCCCTCTACACTCTCTCATGGGCGCCCATGTACAACCTACTAATGTTTTATGCAATTTAACATTGTTAATAAAATACCTGACTAACTTACAAATCTCTGAAACTATTTTTTTATTTCTATTTTTAAATAATCTGTTTGTCATCCTTTTTACATCCACGTTGTATAATTTTTAAAATCAATGATTGTATTATACTAATGCAAATACATAGACAACAGTAAATGTTACAGCAGACATTACAAGTCTGTTATTTAGATATAAGATTAGGCCTATCGAATTTGTAAAGTTTTAAACTTGAATAAATAATAATCCTAGGGATACAGTATAAATGGTTGCAATTATTATTGTGTTAAAGCAGAAAAGACATTTTTTAGAAGAATTTAGCTACTAGTGTTTTAAAATAATATGAAAAACTAAGGGCTTAACATGTATATTATTTTACAAGTTTTAAATATTTTTTCAACGTTCAAGTGTTCAGCGATTAGGAAAGCTGACTAAAATAATGTTTTACAAGTATACTATAACTTCGTCATTTAAATTAAATTATTCGAAAGAAGAAAAATAGAATTGATATACAGTCAAACTTGGTTATAATGTTTTCTGACATACTATAATTAATAAGCAACCCAATGTTTTCTGATATAACTAATTGATATGCAATTCTCTTTATGGAAAACTTGTTTCTTGATACTATAGTTAAATGATACTTATTTAAGTGAATACAAAATGGCTTACTTGCTGACGCATTTCGAAACAATCGTTTCTTTTATGAAACAAAACCTCTGCAAACGCGTCAGCAAGTAAGACTTTACGTATTCACTTAGTTAAGTATCATTTAACTATAGTTTAATCAGTGAATTCAAGATGACTACAACAACCAACATATTTCGTTGTTAAGAAAATTACCTTAACATTGAATACTGTGTCAAAATGTTCCTCCCATGAAATATATCTTATGTTTCATAAGAATAAAAGAAGGGGGCTGTAATGTCTATCACATTTCTTGTATTCTTTAGATCAGTAGTGCAGGTAAATTTCAAGGAAAGGAAATATATGCTTTGTAAGAAAGGTTTGAACATCAATTTACGGACATCCTGCAAAGTTTCAAAATAGCAGAAAAGGACTTAGTATTGGGGATAGGAAGGTAACATGGGCGTGCATTACTACTAAATAAAATCTATGTGTATACATGCTCTGTATTTATATGAATTCTATTTCTTATAAATAACCATGTAGTAAATTGCTCTCATACTGTTATTGCAATTGGTTCCTGGGTGTTGCGATTGATGAGTGTTTTGTCAACCTTCTTAGTCTGTGTAGGGCTTGAATAAATTTATTGTGCTACTGCCACTCCCAAGACACATTGCTGCCGAAGGGAAAATGTTTTATTCATACCTATTTGTGCATTCAGTGCGAGTATTATAATACAGTTCTTTTTAAAATATATTAAACTACTCTGTTTTTATGCTGCTTGCAGTCATTTTTCAATTGTATATAAATTACGAACTGTTTAAAGCTCTACCTATGCACAAGATTCTGATATAGCATTACTAAGATGTAACATTATAAAGTGTAGAGTACATTCGATGACAATAAAACCACGTTCGACTGTAAATCAATAACAGGTCAAAATTCAATATTTAAAAAGTTTCTTGATGTAATCATCTTGAATTCACTGATTAAACTAATTCTAAACTACTTAACAAAGTGAATACGTAATTGCTTACTTGCTGACGCGTTTTGAACGACTGTTTTGAAACGCGTCATCATGTAAGCAATTACGTATTCACTTAGTTAAGTAGTTTAAAATTAATTTAAAAAGTGTTTTAATGGCATTTGTATGGCCTGCAAAATAGAACCTCAATTCACATAGTTTTGTTACTTACTGGTGAATGGTAGTGTTGTAGCTAAAAATAATTTTATTACACTAAATATTTGTATGGGCTTGTACTTATATATGACTTATCTTATGATTTGGATTTATGAGATACTTCTTTAAATCACTTTGTAAAGACCTGAAAATATTAGCTAATACAGTAAAACTTCACTCATTTGGAATTTGAATAATTTAAACTATTCACAGCGATTTCCATTCTACGGAAATACAATTTTCTGTATCTCTAAGACAAGCTACTTTACCTAGATATGTTGACAAAATCAATAAGGTTTTGTTTTTCTCAAAATATTGTTATTATTAGGCGGCAACAATTGTTATAAATTGAGTGAAAGCTGAGATCAAACTGTATATAATAAGCTCTATCGGAAATTTCCACAAAGGTATCAGCGATGATCCCGTGCAAACAGCCTTATTATATAGCTATTTGCAACTACTGCTCCATAGGCTAAGTGTGACTCATTGACATCACATCCAGTATGTTCGATCATGTAAGGAATACTCTTAAATTTTATCTTTTCCAATAATTCAGCTAGAATCTATAATGTAATCGTATTATGTAATGGTATTCTACATTGTCAATAACTTTAATTGCCTCACAAACAAGGCAAGAAGTAATTGCTGCACAGTACTTAAGAGACAAACAAACCATTTCTTTTATTTTAATTTCAGCACAATACGTACTGAATTCTTTCTTTTATTTCAATTCCTCTTAATAGTTATTCCCAAAACATATTACGGAAGTGTGTGATCTTACAGTGTGTCATATTTTGATTAGGTTAATATTTGAATGTGATAAAGTACATTGTTTAACAAATAAGATTCTGAAATGAGGGTTTTTTTATTTTATTTGTGATATTTCTCAAGTTAATAACTTTTAAAAGAACATTTTGTTTAATATAAATGTATGCAGTTTGCAAACTATTTTACTTAAAGTACTTGGGTATGTACCATAAAATTTTACTATTTTTTACAGGTAAAATTGAATTCAAAAGAAAAGATACCTTCATTTTTAATTTGGATAACGGTTAAGCCAAACTTAGTTCAAATTAGTGATGTTTTACTGTGTGTGCATGTGTATGTATATATAGTTGTGCCTCCGTATACATGGTATCGGTATCTGCGGTTTCAATTACTCACGGTATGCTCTAATGCTGAGAAGAATAGTTGATTCAATTGGAGATTAGTTGATGTTCAACCGATTGTATATCGTAAACAACCAACTCTGACATGAACACTGGAAAAATTTGGAGAAATTTCCGGATGGTAAAAGTTTTGAAAGAAAAAAAATGGATTATTAAAAATTTCTTGTTCTTAACTATCAACTTAAAACTTATTTTCGTACATAGTAATTTTTTTAACGTGTAAATTGTGAAGTGTACCATTTCACTCTCTGTACAGCTCTAATAAATAAGTTTCCAAAGTCAAATAATAGCCATTGTGTTTGATAACATACGTTTGTTGTTGCTAGCTATAAAGAGAATGAAGTACTGTACACTACGTGAGGGTAAGTACAAACAGCAATCCCAATGGCCCTTCTGTACATAACGATACCTATGTACTGTACTGTAATATTTTATAAATTATATATTTCATGATAAGTAATTTTGCACCCCATTACCCGCTGATGTGGAGGTACAGCCATATATATTTGGTGTGTACATTATGTACACATACATAGACATATTATACTACACATATATGTATGTAAATATATAAGGTAATATTAATATACTTTGCTCAAAATGTAAGTAAGTATCTCAAGTTAGTAAGTATCCATATTTCATTTAAAATATAAAACAGTTCAATTCACTCATCTTGTATTTCATTACCACAAATAGATTTCATTTTCATTTTGAGACTAAAATATTTCTCAGGTAAAACAATTATTTAATAAACACAGCTCAGTCTTCAGTTTGTGAAATAATATATTAAAATGAAATGTGTTACACACTCATTATAAAAGATGAATCATTTTTGCTTGGCATTTTGTTAAATACCTGTTTGCTAAACATATCATTTTTACTCTAAATTTGTTTCATGTGTACAAAATAGATTCATTTCCAAATGCTAAACTTTTAAATTCAACATTATTTAAAATTGTAATTAAAGAACAAAATCTTTGCTGAGTTTGGAAATAAATTAGATGGTATTTTTCTGCTATGATTCTGCCAAAATAATTTATTTTTTAAATTCCTTCTATCAGCTCACACTCTTTTGATATATATCTTGAACAAATTTTCAATGCTTAATAAATACATTTTTGTTCATCCAATCAAGTTCAAACAATTTTTTTTTAACCTATAGTGGATGAGAATTGATGTTAATACAGTTTTTTTCAAATATCTATTTAATAATTAAATTATAAAAATTTTAGCATCCAGCCGGATTGGAACTGAGAATCTTCATATTCAAAGTTTAGCCTTGGCACTACCCCAACTTTCCAATACCTAGAAATATATACCTCCAAGTCCCCCCCCCTCTGGTTGTTGTCGAAACCTCCATTGTACAATCTTTAACTGTTGCCATGGTTACCACACAATATCATAAATAATGCTCTGGGGTAACTAAAATAAAATTTTCTCAGTAGGAATTTACTTGAATTTTTTTATAATACTTGTTTATAATAGAAAACAATGCATAATTTTTATTAAAACCATGTTGAAGATATAAGAACATGCTTTATAAATTGGCAGGACTAAATCAAATGTATTTCTCCACAAATAAAATACTGATATAGTTTTTTAAATAAGAGAGATCAAATCAATGGGTATTAGATGACGACAGTTTACAAAACCTGAAACATCCTAACTGTATTAGTTTTCAAATCCAGTGGTGATGAATTTCAACTCTGAACTTCTGCAACAATCATCTATAAACTTGCTCTATAACCTTATATAAGTCTAAACGCATCCAATAGCTATTTTCCTGATGGATTCCCTTTGAAAAATTTAAAAAAGTTTTTATTGAACAAACTTGGTATTAAATAGGCTACTAAAAATGTTTTCTGATATACTGATTTAGAATGCATTTTAACAGGTTTTTTAAAAATTTACTGGAGCAACATGAGTGACTTACTTGCATTTTAAGCTACATATATATATATTTACTGAAGTTTATTTAATATAAGCTAGAAATAATGTGTTATTGGTTGTGTAAATGTATTTGTTGTTATAATTAAAATTACATGATTATTTTCAGAAGATGTTTACAAAACATTGCTTTTATTATTACATAAGCCCTTACCATTACCTTCCACAATTTCAAAGGAACAGTTATGAATATTTTTTCCTGGTGCCTTAGAATCATATTTTTTGTCTTTGTGAAAAAAGGAATATATTTCCCGCATTTAATGGATTTACCAGGCTACAATACATTTTAAATGTTTTATTATTATGAATCAATTGTTAATAACCCTTAGCTCAAATTATACAGCCAAGTACTGTACAGAGGGAGCCTAGAATCCAACGCAAACTTCAAACCATAGATAACTTTTAATTTGTTTTTACTTATTATGATTAAATCCCGTATAAAATATTTAGTGATCTATAAGTGGGAATATTTTTATAGAAAAACACAACTCAATTAATGCAGGGAATTATTTCGTGTGCATTGGAGCACGCAGATCTTAAAAACTTTAGTCAGTATTGGGTTAAAAGTAGGTTGGAAACGCGTCTCTAATGTTTACTTTAAAACTAAACTTTTGGAATCTCCTATAAATCTGCTACTGATAACGACATATAGTGATAAAAAACAGGTTTACCAAACAATTCACCATTAGCTGAGACAATCTTTTTTCATAATCAGAGTTTTGAAAAATGTACGTTAAGAGTGGTAGATCAATGATCCAGTGAAATTCCATGATTCAGTCTGACATTAATTACCTTTAAACATAAAAAACAAACACAAATTTTTATATATTCTTGCTGGAAATATTAATTTTCATCCTTTAGCTTCAACCAGGTACATGTAAAAAAAGTACAAAAAATTTCATTCAATATTTTCAAAAATATAATATTACAAATTACATAAGTCAACTTTTCTACAGTAATTTACAAAACTTTAAAAGTAAAAAAACAAACAAAATATTGTTTATTTGAACTTTAGGTGTTTATCAAAAACTAACTTTATATATTTTATTCAAAACATTTATAATTTATCAAGAAAATAAATGTCATTTGTTAAGTAACATTATAACATAACGCTGTAATAACAATTATTTTTAAAATGTATTAATAACATAAATAGCAATTTTTTAATGTTTAAAAATAAAGTATACTTCAGTACACTCCAAATAAAACAATACTTCATTTGTCTTTTCGTTCTTGTAAATATTTCGAATTGACATTACCATTTTTGTTGTATATTACAGTATTCTACTATTACGTAATTTACGTATTATATTACAAATTAACTTATATTACTAATTTATTACAATTTGGTATAAAACTTTATACAAATGGTTAAGTATAAATAAATAGATGAAAAGTTAGCAGAAATAACTTCATTAACATAAACAAAAAAACAGAATTAATATCAAATTTCAAGTTTAACTTTCAACAAGGATAGGGGGTGAAATAAATCATGAAAACTGTTATACATTACTATAGATCTTACTTATTCATAAGTTCATAAGAATTCACTGTTTATTAGTTTTGTAGTTCTTACTAAATACATTCATAACGGGAAACAACAGACGTTCTCTATACAACCACAAAGTGTTGCATAAAATACATGACAAGATCTACAATAGAACCAAACATTCCTCACATAGCAAACTGGAAACAAATGTCATCATGAAAATGGTTTTGTTCAAAATAGAAGAAATTTTCTTAAACAAATATTTATGGTTGAAAATATTGTGTCAATAATAATAGAATAACATTTTTACACTGAGAAAAATTATGAAGGCAGGAGAGTTTAGGTTTACCTTAAGAAGTTAATTTTATAAATTCATGTAAATTTAATGATGATATTAAAATATAAATAAGTTTGAAAACAAGTATGAAACAATCACAATACTATTTACAATATTTTGTATAACTTTCTACACAGTTTCTGTATACTATATTTTTATTACATACTAAAACAAAACACCAAATTAAATGAGGTTGTAAATTCTAACAAATATCCTGATGTCATTTGAGCAAAGTTAGTTAAATAATTTTTATATTAAAAAAATTACTAGATATGAAAAGTTTCCAAGATTTATGAACTTTTAAGAACAAATCGATCAATAACAGAAAAAGTAAGTATAATGTAACAAGTTAGTATATCTTAAGCTAAAGTCAATTTTCAAATTGGTATTTCCACCAAGATCAATATTCGGTAACTTTAGCGACAGTGAATCAAATCTAGGGATGGCCCGATTCCGATCCTTGATTACAGAAATTGACGATTCTAATGCTATTGAGCAATCGTCTATACTCGATTCTCCATTGATTAAAATATCGATTTCGATTCTTGTTTTTATAGCTGTTAAAATATGTGTGCTATGCAATTTATCTATTACTTGCTTTGAATGAATAAAACGATTAAATCAAATGCCAATTTGAGAATGAAAATGTTGTTATTATTATTTATGATTCAACAACAAAGATGAGCAAAATCATTTCTGGTTCGTTTGTTTGTTACTTTTATTTGATATGTTTGTTATGCTTTCAGAAATTCTTGAATAAGGATGTATGTTTTGTTTAGCCTAAAGCGAAACTTTTAAAAGGTTTCTTCGAGTAACCAAGATGTTAAGTAAATAATTATTAGAGAATATTATGGAGGTCTATATAATTTTAAAAAATCGAGAATCGGAAGAAAAATTCGAAATATAGTCTAAACTATACATTAAATATCCTTACCACTGGAAAAAATAATCCACTAGTTGAGTTCATTGTCTGAACTACTAAGACCCTGGAATTAGTTTTTGCCCCTGGATTATCATTGCTATCACATGTAAAGCCAATCCTAGCACCTTATTTGCTCCTTATATCAAAATCCATTAAACTTAAAAGAAATGTTACATAAAAATTAGAAAAATAAATTAGGTAGATCAGTATAAATGACGGCTTTATATCCACAACATTCATACTGATTTCTCTTTCTTTTTAGGTATATTTTTAAAGTGCCAATAGTATGTAATTACGAGATCAGTACATTTATAACTGTTGACATAACAAAGTGTTTTGTGAAAAATGTCGATAAAATCTCTTGCCAAGTGCGAAATATGCAACGTCATCCGTTACCTCTTTCGGAAGGGAAAACCTCCGGTTGAGGTTTATAATGAACTGAAAACTGAATATGGTCCTAAAGCTATGAATTGTATGAGTTTGTATAAGTGGTGTTGAGAGTTTAAAAATAGTCTTATATCCGTGTATGACGATCAAAGGATCGGAGGATGGTCAATTATGGAAAAAATTGAAAATACACTCTGTGACGATCACAGATTGACTGTGGATGAACTTTCTGCTACATATTTCGAACTTGGCTGGAGACTGAATTGAGATTTTTCACAAAACGAGTTGTCTCATCGACAGTTCCTAATGTATTGACTTTGAACTGGTCTAGTTGTGGTAGGGAGAAGTCAGGATACACGGAAATGTAGCCAACATGTAGAAAATAATATCCCTCCAACCGCAAGAATCTCAATACCCTTGCTTTTTGGATACATCTGGTATTAAAACTTTATACATATTAACATGCATATTAAGGTACATATTTGCATGTATGTTGGTGTGTTCAGCTCAGGTTGAAGATGGAAGCATTGTAATTAATATCATATTATATCAGTATTTACACATCAAATTCTATTTTAACACAATCATATCTTGGATCAGATTTTATACCTTAGGTAAAATTTAAAAATGCTATACTCTTTAAATTATAAAGATTTAATTACAAATTTTATAATGAATAAATAGTTAAATATTAAATTATTTTTATGTATAAAAGTAGTTACTAAAAATTAGTAAAAAAAACTACTATGTACTAAAAAAGAATCCATTCAGTGTTAACATAAATAAATAACTTAGTTTCAATTTAAATTTTGGATTCGCAGTATAAAATACCTTAATATTAACCCTGCAATGATCACATGGAGTCAGAAGTTTAGCTCGTTTTATTCTTTTCCTTGTTTCACACCACTAAATGGGTAAGCTCTAGTGGTCAATTTGATGTCCCACCACGTATAGATTAGTTTGATTGGATTTGTTCAAGATCAGAATAATTTGAGTTCCGAGGGTGAACACATGCATACGTGATAATCACAGTCTTGAACCTAACTAGTAACTACCCGAAATATTATTCTATAGTGCTGTTTTTTTAAGCTACGTGAAATTATTTGTTATTTCAAAATAGTGTTTTTTTATTTTTATATTTGAACGTTTCATGTTTTTACATCTGTTGCATTACTGCCAAAAGTAAACTCAAAGGATATGATAGGCTTGCTTTAATTGAAAGAGACCTTTTGCAATGGCAATGTTTACAAATGAAACCCTCAAGAAGAAAGAAAAAATAACATGATATACATTGGCAGTTTAGAAGATGATTGTGATGATATAGTCGATAGAACCAACCATGATTTGGAGTTTAAAATAGAGGGAAGATTTTAAGGCTAGATGTTTTGTTAGAGCAAGAAAAAAATGTGTTGGATTTTTTTAGTGAAGATGGAACGCCTAAATATAATGAAAGTTCAATTGACCATCGACAGATCAAGTAGCAAAGGAGTCATCGACTTTGAAAGCTCCTGCAATTAATCAAGGTTTTTAACAAACAACTCAATAATAAAAAAGATGAAACAAAATGAAATGTTCATTTACAAGAACCACTAATGGGAGGCAGTCTACATCAATAAAACATAATATGGGACGAAAGAACAGGAATCTGCGCATCTTGTGCAGAAGTAAATGCTTAAACAGTAAAAACACTCTATGTGTTCTGGAAATTGATCTTCGATAAGACAAGTTTAGATTTCCAACCATTACATATACTTGTGTTATATTACTAGTATTTTTACTACATATTTTATTTAGATATAGTCTAGACCAGTGGTTCCCAACAGGTGGTCTATTGACCCTAGGGGTCTGCGGGTATTATCTCAGGAGTCCTTGAGGTGTCACTGAAATTAAAATATTTTTATTTAACACGTTGGCAGCAACGGTATCCCTAACTGTGTGAGTCATGAAAAATAAATATAGGAATCGGCTTAAAATGCAGTATGATTTCAGAGTAAAAGTGTCCTATATGGAACCTAACATGTCTGAAATCATGAACTCAACTCATCTGACTGGAATTATTGTAATTGCATTGTATAATAATTTTGAGGTAATTAATATTCTTATTATATTTTTGTTCAATAGTTTTTTTTGTTTATCACAATTAAGAGACTTGTGATACTTGTTTTCACCTCATTAACTCCTTGTTCCAAACAAAATATTCATATCAATAAGTTTAATGAATTTTGCCTGGACCGACAAATTTTAACATTTTGATAGTCTTACTTTTTGTGTCTTAAATACAAATAAAACACTTCTTGAATGTACTTGTACTAAACTTGTGGTAGCATAAAATGTAATTTTCATATATAAGAACAGTTTCCACCTTAAAGTAACTGGTTAGGCAAACCATATACTACTTACTAATAGTTAATATAACTCAATTTATTTTCCATAGTCTCTACAATTTCAGTTTAATAATTTGAGGGGTCCTTGTAAATATAATGACCAATAAGGGGTTTCTGAAACATTTTTGTTAGGAAACACTGCTCTAGACAAATATTTGATACATACCATAAAAAAAATTTACTGCTTTTTTAGTAAATTTTATAACATAAGTTATTTTATTAGACACAACAAGGAAAAAATAATGATAAAAGAACTAAAAAAGTAAATATAACTTATTTGACATAACAGAAACATAGCTTTTATATTTTTTTACAGCCCCAAGAGACTAAACGTGCTAAATGTTTTGTGCAACCGCTGCAGGGTTAAAGAGCTACTGAATGATAAAAATATAAAGGATTTACCTTGTGTGATAATATTTACACTTCTTAAATTCTGCTCAAATGACTTAACTACGGGTGTTTCTAAAATTTCTGGAATACTAAGTTAGTGAGATTTTGGCATATTGTTCAACCAAAATTCTCAAAGTGGTGGATGAAGTAAGGTAGTTTACGGCCCTTGTTGACTTCTTCACATGCCGACATTATACTCTTCGTCAGAGGCCGCGGCCCACAACTGAATACACCTATTTTGCTAACCTATAATCAGACAATTTTAAATTATAATTGCAGGGCAGATCAAGAGTTTTAAGGGGAAAATATTTTAAAATTTATTATGTCTACACCAAGTATAGTCTAAATCCTTATAAATAAATAATTCAACATTTGCTATAAATCTACTTCTTGGGAAATATTGCTATTGAACTTTAGTACAAATTTATAACTGTGCCTCACTGAAACCACCCTGATGCGAATTAGAGTTGCATTAAATACAATTTAAAATCCTGGTTACTCTATGGTTCTGCTAGGGATCTACATAAATATGCTTAGAAAAGACATCTGCATTTATTAGCTATGTTCCCTGCAGTAGATATTTTAGATGTCCTTCTTAAATCAGAACCACCTGAACATAACATTCAGATACTTCTCTACTCAACATTTGTAACCATTGAACGGCTAGTTATTTACCACTTTGTCAATCGTACGAAATCCTAGAAACACAAGACAAACGTATCGCCTTAGACAACATTGTACAAGGACTAATTTCCAGACACATGACATGAACAATGAAGACAGAATGAATGAACAGATACAAACACACTCTGATAGACATCATAATATGCAAGCAATAACACACATAACACAATACATACCAGAAAAACAACAATACTCAAAAACAAAAGTATATACCTTAACCATATCATGACAACACATCACAAAAAATTACTTCATTTTTCTAAATACTCAAATACAATTTTGCATTTTACCATCACACATAACAAAAAAAAAACACCTACACAACAGAAAAACACTAGAGCAAGAGTATACAAGATCACATATAGCGACTGTCCAGATTTTACATAGGTCAAACAGGAAGAAACTTCACCACATGATACAAGAACTCATAGAAGACATAAAAACACACACAACCCAAACATATACAGAACAGAGTACACTCACACATACCAACATTGACACAAATCAAAAGTTCTACATTTGTTTAAGCAGTAAACCAAACCTAACAAAAATCTTCAAAATATAGAAACAGAACAAAAAAAACAAAACCCCCCATAATATTCTAAAACATAAGGACACACACACACACACACACACACACACACACACACACACACACACACTCTACAAACTATTCATTTTAAACACAAAATCGAACAACTATTCTTATAATAAAAATACCTCACAAAACAACACAAACTCACAATAATAAAAACATCTGAGTCTTGAGTCTCACAGCATTGAACAATGACTAGATGTAGTGCAAAACTTGTCTGATGAAAAACATCAATGAATAGTGTTTTTTTTTTTTTGTCAAGTGGTATTATTAACTGTATACTATAAAAGTCTCAAAATGTACAGCCCAAAAACTCCAAATCTTTTAAAATGAAACTCTATTCCAAATAAGAAGATCGCTATTATCAAAAATAGAAAGCACCTCATATAAATGACAACAGATATTTGATATTCACATCCAGGTTGGAGTGGTGTATATCAATGACCCTTCGACATCGATATTCCATCTGTTGAAGAGGTGTTATTAAATAAAAAACTTTTAGATTTGCGGATTTTGTTTCAGAATAGTTAGTTTTCCCCTTTACAAACCAAAAAAGTAAAACCTATTTTACAAAGGGTCAGTTTTACAAGGCATGTTTTTCTTCTGAAAAGAAGATGGAGAATAGTGGCAAATAAACTGCAATGAATTCTACTGTATTTCCTTTTATTTAATGAACAAAGAACTATATAGTGTTGTTTATAAATTCTACAAAAAGGGGATATTGCAATGTGTATTCACAAAATTTGAGAAATAAAAACATTTCTCGTTTCAACACTTATTATAAGGATTTATATGAGATTACCAAGTGTTACAATTATATTCCAACTAATTCAATGTTTAGCTTAATTTAGAGTTCGTAAACAATTTTAAATATCTCATTATGTTTATGAAAAGTGAATCATTTGTTTAAATCAAAGTTTTTGAAAGTATTGAGGATCAAACACTACTATGTTCGGTGACATTATAGCAATTACATATACCATATCAAGAGGAAGACAGATATCAAATAAAATATCTAGGAAAGATAGATGGAAATCTTACAAAATCCATCTACTATACTGGTGATGGTTAGTTCTGACAAATGGTTATAGAAACACAAGGCATGTGGTTAAACAAACCTCTATTTGTTTAAGGTGAAAAACAACCAGTCCCATATTATTTAACTGATCTTAAGGTGGCTTAGTATTGATTTAAAAAAATAATGTATTTAAAGTAATAAATTTGGTAAACAATAACTTTTTTCTGAGGTTTCAAGAACTCCAGAAAATTGGCAAGTAGACCACTTGTGCGACCAGGACTGCCTTGAAATTTTATTTCTTTTGACCTTTTATTTCTTATATTTTAAAATTTTAATTTTTACAATCTCTATACTATTCACTTATTTCTAAAGAAGATTTAGATAAAGAGACTGAGATACTTATTTTTTAAAAAACTTATTTCATGACAGATGTTGGCTGAAAAGAGTTATGCAGAAAAATTTTTTGTTTAACCCAATATTGTTTAAGAAATCAGAGTAACAATAAAATGTCAACAAAATTATTTGTTTAGTGAACAATACAAAAATTATTTTTTTTCTACCTGTTATCACAGATAGGTAAGTTTAAAATGTTATGTATGATTTTTTTTTCCAGGCGAAAAATCTATTAAGGTTATCATTGCCTAACTAAAGTTAAATTTTAAAATAAATGTTACATAAATAAAACTAATCAAAATAAAATAAAATAAACGTTTAAAACTAATTGTAACTATCTAAAACTAAAGAACCTAAAATTATACAAAATTTAAATATTATTAAATAGATTAAGGTGGCGTAAGAAAGCAAGGACACGGTCGATAGCCGTGACATCGTCCCTTAAAACCACCTTTAAACTACCTCGAAGATTGTAACGGATATACAAATTTGTTTTGTATGAAAAAGCAAAGATATAACAACAGACTGTACTTACATAACTGTGTTTCTTTTGAACAAATTTAAGAAATGACGACATATCAGGACGCCCAAAGTGATTTATAGCTTTCAGTCCAGTAAACATACTGGTTTTTGAAAGCCGTTGAAAGTGGTTTTCACAAATATACTGAAAAAATTAAATTAAAAAAATTAAATTACAATAATAAATATCTGTACAACAGGGTAATTTATTCTTTTAAATTTTAAAACACTATAGCAAATTAATTATGAATCTAAAATTATGATAGCATCAGCAGATCTTGCCTGCTTATATCTTTTTTATGCTTATATAGAATAAGGCTTTGAGGGAATGGATATTAGAAACATTAAAAAACTTTCTGTAAATTGAAAGTAATAAATATGTAATTAATCATGCAGTTTATCGGAAAATACCAAAATAATTTAGTAAAAACATTAACACTTCGGGTCTAATTAGAACCTAAATTGACTAAATTACTCTAAAATCCCACAACTTTTCCTTTAATGTAAAAATGTTAATACAGGTTTATCTTATTCATATAATTACTAACCAGCATTGTTGTACGTAAATCAAACTTATGGAAGAATTGTGTAATAAAAATATGTATTTCTAGAACATTGGTAACATCTTTTTTCTCTACATCACGAAGTACATCAATGAACCACTCAAAATGACGATGTGATGGACAAATCCAAAGAAAATATACCTAAAACACAAAATGTTTCTATGATAGTTCATCATATAAATTTAAGTCACAAACTTCTCTTAATCAATTAAATTAAATTTTAAAAGTTTCTACTAAGCCTAATATCTAATGACTTTAGTTTGAGCTAACAATCCTTTAGGTAATAAGTATTTTAATATTTTTATTTTTAAGTTTTAAAATATAAAAATTTTTGAAAAATACCTGGTTACAGTGGCAATATAACCTCATAGACAATATTCTCAACAGATCATATTGATTACTAGTATTAAATACAGCTTTAAATATAATAATTTCTGTTTATTAGTCACCTAAATCATGTTTTCCATACTCTAACTAGCTACGAGTTGTGAATCACACAACTTTCTACCCAAGAGATTGATTTATTGTTGGTTGAAAAAGTAAGTTTCATCTCAAAGTTTTAGTAAAATTGTGTTACAGAGTGATTTGGACTGTGTTGCTTTGCCTACTCAATGTATAAATTTTGTATAAAGAAATGAAAATTAAAACCTATGTAATTAATTATAATGAACTTGCTTGTTGTAATCATCTTGAATTCACTAATTATATTATATAAGTGCAGTAAACTCCCGATTATCCGTAGAATAGGGTGGCCCGGCAACGCCGGATAACCGAATTCCCTGGATAATCCGCTATGAACAAAGAATACCCAAAACGATCGATAAACGATTATTATACCATAAGTTACACAAATAATGACCCCGGTTAATGCAATTCACAAATAATCTTCAGACGACAAAATAAGTACAGAAAATAATTTTAAATGTCAATGTATTTGACGGATTATAACATGTACATTTATATGTCTAACTATTTACAATACGTACATAAGTATATGTCAAAAGTAAGTATGTATGTATATATGTAATACATACATAATACTTTACACATAATACTTTCACTTTTTAACAAAAAAATCTGTCACTTTCGTTTGTTTTTTTTGTGAGCATTGATTTAGTTTTAATGTGCGATCTAAGTTTCTTGAGAAACTTTGTCGCACAGTGAATAGTCGTCTTGCTCTAATTATTGTGTCCGTTGTTTTCATCTAAAAAATTTTATTTCTACCATATACAGGTTTATTTGGGACATTAAAACAGTGCATTAGACATTAAAATATTGTTTTATTTATCGGTTTACAATAAAAAAAAGGAAATTTACATAAAATATCAACTAATACAAATGATAAAATACTGCATGACAAAAAATAAAATTCAATAAAAAACACAGAGAAATAAAAATAACGAATAAAAATTCAAACTACCTACTACTAAAATAACCACTCAACGTTCAACTCGGAATGTTTGTTTCTACTTTTGTCACAAAGCCATAAAGATCGATAATGTATATGGCAGACATGGATAATGCACATGTCACGTTCTAGACTATTTATGGTTGAGATTAGCTGACATTTGTTTACAACCTTATGATACACATTAGGTTTTCAGGCGTCCAAGCATTTTGTCATTGTCTGTTAAGCCGGGTTTACACGATGCCAATCAAAGAGACAATTGTCGGGGCCAGTTGTCTTGGGCCAATTGCGTGAATGTCTGAAGCCAGTCCAATTGAATGAGGACTTGTTCATACGGCGAAACTATTGCAACGGCAGTAGGTGACGAAAAATTGCTGAGTGCTTATCATTTGTTGTGTTTCGTGATGAATTGAAAGTAATGAGTGAGGATCTTTGTCAAGAATTTATCGCTGAGGCTTGCGAAGTGCTCGAGGAAGAGTTAAATAAGAAGAGAGAGTGGACAAGGAAATGGCTTTTGAAAAGAGACGGTCAAGGTATGTCATCACAACTGATAAAATAATTACAAATGGAGAATGCATTGGAATATAAAGCATGTTTAAAGACGAGTCCGGAGAATTTTGACGAACTCTTGCCGCTTGTTGAAAGGAAAATATCTAGACAAGACACAATAATGAGGATAGTACTGCCTCCTATGTCTAAATTAGAAGTGACACTATCATTTCTAGCTACAGGAAATAGTTACAGAAGTCTACAGGATTTCTTCCAGGTGTGCTGGAAGAAAAAACGCAAAGTGGCCAAAATGAGAGATCTACTGCCCTACAACGTTTACACTGCGCCAATTGTCTAGATAACTATTTGTCTTGATAGAGTGGGGGGGACGTCACTGCACCCAGTCAATTGTCTTCTGTCTACTCCTGGAGACAATTGAATTTCAGGACAACTAGCAGGGCAGTTGGCACGCCAATTGGGGAGAGATGTTTACACATAGCCAATAATTTTATGCCAGTAAGTTGTCCTCTGACGATTGTCTCATCAACTGGCATCGTGTAAACCCGGCTTTATATACAGTAGTCTGTTCCCACCTCGAGTTGGTTCATTCACTCTAACAGGACAGTTATCGTTTATCCTTGCGTTATTTGAGAAAGCTTAGTTTATTTAAATGATCGTTGTTTTTGCCGGATATTGTGCCGCGTTGAGTGGTTAAAAAAAAAAACAATAATGAATATGATTGGGATAAAAATTGGATATTTGTAAAACAATGTCAGACCCCGGATAATCCGCAAACCGGTTAATCTGCCCACGGATAACCGGGAGATTACTGTAATTATTGTACAACTGAGTGAATACTTATGAACTTACTAGCTGGCGCATTTTGAAATAATCACTTCATTGACAAAGGCAACCTGCTCTAGAAGTAACCCGAGTAGCGGATCAGCTTCTTCAATGTAATGATTATTTCAAAACACGTCAGCAAGTAAGTTCAAAAGTATTCATTCAGTTATGCAATAATTACTTATAAGTTATAAAAAGTTTTGTGTATAGTGACAAGCTATTTTGCGTTTACTATCAAAAATAAAGATGGAGCATTATCAGTCAGCAATCATACACAAGTATCATACACATTATCATACACAAGTATATTACCTAAAAGTGTTAACTCTAAAATATTACTTAATACTCTTGAATTTTGTAGTACATTACGTGTGGTGAAACTTAGTTAATCACTTTAACATTAGGTTATGACTGTCCGAACTTTAAATTTTGTAAATTTGTAAAAACTTACTGAGACAGAACGTTTTCGATCGCTATGAGGCGATCTTCATCAGTGTCATTAGTGTTACTGAAGATCACCACATAGCGATCGAAAACATTCTGTCTCAGTAAGTTTTTACAAATTTACAAAATTTTAAGTTCGGATAGTCATAAACTAATGTTAAAGTGATTAATTACTTAACCCATTCGCTTACAATGACGGCGATCCGCCGTCGCGACCCAGTGTGCCATTCTGTGAAGCGAAGGTGAATCACCGTCCTCCAATATAACTCATTTTTGTCGAGTTAGTTCTCAATAAATCCAATAGATTGCATATGCATCTTATTTTACAGGCTTTGGGCTTTCCAATGGTAGTATTTTTATCTTCTTTGGACTGTCCTTTCTTTAAATAATTACGTTTTAATCTGGAGACCGATCAGCTGACTGTGTCTGTAATGCTGTGTTTATTTCGTAGTTGTGTGGGATATGTTCATAAGCTAACCTAATTGTATTTAATTCGTTATTTGTGTTCTTTTTAAGTTAAAAATGAGTGGATTTATATTTTATTTGTTGATGAATGTGAGAAATAGTTGAAGGATTGTGAAATTGAAAGAATTATTGGAGAATGTGACAGTGCCAGTGAGAGTGATTTGTTTGATGAAACATTTGAGAGTGATAATGAAATAAGTGAAATAGGACAGTTGAACTTTGATTCTCAAATAGATGAAGATGTAAGTGATGAATGAAATAAAATCATAATAGACTAATATAACAGGTTCACCACATCATGAAAAATGTAATCTGCCTTGTTCTGCAATAAGTGATAAGTTGCAACTTGAGCAGCCCTCTTGTACTTATGTTAGGCCTAGGACTCCACTAGATGTAAATAAGGTAATGTCTGATACAAATGTCCATGATAGGCCTGTATTACCATCTAATTCATATGATGAAAGCTCACAGATATCCAATTAATTGAGCTACTCGATCAAATCTACCGTGATGGAATAATTGCCCCTCTGTCTCCTACTGCTAGTTAGGAGGCTGATGACCCTAGTTTTCTTGATACTTGTCCTAGGCCTATTAGAGTTAGTACTAGAGATAGGGGTAAACCAAGAAGGGGTAGGCCTAAAGAAAAAATTCCATGTTCCAAACCACCTAAGCTCACTAAAAACCCAAAGATTCAGTCGGTGAGAGCGTGAACTGTGCCTCGTCGCACTTCACCTACCAGAATGTTTCAAAGTATACCACACAAAAGTTAACTTTTCTTGACTCTTGTGAAATTTAAACATATTCTTTGCACCCTGAAGAAAATTTTGGAGTATTTTCAAAGGTAATTTATGCTTTTACTTTAAGATAATTGAAATAAAAATAATAAAATTTGATATTTTTCATTGAAACATTTTAGTTTTTTACATATTATTAAATTATAAAAGAAAAGATATAAATATTAGTATATATTTTGAAAATAAATGTATTTGTGAATAAAAAAATAACAATAGGTTACATAAGAAACATAAATATGAACTGAAAAAAAGTAATCAACAAAAACCTTTAAAATGGTCTAAAAAATTAGTGTTTTATGACTCAGCCTGTGTAAAAAAAATTGTAAGCGAATGGGTTAATAGTTAGGACAGTATTTTTATATTCAAATCAAATAATAAATTAATGAATATAGATAAAAGGTTGGAGCTTAGCTCAGGTATATCAAGTATAGAGAACAGTTGGTGTCGGTCTAGTTGTAAATTATTGATTATTGATTGTTCTAGATTGTAATAAGACCCTTTGATGATGATGACACAGTCATCGTAATGTACAACATGGTTTAATCTTCGGGAACTTGTAACATTACTTATTTTTGTGGTATTGGGGTTTTTCCAGTATTTCAAATGTGATTAATTATCAACTTTTAAAACAGCAAAGACTTACCTTCTTACAAGCAACCCCAGAGTATCTGTTTGTCGATGTTCCAAACACCAAGTCGTTCAGAATTGAAGCATATGGTGTAACACCAATCCCACCTCCTACCATTACAGCGACTTCAAATTTGTACCAGTCCTGGTTACCTCCCCCAAAAGGTCCTTCTAGTCGAATCTAAATAAAAAGTTTGACTTATCATTGGAGACAGGAAATCTATCATATTATACTTTAGTTCTCAATTAATGAAGGGACAAAAAATAATATTTTATAAACAGGAAAAATAAATTTTCAACTCATTTAATTACTTAATTATTGGTACTTTCTTTAACTAAACTTAATTATTTATTTTTTCAAGATAACTATAAAAAAGTAATGATTTTAAAATGTTTCTAAAAATATCACTGAATGCTTACAACTAACCCTCTAATGGATTAAAAACCATAAAACAAGATCGAGTAATAATGGCATAGTAATTTATAGGAAATGAATAATTATATATTGAAATTAAACTCAATGTTTGTTTTAGAAGATCGTCAACTAAATATATTCCTGGATAGAAATAAAAGACGTACTCAAAACTCATTTACTAACTCAGACGAGTTTCAATGACAAAGTCATCATCAGTAAGTATAGCTATTACGAACTCTAATTAACAACTCTAAGTGAGTTTGTAGTAGAAACACTCACTGATGATGACTTTCTCATTGAAACTCGCGAGTTATTATAAGATTAATTTTTGAGTTTTGTATACGTTTTTTATTTCTATCCTCACCTCACAACCTAAGCTCAAGGTATACTTGAACACTCCTGGATGTTGTGTAATTAATATTCGACATTTAAAACTAGTAACATAACTAAGTTTAACTTTGAATAAATGGGAAAACTGCTGATCATCGAGTCAAAGATATTACTTTATTAATACAACATTTCAACGACTAGTTCGTTGCCCTTATCAAGCTTGTTGTGCTATAAAAAAATCCTTACATTTAACATTCAAATGTGTAATGTGAAGGAGCAAAATATGAAAGGAAGCCTTTGAGGCGATAGCTCAAAGGAAGTTCTTAGTGAAGTGTAGGGGGATTTGGTATTTTACACATTTGAATGTTAAATGTAAAGACTTTGTTTTTCATAGCACAGCAGACTTGATAAGGGCAACAAACTAATTGCTGAAACATTGCGTCAACAAAATAACTGTTTTGACTCGATGATCAACAGTTTTCTCATACATTTATTATTTGATTCGAGTGCTTAAATAAACATATGTTTACCTTTGGCTGATCTTCATCAGGATTTAAATTACAAGGATCGAAATAGTTCCTCAACTTCCATGTCCAAGGGCCTTGTGCTTTAATATGACAGGAAAGAAAATTCTCATGAGGCGCTGAAGTCAGAGTGAAGCTATGAAACTCAGACACTCTGAAAGCAGTGCAGGCTAACCTTACCCACTGTCCTGACAAGTATTTGAAGTTTGGTGGACGGTAAAACTTGATTTTAATCACATCAGATGGGAGCAGTTCAGTCTCTATTACATCCAAAGCCATATACTTTGTGCGGAGACTCACTATCTGTTACAAAAATAATCAAGTTATTGAGAAACCAAAGTCACTTTATAAATATTTTACATAAGTTAATCATGTTTACACTTGCAGAGATTATTGTTAAATAAAAGCGGCTGACTTGTGACTTAGGTACAACTATTTATCTATGCAGGCAACTGTTCAATAACGGATACATTATCGTCTTCAGGCCGTATCCCTCCTCAATCTATTAAAAAATACAGCACCATGACATACCTCTAGTATATTTATGAAAACAGCACATATACACTTTCATTAACCCACAGCACCATTCTAATGTGTACTAAGGATACACTCAAGAAAGCTTGAATGTGTCTTAGGACGCACATTAATTTTGCTGTGAGTTAATGAAAGCATATATGCGGTTTTCATAAATATACTAAGGTTATGTCTTGGTGCTATATTTTAATACAGTGCAGGATGAATAAGGCCAAAGTACGATAAAGTATTCCTTATTGAAGTGTTGCCTGTATAAATAAATAGTTGTACCTGACTCGCAAGTCAACTGCTTTTATTTAACTATTTCACATAAGCTTCACAATGTATTAAAAATATTGTATAGTTTAGAAGATTATAAAATTTTAGTAAATACAATTTCTGGAAAACATTAGTAACAAAGACTCAATTTAATACTCTAATCTAGCACCAGTGTATACTCCGAACGCAAAACATTTCTTTTGCAAAAAGTAATAAGAGTATAATAGATAGAGAACATTAAGAGTATAATGGTAGAGAAGTAATAAGGTATAAATGGATGATACCGATAGAGAATAGGTCTATATCAGATACACAGACCTTGCATATGTGATGCCACACAGGTCCGCCCATAAAATCTGGCCCCCTGGGTACAGGACCTCTCATTACTTCCAACATAGGCCTATACAACCCTGTATTTTGCATGACATATAAATAAACTATTGCTAAAACCAACTAGGCTTACTGAATCTAATCTGTGTATGTTTAGTTTTATTGAATTAAACTGCCGATCATTTACAGAAAATATGGCATTGCATTTTGTGTAAATAGAACATTTTATTCAATGAGTATTACGTTGCCATTTAAATCTTGAACAATTGTACAGTGTATTCTTTATATTTTATTGATATATTGTGTTTATCTCTTTTATGGATCTCACTACACAAGTAATTATTTTCTGCAGTAAAAACCACCAACCCAGTCAGGCCCCTGGGCATTTGTCCCCCTTGCTCCCTTCTGGATGGGCCTGACGCCATGATCCACCCTCTATCTCCTACCAACGGGATTTATGTTCCAACCTTTATCTGATCTTTCTTTACACAACTTTACTATTTTTTGTAGATAAAAATACACACATCAACTGATCATGTACAATTTAAAAATTGTTTTTTTACAAAATGCTTAAAAAAACTTACCAACCATAAATCACCTTGCTAATGCCATTCATATCACGATCAACTACTTTGCATATTTCTTAAATATTAAATAGCGGAACTTAAAGCACAGATTTCCGGAGAAATCAGAGTTCTTGAAAGAATCAGGATTATAAACACAAGCATGTTCAATGAAATTCTGTGTTTTTCAACACATTGCGTGCAAATGTATAAGATCCAAAGGATCACCATTTAAATGCCAGTAGCATATGCAGTGGTTCTGATCCAAACATTACTTTGCAAAGACAAATATTACTTTCAGTATGAGCTTAGCTCCTAATGCAATTAGTTTGTACTTACTATCAGTTTGTAGTGCTAGATTCCTATTTGATGTAAGTGTTTCTTGGTCTTGGTTATAATGATTTCTGGGAATTTCGTGAGCCATTTTATCATTATTTATTATCTTACTAGGGCACTTATTTATTTCATGATTTTGTCTTTTGTGTGCAAACGTAAAACAGAAAACATAATGCAAAGGGTAAACATTTGTACACAAATGTAAAGCACAATTCTGTGTGCAGCTTCCCCACATAAAAATTGACTTTTGAGAAAAGTTTTTTACTCTTATCACAAAGGATGTAAGTCTGTTACAAGTGCCTGAATGATAAATATTATATTTTTAAAAACAAAGTGTAAAGATTTTCTGGTACAACAATATTTATCCTATTGTATCTATAATGCAAATGTAACTTTCTCCAAGTAATAATGCCTTTTATATATCAAACAAAAACAACTAGTGCCAGACGCTGATACATTGGAACCAATGCAAAATTTAAGCCATCAACAGGAGGCATTGTGGAAAGGACCTAACTTTATTATTATTTGCATTTTTATCGACAATATAAATTGAATTTATAAATATTACAATTCAGCCACTGGGGGTAAAAAATCTGTCTTATACATGCCATACACAACCTGCTAAAATGCTACTAGTTCCAGTTGTTATAACGGACTCTTTCAAAATATTCAATAAAATATTTTTTTTAATAAGAGTAAAATCGTAAAATTAACTCAAATTTGAATTTAGAAAGCTCAAAATTCTTACCTTATCCAGAGTGTAAATTATTCCAGGTATAATAAAAAACATCCAAAACCTTGGCGGACCAGTTAACCTTGCTAGGCCATGTATCAAACACAGTAAATAAAGTAAAATGTATAAACTATGTGTTGACCAGAAGAACTTGTAAGCTTTCTTGCGAATTAAAGGATGTGCGAACACAAAGATAATTATCATGACAACAAAGAGCATTACTCCTGTTATACCTGTAAAAAATCAACATTTTTGTTTAATTTGCTATCTGAAATTTATTTTATTATTTCTAACTTTAATATGATGTAACAACTGTATTTTATTATCATTGTATTGCAATATAGGTAACAGCTGTATTGTAGGTTCCATGTAAAATTATTGTAGGATATACAATATTGAGCGTCTTTCACTGAAAAATAAAATTATTGTATTTAATGAATACTATTGTAGGCATATGCCTTACTTTTTGAGATGTGGCATACAATTTTTTTATCCTAAACATTGACTTATGTCTTTACTCTATAATTGTAACAGGTATAAAATGTGTGTTTTTCATGACACAAAAAATACATTCATGATACTATAATATCAATTATAAAATAAAATGAACATTAGTCTCACAGGCGCTGAGGGTAGTTTTCTTTCACAATGCTGGCAACACTGATTGACTGGGAAAACTGATCTTCACAATAGCCTCGTCCCTCTGTACTTCATATCGCATTTATTGTTTAGTTCACAAGAAGTGGTGAAAAGCAAGAAGTTATTTTTAAAGTCATAACAGCCAGTAAAACCGTAAGTTCTTCTACATATTTTCTCTAGGTGTCTGTAGGACAGTGTGTTTCTCTTGCTGTATTTAGCGGTTTACGAGACAGGTATTTCCCTTGTAGTATTTTGTATGATTAATAACCGTTTATTTGACTTTAATATTTATAAATTAAAATGTCTTGACCCAATCTCTTCAGATAATCCTGACAATAGCGACAAAATCCGTATACTTTTGTACAATGATGACGATGACATAAAGATTTTATTGCCAATAATATTACTGACTCTGTGTGGAACCAGATTATGTTGTATGAGAAGAGAAAGGTAATTTGGATGATAAACCAGACTGAGATGATGAATATAACCTTTTGGGGAAAGAATTGGTAGACAGTGCAGTAGAACTTAATGAGAGTGACCACTTGACAAAATAATTTTTTGAAAAGAAAAATAAAAGTTAACAGGGGCCTCTAAATGCAAGGAGAATGGGCTTGTAATGAATCAAGTGAGAGTAGTAGCACACAATTATATCAGAATTGGATTACCTTGTATACGGGATAGAGCGAAGACATTGGGTAATAAACTTTCAATCTAATGTGTGGCAATTGTTGTTGGATGATGAAATAATCAATAAAATAGTAGTGCACACTCATGTAAAGTTGCAGCGTATGTGATCGGGGTTGGGTGAGGTTACAATAAAAAATAATTACAGAAACACATGTGCAGAAGAAATCAATATTGGTTTACTTTTATTATCACCCATTTTAAAATATAATGATGAAAAATGTTACATTACAAAAAAAAACATTAGTTCATCTCCATATAGATTTATTAGATCAGCTACACTTGTTACCTTTGTACCTAAGAAAAATAGATGTTATAATTGGATCAACAATGGATGATCTAGAAAAAAAGAAGCCTGAAACTATATGTTTTTATAATCAAACAAAATTCATAGTGGAGCTTTTGGATATATAAAGTGTGCCATCTTTACATCAAACCAAAAAACCAGGCGGTGGCCCTTTGGCAAGTTCTACATGGTGTTGATTATTGGAAGTTTTAACAATATTATTTACGAGTTTTAAAGGCAACTCAAATGATAAGATGCTAGTACATCAAGAACATGGGTCATGACCTCATTGCTCCCAATCTTTGTAAAAGGCTTGGAGGTACAATGAACCTACAAAGGGAATTAAAATTAAGCATCCGAATGTTTTAGTAGGTGAGGCTGGCCAACAACAAGAGCAGCAGCATAAGCCAAAACACCAACATAAGGAGCAGCAACAAGAGTAAGAAGTCCCAAGAGATAGAACGGACATAAGGAAAACTTGTTCATCATGCCCCTAAAAGAAAAGGAAAACTGCCTACATGTCTACATGTGCATCATCTGCAAAAAAGCACATAGTCTAGCACATAGTTCAAATCAGGGGAGACGTGAGGCCAGTTGGAAGATAGTAAGATGAAATCTCATTTAGTTAAAATTTAACTACACAATTTATCAATATTTAAAACTAAATTTACACCTTAGATGTTTTTTACATAGGTATTTTAATTGGCCATAGTGTTCAGAAAATTTAAATGAAATGTATGCATTTATAAATGAAATATAAGTAAAGGTTATGTGAATTTTTTAAACTTGAAATTAAATCAACATGATAGCTTGAAAATAATGTACCACAACAAAGCCACAATGGACAAATATTCACTTTGGATAAATCACATAAAAAAGTGTATCACAGGCAGCTCTTTGATAATACTTGCCTTTTCAAGCACCTACTTGTGCGAATAAACTTTTTTCAGTACTTGTTGCAATAAAAACCAAATAAAAGAACAAACTTGATGTTGCTAATGACTTGTGTTGTGTCTTAACTAAAATAGAACCTCAAATAGGCATGCTAGTGAAATAAATGCAAGCTGGTCGATCTTACTAACAGATTTTCCTTTTATCAATTAAAATTTACCTTGAGAATTAAAACTTGAAATGTTATATCGTGTTTCTTATGAAAGTATGTATAAATAAGTAAATAGTTTTCAATATATATATATATTGACCGAATAAAGACATCAGAAAAATAGAGGAAAATAATTCAGTAATTTGACAATGCTCAAGTGACCGAAAGGTGCCTCATCACACAAAGTAAAATTAATTGCATTCAATGGTGGGATAATTGTTTACAATTAACATATAATAACATTATATATATATATATATATTCTTGATATTTTACGTTATCCATTGTTTTTCCGTTGCACTGACTTTATGAAGTTAATATATTACTATTGTAAGTAATTTTTCCACCATTAAGTGCAATAATTTTACCTTGAGTGATGAGGCACCTTTCGGTCACTTGACCATTGTCGAATCCTGGTTTGACAATGGTCAAGTGACCGAAAGGTGCCTCATCACTCAAGGTAAAACTATTGCACTTAATGGTGGAAAAATTACTTACAATAGTAATATATTAACTTCATATATATATATATATATATATATAATATTTGTTTCTGTTCCATATCCACATGTATTCATAGTGTAAAGTAGAGGGGAATGTAGGAGGTTTTCATTTCAAGAAGAGGGGGTATAGTACCAAAACGTTTGTGAACCCTGATCTAGAGTATTGTGTTAAAAATAAAAAGATGAGTGAAAGAAGAGATCCTGTAAGTTGTTATTTGAGTTGTGTTTCTAATATACTTGTATTATGTTTATTAAATACAAATTATTACCAGTAAATCATTAGTTTTTAGGTTATAGTAAAATTTTAACTGAATGAAACAAACAAATCTTTTTATGTCTTATCACTTTTAGAATTTGTCTGTAATACATATTTTAGGGGTTTTCAATTTTAAAATATTCAACTCTTTTGCTCTTTTTTATTAGTTCAAAAGAAGTAATTATACTAATAAATTCAATAAAATAATTCACTTAATAAATTACAGTATAACTGTATAAAACAACAGTGGAGTAATGTTTGACATAAATAAATGGGACCTCTATACCACAAATGACTTTTTACCTCTGAGGATGATTGCTATGCAATCGAAATGTACATAAGGCTTTAAATAAAAGAAAAAAGTCATTTGTGGTAAAGGTCTCATTTATTTATGTAAAACACAGTATGTTCATGAAACAATCCTAAATTAGTTGCATTATCATTATATTCAGTACAAAAGAGTGAAAAAGTACAAAAGTTAGAAACTAGAGTGACACTTGTTTCCTAGATTGTAAATTTGTAATAAGACCCCCTGATGATGATGACATGGTCATCGAAATGTACATAGGGGTTTAATCTTAAGTAACTTGTATTATTTGTTACTTTTTATTATTTTTGTATGTGGTATTGAACCCCAATGGAAAGAACCCCAGTTCTTTCCAATATTTTGATTGTATTACTTTATATACTTGCATAAAAACTTTGCTTCAAAATCTTACAATAGTACCCTTTCTATTTACTCACCTGTAATAGTCTGAAACAGCCAAAATGTTATGCCAGGCTTATAGTCTGATGGGAAATGTACTTCACTTGTTAAACAATGAATGTGTTCCAACGGTTGAGTAGAGACATGGTAAAAGTTGACAATATGTCCGACTGTATGGAGCAGTGAGAAGAAAAACGCAGTACATGCAGCTATCTTGTGAAACTGTATATGTGCATCAAGAGGAATGTATTGCTGTATTGAAAATTCCTTGAGTTTGGTGAGGAGGTTACGTGACATTGTTAGCAACAGCAGGCTGTAGCAAAAAGACAACGACGCTGCCGAACCTCTTGTGATGGCAATACCAACACCCATAATATGTCGCAAGTCTGTATGTTCAGCGAGAAAAGAATAATCTGAAAAAATATTTATAATGTTAACTGCATGAAACTCAAAACAAATAGATGTTAATGTCAAATCTTATTTTACACTATGGAAATTTCTGTTAGTTTATTTATTTATTTTCCATTCATTTTATTCACAACCAGTTTTGACATACTGTTTTCATACATTTCAAAATTCTAAATATTGTTTAGAAACTAAGTAAAGTGTATGTACTTATATATTTCCCAGAAAAATGTATACAGGGTGTTCCAGGAGGAATATACTATACTGCACAGGATTATTCCTCTCTTAAAAATAATGGAAAAAGTTCATATAAACATGGGTCCAGAAATGCTTCATTGTTGAGTTATACAGGGTTAAAGATTTCACCTAAAATTCAGCTCCCTCATTAACTCATGCTGAAATTTTTAGGGTGGTAATTGAGTTTGTTGGTTAGATAAGTTTTATGTAATATGAGCTGGCAAATTGTATAAAACCTGTCTCAGAACTCTATCTCTAATACTTTAGAAGAAAACTGGGGTAAAGCAGAAAAAGGTTAGGGTCAAAAACATACTTTATTGCGATTGGACTACAATAACAACATTGAATTACCTATAAACAAAGAAAAATGTTCAATTAAATTTGTAGAGAATTTTATTTTAAAAAAAAATAACAAATAAAGTCAACAAAAACAGAATATATTTCTTTTAAATTAAATTTATTTAAGGAACACAAAACTAAAAATTATGAAAATCATATATTGCTAACTAAGTAGCCAATAAAACTGAATTTAAAAGAAAACTTATTACTAATAAAAAACTTTAAAATAACTTTTATTAATCTTGCTTTTTTAGCTTCTTTTAACCAACTCAATCATCTTTAATTTTATCTAATAATAAAGTTAGTAAAAGATAACTTAAAATAAATATTTTGTGTACATAAAAAATCTATTTTTTTTCTTAGTAATTCAAGGTTAGAGATTTGTTAAAATACTTACGGATAAAACGTTCAACGAATAAAGCGATAGTAATAACATAAAAGACAAACAAATAGAATATGTTTTGCCTATTTTCTTCGAGGTATGTTGTGACACAATCGATGTGTCTAACAAACCAACTCTTTTCACTTTCAGTCATTGGATCTATGTGGAAACTGGTCATTCTGAAATTAAAAAGAAATAAACATCGGTAAAAATAACAAAAAAATTATGTCTGTTTATCTTGAGCTAGAGCCACTACATTTCATTCATCTATAAATAATTTCCTCTCCTATATTTGCTTCAGTTACAAACTGAGTTAAAAAGCTCAGACTGAGTTAAAAAGCCTATCAGAAAAAGTGATTTCCAATATGTCTTATATTCAAGTGTTTTACAACAAAAGCAATTTATATAAATGACATTTTTGTTAGTAAAAATTATTTCATGAATTTAGGTCATTTACAATCTGAAAAAAATATAGATAATAATACTAGGTTTCAGATTCATTTTTTCAAACAATGTCTATATGTATCTATTTTGTCATCCTTGATGTATAAGCCACAACTTATGCAATACATAGGTTGTCTACATATAAACAGTGAACAATTATTGTTTAATGTATCTATCTATTTTATGAATCAAATGATAAAATTGTTTGCATATTTAGCAACAATGTTTATTAAGTTGGGTGAAAAGTGTTCCAATTTATATCTTTCATGGTCAATAGTCATATTTGTGGATGATCCTTAACCCTTTGTTTAGTAACATGTGCCTGTCCTGATATGGCCCCTGGGAGCAACATATTTTCTCTAATGTTTTTAATTATAGTAATATTTGTTAATATTTTTTTAATTTACTAATTTTCTCATGTTACCCAAACTTTACCTTAGGTTTACTGACAATTTCTTTGCTAAAAATTATCTGTAATAATAAAGCAAGACCGTTATGAAGTCTTTTTTGTAAAATACCTATTCATTATGAAATACCGCACAAACTTAGGAATGATCTGTAAACACGTGCAAGAAGAGATCTTTGGAAATAAAAGAATTATGACTATGTACTCTGTGTAGTATTTATTGTTGAGATAGTTGCAAATATTTAACCTAGAATACAGCACAATACACAGGAAAACAAATCGTAAACATACAGCAATGCTAATCTGAAAGAAATGGTAGAATGTACATATACAGGAATGCACTCGCTGGTCGTTGTGCGATCTCACACACTGGTAGGTGAATGCTAATCAAAGGGTTAAAACACAACAAATTATTGAGAATTTTCCACTGATGTCAGGCTGAAGAAAAATAATTTTAAAAAACATACAATAGAACTTTAATAATTCCTCTCTCTTTAATTCGTCCCCTTCTGTACTTCCTCACATACTGTGTAATAACAACAGTGTCTGCACTATCAAGGCGCCATCAAAGAAAAATTCTTTAGTTCAAAAGAAAACTACAAATGTTTTAAAAATATAAATCATAAATAGATTTCATATAATATGTTTTCTAGCTAGTGTCAATGTTCTTACAAGGTACTGTTATATGGTTTTTTTATTACATTTTTGGAAATTTAGTAACATATTCTATTTATAAATTACTACCTATACTGGAGGCTACTAGGTTTTAATAGTGTTGATTAGTTTTTCTGCCAGCATAAATATTGGAAGTACAACATTAATTACGTTCCATACTAATTTGCGTATTTATGTGCAATGTTTACCCACAATTACATGTTAACTTCACTACTTCCATACGTGCTCTACTGATTAAAAATAGAAACGTTTAAGAAAACAACGCATTAAAGAGGATAGAGATATAGCCAAACGCTAGTTTACTTACCTTGCTACATTTGTGGATGTATCCAAAAAATTCTGTTTAGCCCCTTTACAATCCAGACCAATAGCAACAAAGTCACCCTTGTACTCCTTCATCATCAGTTTGAAGTCAGAGTATGTGAGGAAATCTTTGCGCTCTAATCCAGCATTCTGAAACAAAGATGTTGAAGAAATTGAAATAAATTCTTTTTCTACAAACAATTATATTCTAAAAATGTTTTCCCCTTAAACATCATTGGTACATCGAAGAATTGAATTTAAAATAAACGTATAAGATGTAATATTTCAGTTACATTAGCAGAAAAAAAAATTCTTGAATTTTGTAGTCCATTACGTTGGGTGAGTCCTAATTAATCACTTAAACAATAGTTTATGAACTAAGTGATTAATTAAGAAAGAAAAAGTAAACAAAATATAAATATTGAATAAACTAGATCCTGATGTACATATACATGTAAAATATACTTTTAAATATGAAGTACTAATTTTTAAACACCTCAAAAAATGTATATGCGTGTGAGAGAGAGAAAGAAAAATATACGTCATGTCTTAAAGAACGCAAATTTTCAAATTAAGTTCAGAAAGAAACCTCCGTTTATTATTATTCTCATCTCCTACTATCTACATCCAACCCATGTTTTGAAAATAACTTTTCATAAATCATATTAAGTAGACTCATATCTGTTTCTAGATATTCTCATTTTTTATTATTTTTTTCACCTTTTCTTATAAAAATTTCCATTGCCTTCCATTTTGCGCTAAAAGAACTTCTCATCTCAATCACTTATACTTGAATAACTTTAAAAAGGTTTAAACTACCACAGATCTATCAAATATGCTAGACCAGGGGTTCCCAAACTTTTTGGTACTGCGCTCCCTCCTCTTGGAATAAAACTCTCCTACACCCCCTACACTTTACACTATAAATAAAAGGTATGGACAAATGAAAAAGGAATCAAATGTTATATATAAGAAAACAATTTATTAATTTATGCATACTTTCACAAGAAACATGATATCACATTTCAAGTTTTAATTTGTAAGGTAAATTTTAACTGACAAGAAAAAAAATTGTTAGGGAGATACTTGAGCTTGCATTTTTTATACTAGCATGCCTATTTGAGGTTGTATTTTAGTAAGAGCACAACCCAAGTCATTAGCAACATCAAGTTTGTTCCTATAATATTAAATATATATAATTTATCTTATTCTTTTCCCACTGATCTCCCTGACTTGTCTTTAAGCCCCCCCCCCCAGTTTTTTTTAAAACCACATGAATTTTAGTTGTACGCAGTTTGAAAAAGATTGGTTTCAGGTCTAACTTTTATCTATTTAGGGACTAGTGATATTTTATTTCTAAATGCTAAGTGCCTTATAATTACCATATATATAAAGTCATCTACACAATGTCTATCATTATGTCTCCGAATCTCTGTTACATATCTCACTCACATAGAACGGAGACCTAGAAGCGCACTAATATATTCTTCACGCCATTTTGATATCCCAATGTAATTACTCTCTAAGGCCCATTAGTTTACTACGCTACTCACTTTAGCTAAGTTAAAACTTGAAGAAAAAGAGAATATTCTTTATGATACAAGTTGTAAATTTTCTTGTCATTTATGTAAATAATTATTATGTTGAGGAATCATACTGTAATTATCCAGTCTCTTGCTGTATCTTGGGACTTTTAAATTATTTTTCTTTAATTAATTATTTTACTTTACATAAATTGAATTTCTTTAAAAAATCAGTTTAACTTACTTAAACTGAAAAAGAAGTTAACACGTTTACTGCCATGGCAGTCACCGATGACCGACACTGTATTGTTGCATAGGGTTGCGGCGGTCATCCGTGACTGGCAATGTAGACCTATCTTTAGATCATCACACAAGGCTGTCGGGCACATTCACACTCTATTTAACCATATGAGGTTTCCGACAAGGCCTCTCTGTATGTGCTCCTGCAACTTGGCGTTCAAAAAATATTTTTTTCATACAAGACTATAATTATTGGGAAACTAGAAGTTCAGAATTACATGGAAATAGTTTTTATTTACACTTCTTTGTAGAACTTCATAACATTTGAGAATAGTGTTACCTTTGATTAGATCCTTTAAAAAAATTCATCTATAAAAACTGAACAATTCAAAAATTAGAAATTAAAATCTTTAATTTAATACGTCTTCCTCCAATTCATAAGATCATATAAAATTTGTACAAACAGCTCAATTTAAAACATACTTGTATTAAAACAATACAAACATAATTGTAAGAATTATGTTCAGATTATATTTACATTCTAAATATTTGAGAAAAAATATTTTCAAACAAAAAATCAGTTATGCTGAAAACTGAAATTGTGTATCAATGAAACACATGAAAAAATCTAGTAGCTATATTTATCGTTTAAAAATATCTATAATATTGTGAAAATACGTTATAGTATATATTTATACTTGAATTTATATTGAAAAAATACATTAAAAATGTTAACATTTTACATTCATTTGGAATATTGACCTTGAATAGGGAATGCACAGTAAGCCCAACAACATGACTGGCCTTGGAGTATAAAGATTTATATCTCGCCATGATGGTCACCTGTATCCAACGACATTAAAACTAAACTAGTTTAAATAAATAAACACACTAGAAGATAAAATATTTTTGTTTTGTCACTATTCATGTTTGAATAGTTTACATTTGTTAGTAAACAAAATGTTTACATTTTGTTAAATGTAAACAAAATTGTGTTTGAAGGTTATCGGAAAACTGGTTGGCAGTAAATCTGTTAAACTTACAAAAAAAAAGTAACTTACTTGAAACATCCCATCAATTAGTTCTGTAACATGAGCATCAGACAAGCTTGTAGTTCTAGCAATCTCCACAAGAGATCGTAACATTTCTGAGAACTCTATCTTATCTATTACACCATTACGATCATTATCACACATGTCAAATATTATGCGTAACTTGTCCTCAGTTTTTCCTCTTGAAAACAACACAACGGTGTCTAGAAATTCCTGAAAAAATTAGTTAATGTTAGTTGTAGATATTTTAAAATTTTTATACGGTAGTAATTTCAGACACAGATATATCTAAAAATACACATGAAACCTTATAAACTCAATGTTTTTTATAAACAGAATACTATTTTATACAAAATGCTATTATATAGTTATTTTACTGTACAGCAAAAAGTAATATTATTACAGCTTTGGTGAAAAACAAATTAAGTTTCCTAACATAAGCTAGACACATATGTTGTGCATGTATACGGGGACACTGAAGGCTGTTCTTTCACTTCAGCAACAGATAAGCTTCCATTGCATCCAACAAACAAAATATGTTCATCATGACACATTAGTGGTCATCATAAAGACGTCAGATTCTTGTCATTTCATTGTTGTTTGGTTCAAGAGAGTTTATTTTTGGGTATGTCATGAACAGCACTTGATGTCTTTGCTGTCTAAGGGATATTTATCGCCTCTTGAAACTTACAACATAGATTAAGAAAGATATTTTTATATCCCATAAGTTGCCCTTTCATCAGATGTTCTAAACATAATAGACCCACCATTGGTTTTTATGTCAAGTGTTTGCTTAGTAGAGTTGTTACTGATATTTGTTGTGTCACACTGTATAGTCATGGAAAATTAGAGTATTTTAGTCTACATCTGATCATAATGGGAAACTAGAATCTAACGAAAACTTTAAATCAAAAATAACTTTTAATTTGCAATTCATTTTTATCTAAGCACTCGAATTAAGTATTAAATAAATGAGAAAACGGTTGATCATCAAGTCAGAGGTATTTATTTTAATAATGTCATTATAAATTAACAAATAATAAAACAAGGTACAAAATAATGAATACGAAATTGCACCCACAAAAAATATATAATATTTAGTACTTTATAAATGAGAATATTTTCATACGAAATACAACTCAATTGACACAGGGAATTAATTTTAACATACTGGATTGCTTGGATCGAGAATAATTTAATCCGCAATGGATTGTTTTTTTTCCAATCAAACCTATCCTAACCAGATACAGTAGTCTCGAAATTCTGAGTACCGATAATTCAAAATTCCGTTAAATTCGAGCCTATTTCTATTTAAGCCTATTTTATTTTTATGAAAGAAAATGATGAATCAAGGTTGCATAAAATGTTTATATCCATATGGTATGCAAAGGAAATGAGTCGGGCTTTCAATAAATGTCTACATAAAGTTCTATAAACTGATTTTGTGCATTCCAAATCATAGTACTGTATTAGGGTTCATTAAAACAACTATTGCACAGACACATATTTCCGTGTAATCCCAGTTTTCGGTAACTCCAGGGGTCTCGGTCCCATCTACCTCGAATTATCGGGATTCTACTGTTCTTTGTACATTATACATTTGGGATTATTATACATTTGTTATATAGCTATTATAACAAGGAAAAATAATGTCATCTTTCCATAACCCATGTAATATGTTCGTAATTTTAGATTATTTTTGTATATTTTTTAAAGTTTAGCCATTTTTAATTTGCAACATTTGTAACAGTGTTGTTCTTATTTAGAATGTATTTTCAAGTAACAAATATAGATGAGACAAAAATTAGAGGTGACTTATAATGTTTACAATTACCGGATCTTGTTTCAAGGCACAAATAAAATTCCTATAAACAAGGGCGGTTACTTTTTGAAATATGTTTTTGATTAAAACTAGGTTCTCCAGTACACTACTGAAGAAAGATCCAATTTCGTTTCAAAAACATTCTCCATCAGCAAATTCTTCATTTAGTAACAATTTATACCAGACATTAAACTAAAGTCCTTGAAAAGGAATTTACACCTGCTATCTAAGTCATAAAGATTAATGAGAGTCATTTGTTTGAGAGTAAGATATTCCCATTCTTCTTGAAACTATTGAAATCTTCTTTTGAATTAAATAATTGTGTTTATCTTAAAATAAATAATTGTGAGTGTAAAAGCAAAGTCAAAAGGAAAATTATCTAACAATGATCACAATATGTTTAACGTAATACAAAAGAAAGCAGAAACAATGTGTTCAATCGGAGAGTGATATTGTGCCAGAAAATATTCCTATGAAATGCATTCTGTTGAAGTCTAATACAGTTGATATTTTCAACTTTTTTAAATAATGCCAGGAAGTCAAGTGTTGATTTCTTAAATATATTATTAAATTATGAATTTCATTAACTTCAAAAATTTAACTATATTTAAGAAGTACTTAACTAAGTGAATTCGTAATGGCTTACTTGCTGACGCATTTCAAAACATTCTTTCCTTTTACGAAGCTAACCCTCTACTGGCGACATCGGTTAGGTACAAAGCTGTAACGGGATGGAATTATGACTGTGGGATGGGGTGGGTTATTTTGGTTGTGTGTCATGTAATGGAAAAGACTGTTGGCTTCAAGTAAGCCCTTACAGTACTTAAGTACTTAAGTATTTACTTAGTTAAGTACTTTTTAAATATAGTTTAATCAGTAAATTCAATATGATTACATCAACCAACTTAAAAATTTATTAAGTGACTAATTTTGTCCATCCTTCATTGCAAAAGTGTTCTCTTCTAAATATTATTTCATTTTAAAATTTGATACAAAGGTATAATTTGTATTTTAAGGAGGTACCTGAAATGATATTCTACCATCTCCGTCTTTGTCCACAATGTTGAACATCATCCTTACAAACACGGCATCCGGCTTCATGCCAAGAGCACTCGCAAACTCTGCTTTGGACAGTGATGTTCTCATGACAACTTCTCCTCCGTCTTCATCCCTTTTCCTCTTCTCTCCTGGTTTCAGACCAAATGTCAACGCGTACGCTTCTCTAAAAAAGTGTTCCAGCCGTCTCTGTCTACGCTCTTTTGTTTCAGCTTTAGCCAACATTAGGTCTCTTGGTGACTGTGAAAAATTAATTAATGAAATTGAAACTCTTGGAAAAGTAAACAATGCAGTTGAAAATATGCACTTTAAAGTTAAATATAACCTAATAAACCTATCTTTCTTCAAAACTGCATTCCAATTCGTTATCATATCTCTATAAAACTTAAAGTTACATGACCTTAAAAAGTAATTGCATGATACGACAATAAATAAAAAGCTTTTTTATACAAACGGTCAGTTAATAATTTTCTCCATTTGCTACTTAAGGTCCCTCTAGTAGTACTTATTCTACGTACATTAATACCTCACTCAATGCTTACCCGCTTAGTAATGATTCATTATAGTGTTTATACAATTTACTTCATCGTTACTAAGGATTTATATCAACTCATTTTAATAATCGCCAAAAAAACTAGACAGAAGATATGTTTATCGCTTTTTAGGTGACTAGAATATCTTAGTCAGCATTGTTCTGCTCTGCACTCAGTTACTGTTGATATCGATTGTCTATTTCATTCAAGTTTACTTTGATAATGTCAATTTCAAAGAGTTCCAGTTTTGGAACTAAGGCAAAGTATCAGTTCCTAGATTTGAAATTACAAGTTCTAAGGCATTAGATATGGGTTTAATAAATATTTTAAACAAATTACAAGGAAAAAACCAACAAATATGAAACATATTGCTATTTGTGAACACACAAAATTCCCCAGTTTGATGACATAACTATAAGACGTTGTATGGCAGCATAATGCTTCTCTAGTGCTAAATAGGGTTACTGTTTATGACTTTCAGTGCACATAGATAACATTTGTTGTTTAAAATTTTGTGGTTAAAATACTTAAGAGAATTAAACAGTAAAACAGGTAATTTCAAACTCTACATACATGAAATATTCTTCCCCTAATAATTGTATGGAGACCGCACTCCTATATTGGAGCCTCCTGAATAGTCTAAAAGCAAATTAATAGGTTTTTAGAATGATATCTGACTTCATAAAGACTTGGTTTAATCAGTTATTTTATTTAATAAAATAATATATGATGCATGTATATTTCATAGAACACTAATGCATTTATAACAAACATCTGCTTTTAATTTTTTATTACAGACAGTGATATAAAAAATTCTTTCTATTTTATTAGGAAAAAACCTCTGTTTTTCTAATTTCAGTTTTAAAAAAATATATTCAAGTAAAAATGGGCACAAGAATACATTTTATATATCCCTAATAAACAAATTTAAAATTTCATAAAATTTATCATTAAAAGGTACAATCGCTCAATTTCATTTAAGCGTTTTTCAACTAACATCTAAATAAAAAAATCCATAAATGCAGGTGGCAATACTAGTTGCTAAAGAGAAATAGAGGTTTATTAATACTGAAATATCTATGATGTTTTTAAACATTTCAAGATCACTATGTAAGATCATAATTGAACTCCTATTCTATTAAAAGAACATGCTGTATGATTAATGCATAACATATGGGAAAACAATAAGCCAGATATTAATGTATGCTACAAATACAGTAGAGTCTCCATAATTCGAGGTAGATAGGATCGAGACCCTCTCGGATTACGGAAAACTCGAATTATATGGAAATATGTCCTTGTATGTTGAAAAATCTGGAGTTCTAATAAACCCTAATACTCTAATTAGTAATGCAAACAATAGGTTTATAGAACTTAATTGATTACAATATTTACATAAATTAATGCTGCTTTGGATTTTATTGTTTATCACAATTACTACATTTTTTGTATAAAATTATGTGCCTTCTGTATTTGCTTATCAGATCGTTTTCATGCTACAGTGTCACATAGACCTCTTATCAGAATCGCATCTGTTAGCGTGGTGTCTGTCTGTTCTTCAATATAACGTAGTGCAGTTTCCAATACGGTTGTTTCATCACCGTGACTGATTTTCCCTTCTTGTACTGTCTTAGTAAAACCTTCATCTTTATTCTCATCACTGCCTTCAGTAGTTTTCTGTACCATTTCAATAATTGTAACACTTTTTATCTAAATTGTTCAGGTTAAAGGTAACATGTGTATTTCTTTCCATATATTCCAGAACACACTGATCCATCTGCTGTATTAGGCTCATAATTTGTGGGAAGATATAAAGAACGGATATAATCTGTGCACAGCTGATCTTTGGGATGCGACAGTGGTTGTCTAACAGTAAAATAACCTTCCGAGGAGAATTCTTTTCAGTTTGTGACACAAAGTCATTAAGCAACCACTCTTTGAATAGTTCCACCATACATCCATCAGCACTTTAACTCTTATACGAAACTGAGAAGATGACGTGGAAATGTTTTAAACCCGAGCAGCTTAGCTGAAGAATCCCATGACCTAGCCGACTTGAAGCCGGGCTCAAAATTTAACGGAAGCTTATAAAATCGTAACTCTGAATTTCGAGACTCTATTGTATAAAATATCTTGTTACAGTGCTTCCATATATTTACTTTTAAAAGTAAAGTTTTTGTTTTTAATAAAAAAAAAAACGTTAACATAAGATTATCTCACTTGTTAAGGTAAAATGAAGCTTACTACAGTTTTTAAACAATCTTTACTAGTGTTTTCTAATATAATAAATTTCTTATTCAACAGAATAAAATATGTTTTTATATAGGTTACTAAATGTGGTAAAGTAGATTTAGGCACTTTATATAAAATTTTGTGAAAATTTTATAGGTAATCATATTTTCTGAAAGGGAGAACCCAAAAGAATATTAAAACTTGATCTTTCAAATATGAACAAAATATTATCTTTTAAACTTTGTTGTTCCTAGAAATTGGTAAACTTTACATGTTTAAACTTATAATTTTAATAATTTATAGTTGGAAAATCATATGGTGGGAAGAATTCTACAGATAAAACAGAAATATATGCATTTCAAACTTTACTCATGACGATAGAAACTTTAGACACAAGTGAGGTTCAAGATGTTTAGACGTAATTAAAAATTCAACAAGTTGTGATTTTACCACTTTAAAAGTAACATATGATGTTAAAATTTTTCCTCAGTAACTTTTTAAAAGAGCTATTTTAATATTAAATTCATGTCAGTCATAGTACGGAAAATTTTTATCTTGATTACATAACCTTACGCTGAACAGAATATCCAGTAAAAACAAGAACATGTAATGAATACTAATTACTTAAAATTATTTACTGTGGTTTATTTTTAAAATAGTACAAAAAAAACTTCTAACCACAAATATTTCTGTTGTAGTCTTACATACATTTATGTTACCAAGTAACCATCGCCAGAGACATAACACTACCAACTGGCTTTCACTACATGGTTTCCTTACTTATAATTGTCCATATTATAGGAAAACTGTGTAGAGTTAGCCAGTATATAGTGTCATGTTGCCTCTCTGAGGATGGTTACTTGGTAACCGAAATGTACGTAAGACTAGAATAAAAATATTTGTAATTAGAGGTTTTTTGTTTCTATTACTTATTTTATAAGTAATGAAGTCTTTTAAGCCTGGTAGTTATTTTTTTACACATAATATTTACAATTCAAGTATGTTTTTAAAAATTGTTTTCAATTATAATTTTACAACAATTGATTACATAGTTGTAAAACAAAATATTTTAAAGGTATTCTATTTAAAATCTTACCCATAACTATTTCTATAAATCAGGTTTAAAAATCAAATTTAAAAGGTATAAAGAAATATTTACCACATTTAAAACATAAAATTGATTAGTTTAATAAGAAATACACTACCTGCAATGTAACTAGGTGCTTTTTGTGTGAACTTAAAAATGACTCTAATTTAGCCATAAATTTGCGTCTAGAAGATACTGAATCAAACTCTAAGACAAGATCATGATCTCGAGGTACTCTTATAAGCACAAGTGGACGCTTCTTTTTACCTCGATCTGGAACCTGAAATAGTCCTGTATTAGTAAAAGTCTAAATGCTGAGAAGCTATAAAATTTTATTCTTTAAAATTATTTACCTAATATAAAGAAACATTTTGCCAAAAAAAAATTTATTACTTATGAATGCTTCAACTTGTTCATTGTAAAAACAAAATATGACATAAATTCTTAATTATGAAAGGAAATGTAGTCTCTTAAATGTATTACTAATTTTTTGCAATTTGTAAACCATGATTGTAAAAATACTAAATATACATCAAATTTATATTGTAGAATATGTTTCTCAACTCAAGAAAGTTACTTTCAAATCTGTTTACTAAATTCAGATACAAGGGGTGATCAAAAAATACGGTGAATGAATTTGTATAACAGCAACTACTGACGGTACATCCATATGATGTAATTTGCCTAATAGCTTGATCTGTTGAGACAGGCAGCAACAAGTTTCTACACGCTGAAGCCAGAGAGTCGACTACCAGAGCCGCTAGAGTGAGGTCGTATTTATCATGTCTGTCGGTCATCGTGGATTTCGAACAATGCATTAACATTAAGTTTTGTTTTAAGTTGTCAAAAAATGTCAAAGAAGTTCACAAAATGTTAAAATCTCTGTATGGCGAAAATGTGGCAACTCTGAAGACTGTGTATGAGTGGTATGATCAAATTTAAAGTGAAATGGGTTGGTAGAAGACGAGCAGCATTCGGGACATCTATTAACCTCAAAAACAGACAACAATTTGCAAATAATAGAAACAATTGTTCGTTTAAACAGGCAAATGACTCTTCGAGAGCTATCGCAAGATCTTAACATCTTGTATGGTTCCGTTCAAAGCATTTTACCAATAATTTGCAAATGAGACGAGAGAGTGCAAAATCGTGAGAATGTGCTGTGTCACACCTCGCTTCTTATTGACAGGTTTTTGCCCAAAAAAAGTGTTCATGTCTGTCCACATCTGCCATACTCACCTGATTTAGCACGATGCGACTTCAGGCTCTTCACCAAAATTTAAACTGTGCTTAAAGGAAAACATTTTAACACCATTCCTGACATTGAGAGGGCTACGACCAAGCAGCTAAACACTCTTCCGAAAGAAGCCTTCCAGAAATGTTTCTGGTTATGGATTCAATGTTGGGATAAGCGCATTGCCAGCCAAGGACAGTACTTTGAAGGAGATTAAATCAAATTCGATATAGGTTTATTACATTTTGAAATACAAAATTATTCACCATATTTTTTGATCACAGTAGTATTTTATGAGCAAATATTTATTTTCAAGAAAAGAATGAAAAATATTGAAAAATGAAAGGGAATATTATACCTTTGAACTAAGAGGTAGGGAAATATTTGTGTAAATATTTTAAGGAAGCAAAAATGTATAAAAAATGCAAGACCAAAAATTTTGGGAAGGTTTAGTAATATGTTTTGTTAATATATTGATAAATAATAATCAGTAAAAATACAACAAAGAATCAGTTTTGAATGGTAAAACAAAAGTGATATTTGAAACATATAATTTATGTGCCCTAAAATGTATTATAATTTTTATATGGGGAAAAATAAAAATGTTACCACAGAAATGAAACATTTCATTGAAAAATAACAAATCCTAAAAATGGGTATGGAAGGTCTTTTAATAACTTGTCCTTACACATAGTCTATAAGTAAAATTATTTAGCTAAAAGAAAAATTAAAACACATGTAAATGTTATACAAATTTAAAAAGCTCATGTCTTTACACATTTAGGCGTCGTATTGACGTAAGATGTACTGTATCTGCTTACATAATGAATGGTGTAATCTAACTTTAAAATACAGTTGATAAGTGCTATCCAGTTTACTATAATCCGTTATATTGAGGTTTTACTCTAAAAATAAATTTTTTTTTCCCAGAGACATTCCCACCTAACATGCATTTTTTTCAGTCCCATAAACTTACCTACAACACGTTAAATACAAATTCAAATGTTTTTTTTCTGAAATATAAAATTCCCCTGTATAAAGTGTGCATATTTCAAAGTGTGTACCACCAAAATTATATGTTTTAAATGCATTACGCACATCTCTAAGGCAATAAAATTTCTCCTTCATGTTTCAAGAGGGCTTATGGGTAAAATAACTGTAAAATGATTATGGGTAAAAGAATTAAAGGTAAAACAAATGCCAAGACTAATGCTATTTATAGAATAATTAACAAGAAACTACTAATTGAGATTCTATTATATTGTCAATTAATAATGCCGTCTTTTCAGTAACTAAAGTAAGCTTTGATAATTAATTTTAAGAGAGTAACATAGGTTTATATTTACAGCAGGGGTTCTCCAACTGTGGTATGCGTACCTCTTAGAGGTACGTGAAAATTTTCAGGGAGCACGCAGAACAGGTTAATGAAAAATTAAACCAATTTTATTTCTTTCTGAGTCGTAATCACACAACGTTATAATTTAATAATGGAATCTAATTGAATACTTGTGTGGTTGAGTTACTTGGAACCAACACCAGTATGAAGACCAGTATAAGAGGATACTTCCCACCCACAAACAAAATTTTGTACTGGATCCGTGACCATTATTAGTTTGATGCAATTGAAACTTTCAGCAACCTGACAAGATTCCAGAAGAAACAACTGATTAAACAATCATGTAATCCGATGTAAACAAAAATTTCAGTCCTACATTGTTAGATTTTTGTATCGGTGTTGGAAAGGAGTACCAAGAATTTTCAAATATTGCTTAGAGATTCTTATTGGGTCTTCAACTTCATACTATTGCGGAAGAAGGTTGTCGAGCTTAACATATCTAAAAAGTAAGTACAGAAACAAGCTTAATGTTGAGGACGATTTAAGGATGTAGGCTACTTAACAAAACTTGAGCCAAACATTGAGGAACTATGTAAAATGAAGCAAGCTCATCCCTCTCATTAATTTCTTGTAATCCGTTTTAAATATATTTCTAAATATATTATGTTTTTGACGTAAAATGTTTTTAAAATTTAAAAACAACACGGGAATACACACAATTTTAACTTTTCATTAAGGGTTAGTCCTTGAAAGAGATTGAGAACCCATGTGTTATAGGATAGTAAATATCTTTAAATATACAGTTCTGTGCATATTTGTATATTGAGGTTTATTGCAAGACCATTTCTATGATAAACCTTTTTTTTTAAGGTTACCTCAGGGCAATTAATTATATAACATAATTTTGTACAAAAAACTTGTAGTTATTTTCAAAAATAATAGTTTTAAAAATGTTGCACCATGTTGAATCAAAATGTTATTTTCATGTTTTGGTTAATAAATGAAAATACAATGTAATTCAAGTCATTTAACTACAAAAAACCACATGAATATTGCTCCCAGTATTTATAAATATAAATTAGCCTTTAAAAATATGAAACTATGAAAAATATGAAACAATGAGAATAGTACCTGAGATTCTTCTATAGTGACTGTATCACTGTTTCTGAAGTTAACACTTCTCAATTTCTCGCCTTTTCTGTCAACAGTGTGTAGAAATGCTTCAGGACCAAATCTAACCTTGACCAGTCGTTTATGGTTTGCATGTAGCCATTCTCTGTTTTGTCACAACATTCATAACAATAGGTTATTACATTTTACATATAGGAGTATTTACTGTTAGGAATATTTGTATATATTAAAGTACATTTTTCTGCCTTTCCTAACAATACAGTAATTGTAAAAGTTTTGAAAATGTAGTAATTCCGAAATGCACCAATAAAAAAAATGTTGTATTGTTAAGAGAGGCAGAAAACGTACTAGATTATATAAGGAAACCTTCTTAAAAGTTTAAATAACAAAATTAGTTTAATATAATATTGTTTCTAGTAAAAAGCATGGAAGCTGAATGTGGTAGATCATAAGATTAAATGGACATTTATTTTCAAAAATTTAAAAAAAAATCATGCTATCATACTCAAAATTTGAGGCAAACAGCAGTTAAAATAATATCCCTAAACAATTTTTTACTTTCCACAAAACTCTCTTACTTGTTAAGGAATAATATTAGTAAAAATAGGAATGGCAAAACTTACCTGACAGCCATTTTGTCCACACTTGTCATAGTAGATTTGTTTCCTGACTTAAGTTCCTCCTGTTTCATTCTTAGTTGTCTTCTTCTTTTGTTCTGAAGTTTGATGACTCCATAACCAGCACCCCCACAGACTAGAGGGACGAAACCAAGAAAGACGCAAGCATAAATATATGCTAACTCACTTCCCTGAAAGCACAAATATATAACCTTTATTAGCTCCATGCAAGCAGTTTCAATTAGACAATAATCTTCATTGAAAATTATAAAACATAAATTTTCATTTTACAGCTATTAAAAACAAACAAAACCTATCAAATGTCACAGTAAAATAAACTAAATTATACTGGCTATCAGTCCACACACAAAACAATGATCTAAAAATATAAGTGTTAGTACAAATATTCTTTGAGCTTAGCTTGTGAGGTTATGTTAATACAAATAAAAGACAAACACATAACTCACAAATTATTCATTTGATAACTCAGATGCATTTCAATGACCAAGTTGTTGTAAGTTAGAGTTTGTAGTAGCAACACTCACTGTTGATGATGATGACTTTGACATTGAAACGCATCTGAGTTAATAAATGATTGATTTGTGAGTTTTGTGTACATCTTTTATTTGTAATAAGTGTTAGTATATACTTTTCTTTTATGTTTCTATATTATAAACCAAGACCTTTACCAAGTTGAATCTATTAACTTCCTATTCAATCCAATAAATCTCATTTAAACCTTGAGTTCTGCTATAACTAATCCTCTCTCTCTCTCTCTCTCTCTCTCTCTCTCTCTCTCCCCTCACTCTCTCTCTCTCTCTTCTCCGCCCCTTCTCTCTCTCTCTCTCTCTCTTTCTCTTAGTGATTTGTTACTTCTGTAATTCATTTTACACTTGCACAGATTTAGTGATAGAAATATAAGATGGCTGTTTTGCGAATCAAGTATAATATTATATTCTGCTACAGCAAAGTTTTGATAACTAGATAGATATCATCATTAGACCTTTGATGTACGTGACAAATCTGCAAGCAATGCATACAAAAAATTAACAATTTATATTACTTTAACCACCACCAAATAAAAATATTAAATAAATTGCGCTGAACAATACTTTCTGTATTACTTTCACTCGCAAAAACTGAAAAAACCCTCATGTAATCCAGTCAGTCTTGGTAGTAGCTAGCAGGTAAGAACACAAAATTGTTTTTTGAATGTTCATTTTTTGTTTTTTAAATTTTTTTGCGACTGTAAGTAATACAAAAAATGTTGTTCGATTTAATTTATTTAATATTTCTATGTGGTAGTTGCAAAAGTAAAATAAAATGGTTAATTTTGTTTACGCATTGATTGTAGGTTTATGCCTTGATAGATATCAAAAACCTAGTGATGATAACGATATAGTTATCAAAACGTCGCCATAGCAGAATAAATTATTATACTTGACTTGCAAAACAGCTGATTTTCTTTTCATTTCTTTATCACCACATTTTCTTGCAGTTTACACATAAACTAATGATGTAAACTGATGATGATTACTAGAACGTAAATCATTACATGTAGAATTGATAAAACTCCTTACAAATAATCTAAAATACCTCTTACAGATGAACTAAAGTCTGACATTTCTAAAGAATACGTGTTTGGCAATCAGTTATAAAAACAACCATGAAATACCCAACAAATGTAGGGGGGCAACTGCCCTCTAGAAGCATAGACAAATAATATTATGTAAAGTAATAAAAAAACAAAAAATTAGATAGGATGATGGTGAATAAGTAGTTGTTTACCAATAATGATGTAAAAACCTAGAAATTTCTAGAGCCCTATAGAAAAAATTTTCAAATATTGTAAACAAGCAAAAGCTTATGTTGAAGAAACAGCAGATATCACTGGAAAAGAACAGGTTTCTGATTGTGCTTTTATGATGAGTCAAGGAAAATCAGGTCAACTTTGAATTTAGTAGGTTGGTGGAAAATTTTTGTCTTGTGAGGTCTGGTAATTGAAACAAACCAATATTTATAATCATCCTTGGTTTAAATTCTACTCTATTAAAATAACTTGATGCTATTTATTTTTACTAAATGCAATCCAAAGAGCTCTTATTTCTTTCTTATAATTTCATTTATTGCTGTCATTAACTATATTTAATATCAAATTTATCTATTGCACATAATTTTTCTTAATTCGTACAAGGTTTGTTTAAAATTTGTATGTTGAATAGTTGCCGGATTGTACATTCATTTTATTTTTAAAATTCTTTCTATTAGCTCATACTCTCCTGTTATATACTTGTACAAATTTTTAATCATAATAAAATACGTTTTTATTCATCCAATCAAGTTCAAATAGATTTTTTTAAACCTATAGTGAATGACAATCGACTTTAATGCAGTTTTTATATTAGTTTTAGTAGTATTTAATGATATATTTATATTAGTTTTGATAAAGTTCGAACCATATTTGACATTTTTTGATTAGGTTAGGTACAGACAGACTTACTTTGGGAATAATTCAGTGTTTTTTAATGAAGTACACAAACAAACAAAAACATTTTTTATTTCAGATTCACTGCATCCTATATCAATCAGGGAAAAAACTTCTGTCTCAAATATGTAAGTTTCCATTCAGCTTTGCACAGATGAATAGATATCTAGACAAATAGATTTGAAAATCTAGACATCTGTAACAAATACCAGTACATTTTATGACAAACAAAATATGTTTATGGTGCATCCGAGATACATAAAATAATTTAGTCTATTTATACTATGAAACAAAACTGTATTATTACTAATAAATCTGTCAGTCATACCAAATCCAAAGCAACATACAGAAAGCTGTCTTAAAAAACCGATCCAGATCACATGTTTGTGAGATTATTTAGTTGACTTTTGGTTTGATTGTGTAGTTAATAAATATTTACCAACATATAAACAAAACTCAACAAACAATTGAAGAACTGATAGAATCTTGAACAAAAGATTATTTTATACTTGAAATAATAAATCACAAACGTATGCATTCTTAAAGCAAATTTATTTGTTACCACCTATAAATATATCAACTCTGAGTCTTGTAATCTAACTAATACAGTCCCACTACAGTAGTTTCATCATACTGTTACTAAAATTATAATTTTACCATTTATAGACAATTTGGTGGTAATAGAGAAAGTATTATTTAAATTGTTTACAATACAACATAAATCCTTGAACCAATATAGCTTGTATGTTTTGTTTTCATTGAATATTAAATTAGGGAACAGATGTATAACGATTCACTTCAGGTAAATCTAAATCTAAAAAATCTAAATCACCAGGTAAAATCTAAAAATATAAAACTAATGAAATCTAAGGTAGTATAAATGAAACACCATTGTAGTTAGCAGTAAATAAAAGAGGAGGTTACATTTTGAATTTATTTTGAAAAAGCTAAATTATATACTGAAAAATAATTCATAATGATTGATTTTATCATCAATGATGTTTGGCGATAAACCTTTCAAATAAAATTCAAGTAAAGGTTTTAAAACTAATTTAAATTTTCAATTCAACCAAGTTGTTGTTTTTAAGGTTTATATCTTGATTGTACATACAACAGTGTAGCTATATATACAATAATGGGAATGATAAAAAAATTTAATCTCAGAACAAGACTGGATCACGACTGTATTAAAACATCACACCTGAATTTTATGTATAAAACCTATCAATTATCAAACTTTTATGTAAAAGATCAACAAAATACTTCAGTAATTTATAACTAAACACAAAAACATTGTTTGGGAAGTAATTAGTTACAGCATTTTTTATAAAATATCATTAAACTATAATATTAATTACAATTTAAATAATTTGCAATTATTACCTCAAAGTAGTCATAGCCCTTCAGGTATGAGCACGGCTCTAGCTGTGAAGTGTTGAGTTGGAATGGCTGTGGGCATGGATCCCCTTCAGCAAAGAAGAATACATCTTTCTGTATGTCCTCCGGCTTTACATCTGTAGCATTCACAATAATATCCCACATGGTGACTTGTCGGATTTCCTCTATTTCATCTTCAGTAAACATTCTACAAATATTTAATATCAATATTAATACCTACAAATATTTAATATCTGTATAAATATCTACAATTATTTAATATCAATATAAATAACTACACATATTTAATATTGATATAACCATCTACAAATGTTTAATACCAATATAAATACAATAAAAGCTCGATTAACCGTCACCGTCGGGACCATGATCATGACGGTTGAGCGAATAGACAGATAACAGAAACACTGTATTATTCCTCCAAAACAACCTCAATCAAATATGCTATAGGCAGATATCACTCTTACTGTAATGTAATATATTTCGGAGCAAAAAGAACATAAACACGATTGTAATAGCAAATAAAACTAGCTATTTATTATATGATAAAAAGATCCACACAATAGCTACAAATGTAGCAAAATAATGTACAGTAATATAAACTTACAGGTGAAATAGTTTATGTAGCTTCACAACAAAGCAAACGCGCCACTATCTTAATACTTTAGCTGCCAGCCATAATATCGGCATTTTCATAAAGAATTGCCAAAAAATTTAAAGCTTAATTTTAAATAATGTGTACATATTCTTTGTTCCCTTATCATATCTAAGTACGAAAATACATTTCATTATCATAATATTTATAAAAATTCGTTTTTTACGGTATAGTTTTTCCTTACCATATATGATACGTAAATAAACTCCGTCGAACAAATTGGCCCAGCATTGTTTTTGATTTAATTATATTTTTTCATCCCTTCAACACTGTTTTAATATTTTTTGTTTTGTGTAAACAATAAAACCACAATTTTCAGTCAATATTTCCGACTTATTTTTTAGGTTTTGTGAAATTTTAAAAACAATAGTGAAAACCAATATAATACGTCATTAAAAATTTTATTATTAAGTATATAAAGGAAAACTTCTTTCAATGAACAATTTTTTCAGTTGGAATAATCAACTCAACTTCACTAAAAGTTTTAAGAAATGTATGTCGGGGCGTAAATCTCGACAAAAAGTTCCTAAAATAACATCATGTTTATATTACCGTCGGCATTTATCTATCAAATAAAAACCATTGTAATTATATCTCTAACTAGTGTGAAGCTTGTTGTTTAATACTGTGCATTCATTTTTTTCAAAAGTAGCAGCACCAGCTGAGTAGTTAACAGAAACTGATGGTTAAAAGAGTGACGGTTAATCCAAGTTTTACTGTACCTACAAATATTTAATATCAATATGAATACCTACAAATATTTATTATCTGTATAAATACCTACAAATATTTAATATCAATATGAATACCTACAAATATTTAATATCAATATGAATGCCTACAAATATTTATTATCTGTATAAATACCTACAAATATTTAATATCAATATGAATACCTACAAATATTTAATATCAATATGAATGCCTACAAATATTTATTATCTGTATAAATACCTACAAATATTTAATATCAATATGAATACCTACAAATATTTAATATCAATATGAATACCTACAAATATTTAATATCAATATGAATGCCTACAAATATTTAATATCAATATGAATACCTACAAATATTTAATATCAATATAAATACCTACAAATATTTAATATCAATATGAATACCTACAAATATTTAATATCAATATGAATGCCTACAAATATTTATTATCTGTATAAATACCTACAAATATTTAATATCAATATGAATACCTACAAATATTTAATATCAATATGAATACCTACAAGTATTTATTATCTGTATAAATACCTACAAATATTTAATATCAATATGAATACCTACAAGTATTTATTATCTGTATAAATACCTACAAATATTTAATATCAATATGAATACCTACAAGTATTTATTATCTGTATAAATACCTACAAATATTTATTATCTGTATGAATACCTACAAGTATTTATTATCTGTATAAATACCTACAAATATTTAATATCAATATGAATACCTACAAATATTTAATATCAATATGAATACCTACAAATATTTAATATCAATATGAATACCTACAAATATTTATTATCTGTATAAATACCTACAAATATTTAATATCAATATGAATACCTACAAATATTTAATATCAATATGAATACCTACAAATATTTAATATCAATATGAATACCTACAAATATTTAATATCAATATGAATACCTACAAATATTTAATATCAATATGAATACCTACAAATATTTATTATCTGTATAAATACCTACAAATATTTAATATCAATATGAATACCTACAAGTATTTATTATCTGTATAAATACCTACAAATATTTAATATCAATATGGATACCTACAAATATTTAATATCAATATGAATACCTACAAATATTTAATATCAATATGAATACCTACAAATTTTTAATATCAATATGAATACCTACAAATATTTAATATCAATATGAATACCTACAAATATTTATTATCTGTATAAATACTTACAAATATTTAATATCAATATGAATACCTACAAGTATTTATTATCTGTATAAATACCTACAAATATTTAATATCAATATGAATACCTACAAATATTTAATATCAATATGAATACCTACAAATATTTAATATCAATATGAATACCTACAAATATTTAATATCAATATAAATACCTACAAATATTTAATATCAATATGAATACCTACAAATATTTAATATCAATATGAATACCTACAAATATTTATTATCTGTATAAATACCTACAAATATTTAATATCAATATGAATACCTACAAGTATTTATTATCTGTATAAATACCTACAAATATTTAATATCAATATGAATACCTACAAATATTTAATATCAATATGAATACCTACAAATATTTAATATCAATATGAATACCTACAAATATTTAATATCAATATGAATACCTACAAATATTTAATATCAATATGAATACCTACAAATATTTAATATCAATATGAATACCTACAAATATTTATTATCTGTATAAATACCTACAAATATTTAATATCAATATGAATACCTACAAGTATTTATTATCTGTATAAATACCTACAAATATTTAATATCAATATGAATACCTACAAGTATTTATTATCTGTATAAATACCTACAAATATTTATTATCTGTATGAATACCTACAAGTATTTATTATCTGTATAAATACCTATAAATATTTAATATCAATATGAATACCTACAAATATTTATTATCAATATGAATACCTACAAGTATTTATCATCTGTATAAATACCTACAAATATTTAATATCAATATGAATACCTACAAGTATTTATTATCTGTATAAATACCTACAAATATTTATTATCTGTATGAATACCTACAAGTATTTATTATCTGTATAAATACCTACAAATATTTAATATCAATATGAATACCTACAAGTATTTATTATCTGTATAAATACCTACAAATATTTAATATCAATATGAATACCTACAAGTATTTATTATCTGTATAAATACCTACAAATATTTATTATCTGTATGAATACCTACAAATATTTATTATCTGTATAAATACCTACAAATATTTATTATCTGTATAAATACCTACAAATATTTATTATCTGTATAAATACCTACAAATATTTATTATCTGTATAAATACCTACAAATATTTATTATCTGTATGAATACCTACAAATATTTATTATCTGTATAAATACCTACAAATATTTATTATCTGTATGAATACCTACAAATATTTATTATATGTATGAATACCTACAAATATTTATTATCTGTATAAATACCTACAAATATTTATTATCTGTATGAATACCTACAAATATTTATTATCTGTATAAATACCTACAAATATTTATTATCTGTATAAATACCTACAAATATTTATTATCTGTATGAATACCTATAAATATTTATTATCTGTATAAATACCTACAAATATTTATTATCTGTATGAATACCTACAAATATTTATTATCTGTATAAATACCTACAAATATTTATTATCTGTATGAATACCTACAAATATTTATTATCTGTATAAATACCTACAAATATTTAATATCAATATGAATACCTACAAGTATTTATTATCTGTATAAATACCTACAAATATTTATTATCTGTATGAATACCTACAAATATTTATTATCTGTATGAATACCTACAAATATTTATTATCTGTATAAATACCTACAAATATTTATTATCTGTATAAATACCTACAAATATTTATTATCTGTATAAATACCTACAAATATTTATTATCTGTATGAATACCTACAAATATTTATTATCTGTATAAATACCTACAAATATTTATTATCTGTATGAATACCTACAAATATTTATTATCTGTATAAATACCTACAAATATTTATTATCTGTATAAATACCTACAAATATGTATTATCTGAATAAATACCTACAAATATTTATTATCTGTATAAATACCTACATATATTTATTATCTGTATGAATATCTACAAATATTTATTATCTGTATAAATACCTACAAATATTTATTATCTGTATGAATACCTACAAATATTTATTATCTGTATAAATACCTACAAATATTTATTATCTGTATGAATACCTACAAATATTTATTATCTGTATGAATACCTACAAATATTTATTATCTGTATAAATACCTACAAATATTTATTATCTGTATGAATACCTACAAATATTTATTATCTGTATAAATACCTACAAATATTTATTATCTGTATAAATACCTACAAATATTTATTATCTGTATGAATACCTACAAATATTTATTATCTGTATAAATACCTACAAATATTTATTATCTGTATAAATACCTACAAATATTTATTATCTGTATAAATACCTACAAATATTTAATATCAATATGAATACCTACAAATATTTAATATCAATATGAATACCTACAAATATTTAATATCAATATGAATACCTACAAATATTTAATATCAATATGAATACCTACAAATATTTAATATCAATATGAATACCTACAAATATTTATTATCTGTATAAATACCTACAAATATTTAATATCAATATGAATACCTACAAGTATTTATTATCTGTATAAATACCTACAAATATTTAATATCAATATGTATACCTACAAATATTTAATATCAATATGAATACCTACAAATATTTAATATCAATATGAATACCTACAAATATTTAATATCAATATGAATACCTACAAATATTTATTATCTGTATAAATACCTACAAATATTTAATATCAATATGAATACCTACAAGTATTTATTATCTGTATAAATACCTACAAATATTTAATATCAATGTGAATACCTACAAATATTTAATATCAATATGAATACCTACAAATATTTAATATCAATATGAATACCTACAAATATTTAATATCAATATAAATACCTACAAATATTTAATATCAATATGAATACCTACAAATATTTAATATCAATATGAATACCTACAAATATTTATTATCTGTATAAATACCTACAAATATTTAATATCAATATGAATACCTACAAGTATTTATTATCTGTATAAATACCTACAAATATTTAATATCAATATGAATACCTACAAATATTTAATATCAATATGAATACCTACAAATATTTAATATCAATATGAATACCTACAAATATTTAATATCAATATGAATACCTACAAATATTTAATATCAATATGAATACCTACAAATATTTAATATCAATATGAATACCTACAAATATTTATTATCTGTATAAATACCTACAAATATTTAATATCAATATGAATACCTACAAGTATTTATTATCTGTATAAATACCTACAAATATTTAATATCAATATGAATACCTACAAATATTTAATATCAATATGAATACCTACAAATATTTAATATCAATATGAATACCTACAAATATTTATTATCTGTATAAATACCTACAAATATTTAATATCAATATGAATACCTACAAGTATTTATTATCTGTATAAATACCTACAAATATTTAATATCAATATGAATACCTACAAGTATTTATTATCTGTATAAATACCTACAAATATTTAATATCAATATGAATACCTACAAGTATTTATTATCTGTATAAATACCTACAAATATTTATTATCTGTATGAATACCTACAAGTATTTATTATCTGTATAAATACCTACAAATATTTAATATCAATATGAATACCTACAAATATTTAATATCAATATGAATACCTACAAATATTTAATATCAATATGAATACCTACAAATATTTATTATCTGTATAAATACCTACAAATATTTAATATCAATATGAATACCTACAAATATTTAATATCAATATGAATACCTACAAATATTTAATATCAATATGAATACCTACAAGTATTTATTATCTGTATAAATACCTACAAATATTTATTATCTGTATGAATACCTACAAATATTTATTATCTGTATAAATACCTACAAATATTTATTATCTGTATAAATACCTACAAATATTTATTATCTGTATAAATACCTACAAATATTTATTATCTGTATGAATACCTACAAATATTTATTATCTGTATAAATACCTACAATTATTTATTATCTGTATGAATACCTACAAATATTTATTATCTGTATGAATACCTACAAATATTTATTATCTGTATAAATACCTACAAATATTTATTATCTGTATGAATACCTACAAATATTTATTATCTGTATAAATACCTACAAATATTTATTATCTGTATAAATACCTACAAATATTTATTATCTGTATGAATACCTACAAATATTTATTATCTGTATAAATACCTACAAATATCACTTATCTGTATGAATACCTACAAATATTTATTATCTGTATAAATACCTACAAATATTTATTATCTGTATGAATACCTACAAATATTTATTATCTGTATAAATACCTATAAATATTTAATATCAATATGAATACCTACAAGTATTTATTATCTGTATAAATACCTACAAATATTTATTATCTGTATGAATACCTACAAATATTTATTATCTGTATGAATACCTACAAATATTTATTATCTGTATAAATACCTACAAATATTTATTATCTGTATAAATACCTACAAATATTTATTATCTGTATGAATACCTACAAATATTTATTATCTGTATGAATACCTACAAATATTTATTATCTGTATAAATACCTACAAATATTTATTATCTGTATAAATACCTACAAATATTTATTATCTGTATGAATACCTACAAATATTTATTATATGTATGAATACCTACAAATATTTATTATCTGTATAAATACCTACAAATATTTATTATCTGTATGAATACCTACAAATATTTATTATCTGTATAAATACCTACAAATATTTATTATCTGTATAAATACCTACAAATATTTATTATCTGTATGAATACCTATAAATATTTATTATCTGTATAAATACCTACAAATATTTATTATCTGTATGAATACCTACAAATATTTATTATCTGTATAAATACCTACAAATATTTATTATCTGTATGAATACCTACAAATATTTATTATCTGTATAAATACCTACAAATATTTAATATCAATATGAATACCTACAAGTATTTATTATCTGTATAAATACCTACAAATATTTATTATCTGTATGAATACCTACAAATATTTATTATCTGTATGAATACCTACAAATATTTATTATCTGTATAAATACCTACAAATATTTATTATCTGTATAAATACCTACAAATATTTATTATCTGTATAAATACCTACAAATATTTATTATCTGTATGAATACCTACAAATATTTATTATCTGTATAAATACCTACAAATATTTATTATCTGTATGAATACCTACAAATATTTATTATCTGTATAAATACCTACAAATATTTATTATCTGTATAAATACCTACAAATATGTATTATCTGAATAAATACCTACAAATATTTATTATCTGTATAAATACCTACATATATTTATTATCTGTATGAATATCTACAAATATTTATTATCTGTATAAATACCTACAAATATTTATTATCTGTATGAATACCTACAAATATTTATTATCTGTATAAATACCTACAAATATTTATTATCTGTATGAATACCTACAAATATTTATTATCTGTATGAATACCTACAAATATTTATTATCTGTATAAATACCTACAAATATTTATTATCTGTATGAATACCTACAAATATTTATTATCTGTATAAATACCTACAAATATTTATTATCTGTATAAATACCTACAAATATTTATTATCTGTATGAATACCTACAAATATTTATTATCTGTATAAATACCTACAAATATTTATTATCTGTATAAATACCTACAAATATTTATTATCTGTATAAATACCTACAAATATTTAATATCAATATGAATACCTACAAATATTTAATATCAATATGAATACCTACAAATATTTAATATCAATATGAATACCTACAAATATTTAATATCAATATGAATACCTACAAATATTTAATATCAATATGAATACCTACAAATATTTATTATCTGTATAAATACCTACAAATATTTAATATCAATATGAATACCTACAAGTATTTATTATCTGTATAAATACCTACAAATATTTAATATCAATATGTATACCTACAAATATTTAATATCAATATGAATACCTACAAATATTTAATATCAATATGAATACCTACAAATATTTAATATCAATATGAATACCTACAAATATTTATTATCTGTATAAATACCTACAAATATTTAATATCAATATGAATACCTACAAGTATTTATTATCTGTATAAATACCTACAAATATTTAATATCAATGTGAATACCTACAAATATTTAATATCAATATGAATACCTACAAATATTTAATATCAATATGAATACCTACAAATATTTAATATCAATATAAATACCTACAAATATTTAATATCAATATGAATACCTACAAATATTTAATATCAATATGAATACCTACAAATATTTATTATCTGTATAAATACCTACAAATATTTAATATCAATATGAATACCTACAAGTATTTATTATCTGTATAAATACCTACAAATATTTAATATCAATATGAATACCTACAAATATTTAATATCAATATGAATACCTACAAATATTTAATATCAATATGAATACCTACAAATATTTAATATCAATATGAATACCTACAAATATTTAATATCAATATGAATACCTACAAATATTTAATATCAATATGAATACCTACAAATATTTATTATCTGTATAAATACCTACAAATATTTAATATCAATATGAATACCTACAAGTATTTATTATCTGTATAAATACCTACAAATATTTAATATCAATATGAATACCTACAAATATTTAATATCAATATGAATACCTACAAATATTTAATATCAATATGAATACCTACAAATATTTATTATCTGTATAAATACCTACAAATATTTAATATCAATATGAATACCTACAAGTATTTATTATCTGTATAAATACCTACAAATATTTAATATCAATATGAATACCTACAAGTATTTATTATCTGTATAAATACCTACAAATATTTATTATCTGTATGAATACCTACAAGTATTTATTATCTGTATAAATACCTATAAATATTTAATATCAATATGAATACCTACAAATATTTATTATCTGTATAAATACCTACAAATATTTAATATCAATATGAATACCTACAAGTATTTATTATCTGTATAAATACCTACAAATATTTAATATCAATATGAATACCTACAAGTATTTATTATCTGTATAAATACCTACAAATATTTATTATCTGTATGAATACCTACAAGTATTTATTATCTGTATAAATACCTACAAATATTTAATATCAATATGAATACCTACAAGTATTTATTATCTGTATAAATACCTACAAATATTTATTATCTGTATGAATACCTACAAATATTTATTATCTGTATAAATACCTACAAATATTTATTATCTGTATAAATACCTACAAATATTTATTATCTGTATAAATACCTACAAATATTTATTATCTGTATGAATACCTACAAATATTTATTATCTGTATAAATACCTACAATTATTTATTATCTGTATGAATACCTACAAATATTTATTATCTGTATGAATACCTACAAATATTTATTATCTGTATAAATACCTACAAATATTTATTATCTGTATGAATACCTACAAATATTTATTATCTGTATAAATACCTACAAATATTTATTATCTGTATAAATACCTACAAATATTTATTATCTGTATGAATACCTACAAATATTTATTATCTGTATAAATACCTACAAATATCACTTATCTGTATGAATACCTACAAATATTTATTATCTGTATAAATACCTACAAATATTTATTATCTGTATGAATACCTACAAATATTTATTATCTGTATAAATACCTATAAATATTTAATATCAATATGAATACCTACAAGTATTTATTATCTGTATAAATACCTACAAATATTTATTATCTGTATGAATACCTACAAATATTTATTATCTGTATGAATACCTACAAATATTTATTATCTGTATAAATACCTACAAATATTTATTATCTGTATAAATACCTACAAATATTTATTATCTGTATGAATACCTACAAATATTTATTATCTGTATGAATACCTACAAATATTTATTATCTGTATAAATACCTACAAATATTTATTATCTGTATAAATACCTACAAATATTTATTATCTGTATAAATACCTACAAATATTTATTATCTGTATGAATACCTACAAATATTTATTATCTGTATAAATACCTACAAATATTTATTATCTGTATAAATACCTACAAATATTTATTATCTGTATAAATACCTACAAATATTTATTATCTGTATAAATACCTACAAATATTTATTATCTGTATGAATACCTACAAATATTTATTATCTGTATAAATACCTACAAATATTTATTATCTGTATGAATACCTACAAATATTTATTATCTGTATAAATACCTACAAATATTTATTATCTGTATGAATACCTACAAATATTTATTATCTGTATAAATACCTACAAATATTTATTATCTGTATAAATACCTACAAATATTTATTATCTGTATAAATACCTACAAATATTTATTATCTGTATGAATACCTACAAATATTTATTATCTGTATAAATACCTACAAATATTTATTATCTGTATGAATACCTACAAATATTTATTATCTGTATAAATACCTACAAATATTTATTATCTGTATGAATACCTACAAATATTTATTATCTGTATGAATACCTACAAATATTTATTATCTGTATAAATACCTACAAATATTTATTATCTGTATGAATACCTACAAATATTTATTATCTGTATAAATACCTACAAATATTTATTATCTGTATAAATACCTACAAATATTTATTATCTGTATGAATACCTACAAATATTTATTATCTGTATAAATACCTACAAATATTTATTATCTGTATAAATACCTACAAATATTTATTATGTGTATAAATACCTACAAATATTTAATATCAATATGAATACCTACAAATATTTAATTTGCAGTATTTGTGTTGTACATCTTGAGGTTTTTATAGAAATTATACTTGTTTGTATTATCTTGGCAAAAAAACCACTACTTACTGATTTATTCAGCAGAGGCGTTTGTGCTAGATCAGCGCAATTTTAAATGCCGTAAATTACTGACAAGGCTGTTGCTCAGGTGTGATGTGTTGTGAGTCTATGGTGTATTTCTGTTTTATGGTGTGTTATTTTTCACAGAGTAGTTGTTAATTATGAGCTCAAATATAGAATTTGATTGTGAGTGTGTTTTGTCATTTAGAATGTGTTGTGGATAGTATTTATGGTGTTTATTTAGCTAATAGTTTTCTACTATGTCAAGTTTTTTGCTTTTATTGAAGTAATGTAGGATTTTTAGATTGGTGTCTATGTCAGTGTGTCTATGAGTGTAGCGTGTTTTGTATGTGTATAACGAAATTTGATTTGGTTTGTGTCTTTCTTTTCTGTTTTACGTGTTCTTTGTATCTTGTGGTAAATGTTCTCCCTGTTTGTCCTATGTAAAAGCTGGGACAGTTGTTGCATGTAATCTTGAATATGTCTGCCCTGTTGTTTTTATGTTTTATGTCCTGGTGTATTTTTGAACTGTGCAGGTGTTTTTTAATTGTATTGGATGTTGTGAATGCTAATTTGTATTTAAGTTTGCGGAATGTGGAAGCTATTTTTTGTGATGTGTTGTTGTGATATGTAAGTGTTATATATTTTTGTGTGTTATTGTTTTTTGTTGTGTTATGTGCACGTTGTTTTTTACGCACTATATTGTCTATCAAGGTGTGTTTGTATCCGTTTTTATGGGATATGTGTTTTATTGTGCTTATTTCTTTTATTTTATCTTCATTGCTCATGGATATGTTGATTAATCTGTGTATCATGGGTTGGAAGGCAGCATGTTTGTGTTGTGGGGGGTGATTAGACTGCGTGCTGTGTGTAACTGTCTGTGGTGGTGGGTTTCCTGTATATTTTGAATATGTGTTTGTTGTTTTGTTTTGTTAGCGTTAGATCTAGGAAGTTCATTTTGTTCTGTTTCCAGTGTAAAGTTTATGTTATTGTGCAATTTGTTTAATTTAAAAAATAGCCACAGAAAAATTTTTTTTCATACATTAAAATATTTATTTTAATAAATATTAAGTAATTTTATATCAAAATTACCTGCTACTCATAGGCTAGGCTTCATCAATTATAGCTGGTCACATGTAAGCTGGCGCGTGACCTCGAAGGGCAAGAATAAGCGGGATGGGGCTAAGGATAGAGGAAGACCTTTTCCACAGACATTATAAAAGAGGTATTGTATCTAAATACTATTATTTAGATTACAATAATGTAGATTTGATAAAGCTGAAAGGCCATTATAAATATTATTTTATTTGATTTGTTATATTATCCAGATCATTTACATATAGTTTTGAACAAATTTACCTATATTATTTTACTAAATGACTGCAAGGCCTGCAATGGGATTTGATGCAACATGCACTATAAAAACCAATGTTTTTTTGAATAGGGCTAGCTTTATGTTTTCTATCGATTGATTGCACGCTAGCTTACAAGTGAACGGCTATAAATTACAGTTTTGTAACAAGTCACCAAAGTAAGTTGATAGTTTATATTTAGTCTTTAAATTATTATTTATGATTTAATCAGTGAAATCAAGTTGATTACAATAACCTATTTCAAAATAAACACTTCTTATAAGTATTTTTTTTTAAACAATGTTTAAATATGTAATGAAATGTCTGTCATATTATGACCTTGACACAAATTTATTATCTGATTGTATTAATTTTAATACTATGTTTTAAATGTGTACTTCCAATTACATTTATAGCAAAAAAAACACAATTTAAAATAAACTAAATTATGGATAGTAAGTAGCCTTCACTTACCCATTTTCAGTATTCTCAAACCAAAAACGATCTGCTTCCCTAAGCCTTGCAAACTGTTCCATTATAATTATGGTAAATAACTCTCCCGGTCCATCTTCAGATTCCAACATGCCTCCTATATAGAGATCAACATTGTCCACATTATCTCCGTAAGCTTTTGTCAATGCCTCCAGTAGTTCCGGTTGCTTCTTGAACAGTTTTGGATTTATAGCTTCCCAAGATTTTCTTTTTGGAAGTCGGAAGCATTGCCTTACCTGAAAATAAACAACTATGAATATCAATCTAGTAATTACATATTTTTACATGCACAAACAAAATTATATCATAGGGGTATAAACATGACAAGCATCCTTATTTTAAGAGAGTAAACAAAATATTAAAAATATCTAGTAAGTAATTATTTTCGGTTACAATTGCTGGAGCAAAAATAAAAATACTAATAAAGAGTTATCTAAGAAACCAATATGAAAAAGTAGATCTGGATTTGTTGTGTTTTATAGCACTAAAATGTGAGCAGTAAGGATATTAAAATAATAACTTGAAGTAGTATAATTTAAAATAAATAAAACCTCTTAAACCATAAAAACTTTTTATTTATCCTGATTTATATTTTGTTTGCAAAGCAAGACTCTGAAGTCTTGTAATAATTTGCTTTGAAGATGATTGCTTTGTAATAATAACTGACCTCATGGTTATTATAGGTTAGGATGGGGATAGGATATTAGGGTAAGGATGTAGGTGTATTTTGAAGAATAATGGGGGTTAAAATGTCACAAAAGTGTACCTGTATGTGAGTTATAGTGTAATTGGGTGTTGAGTATGTGTGAGGCACTAACCTATAATAACTATGACCTCAGTTACGGTCTGAGTTGACAATGGGATGCATTTCCCAAAGCCATCGTCCTCAACAATCATAAAAGTAAGTTTTACTATAGGCAAGTGTAACATATGTACAGTGTTTTTAGTTGAAATTTTAAAACATTATAATGACAGGGATAAGGAACATTATTTTAAGAGGATTGCTCACCGTGTTGTAATCAGGGATACCGTTGTCTCGTCCTCTCATTATATTTAAAGCGCCCAGGTCTCGACGAGAGAATTCGTTTGGTCCAAACAACTTGTCTCTGACATCAGAACATAGCACAGTGTCTTCCTTCTCAGCTAGCTGTGATGCCATGCCCATCATCAGTTCTTCCAAACTGCTATCGTGCATCACATCCTATAAAAAAGGGGTTTATTTTAATTAAAATTGTTGAAGTGCAAAAAATACATTTTCTAACCATTAAACTATAGTGCAAATTAAAAATGTTGTGTTTGAAATAAACAATCAACAATTTGCTGAACCGATCATTAAAGTAAATTTATGAGATATTCAAAGCTATGTTACTGAGACAAAATGTTTTCAATCATACTAAGCAATTTCCGTCAATATCTCTCAACACTGATTTAGTGCCATGAAGAAAGCTTTGCCTTGACATGTTTTCATAAATTTATCTTAGGCAAGTCATTAATTTACTTAATTAAATTATTCAACTATTGGAAATTCTCTTAGGCAATTAAACCCATGAGAATAATTCTGAAATTAGATTTTTCAAAGTTTAAAATACTACTAATATGTAACTGTTTAAATAATATATATTTTTTTTTTATATTTATTTGTTATTTTAAAAATTTCTCATCATAAAAGCCTTGGATAGCACAACTTACAAGAACATAAAATTTAGGCATATTTAATAAACTGCAAGTAAAGTAAAAAAGATTGTCTTAGAAATTTTTTTAAAGAGGAAACTTACATTTTAAATTTATAAAAGTAGGATTAGATAAAGTTTTAATTTGAAGATTTTTAATGGATTATTGCTTTTTAGTGTCAAAAATGTTTTCTACAATTATTTAAATAACTCAAAATGACCACATTTCCTTGGTTTTATAAGACGCCATCATTGCCACACGATTTCTTATCTTACATTATTCATAAATAACTCTATAATGTGAGAACTGTTTATGGTTGAATTGGCATTTTTCAAAAAGCACAATTGAACGTAGTTTAATCATATTCAGAATTTAGTAAATAGGACATGCATAGTTCTAGATTCTATTAAGATGTTTCAGAGGCGACTTTGTCTACTATACAGAAGCTTTTATCTCACTAAGCTAATGCGGAATCCAATGCTACTCTAATGTAACTAACAAGGTTCTTGGCATAATCAGTTGAGAATTTTTCCTGAAAAGTTTTTTATTATGTTTATCCATTTCAGACATACATTTTGTTTCTTTTCACTATTCCTGCCTAACCAAAAACGACATTTTTAATGGGCATATCTTTGTCTTTATTCCAGCACAAAAGGGGTACCAATCAAAGTACTTCCCTAGTGTACAATATTGCAAATAAGTCATCCTAGTATTTTTAAAACAAGAAATTGTTTGCCTTTATTAACTAAGCATAAACGTTTTACACTACTGTACTACTTGTCTCACTTACAGTAAAATACACTGTATTGAAATATTTACCATATGTTGAATATCCAACTACATACAGGCATTACTAACCAATTGTAAGAACTGTGCTTCAATGAATTTTAATTATCTAGCCTCTACTATATGTAAATTTTAAGTTTATTCAAGATATTTAGATTATAGGTTTTATTTTGACAAAATTACTAAATATTACGAAAAGTAAAATCAATGAGATATATAATTATTAGAACACAGTATTTATTATAAGATTTGTTTTTATTTAACTCACCCCAGAGTCCCACCAATGAGCACAAAGTCGCAGCGCAGGATTACCCATGTGTGTCTTGCGGTATTTACACTTTCCATCCCTCCGGTATATACCAGGTGGTATAAGCGTGTGGCCAAATCTAAAAGCAGAACTTTGAAAGACATGACTGATTCCAGGATGAGTATCCAGTTTGTAGCCTTCATATGGGGGAAGTTCTTGTCCTAAGAATGCAGGCAGGTACTCGTACAAGATGATGTTCTGTAAACAACAAAAAAATTACATCAGTATTGGGTTGGATCCAAATTCAATCATTAGATAGATTTGCTTAAGGGGAATTAATTTTAAATGTATAGTCAGTTTTGATTAATACATGTATAATACGTGTATATTACAGAACAATTTGAATATTTTTCTCCAATCCTTATCTGCAAGAAATATTACTCATATATAAGGTTTCTGGATAACTTTGGATAGTAATAACTCATTATTTTCACAGTTTAAAAGTTTGTACTGGATTTCTTCTACTTAACAGAAGCATTATATTTAAAATAATAATACTTAAAGATCAGAATATAGAAATAGCAAATGCTGAATTATAGTGGCACAATTATATGCTGGTCCAAACCTACAAAGTATAGCAATTCACATGTTTACAGCCGTGCTCGATTTACGTATTTTACTATTTTATTTACCGACTGCTAGTTTATTTAGTTCCCAGTTAGTGTTAGTCACACAGTGGCCTTCGCTAGTAAGAGGGTTCATTTCTGAAACTATCTAAACCAGAATTCCTCCTCTACAAAAACAGTTTTTAACACTGCTGTGGTCGCTCGTAAATAAGTAATGTGAGTGGTCGCGTGGATTACTATTATAATCCACTTTGAAATATCTTTTAAAATATAAATATTTTTTAAAAATATCTTATAAGCATTTTAGAGTGATTAATGCTTATACAAGCATGTTTCCCCACATGTAGGAAACAAACGTGGGGGAAAACATTTTTTTGTTGCACAAAAGTAATATATAACATAAAATTAAGTTAGGTCAACCTTTCATTGTCACTTTCGGTTTCGGCTATCCAGCGTCGTATTTGTTCACGCCCTGGCTCAAATATTTTTTACAGATAGTTGTGTTACAAATTTAAATATTGTTTTCACATAAAAAATAACAAAATATTTATTTAAAATACAAAATATTAAAACTACTTCATGTAACGAAACATATCATAAGTGGTCGCGCAGATTACTATTGTAATCTAGGTGAATTAAAAATTTAAGAAAATAAATAAATAACGTGTTAACTTACAACTCTGCTACTTGAGTGGCAACAAAGATGATTGGATGTGTGTGTGAAAGGAATACGGCAGCTTCATAAGTCTTACCAACCCAAAATAGCACACAAAAATGTATCCCTGGATTACAATAGTAATCCGTGCGACCACTGCAGTGTTAATAACATCTCTTTCCAGTGAGAAGCATCAAGAACTATAATTATTTTAAAAATAATTTGTCAATAGCAATTATCAGGAGTTACCACCTTCTATAGTTGACCTTAGTAGAATATTTATACAAGGTCTAAGTTAAAACAATTTTACATAGTTGGCAGTAACTATTGATTCTATTTTGATAATGTTCTACAGTGGTGTGCAAGATCGGCAAAGCAAAATTACATTGGAATTATTCAACTAACATCTAGCAACAGAAACAGTATTTTTCATAAACAATTTATTCAACAAATGCCTAGCTCTTAGAATTTATTATTATTGATCATTCTAATAGTTTTATTATTGATAATTTAATCGAGTAAATTAATAGGTCACCTTCACTGGAGAAGAACTATATCTTTCACTGGTGATTTTGGATCGAATCAAAACCCAAAAATGAATTTTAAATAACTAATAAGTTTAATTATAACAATTCTCTGTAATATAGTTCTGGAGTTGTGCAGTTGGAATATCAACCTGTATTCATTTATTCTAAGACATGAGCCACAAGCAAGAACGGATTGCGCAGACTTGGACTTAGAAATACAGCACGAAACTTGGAAATATTTCCCCTTAACAATTTGAGCACTGGCCAAGTTTCCATGGTAGAACACTATAGGTTTTTGAGTATTTTTTTAAATCATAGTTTCAAACCTATTAAAGATATAAAAACGAAACTTACATGGCTGGATTGTCCTGTTTCCTTCACAATTTTGACATAAAACACAATTACTTTATATTTGAATTTATATATTTCAAATAAAGTTTTATAACTGTTTCTTTAAAAAAAAATCAAACGAAAGTGCACTAAACCGTTTATTACACAACTAAATATATCAAATACAATTATACTGTCTTTATTTACATAAAACAACTGTCTATATACGTAGACAAAAGTTATGTATACATTGAAATTATTTTTGTGTGTAATAAACCCTGAAACATGATTCTTTGCATAATGGAACACGACACTCACGACACCAGACAGATGTGTCATGTTTTGGATTTAACATTTCCTTTCGATCTCTTTCCAGAACCCACTTTACACATTCTTTGTATTTTATTTTTTCCTGGTGTGTTTCTAAAAAATTGCTTTCCAGTAGCAAGCCGATAGTGATAGGACACTTGACCTCAGTCGGGGATACATTCCCAGGCAGGAAGGTTTTTTCAGAACGTAAACGCAACATTTCTAAAAAAGGCCGTAATTTATGAAAAGGGTCATATCCTGGTTGCCCCCTCTGTTTACAAAACTGATTGTCATTTATGTGAATGTTTCTCATGATCAACATAAATCTATCACTTGATTACATCATTTATATAAACAGCTGACAATAAGTTAGTAGTAAAGCATTGCGTGTTATCTAGTGGTGAAATGTGTTACAATATTCAGAAAAACATTACAGAGTAAAAATACAGAATACACATTATAATTTAAGGATGAATTATGAACTTGTAAAATTACATGATCTGCGTTCTACAGTAGTATCGACAACCCATAAAAATACCTGATCCGTTCTGAAAGTGTTAATTGGACACAAATATACTGAGTTCTTATGGATGCCATGCCTATATACTGTTTGCAAAAGATATAAATTTGAATACTTCAACTATATGGAGGCCTAGTTTGAAGTTTGGCAGAACAATTCAGGTTCGGAATGTTCTATAATATTAAGAATCAGGTGGTTAAGATAGTTACTAGTGGACCTACTGAATGCCGCTCTCATGAAGTGATAATGGAAACTTGAAATAGAACTTTCTGATTAACTTTATTCTATTTTACTGGTTGAGATTTCAATAATTTTTTTAAATGTTATAGCAGGATAGATGTTAAATAGTTATGGCTACAAAATACCTTTATTTAATCCTTCTAACACTAAATCGTTTACTTTGTATTGTGTTTAGATAAAGGTTTATTTTTAAAAAAATTCTTTATAATCATCTACTTCACCAGAGAGAAGTTAAAAGGAGACAAATATGATTTACATATCAAATTATTATTATGTTTACCTACAGAATAGCCTTTATAACATTTAATTGCAATGGAATTTCCATTTATAACAAATTATCATATGCAAAGATGGAAAATGTAAAATATTCTAAAATGACATAGTAGGAAATGATGTAGGAAATGATTTATCCATTAATGCATAATGATATCCTCCATTAAAGCAGAATAGAAGTGATCAACAAAGAAGTTACAATAAATGAAATTCTGGGGAATATTAAGGTGACAAAGTGTTTGGCGCTACGAGGAATACAAGAAGTGGTCGAATTAATTATTTCTGCAAAAATAAAATGTAGGAACGAAGTTTAATATACAGTATATAACAGTTGTAAAAGCGTGGGAGCTGTGTATTAAATGTATATCAAATGTTGGAATGTCTATAAAAATTTCCAGATAGAAATTAAAATCGATAGGTTTAAAACTACTCCAACAATCAATAAAAGAAGTGAAGTTTTTTGTGTAAAAGACTAAATGAAATACAGTATATACAAGCAGATTCATTGTTTTTTTTTTATAAAATTATCTTCCCAATCTACCCTTTAAATACAAAATATATTAGATTTTCCCTCTCTAACACTAAATAATAATAACACACTTCTCTGTTCTATCTTGCACGTGCAATTACATTGGGTGTTACCGTGTAAAAGTAAATGTATAGTGGGTATAGTACTTACATGTAGATAGAGTTTGCAAAATTTGTTTCCGCTAGACAAATTTCTTTTAGAGTACAGTATCAATATGGCAAAAGTTACTGTAGGAGCTATTGTAGAACAATGGTTGGCAAATTCAGCATAGAGATAAAATAGAACCTTTTTGTCTACAGTTATAATTCTTTACTCTTATATTTATTACCCTAAATGTTTATAGTGTGATAATATGGTTCAATTTCCTTAAAGCCAATGGTAAATTAGCACTGTAAATGTGTATTGTTACTGTTAGGGATGGGCCGATTCCGATTCTCGATTCCAGGAATCGTCGATTCTAGGTGGTATCGAGGAATCGTCGATACTCGATTCTCCATTGATAAAAGTGTCGATTCCGATTCCTATTTTGTTAACTATTGTACGTGTGTATTTTGCATAAAATATGCGTGTGGAGTAATTTATTACCAAAAGTTTATTATATTTGTGTGGAAAAATAATTAATTACCAACTATGTCTTATTTATGTATTAGTTGATTTGAATGAATTAAATGATTAAAGTAAACGAAAATATTATTATTTATGAAGCAACAGCAATCAAGATCATAACCATTTCTGGTCGTTTGACATCGCTCGTCTCTCTCTCTCTCTCTCTCTCTCTATCACTAAATGTCAGAACAAAACACAAAAAAGTACAGTAATAACCGTCACGGTCGGAACCTTGGCCATGACGGTTGAGCGAATAGACGGATAACAGAAACACTGTATTATTCCTCCGAAACTTAACCTTAATAAATTATATTATAGACAGATATCACTCTCACGGTTGAAGGTTTTGTGTAGCCTATTACATTAAAACAGAACTTTTAAAAGGTTTTGCCATATGACCAAGATGCTAACTAAATTAATTATTAGAAAACTAGCATGTAAGCTATTATAACTTGAAAGAATCGAGAATCGACTAAAGAATCGAGAATCGAAAGGAAAATTTTAGAATTGGAATCAGAATCGAAAATTTTAGAAATCGGCCCATCCCTAGTTACTGTATAATCTATTTTACTGATACACAACATGACAAAGTTAAATTTGAAGGTTACCTCCATAAACGTTAATGATGTGTAAGATATGTAGTAGATTTGCATCATGATGAAAGTAAATTGGAGAATATTGTAACCTGAGTCTGCTAATGTAAATGGCGCCAAACCAATTCACAGAAAGGTAAAAGGATCCAAAGGAGTGATAAATAACTACAGCAAATATTAAAGCCGCATAATTCGAGTTGCAGATATGCATTATATATTTTTTTAAAGAGTTTCAAAGCTTAAAACAAACTGGACGAGCTCGTATGATCTTGGTTTTTGAGGGCAGGGTTGGGATTCATTAAAAAGGTTTTGGTTAAAAAGGTGAGATGAGGATGGTGATTAGGTATAGAATGGAATACATCTATGTTTTTAGGAAATGAGCTAAATGGTTAAAGAAGCAAGACATGCTTGTTTGTCCTATTTTGAAGAAAGTGTGACAACAAAGAGTTATACTAACCTGTAAGGTAGCAACAACGATTCTACGTGCTCTTTGAAATACTTCTTCATCCGTCCAATCTGGATGATCAGCCTGAACTCTCTTAGCAACTACATTGTGCCAACGGAAGAACAAAATCCCAAACGAAAGCAGAGCCGGATTCTGGTTACTTCTTGGGTCACCCAGCACTGAAACATTTTTTCAAACTGTCAAAAGTAAAGACATTCTAAAAAACCCAAACATTTTTGAAAACCATCAATTTAAATTAATTAACTATAAATAATATATTGATTTACAGATAAATTTTTTTTTAATACAAACTTTTTAAGAATTGAGGGAAAATTGTAAACTCAAAGAGGTTTTTAATTTTCATACCATAATTTCGATTCCAGAAATAAATAGTTCAATCATTAATTTAATGGACTATATTTATTTAATGCAATATAAACTCCAGGTCGATTATCAACTACATAAGCTTCAAAAGCATACCTACATACATTCATACATGCAAACAACATGTGAATACATACTGTCCTTCCCCTCTCTCCCTCTCAAAAAATCTCAAATAAGCTTTAAGCTCTAAAAACTAACCTATAATACATATATATTAGCTGTAGCCTAATATGCTATGCTATGGCACATTGTGTGGTTGAATGGTTGGGAAATGAGAAACAAAACAAAGCTCATGTTTCATAGAAATTTAATTTTGCAATAATTCAGAGGCTAAGGCTTTACGGAGATAAAGCTATGCCATATTTTGATTGAAGCGTTGCCAGAATTAGTCTAATAAGAAATGTTTCACCAGTTTCTTCTGGCACATCCAAGAAGATGTAACCCCCCCTCCCCCATATTGATTGAAGAATGTACAAGCGATTATAAATGCCCTTATGTTCAAGCATTAATTTGGACATGTGACTAGATATTACTGGTGATTTAACTCGGTTCATGGTGCAAATCAACACCATATGAAGCAGTCGCAGCTCAGGTAGGTGCTGGAATTGCCACATAATCTATACTTACAATTTGGTGCAGCTCAATCACGACATGATCACACAAAAGTACATTGATTAAGGGAAATATTTAATTCAGATTGTATAATAATCTGAAGGGGATGCAAGTGGATTCTTTGGTATTTGTTATTAAACAATGTAATTGGGAACAGGTAAAGTTTCACCACAGGTAATTGTTTTCCCACCACGATTATGTTACTAATGTGGAAAATAGATAGAACGTATCTTTGAAGCGGACTATATGTCATGTCAAAATTTGAGCTCAATTGGTGCAGAACAGTTTTTTGAGTTTTTAAAGCATATACAAATCAACCTAATATTTTTACATATATAGATATTAACACAGAAATACACTCATACATACAAACATAATAGGCCAACATTAGTACATATACATATTATGTACATAAAGACATACAAGCTAAATCTATATGCATACATTAACAATTACATACTTACACCTGCACATAAATACCATAGAAATTAGAGTAGATTGTTTAAACTGAAGGGATTTCTTTTCTTACAAAAAACCTAAAACTTTTTATTTAAACATAAATTATATTCACCAAATAAATATGAATCATAATACAATAAAAAAATGCCTTAGTATAAGTTAATATGAATATCTTACAGAAGAGTCTCTCTGGACTCAGTGTTCGCAACACGTGAGGAACTGGTTGGTTAAAAAGAGGTACTCGCATTGTGTTTTTGACGGGGAGTTTTCCTGTTTCATCGCTCTTCAGTGACCCATTCTGGAAAGTCCTCATAGCAGTGACCCATGCCTCACTTGTACTGTAAATGAAACTTCCATCAATCCAACTGGAAACTCGATTTATCTGTAAAAATTTAACATATGTTGAAGTATATATAACAGAGTAGATGAAATTATTGAATTGATCAATCTTTAATATATCATCAAACAAATTTATAATAATGTTTCTCAAGGCATGTTTTTTAGTGTGTAAAGAAACATTGAAGTTCCCTAAGAGTTTGGTAAATGGAACAGCCACTTTTCAAGACAGAACTTGAATTAATAAACATGAAGAACATTTAGAGAATGTTGTCAATGAAGTATTCCTCTTACCTAAGCTCATCTCCACTACTTTGGAACTAATGTGTTGTGGAGAGACGTTTTGTGGTACTGGAATTTACATGTTCAAAATAACCAAACGAGGCGAAAAGCAGATAAGCAATGTACAGAAAAGCAGGATTTTAGAGCTGGAGAAAACTTTCATAATACTGTGATCCAGAAGTTCGCTTTGAATATTTGAAGAATCGAGTTAATGTATAAATTAGGAATATATGTGTTAGTTTTGATTAATAAATTGTTTTTAAATCTAAGTAAAAAAATAACCTACTATAATTAAATATTGTTTACAGTGTAATTTAAATATAAATTCAGTTAAATACATATCACTAGCATTCATTAGTAACAAATGGGAGAATAATAATCTGACAGTAACTTACAGCATAGAACAATGCACTGACCTAGTTCAAAGCGTGTCTGCTGAAAAATATCAGTTAGTAGTTGTTTTTTTTTTGCTCAAGTGATAGCAATAGTGCAATTTATAAGAAAAACCTCAAGATATGCAATTCAAAAACTTGAAGAATAATATTCATTTAATTTCTTAGAAGGGATTACTGACTGGCTTGCCCTCTGCATCACAGATGACTAAGCAAATTTATCACAATTTCCTTCTATATATATCTATTACAAATGTAGAATACATACACTAAAAATTATTTACATTTTATTCAAAATGGTTTTACCTAATTTATTTATTTGAAAATTTCTTTTCCTTAAACAGTTATGTTCAAAAATACGTCAAATTCACTTGTGCGTTTAATATGTTTCATTCTATTGTAAAAAATGAATCATAATTAAACAACTTTTAAACAAAATTCAAGAATCAGTTACATGTTTCAACCTAATCGGCGGCATGTATTGCCTATTAATTATTTCAATTTGCTGTACATTAATAAGGCCCGTAACAGCCTGAATGATTTTTGTTAAGGGAACTTTAATTTTTTCATCACATACTATAGGAAACTATAGAGGTCAGTATAACTTATCACATGCTAAGTTAGTAGAAACCAATTCTTTAAGGTAGCACACTCAATCTTATGTATTGTTAAAAAAACTATACTTTTCTTAAAACTCATATGAAACACTTTTTTATTTAAAGATTAGATTTTTATTAAGCTTTTAGCACAAGGTTTAAAAAAATACTTCTTTCTATATAAGGTTTTCATAAATATACTTCATCTCACTGATACTTTTAATAACATCTTGGATAATATGTAGGACTGAGGATCTTCTTGCTCTTTATATTTAACCTCTAGAATATTCTCTTGATTACTCTTTGCCTAACTTTGTTTGTAAGTCTCGCCGAGCTTATCCACCATGTGACATATTTCTTCATTCAAACGACTTTTGAATCTAAAATTTCTGTGGTTCTAATCCCACCTCCTTTATCATTCAAACCATCTTTTCTCGATAATTATTAAATAATTTATTTGGCTTCCTGTTTATGCATTCCTTTAGCAGTTCAAATACAGATTTATCTTTAAATTAGGTTTCATAGCTGAAGTTTCTACTTTTAGTATATGAAAATATTTATTAGAATCATAAACATCACTAGATGATTTTTATAGTAAGTTTTTATACAAAGTTTTATAATGTGTGGAACACAGGAAAACATGAGTTTGCCATGAACAGAATTATTTAAAATGATATTCCAGATATTGCCTCTTTCGAGGCTATAATACTGGTTGAACTTCTTCTTACGACTAATTCATCACATCGTATAGCTGTATTTTCTTAATTTGCACTCTAGTTGAATTTAAAGTAAAGGGTAATTATTAAGAGCAGCGACTACCACTCCAATCGGCAACATTTTTTTTTTTGGATCAATTTGAACTTGCTGAACACGAATCTGAATTAATCACTTGAACAATAGTTTATGACTATCCGAACTTTAAATGTAGTAAATTTGTTAAAACTTACTAAGACAGAACGTTTTCGATCGCTATGTGCCGATCTTCATCAGTGTCTTCTGCTTGGAGATGTTTGGTCAAGCGATGACGGTTTTAAAGGTAGGTTTTCGATAGTATCAAAGAGTACCTTTAAAACCGTCACCACTTGACCCAACATCTCCAAGCAGAAGACACTGATGAAGATCGGCACATAACAATCGAAACATTCTGTCTCAATAAGTTTTAACAAATTTACTACATTTAGACTTCGGATAGTCATAAACTATTGTTTAAGTGATTAATAAGATTCACTGAACATAATGGACTACAAAATTCAAGAACAAATCTGAAGTTTTTTTTTACTGCAAACACATTAAACAAAAATTAATAATAACCTAAGCTTACCTGACTTGACCTGATTTTCTTACATTAATATGTGTTTGCCGTTAAAAATAACTTCAGATTCTTGTTCAGCAAGGTCAAATCTATCACGAAAATAAAAATTTTGCCGATCAGAGCTTTAGTAGGCACCAAAGTCAGGTCAGGTTAGGTTAAGGTCAAGGTTTTTATTTAATGTAAATATGTGTTTGCAGTAAAAAATACTTCAGATTCATGTTCAGCAAGGTCAAATTGATCAGAAAAAAAAATTTTGCCGATAGGAGCGGTAGTCGCTGATTTCAGTAATTACCAAGTGAAGTGTTTGCTTCAGACTTGGATTTTACTCACTTTTGAGAATATCGAATTCTGCACATCACCAATAGATTATTTGTTCACTAGTTCTTTACATATACAGGGCTTTACATCACTTACAATTATAGCGTTATGCCTACTAAAGTTCCTGTGGCCTAGGTATTTGGTGTACCAAATCATATGGATTCTCGGATACAATTTCGGTTACCTCCACTCCTTAGCTTAAGCTATTATAATTAGTAATACAACCATTTTTTATGTATTTTCTAATCTAATTATTTATTATTTTAGAATCTCTATTTAAATTTTATTATTCAATTCAAGAACTTAATTTGGAACTGAATGACTTGATAATAAAAATTCAAAAATTTAGAAATCTCTTTTCGTTAGTTTTGGAAAATATACGCTTTAAATATTGCAAGTAGCTTTTTTAACAAAGAAATAACATTGATACATTATAAACACAATGTAATATAATGGAAGGTTTGTATTAACTAACCTGATATTAATGTTTTGGACGATATAAACCTGCCGTTGCTTTGAAAAAATGATGCAATTTTTCGCCATGTTCAAGGGTGAATTGAAATTCTGCCAAATAATCTCCAAAATGGTCTAGTCGAATTCCAAATCATGGAATGGTCCCTAGGCATTCGATCTAGGGTGATTGTATGGGCACCTGTGCCTGAATCCATAAAATTTATAGAATGATTCATATTTAGGTGGTTGTAGCCTTCAATGCTAAGACAATAATAGGCCTCCCAACAATCTGATATAATTGTTGTAACAGGAATGAGCGTTTCAGCTGTTCTGTTCTCCACCGCAATAAAGAAAGTTTTTATTCGAACCGATTCCGACATCCACAAACACCGACCCTCTATCTACTTTCCTCTATTGTATTTCCTTCTTCCCAATTTTGCTTTCATCAATTTCAACAATTATTGAACGCCCATCCACTTTTTCGTTTTTATATTTATAGTCAAATAGCAACACTTTGCGACTAAAATTGAAACAACTATTGCCTTACTTAATATATTCAGCTCTCTCTCGAAAGGTCCTGCTGCAGAGGATTTAAATTTAACTAGGTAGAAATTAACATAAGCAATTTTACTGAATCCAAATGACATTTTTCTATAAATTTGTATTTTTTGGAACATCAGCGGAAGTTTTTTAAATTTTATCCATTTCTGTTATGAATTTTTTAATCAGTAGGTATAATTTTTTTGGCCAAAATGGTTTATGTGACTGCAGGAAATAAATAGCTTATAAGTAATCATCAACGGTTATAAATTGTACGTTTTTTTCTCACAAGTACTCTTTTCATGAACTTGGAACAAGGTTTTCTAAAAGAGCATCTAAGTTCCTATTTATAATTATAGAATCTGTATTAGGATCGTGCAAACTCATTATACACTTATAACCAAACAATCAAAGTCATAAAACTGTAAATTTTTGGTACACTGAAGATTGTATCAATTATTAATACAGATCTTTTATAAACAGCGTTATTTCCGCAGTTTTGGTAATACATTTCTAGGCTTACTGCAAGCCAGCAAGTTTTTTTTTGCAATGGAAGGCATTCCCTGACCAAAGGTTAGTTGACAAAACCTATAACTAAACTCAGTTTTATTACCAGTTCCAAAATCTTTAACACAAAAATATGACATTTCTGTGTTACTTATTTTGTGTCTTAGTAAAATATTTGAACATCTAATTTAGAAAGGAAGTTGTATATACATTTATCTTCTCTACTGCTAGGCCTAAATTGATCAACACTTTGTGTTCACCAAACTTTTTGCGATTTTTAAACACCCTTTAGATTATACTCATGATTGAAAACCAATTTTTCGACTATTATTAAACGACTATTAAATAGAACCACTACACAAACACAATTAGATATAATAGACTCAAAACTAGACTTTAAAAAAACCTTCAATATAAAACTTTCAAATACAGATAACAATTCAAACAAATGGTTTCAGTGTAACATACAACTATTGTCACTGTAGCCAATATCGTAAATCCAAATTTCCCATACTGTAACAAAATATTTTAAAATATACAACTGTTTTACAAAAAAGGCACTACCGGTCAGACCACATTAAAAATAACCTTTAACTTATTTATTAAAAAAAAACTTACATTTTACCTAGGACATTCTTTACTTATTTCTTGGTATTTAAAAAATTTAAATATTATGAAACATTTGTTATATACGATTATTCATATATTGTTTGTGAACATAGATACTGACCATATAATCAAGTTCTGTAAATTCTTTCATGTTAATCTACCACCAAAAACTTACACAAACAAAAATGTTAAGGCAGATATTTTATTGTTGTTAACTGACTTGACCTCAATAATACTATATATATATATATATAAATATATATAATCCAAAATGTTTGTAGTTACTTACCATTAATAGTTTATGACCATGAATAAAGGAGGCTATATACTTAATTAATTCATTTTGTTTAATTTATTGTTTCTAATTAATGCAGGACTCTAAATATTAAAAATACTCAATTTCAAAACATTTTCTAAATAATACAAATCATAATCTCTTGGCAAAATTGAATTGTAATGTTTTAAATACAACTAATATTAAACATGTATTGGGCAATATAGATGTTATTGATATTTCATGTACACACTGTCTATCTCATGCTTGATTATGTTCTTCTTCTTACACAATTATTTACCTAACCTGTATTCTTGTCCAATCTACCTCGGTGAATTTTATTCTTTCCTATTTGCATTATTGTTTATTTTAATATGAAAACAATATACTATGTACATTGACAAATTAACTAAATGAACATTAACTTTAAGAAAATTATTTTTTACACATACAATCATATTCTACACTAATAACATAATACAGATAAACAAATAATAAACCAGTAGTTTCCCTTGTGGAAATGTAGTATTGTGTTTAGCATTAGTTGCCAAGATGTGGCGGGAAACAATGTAACGTTATTTTACCTTGAAAAAAATTATTCTTCTTCTTTAACTAGTAAACTATATCCTTTTCTGTCATCTTGAATAATTAAAATTATATCCATATGTGCTTTCTGTTAAGTAATAAAACTATATCCAGTCATGTCTTCTTCTAACTGATAAATCTATATCCATTTTGTATCTTCTTTAAGTATTAAAACAGTATCCGTTATATATCTTCTTAAAGTAATAAAACTATATCCCTTTTGTGTCGTCTTTAAGTAATAAAACTATATTCATTTAGTATCTTCTTTAAGTAATAAAACTATAATAATTTTGTATCTTCTTCAAGTAACAAGACTATATCCATTATGTAACTTCTTTAAGTAATAAAACTATATCCATTTTAGTCTTCCTTAAGTAATGAAACTATGCCCATTTGTGTCTTCCTTAAGTAATGAAACTACTACTTATCCATTTGTATCATCTCCTCTAGATAATAAACTATATCCATCTGTTAATCTATTTACATAAAAAGTATTTTGAGATCAGTTACATATTTAAAATATTGTTAATAATTTAAATAAATAAATTTTTTCTTGAAATATATACACAATAATGCTGTCTGGAAGATAAAATCTAAAATTTAAAATAAAAATATCATCTAAAGACTGAAACTACTGAAAATCTTTGTTAATTTTTTCATAGTGTATGAGAAGAAGAAATTGCTGGCCTTGCTACATTTTTAGTAGCTAATAAAATGTGATTAGCTTACTAAGAATCTTCAAAAAATGAACTAATTTTGTTTGCTACTTATGGGTTTTTAGTATCAGTTTAAATGGCTTTGATTATTTTGTATTTGTTATTGGTACATGTATACTTATAAATAAGAATTGTAGGGAGAATTAAATATTTCCAGTACAGAAAAGCAGAGCTAAACAATGTGGACACAAGAATATTACAAATACCAAGTTAAAAGCTACATTTAGATGGAAAAATAATACCATAGAGATTACAGATTAGAGATTAGAGATTCACTTTAGGTTATGGAGAATAATACCATAGAGATTAGAGATTAGAGATTCACTTTAGGTTATGGAGAATAATACCATAGAGATTAGAGATTCACTTTAGGTTATGGAGAATAATACCATAGAGATTAGAGATTCACTTTAGGTTATGGAGAATAATACCATAGAGATTAGAGATTCACTTTAGGTTATGAAGAATAATACCATAGAAATTAGAGATTCACTTTAGGTTATGGAGAATAATACCATAGAGATTAGAGATTAGAGATTAACTGTAGGTTATGGAGAATAATACCATAGAGATTAGAGATTAGAGATTCACTGTAGGTTATGGAGAATAACACCATAGAGATTAGAGATTAGAGATTCACTTTAGGTTATGGAGAATAATACCATAGAGATTAGAGATTAGAGATTCACTTTAGGTTATGGAGAATAATACCATAGAGATTAGAGATTCACTTTAGGTGTTGGAGAATAATACCATAGAGATTAGAGATTAGAGATTAACTGTAGGTTATGGAGAATAATACCATAGAGATTAGAGATTAGAGATTCACTTTAGGTTATGGAGAATAATACCATAGAGATTAGAGATTAAAGATTCACTTTAGGTTATGGAGAATAATACCATAGAGATTAGAGATTCACTTTAGGTTATGGAGAATAATACCATAGAGATTAGAGATTAGAGATTCACTTTAGGTTATGGAGAATAATACCATAGAGATTAGAGATTCACTTTAGGTTATGGAGAATAATACCATAGAGATTAGAGATTAGAGATTCACTTTAGGTTATGGAGAATAATACCATAGAGATTAGAGATTCACTTTAGGTGTTGGAGAATAATACCATAGAGATTAGAGATTAGAGATTAACTGTAGGTTATGGAGAATAATACCATAGAGATTAGAGATTAGAGATTCACTTTAGGTTATGGAGAATAATACCATAGAGATTAGAGATTAAAGATTCACTTTAGGTTATGGAGAATAATACCATAGAGATTAGAGATTCACTTTAGGTTATGGAGAATAATACCATAGAGATTAGAGATTCACTTTAGGTTATGGAGAATAATACCATAATAACTCTCTCAAAGTTTAATACAGTTATTTCTTGTTCTAAGCCCTTGTTAATAATTACAGACAAATAGAGTATACTGGATGTTTCGAATTCTCTTTTAAAAAATACCTAAATACTTAGTATAATATATATGTCTTTGTAAAATAATAACACATTTATCCACACCTGTTCTCGAGGACTATTTGGACTCTGTCCTGTTTTTCGATCGTATCCAGCTCGATGGAAAGGAATCGATTTGCCCCCTTCACACTCTTTGTCATACATTTCATCACACTTTTCTATCTCTATGTTGTGCACTTCTATGGGGCAGCCGGACTCGCTGGCCATAACTACTTCAGAACTGACCACCTGTCCTACAACAAAGAAAAACAACGTTATATATGTAGATTACAATACACACTACCTTCTTACACACAAAGGGGGCTCAGCTGTTTTCATAATGTGTATAGCTATTTTGCCAATCCTTTTACGTTGCATGTGATGTCATATTATACTTCCTAATTATAATTTATAACAAGTAATGTAAACAAAGTTTTTCTAAAGTCAACTCCCTACTTAGGTCAACAAAAAGAAATTTTATTTTAGTTACTTTTTATTAAATAACTACAATTAATATAACATAAATAAATGAAACCTCTCAACCACAAATAACGTTCTTCTTTTATTTAAAGCCTTAAGTACATTTCGATTGCATAGCAATCATCCTCAGAGGTAATTTACAAAGAAAACATTGAAACGACATTTTTCATCAAATATATACTTCAGGTATATTTGATGAAAAATATCGTTTTAATGTATTTTCTTTGTAAATTACCTCTGAGGATGATTGCTATGCAATCGAAATGTACATAAGGTTTTAAATAGAAGATGAAAGTTATTTGTGGTTGAGAGGTTTCATTTATTTATGTTAAAAATTACGCCACAGTTGTTTTATACATTTATACAATTAATATAAATAAAGTAGCATAGCCTATACATTAAAACAGCTATTCTATCACATAACCTATAATATAAAAACAGCTGTTTAATGAAATCATATGTTACCACTTATTTCAAGCCAAAGGGGAGGAAATAACTATATTGTATACCTTGCCGCTTTTGAAAAAAGTGTTTCTCCATTAAAAAAAACTGGAATAAGTATTGTATTTAAAAAACTGAAAATTGATATAAAAATTAATATTTGAAAAAAACTGTATTAACGTCAAGTGTCATAAACTAAAAGTTTAAAAAAATGTATTTGAACTTGAGTAGATGAATAAAAAGTATTTTATTAACGATTGAAAATTTGAACAAGATATTTATAAGAAGAGTGTGAACTAATAAAAGAAATTGAAAAAAATTGAAAGATTAGATATGTTCTTTGAAATTAAACTATTTTGAGTTACTGTATAATACTGGCAAACATTTTCTATTTTGATCTAAAAACCATATCTCAGTCAAACCCCTCAATGTAAGCCTAACCTATTCCAACTAATGTGAAAGTAAAAGAGCAAAATATTTAAAAAAATCTAAACTCGTTTAATTAATAACTATTAAATTGTTAATTACCGGCGGATGGACTGACTAGTAATGGATATGCAATTACATCTGATGGTAGAAGATTAATTACAGTTGATTAGCCCAGAATGGGAAGCTAATCCACATTGCCACGACTGATTCCAAATAAGAAAAGTAATTCAATGATTCAATTAGTGTCCTGACGATGCCCGGCGGCCATGTATGCATAAGTAAGTCTGTGGTGAAACCACTCTTTATTTTGACATTTATAATTGAACTGAAGTCAATATAACTCTACGCAGACGTCGTGGGTTGAAATGGAGTTTGGCACAAAAAAGGGACAACCTACAAGTCGCGAGTAACGGTTGCGCTTCCAATCTGTCTCATAGAACTTTGAGTCGAATTGTTTGTGGTAAATATTTCTCTTCGCAATGCACGAAAATACTTGACTTCCCAATAAGTAATATTTAGCGCTGTTGGTGTTTCAAGGCGATCTGTCAGTATCCCTATCATCCCTTACGAAGAACTGGTCAGGACTGTGGCTATAGGAAGGGGGTTGAAACCACCTGGTAGAGTAAATGGTATCACGTGTGGCGACCTAAGTAGACCTACTTAGAGAATATCACAGTGGTAAAGATATCACAAACTGATAGAGATATCAGAGCCGTAAAGAAGTATCTACCATTGTAGGAAGAGGGATGAACAAGGGTAGATATAATCAGGAGGATCTAAGGGAAACTAAAATGATGATATACCACTGGGAATAACTGCAAGTTATAGTAAAGCTTGGGTAATGTCGCAAATCTGAACTGGAAAGACCCTCAACCGGAGTAAATATTGTGGAAACACTAGCAGCAATCTTTAGATGCAACTATTTCAAGTAAATGTTTTTTTTTCTCTTTCAGGACCGTGTTGTAACGTTATGAATGCAGTCTGCTCTTCCATTGTAGTACAGAATATGTTCCAATCCGAGTGGAGACAAAGTGTCCCGTCTATACCAAACGCCTCAACGTAAAAATACAACTAGTAATTAAATAGAGGACTCCCTGCGCATTTCCCATACATTACACATTTCTGCCATTTTGAGCAGAAATTGTAGGCTATTGAGAGCCTAATGGGTGAAAATGTATCAGTTTGGGCCAATCTGTGCCCCTGTTCGGCGAGTATTCAGAGTTTAGTCCCGCCTACACTTTGCCGACTCAGGGTAGTAGCTAATGATGGTTGCTTAGGTAACAAGTGCGTGACAAATGTATTTGCCTATGTATTGGCAAATAGTTGTAACGATTTTGTATTACAACTATAGACTAATATTAATTATTTATATTATTAATCATTTTGCACTATAGTAGCACAAAATAGTTATTAAAATAAAACAATTTTTGCCATACACGATTTTCAAACAGAACTAATAATTATATAATAACTTTTCCTATTTACGTAAAGATTACATATGTCAATGCAGATTTAGATGACAATAAAAATTTATATGACAATAAAGATCAATCTGCCAATTGAAATTCATATGCAAATACAGATTCATATGCCAAAAGATTCATACTCCGTTAAAGATTCATATGTCAATAAAGATTCATATGACAATAAAGATCAATCTGCCGATTGAGATTCATATGCACATACAGATTCATATGCCAAAAGATTATTACCCCATTAAAGATTCATATGTCAATAAAGAGTCATATGATAATAAAGATCAATTTGCCAATTCTGATTCATATGCACATACAGATTCATATTCAAAATAGATTCATACTCCAATAAAGATTCATATGACAATAAAGATTCAAATGCAAATAAAAATTCATATACACATACAGAATCAAATGCCAAAAGGATTCACATTTCATTTAAGATTCATATGCCAATAAAGATTCATATGACATTAAAGATTCATATACTAATAAAGATGCATATGCACATACAGATTCATATGCAAAAATTAGTACCGAATTAAATATTCATATGCCAATAAAGATTCATATGGCAATATAGTTGTCCTAATATTTCAATATGTGGTAAATATTATTAGATTGTATTTGAATTTTATTAGTTATGAAAATATTTTCAAAATTCAAAGAAAGAAATATTAGGCACAGATAATTTACAAAGTTATTATACATAACATATATGTATAATATTATTATACTATGATACTATGTCCTGACGTAGTTATAGAACTATACATTACTAAACAAGTATTGAAAATGCTGATACTATTAATCAGAGAAAAGCTTCAGCTTAGTATAAATGTATAAAGTAAAATAAAATGCAATATTCTTGTGTTATGAGGGTGTTTTTATAAATAACATATAAATAATATATATATATAACAAGAAGTAGAATTTCATCCAAGGATTAATAATATATAATTCTTTTTTGTTTTTTTCACAGTAATAACAATCACGATAGAATTTACCTAATCTATTGAAATTTACCTAAAAATACAATATTAGGGCCATCTGTATGGGTATATTTAGTCTTTTTTTTAAATGAAGTAATTATTTTATTTTCATTTCATCGTATTTTACAGTAAACTTTTTTGCAGGAAACATTCAATTCATCTAATAAAAAAAGCGAATCATAGTAGTTACGAAAAAACTCGGCTACTCGCTGCCAACATACGAACAGCTCTACCTGCTGCCAGTGACGTCACAACTACTTTCATACCACTTGTTGCAACTGTTATTAACCTAAAAACGTTCCGTACAATTACGGTCTAATTGGAGGAGAATTTTAATTGAAAAAGTATAATTTTTGAATGCAATAAAACAATTTTAGAAATGTTAATTAAATAATGACGCGTGACGGTTAATAAAACTATCCTGAAAACATGAAAGGCATTCAGAGGCAAACATATGTTCACGCAATGTAACGCAAGTGGGAAGTAAGGGAAATCTAACTTTTCACTCACGACAAACCTGCTGTATTTGCTGTATGTGGATGACGACATGAGCAAAATTGTACAAAATGGTAACTGCTCTAGGGACGACTTACCGAAGAAGGCGAGAAGAGCGGTTCTGTTCTTGGCCGATCCCATCCCGTCCGCTCCCTTCATGAACAGCGTGCTGAGCTTGCGGGGGCTCGGACGGTCCTGGCCCGCCATCATGTACACTCCATCCGCGTAGGCAGGAGGTGTCTTCCGTGTCATGTGACCATCTGCAAAACCCACATCATCTATAAGAATCTAGTTACAATTACATACAATAGGTTTATAGCTCTACAGAACAGTTCAGGCGCTTAATACACATTGGGTTTCAATAGCCTAAAGGTCTCGGAAGCGCTACGAACTTTATTAAGAGATGGATCAACTCTTAACAATTCGAAATAGTTTAAAACTAATATTATCTTTTTATTTTAACATGTAAATAGTTCCAACCCGAAAAAAATGTTAACAACTGTAAAATGTTTTAAAAATATTTACAAAATGTTTCAGTATATTTTAGGCAAATCAACGAACTTCAACGCTTTTTGGTTTTTCGAAAACCAATAATTTTTTTGCAGAGGCAATTGATCAATTCTAGAACATTTAGTCCAAAATTATTTTGTTTTATCGCATGTGCCAAAATAAACAGTACTGAAACTGAATCAGCTGCAGTTAGTTGCCTTCTCGATTAGCTGTGCTGACTATTAATTGTTGCCGTAAATTCGTGTTGACGTATTTCATTTGAGGTTAGTTTTTGCTGACAGAGTGCCAACTACTGCAGAGAAAAATATGTGAATGATATTAAGTAAAATTTTACTATTGTTACAGTACTGTTTATTTTGGCCATACGATAAAAACTGAAAAAATATGAAAGATATAATTTAAAAAGAGAAATATGTTTAGTTAGTTATTACTTTAAAATACTCTTCTTCTCACCCAAAACGACATTTTCTTACTTCCTGTATATTTTTCGAGCTAAGAACGATTGTTCACTATTATGTTTCACAAAGACTTGTAAGTTATTAAATCCCTACATTGAATTTCAAAAGGAAAGGCTATCACTGCAACTAAATTTACTTGTTCTACATATAAACATATTCTTCATTGCTGTCGGCTACAAACAAAACCATCACAGCACGTCATGAGTAAATAGTTACAACATAATGTCCAATTTCTTTATATGATAATCAAAGGCTAAAAACCTTTGAAGATGGCTAACAAACAACCGAGACGTAAAAAGTTATATATATATATATATATATATATATATATATATATATATATATATATATAACTAAAATGTATTTTGGTACAGAATTAATTTCTATCAATGAACATCCCTACAGTTTTAAGGACAGAGTTATTTAGCTAACATTTATAGATATTGATATGTTTTTAACAATGACAACCAAGAGTCTTAGTAGTTAAAACATTTAATGATGCAAAATAGTTTATATCGTACTAAACATACTATAAAACTAGAGCATAATATAAACTTCACACCATAAAAAAATAAAACTAACAACGATATAGACAAAGTAAAAAACGTTAAATACAAATTAAGTAATTAACAGACAAACAGATAAAGACATTAAAATATGTAAATACACAAGCCAATATATAAAGTTACCAGAATAACGTTAAAGAAATGCAGCAAAGTTTAGAGTAATTGTTTATAGACGATGGTTGATCAATTACTACAAAACCCATTACCGTCTTCGTCGAATGGAAGATAGTTTAATTCTCTGAGAGACGATATCTACTTCCGGTAGTCGATCCTGAGCATCCTTAACAGGAAGATCATTATATCCTTTCTATAGTCCTTCCTTATCTCCACATAGTCGTATCTATCCTTCATGCTACAAGTTCATGTAACAGGATGTCTCCATTACTCCTTCTTCAAGAACACGAAATTTCCCACTTAACTCCATGAGCCTTCCCTATATTCTGTACCACTAACACTACTTATGGTTCATAGTATATTCTATTCTTCTTAGGCCGTATTAGCCATTCTACATGATCATGGAAGGGTAACCATAGAGCTTCATTGTAAGAGCCAGGCTGCGCTTTCAGGTTTGTTTCGGCAACGCAAGGTAGACATCAGGTGTTGTGACTTGTTTACGTTGATTTTCACAACTTAATTAAGTTAAATATAATTATTATGTTTTAAAGAAAGTAATAATGGATTGCAGAGAAACCGTGCTGTACGAGCCGGAGTTTAGGAAAGCTACTTTTCCCATATCAGTCAGTAAAGGTGATTGATAAACTTACTCAAGCCTGGTTAGGTAGTTAACCTGTTCCACCTATTCCTTCATCAAGTAACAGACTCTGCATACTTTCCAACTTCCATACTTCTTCAACCTCTTTATACCTCTTTATACTTTCCGATTTTATCTACTTCTTTACCAATTGGGTTTCTCACTTTTAGTTTATCCGATGATCCTTCTTCTTCGTCAAGAATCTGGTGACGGATTCTTTATATTTACTGATTTCCCCTTATTATTCAACAATTGCATTGGGGTATCTTTATACTTCTTATTCCTTCCTACTTCTTCGGCAATCAAGTGAAAATTTCTTATACTTTCTGATCTTCAGTATTTCATCACCAATTTGGTGACGGTTTCTTTTTACTTTCCAACTTCCCTAGTTCTTCAATAATATGGCGATGTCCTCTTTATACTTTCCGATTTTATCTACTTCTTTACCAATTGGGTTTCTCACTTTTAGTATATCCGATGATCCTTCTTCTTCGTCAAGAATCTGGTGACGGCTTCTTTATATTTACTGATTTCCCCTTATTATTCAACAATTGCATTGGGGTATCTTTATACTTCTTATTCCTTCCTACTTCTTCGGCAATCAAGTGAAAATTTCTTATACTTTCTGATCTTCAGTATTTCATCACCAATTTGGTGACGGTTTCTTTTTACTTTCCAACTTCCCTAGTTCTTCAATAATATGGCGATGTCCTCTTTATACTTTCCGATTTTATCTACTTCTTTACCAATTGGGTTTCTCACTTTTAGTATATCCGATGATCCTTCTTCTTCGTCAAGAATCTGGTGACGGCTTCTTTATATTTACTGATTTCCCCTTATTATTCAACAATTGCATTGGGGTATCTTTATACTTCTTATTCCTTCCTACTTCTTCGGCAATCAAGTGAAAATTTCTTATACTTTCTGATCTTCAGTATTTCATCACCAATTTGGTGACGGTTTCTTTTTACTTTCCAACTTCCCTAGTTCTTCAATAATATGGCGATGTCCTCTTTATACTTTCCGATTCTATCTACTTCTTTAACGATTGGGTATCGGGCGTTTCATACTTTCCGATGTTCTCTACTTCTTCACGAATCTCTTGATGGGTTCTATATATTTACTAATTTTCTCTTCTTCTTCACCAATTAGGTTAGAGTCTCTTTATACTTCCTATCTCTATTTCTTCGTCAATCAGGTGAAGTTTTTTTATACTTTCTAATCTTTAATATTTCTTCACCAATAGGGAGATGGTTTTCTTTATACTTTACAATCTTTATACTTCTTCAAAAATCTGGTAATAAACTCTTTTTACTATCTGATCTTCCAATACTTCTTCGACAATCAAGCTATGACGTCTTTATACTCTCCTATCTTCAGTAAATTCTGAAGATATTTTCAACATTCGGGATACGGCCTCTTTTATATACTTTTATACAAAAATCGTATATTTTCAAATATTTATCTATTTCGTGCCAATCGGATGATGATTTCTTTACTCTTTTAAATGTTCCCCTACTTCTTTGCAAATCGAATACATAAATCGATGCATAAATGAAGTTACTCTGATAACGATTTTCCGCAACAATAAACTATCAAACGTCTAACCTAATTATCAAGAAACGACAAAATGGTGACGAGTGTAGGGCCTACCTGTGCTAACTGCATAGCTATATTGAACGGCCTGAGAGCGGTAAGTATTATGGGCGGTGCTTCGAGGCGTTTTAGTATGTTTAGTTGGAACAGATTACCTCTTGGAGACCTTTTTGGTGGATACGAACGTCTATCACCAAGTCATTAAGGGAGTGAAAGAGTTACCATGATAGTGCATGGAAATCGTGGCTCTGATTATAAGTTTCGTTCTGTTTTTGAAAGTTTTTATTATAATAATATTCGGTAAAGTAATGATACTCGTATAAATATAGAAACACTTGTGCATACCATTCACCGAGTGATCAAGAATCTATGTTAGCCAGCAAAAACCGTTTACCCTCGAAAATGGCACTTTACGTATAATTGGAAGTAAGAACACTATAGTAACTGTATGGGTATGATTACACTAATCGAATTTACAAATTACAAAATGAAAGCGATTATAATTCTTAACGATGTGAGATCTCCAAGTCTAACCACTGCACAAATCACTGACTTTCCACAGCAGAAGGCTTCACATCTGCACAGAAATTTACGAGTATTAAGCGATTCTTAATGAATAGTTTATCAATCCAAAGCTCATTCAGGTAAACAAGCTTTCTATAAAAGGAGAAACACGGACGTGTGCGTGACTGAATGCAGTGGCTTTATCTTCGGCCAGCGTTTGTATAGTGGGCAAGCAATCATGTAGGCAGATTAGAACTTGTTCCGTGTATAAACGGGTCAATAATGAACACATTATTCAGGCTAATACTATTGCAACAGACCTTAAGGGGGTACTGGTCTGAAAAGATCAGATAGAGAATATTTTAAAACATTATTAAAGTTTTAGGGCTATCTGACCGACTATTATCGCTTGTCTTCAAATAGCATGGATTTTAAAGTGACAACTTCTTTACGCGTTGTGAACAAACACAAGATTATCACTGATTTCGCGTCACGCTATTTCTGAAGACATACTTTACAGCATACTCAAAGTGAATTAAGTTATTACATGATTTCATGTATCAGCTGATTTTGTGTTATAGGTTATGTTTTAGAACATCCGTTTTACACGTAGATTATTTTTAAATAATTTCGATCAGTCAGTAAATACTGTACATTAATTTATTTCAATTTTAATACATCTCAATACAAATAATTCAGTAATGGTAATTTTAAGGTACGTATTTTTAATCCAATTTTTGAAATGAAAACATTTTTAGACGCGTTTTATACTTTTTAAAGAAATGTTTTGAATTGTTTAAAAAAATTGTATTTAGTAAACATCTAATGAAAGTATTTTGTTGCCCACATTATTTTATTATTAACTACAATAAATATTAGTGTTTATTAAATACATTTCTAAATTAAAGACGTACAAATTGAATTAAAGGCTATAAATTCATATTGTCGTTGAAAGGTTTGCGAAACTATCAGCTCCACTTCTGTCGGGACTTCCGCGGGTAACAGAACCAGGTTGTTTCATAAATATCCTAGGATATTATTAGGGAGATGAGACCCCTACCTGAGCCGGGGAGCGTATCTGAAGAAGATCTACTCTTTCTCGGGGTTATAAAAACGTATCTCCCTGTAACAACCTTTGTAAGATGACAAACAAGAGAGGGTGGACCGAATCAGGGGACAAAGTGACTCACTGGAAATAAGGGTAGTTATAGCATGGGGTGGACAGGGTTAGTTATTAGACCAGCTCTAAAATAAGTTGAAAACATTTCATATAACTAGATTTATATAACATAACTGAAATTATATAATTATTGCCTGTTTATTATGCTAAAATTGGTAATACATTTTTAAAAAGAGCTCTTCACAACAAATGCAGTTAAATACATTATATATTTACAATATCTAGCTGTTTGGGATTTTTAAAACCATTTTTATTTTTAACATACTCCAAGAAAAGTAAATTAGAAAATTCCAAGAAGATGTTACGTTTTTAAATTTATATATAAACTAGTCTATTTCGCATGATTATATTGATTATATAAAAGATTGTTATTAAATTTTAAATTGATTAAAAATTTAAAATATGATAAGTTTAAAATTTTACAAATCAGAGTTATATTACTTTCTAACAGTGTAGGACCGGGCTCCCCCCCCCTTCTGTACCTCAAACACCTCTCCGCATAAGGAATTTCTGATATTATTACTGCCTACAGTGACCAGTCTTTTTGCTCATTAAAAGGAGTCCAACTGATTTTTGCTGTATGAATGTGATCGTTAAATTTTATTATGTCAATCAACGCTACTTTGTGGGAAATTAAAATATCCCTCACAGGTCTTGGTGGGAAAAGTAGCCTACCACCTCTAATTGTGTTTTGCCTAAGGTTGCGTCAAATTCAAACAACGGACTTCCTTGTAAATATTTGATTCTTGCTAAAACGATACTTAAAAGATGATGCTTCAACAGACTGGAATTCCAAGGTCGTTTCACAATAAATTTTCAATAACTAATTATACGTACTCGGTAAAAGATATACTTTATAATACATAAGTAATGTAACTAAGAGAAACATGGTTTAGTTATAAATATATAAAATAAAGAACAGAAATAAAGTTTAAAAATTTAACATAATTTATTCTTTCTATTTAAAATTATTGGAAACAAAGTTATGATTATGTTGAAATTTATTTACTTAAATTTTATCAATAGATTGCGCTAAATGTGGTTTTATATACTTCAAACGATGAGCAATTCCAAAAATTAAAAATGTATAAGAAGACATTAAGAATTGAAGCAACAGATAAACACAACAATGGCAGTGTATCTAAAACTTTACGATGCGAACGAGAGGCGTGTTGCGGCGATATATTACCTCCACCGATGCCAGCGTGAGTACTTTCCTATTCCGCAACATTCATTAATAATTCAATTAATCTGAAACCTGCTATTTATGTAATCCTGTCCTTAATCTTATTTCATGCCTCCTTGATTGAATAACCAACGGTAAATAAATCACTAGGCGTAATACAAGTGGCAGTGGAATTAGTTGAGGATATTTGGGCGGAACTGGTCTTTCTTCTTCTTTACAATGAGAATATCTAGGAGGCGTGTGACAGTGGTGTAACGGAGTTAGTACACTATTCATAAAATATTAGGCTGTGGTACTCGGGGGAGGGTCGACAGAAGTGAAAACATTTATAGCCACGTCTACAGATACTTTGAATGGAGAAAAACATTCAATTTACGTAATGAAAAATTGCCTGAACATTTGTTATAATATAATAAACAATAACACCAATATTTGTACATTACCACACATATTTGAACTACAAGTTACCAATTAGAGTTTATAGTTTTGCAAAACTTTCAATGAACTAAATAAAAATATTATTTAATTGTTTGTTTTAAATACCTTACATAATATAAGATTATAAACATAAAGTTATAGATATTAATTTTATTATAAAGAAGTCGTATATTTATTGTAGTTTATACTATAAATATTGTATAATAACATACATAATAAAAATCCAAATAATAATTAATACTTATACTACATTATAATATTATAATATTGTAAAATATATTATAGGTAACAAAAAACATTTATTAGAAGTTTATTGAATATAAATATTTTTTTAACAAATTCAAAATAAATCAGTTCTTAAAAAGTATCAGACGCGCCTATACATTTATTTAAAAATTTGAATTAAAATACATACCTTATTATTATCGTTTAGTTACATTATTTGTATTGAGGTTTATCAAAATTTATATAAATTAATATATTTATTAACTGATCAAAACTAATAATACCCTTTTCCCTTAACATAGTTCAATCAAAAATGTAACACAGCCTACGTGTTAAAACAGCTGTTCTACAACATAACGTATAACATAAAATCAGCTGTTGCATATGTTATCATTTAATTCACTTTGAGGTGATTCATAACGTAACCTGACGGAAATATACTTTCGGAAAATTGTATGTTTATGTAGTTTTTGTAGGCGTCGCTATAGGAGTTTTCACTTCAAAAATACATAAACCAATGTAATGACACTGAAATTGCGATATTTAAAAACAACCAGAAACAAAATACAAACTGTTAATACTTTGCCTACAAATATATTCATTTTAATAACTCTTTCTTGGATCCAGATTTTTCTAGATGTCATATAACCTCCAAAAAACGGGACGGAATTTTTAAAACGTACTTTATACGAATATGAAGTATTTGAACTTGTCTGTAAAATAAAGTCTTTCATACTAACAAAACATTCTTTATTAATAAAATATTAATAATTTGTTTTGTATAAGGAAAAATGTATTAATTTCTTTTTTTTATTACTTTGAATTTTGTACACCTCGCTCATTAAATTCCTTGCTAACATTAAAGTTCGCCGTTCATTGAATTGAGTCACAGATGGGAACTGTTTCTCTTTTAACACGAGTAAGCAAACAGTAGGGCATCAGAAAGAGTTTAACGTTCTGTTCGCACGAACAGACTCCGTCAGGTCATGCCCGTTATGTAATTATACGTTGCTAATAAGCGCATGTTTACACTGGCTGCCAGTTACTGGACGTTTATTGTTTCTGTCATAATACTAGTTATTTTCATAACTGTCCATGCATTTGTTATATCCTGTGCAGTCTGACGTCATTTTTTATTTTTATCATTTCGTGCTACATTGAAAGTATTTTATGGAAACAGTATTAACTTGGGGAAAAATTACCGTTGATTTTTTCCTGGCGAAAAACTAATTTTGGTTATCGTCACCATTATTACCATTGACTCGTTTAGGCGTGGAAAACAAAATGCCAAAACTGTTTTTTTTTGCAATGGGCTTTTCATTTGCATTCTTTAGTTATGCGTTACAGATTTTGAAAAAACAGTATATGGCGATGTAGAAAGTTTAGGAATACAGAAAAAAAAACAAAAATGAAGACACTTGAAAAGTTTTAACCCTCAGCACGCGGGACAAATAAAGTTCAACTAACAGATTACGAGCTATTAGGTGAAAAAAATTTTGTTGCGAAATGTTCAAAGTTCTATTTAATTCTGAGTTCTTAAAGATGTACAGTAAACTCCCGATTATCCGTGGGGGGTTTAACCGGTTTGCGGATTATCCGGGGTCTGCCATTGTTTTACATATATCCAGTTTTTATTCCAATCAGATTCATGTGTTTAAATTTCCAAACGGTGAATTACATCGTAAATACGTATTAGGCTTAATAGAAGTTAAGATGAAGGGAATAAATATGTACGTACTAATTTTTACATTGAAAGGGAAGCATCCCGAAACGGGCCAGTGAAATAAAAGGGCGAGCCGACTACTGTATATAAGAGACAATGACAAAATGCTTGGACGCCCGAAAACGTAATGTGTATCATAAGATTGTAAACAAATGTCAGCTAATCTCGGCTACAAATAGTCTAGGACGTGACATACACATTATCCATGTCTGTCATATACATTATCGATCTTTATGGCTTTGTGACACAAGTAAACACTGTGCGACCAAATGGTTCGATCTCACATTAAAGCTAAATCAATGCTCACAAAAAAAAAACAAACGAAAGTGACAGATTTTTTTTGTATTATGTGTAAAGGAAATTAAATATGTACATACAAACTTACTTTTGACATATACTTATGTACGTATTGTAAATAGTTAGACATATAAATGTACATTTTATAATCCGTCAAATACATCGACATTTTAAATTATTTTCTGTATTTATTTTGTCCTCTGAAGATTATTTGTGAATTGCATTAACCGGGGTCATTATTTGTGTAACTTATGTTATAGTAATCGATTATCGATCGTTTTGCGTATTCTTTGTTCATAGCGGATTATCCGGGGAATTCGGTTATCCGGCGTTGCCGGGCCACCCTATTCCACGAATAATCGGGAGTTTACCGTATTTGAAGAAAAAGAAGTTATAAACTAGTTATTTATATAATTTATTATATTTTTACACATTAATCATTAAAAATTTACTTACAGATGTAAACATATTTAGCTAATTCAAGATATCAATAAATCCATTTAAAATAAAATTAAAGTAACTAAAATTATTATTCAGGAAATCATAAAGAATAAATTATTCTTACAGTACAAACAAAGATCATTCACGTAAACAGTAAACAACTATATCAATCACAATGCCAACACAAAATACAATACAGTTGACAGACGCTCCGTCCTGCCGAGATATCCCATCGTACGCGCACGCGTAGACCACGTGATGGCGCCTGGTGGCTGAAACCACAGAATGTGGATCGGTAGCATGTGGCCGAGAGTAATAAACGTAGCAGAGGAGTTTATTTACACCAGGCAAACATTGTCACACATTGTAATTGACTTTAAACAGACAACTAGGACTTTCATTTATAAAATATTGTAAATACGAGATATCACGTAATACACGCTAGCGGAGATTTCAGCCTTACGAGAAATCACGTTATACGCGTGCAAAGGGTTAAAAACAAAACTTATCTCAATCCCAGCACATCTTAAAAGTTTCTTTAATTTTTTTTTTTTTTTTTTTTTTTTCTTTTTTTTTTTTTTTTTTTTTTTCCTGGCGAAAAACCAATTGTGGTTATCATCGCCAAACAAAATCTAACACAGCACGCAATGTTTTAAATAAAATCAAATAAATTAATAAATAAACAAATAAATAAATACAACAAAAATTACAAAACAAAATAAAACACCAACAATAAAAAACAAAAAACAACAATATAACAATTAAAAAATCCTTAAAAACTAAATAACAAAATAACAACAAAGAACAATATAACAGTAAATAAATAATATGTAAAACAATAACAGGTAACAATTTACCAATAAATAAATCTCAATAACAATAACAAGAACAGAAAATAAATTTAATTAAAATAAATAAAAGAAACACACAGAATTATATGTATAAATAAAATTTAAAAAATATATATATATTTATGTATTAAATTTTAAAAAATATTTTCAAGTGGTGCAAGAAAGCGATGACTCGGTCAATGGCCGAGGCATCGTCCCTTAGCACCACCTTTAAACTCCCTTTTAAATTAAAAAGGGCACGAACATTAACTACATTAACACAATCTACCAAAATATGTTTTATTGTGAAGATATCACCGCAATATTGGCATATTGGTGGATCTTCACGACTCATCAAATATCCATGAGTTGCAAAAGAGTGGCCAACGCGAAGGCGTGTGACCACCACTTCCTCCCTACGTTTTGAACGAATTGAAGACCTCCATGGACGGACGGTATCTTTAATTTCCCTCAGCTTATTCTGAATCACGGTATGCCACTCGTCATTCCAAGCAGCGAGCAATAAATGTTTAGCGAAACACACATAATCAGATGCCATAACCAGTTGAGTAATAGGCACCAAACTTGTAGCTTTCTTCGCCGCTTCATCCGCTTTTGTGTTTCCAAGTATTCCGCAATGTCCAGGAACCCAACAGAAAGTTACCCCCACACCCCTCAATTGAAGCCTGTGTACAGCACACAAAATGTCCCCAACTAAAGGGTTGCTGGAGAAAACATCCTGAAGAGCCTGAAGAGCACTTTTGGAATCCGAACACAAAAGATAATGCGAGGATTGAGATTGAATGACGGTCAAAGCTTTAAAAATAGCAAATAGTTCTGCCGTGAAAACACTGCAAGCTGAGGGCAATCCGTACGTGTAGGTATATCCAGATGCATAAAACGCACACCCAACGCCATTGTCCAGTTTAGATCCATCAGTGAAAATAATTTCACTGTGTTGGTGAGATTTATAAGTGGATAAAAATTCCTGGTGGTAGACCACAACAGGAGTATCGTGTTTTATATAACTGGACAATGAGAAATCGAAGTGCGGCGTTTTTATTATCCATGGAGGTAGATAGCACATTTGTCGTTCAAACATAGTTGGAAGTTGCAACTCAAGGTCATCCAATATTCTTAAAGTTCGTATGCCAAATGGATGGGTCGAGCGTTGACGTGTATTGTACACTTCATTTAGCGTATTGTGAAAGACTATTTCAAATGCCGGGTGGTTGGGTTTGCTTCGAAGAACAGAAACGTAAGATATTTGTAGCATCTGACGTCGTCTAGAAAGGGCAGGTTCCCCAGCTTCGACAAGAAGACTAGGGATTGGGCTAGTTCTAAATGCACCAGTAGCCAGTCTAAGTCCAGAGTGGTGGATGGTATCAAGAGTTTTCAGAACTGTAGGTCGTGCAGATGAGTAGACTTGACAACCATAATCTATGCGCGATCTAACGACTGCGCGATAAAATCGAAGCATACTAGTTCTGTCTGCTCCCCAATACGTACCACTAAGGACTCTTAACATATCCAATTTCTTGCTGCATCTCACCTTCAAATCACGAACATGTGGACTCCATGAGAGTCTTTTATCGAATAAAAGACCCAAAAATCGAACACTATCCGTGGTTTGAAGCTGAACCCCGTCAAGATAAAGGATCGGCTCCTGGTGTTGCCTACGACGACTAAATGCTACACACTGGGTCTTCGAAGCAGAGAATTTAAAACCTGTAGTTCTTGACCATTCCTCTAATCTACCTATTGCTAACTGCAAAGATCTTTCCGCAGTTGCCATACTACGAGCAGGCACATATATACAAAAGTCATCCACAAAAAGGGAACAGTGTACCGGAGATCGTATATTGCTGATGATACTATTTATTGCAACGGCAAATAGCGTGACGCTCAGCACGCTGCCCTGCGGTACACCATTCTCCTGTGTATAGCTGTTTGAATACGTGCCTCCAAGTCGAACGCGGAAAGATCTGTTTGAAAGAAAGTTAGCTATGAATGCTAGGATATTCCCTTGTATACCCCATGATTTTAAAGTGTTCAGAATTCCTCTTTTCCATGCCATATCGTATGCCTTCTCAAGGTCGAAGAAAACAGCAACGAGTGTTTGACGCAAGAGAAAGGCATCTTGAATAGCGGATTCTAACAAAACCAATTGGTCAACGGATGATCGTCCTTGCCTGAAACCACACTGTTCGTTGCAAATAAGGTCATTGGTTTCTAGGTACCAGACAAGACGGCGGTTGACCATCTTCTCCAGTAGTTTGCATAAGACGCTTGTAAGGGATATAGGTCTATAACTACTGGGATTGGTTTTGTCTTTACCTGGCTTCAAAAAAGGAATTACAGTCGATTCTAACCATGCATCGGGGAAAGAGCGCTCCTCGAATAAACGATTGTATACTCGAAGGAGGACAAGTTTCGCCGATGATGGTAGATGTTTTAGCATGGAGTACACAATGGAATCAGGACCTGGTGCAGAATCCTTCGTTGACGCAAGAGCTGACTCCAATTCCCCTATAGAGAAAGGAGTGTTTAAAGGAGAGTCCCCAGACGACCCAACAGTAAACGGTATTGCTTCTTCCTTCAGTTTATAAATCTGGAATAATCTATTGTAGGCTGTAGTAGCAGAAAAGTTAGAAAATGATTTACCAAGTACATTAGCAATATCATCACGGTTTGAGATTATTCTTCCATCCGGTTGTTTCAGCGCAATGGCTGGCAACGGAGAGAAAGTACCACAAACTGATCTTAGTTTCCTCCACACTGTGGAAGACGGAGTTGTTCGTCTAATTGTGCTAATGTACTGTTCCCAAGAGTTCTTTCTACTCAGCCTAAAAATCCTACGTGCTTTCGCACGGAGTATTTTATATTCCTGAAGGTTTCCATTCGTTGGGTGTCGTTTAAACTTCCTAAGAGCTCTTCGTCGTAAACGGAGGATTTCTGTGCATTCATCGTTCCACCACGGCACAGGCGGTCGGCGTGGATACGTAGAGGTTTTCGGAATGGTCTTTTCAGCGGCATTTAAAATTGCTTTCGTAAAATTTTTTATATTTTCATCAATGGGTGTCAAATAATCCATGTCAAGTGATACAAGGTAATTCGAGTAGGAGTCCCAGTTGGCTTTTCGCAAAATCCAACTGGGATTTCGGGTATAAGAGGGTTGGGAGTCACATAAACTGATCTTAATAGGCACATGGTCGCTTCCATACAAATCGTTGAGTACCGACCATGTGCATCTAGTAGCTAATTGAGGGCTGCAAATCGATAGGTCAACAGCTGTCCATCCACCAGTAGATGCTGCTAAATGGGTAGGCGAACCGTCATTTAGCAGACATAAGTCCAGTTCCGTTCTCACACTCTCAACAAGGTCACCTCGAGAGTTCCTAGTCGGAGATCCCCAAGACGAATGGTGGGCATTAAAATCCCCTACCAATAAGAACGGAGTTGGTAACTGGCTTATTAAATTCACTAAATCACTGTGATGCAGGTTTTCTTGTGGTGGCAAGTAGACACAACACACAGTGATTTTATACGGGACAGCTGTTTGAACGGCTACTGCTTGTAAAGGAGTTATTAAGTTTAGAGAAACAGCATCGATACAGTCACGGGCTAGGATGGCTACGCCACCTCTAGCTCGATCTTCTGTAACGAAGTCCGATCTAAAAACTGAATACTCCCTTAAATGGAAATTATGCGATGCGTGGAGATGTGTCTCCTGTAGACATACAAACATTGGGTACACATCTCGCACGAGTAGTTTAAGTTCTTCTATGTGACTCCTAACACCGTTGACGTTCCATTGTATCACTGACTTCCTAAGCAAAGACATTTATTAGCTTAGCAAAGGGTTTATTTGACATCCATTGGTGCTCTCTCCTTTCTTGCCTGGGACGCTTTTAGACGTCTCAGGCTTACATGTCTCAGATTCCATATCCACCCGTTCAGGGATGGAATCTGAGGAAGTTTTGGGTTTAGGAGGGGTAGTTTTAACATTCCCTCCTTTGTTAGCATTTTTCTTAATACCCGGTAACGACGGAGGCGATGTGGTCTGACGTAACACTGGTTTACGTGGTTTGGGTTTTTCCAACGTCTTCTGCACAGAAGGTTTATTACCCGTTGATAATATCTTCTGCACAGAAACACAAGGCTCACTTAATGACTTGTTTCGTGCTCCAATCCCCCCAGTGGAAGGGATTGGTACAAGAGGTAAATCATTATCCGTCGCTGCAGGTTGTACTAAATTCAAAGTAGGAGGACCATTCGTGACTATGGACAAAAGGCGAGAAACTTGTTCAGTTAGAACTTCAATTTTTTTCGACAGCTCGGCACAGTTGTTACAGGACGATTTGGAAGCGGTCAGAGTAGCGGCATAAGTCTTATTGTCTGTCTTTGGCTGAGTTGATCGATAGAGTTTTTTGGCCTCTGGAAACGACAGCTTGTCTTTCGCCATGATGCCTAGGATAGCTTTCTCTTCCTTGAACGTGGGACAGTTGTAGGATCGCGCTGGGTGGTCACCACCACAGTTGGCGCATTTCGGAGAATTGACACATTCCTTATCATCATGGCCTTCAACGCTACATATACCGCATACGTTCTGCTTCGAACAGGTAGAGCTGATATGCCCAAATCGCTGGCACTTGAAGCAGCGCCTAGGGTTAGCCACGTATGGTCTCACTGAGAGCCTTTGGTAACCTGCATGTAAGTATTCGGGTATTTCCGGCTTTCCAAAAGTGACGATAAAAGAAGCTGTTGCTACTTTTTCTCCTTTGTCCATTTTCGTTATAGGGATAACGTCCGTAACTAACTGAGAAGACAGTTCGGACTTTATTTCATCGATTGGAAGGTGCATTAAATCCCTACATGTGATGACCCCCTTTGAGTAATTCAAGGATCTGTGGGGAGCCACAGATACCATGACCTGGTCAAAGAAGGAGGTCATTTTTGATAGAGAACGAGTTTGTCTGTCGGTGGAAGTCGCAACTAACAGTGTTCCGTTTCTTAGTTTCTTAATAGAGGCTACTGGGCCTCCAGCACAAGCAGTAATAGCCTTGTTAATAAGGAAGGGAGAAACTTTGGAAAGATCTTTCCCTTCTTCGGCACTAGAAACAACTAAATACTTTGCTGATGGCAATGTCTGCGACGTTGCCACCATCAACTTTTTACTCAAATCCTTTTGTATATGATCGTCAGGAGAATCCTGGCGTGTCCTCTTCAGACTAGTCATATTTGACGTGGTTTTGGAATCCATAAATATTTTTTGCCAGCCATCGTGTCAAGCGTTACGGGCGAGACTATAGGAACGGGTACACCCTTGGATCACATTAAGATCATTTCCAATCCTCAGAACTCTGAGGCCTATAGCTTTTCTCCTTAGCTCGACTGGATGGGCATCAGTCGAGGACTCGTAATACTGTGCACAGGCTCCGACACCCATGCACCGCGGACACTCCCTGACCAAGGACCGAAGCGGCTGGTAGACCAGAAACCGCGCTTACGTCTTCGGCAGAGCAAGCTCACATCAGCGTCCCAGACCAGAGTTTGTCACGCTCTGGACTTTTCAGCACTCCCAACGCGCAACGGTTCTGACCAGTCAAAATTCCCTAAGCGAAGATGTAAGTGTTGAAATGTGTATATTGTGTTGGTGTGTGTATGTGTGTGTGTATGTTTTTGTGAGTGGTGTGGTGTTAGGCTAGGGTACCGCGAGGGACGCCAAATCCCTCGTAGGTGCGGCTAGTCCGCACCCCCCTGCGGGTAAGTTTCTTTAATAACAGAGCACTAAATTATATTACATTACAATACATTAACAAAATATCCGCTAAGGATGGATTTGGCTATAAAGTATATTAACTTAAGCTAACTTGTTAACAAGGTAAGTTGCCTTTAATTTGTTATAGGTATAATATATCGCCGCATGGAATAAGGAAGCCATGCTCCACTTTAGTCATGAAGTGTTTACCTCACATATTAGTATACATTACATTACTTTGTAAAACAAATCTATCTTAATCTGATATGTTACAATTATATAGTAATTTAGTTTAGTTTAAAGTTCTTTTAATAAAAAACAACTTGATTTTAAAAGTGTTTGTGAGTTGTAAAGTGAAGATATCTTTCTTCACGATCTTTAATATTTAGGGCTTCAGCCCCAGGTTTTATTGCTTGTTCCGTGATACCGAGGTGGTTCTGCATCGCCGGCGGTATATTTTATGGTAATACCAATGACGTCTGAAAAACCGATAATTATCTATAAAATTATTTTTTTAAATTTTCAGACATATATTTTTGCTACTTTTGTTATTTTTGTCACTAAAAGGATGTATTTTTTTAACAAAAATATATCAAAGTTGTTGGTGAAATAATAAAAATGAGTAAATTGTTGTACTACAAATATACAAACTTACAAAAGCCAAAATAAAAAAACAAAATACAAAACGTTATATTCCCTAAACAATATTCATATCACCAAATCCAACATACAAATCACCATACAAAAAATTACCCCAAAAACTAACTCAATTAGCACAAAATAATAATAATAATGTTGGTCGAATTGACAATATTGTAGATTTTGCTATCAAAGCATCATGATAAGGTTGCAACTATACTCAGGAAATAGCTGTAACACCTGATGACTCTATCAGTATTAGCGGAACATTTATACAAACTTATATAGGCTATCTAGTAGCTCAGTGTTAATATGTTTCCTTACAATATATTTTTGTTTTGAGTTAAAAGTCTGGTGTTAGGATGTAGGTCTTTAAAGTGTTTTAGGAGGACGCACTTTAGTATTAGTTTTTTTAATGAATAAGAAATTTTAAATAATAAAAAAAACCATTGGTTTTGGCACTCGGGGAAGTACCGACACAAGTAATAACAAAATGTAGCAAATAGCTTCGTAAACGTTACAACGAAAATAACCGAAAATTTTAATTTATACATTTATGTATTTTCTCATCTTTATTTAAGGAATGTACTGAACAAATACTAATATTTATTTTTGTTAGTAATAAAATAATGTGGAGTAACAAAAAAACAATTATTACATTCTTGAATTTTGTAGTCCATTACGTTCGGCGAATCTTATTAATCACTTAAACAATAGTTTATGACTATCCGAATTTTAAATTTAGTAAATGTGTGAAAACTTACTGAGACAGAACGTTTTCGATCGCTATGTGCCGATCTTCATCAGTGTCTTCTGCTTGGAGAGGTCGGGCCAAGCGATGACGGTTTTAAAGGTAGGTTTCGATTGTATCATAGAGTGTGTGTGATTTTTATTGTGTTTGTTCGTTTATTATGTTTGTACTTTGTGTTTTTGTGTGTCTGTAAATTTCATATAGTTCTAGTGTGTTGAGATGTGGTCCTTTTTTGTTGATGTGTAGGATTTCTAGGTTATGGTAAATGTCTGTGTATTTGAGTCCTGTATTTTTATATGGTTGTACAGGACACAAATACGCAGACATTTACCATAACCTAGAAATCCTACAGATCAACAAAAAAAGACCACATCTCAACACAGTAGAACAATATGAAATATACAGACTTACAAAAACACAAAGTACAAACATATTAAACGAACAAACCCAGTACAAATCACACACACTCTTTGATACTATCGAAAACCTACCTATAAAACCGTCACCGCTTGACCCAACATCTCCAAGCAGAAGACACTGATGAAGATCGGCACATAGCGGTAGAAAACGTTCTGCCTCAGTAAGTTTTAAGAAATTTACTAAATTCAAAGTTCGGATAGTCATAAACTATTGTTTAAGTGATTAATAATTATTAGATGTTTACTATATACAATATTTTAAACAACAATTCAAATCAGATTTTTAAACAGTATAAGACGGGCATAAAAATGTTTTCGTTCCAAAAATTGGATTAAAATTAAGTAGCTTGTTATCGTTATATTGAATTATTTTTATTGAGATTTATCAAAATATAAATAAATTAATATATTTACTAACTTATCAAAACTATTTAATAATTATCTACTGGTAAAACATAACCTATAACAGAAAATCAGGTGTTACCTTTAAGTTGACTCATAGGTAACCTGAAGGAAATATATGCTGTAAGGTATGCGTTTCATAAATATCGTGAAGCGAAAGCAATGATTTAATCTTATGTTTTGTTCACCGCGCGTATACAGGTTATCCCTTCAATAAAGTTTTTATTAAATGAAAAAGGAATCCACAGCTGTGTTTAGGGCTATTAACAGAAGAGTAAGGCTTCAATTAATTTAATGCATAAAATACCATCATCTAATAGCAACATACGCAACCTTATAAAGGCTTTTATAGTTTAATATTCATTAGATATTTATTATATATTAAAAAGTTCCATAGAAAAGCCCTAACTCGTACAATAAAACAAATAATATTTTCTAATGTTCTAAGTTTACCTTTTTAATTTAAATTTTACGATTTATAAAACTGACCCGACTAAATTCATTTTATAAATATAGTTTAAATATTATGACGTCAAAGTGTAACTAACCATTTTTACCACTAAGGTATTTGGAAATATAATTATTCTAGACACCAGTTAAACTTACTGCTAAAGTACAACATTCAAAGAAACATAAACGACCGTAAATTAAAATAGCTGTTGCAAGAGAATTCTTATCATACGTTTCTTTCATACGTTATCATATAACAATGAAATATAACAATATTTCTCAATATATAAGAAGCAGCATTTGTAAATGATTGTAACATAACATCTACTTAAGCTCTAAGTGAATATGAAAACAACTGTCAGCATTGAACGTTGTTAGCGAAACGTATTTTGCATTTGTCAATCTTCGATACAAAATTTGCTTACCGGCAGAAAGTTAGGCTCTTTCGTGAGAATTCCCAAGTGATGAAGTCACGTTACATCGTTTCACTCTCAAATTAAGTTTGTTTCTTACTCCTGAGCCATAAAAAACACTTCAAAAACTGCTTGTTGCAATCATCTAGAATTCGCTGATTAGGTTATAAGTTAGTATTGCATAACTGAGTGAATACCTATGAACATACTTGCTGACGTGTTTCGAAGCATTCTTTACATTGACGAGCTGATCCGATACTCAGAGCTTTTAATTTCCAGAGGCGGTTCGACTTCCCCAATGTAACGAATCTGTCGAAACGCGTCAGCAAATAAGTTCATAAATATTGACTGTTACGCAATACTTACTTATGATACTTCAAAAATTACTTTTAACAAACTGTTGAATATTTCATTCAATTCCTTCTATTAGTTCACACCCTCCCTATATATAACTTGTACAAATTTTCAATCGTTAATAAAATACTTTTTATTCATCGCCTCTAATAAATTATTCATCCATTTAATAAAAAGTAACTAAAATTTTTTAAAAAATTGTTTACCGAAGTGGGAATTGACTTTATAAAACTTTTGTTTATATTACTTGTTATTTGTGCTTCGTTAATTCACTATTGCTCGAGAGAATAATTAAATAGCTAATTTATTCAAATTTCAGTAGAAGCAGCCCGCAAAAGGCTCGTCGAAGCGGCTAATAGGTAAGCCTGCAAGCACGTACCTTACCTTCTAGGTGTTTACAAGTCTCCGAGGTTAAACTGCGGCAAATCACGCGACCTGACTTTCCCTCGCAGTGCGTGCTCTACGGTTGTTACACGCAGCTTGTCATATCAACCATAACAGTCAGCTGGTCTTCGTGTGCTAACTGTATCAGTGACTTAAATGAATATCTTTCCGGTAGAGTGCACTGAACGACGATCAGGTTATGATTAGTGTTGTCCACAGTTTGTTGATTACAGGATGACGTATACGTGCAGAGCTCAACAGAGATTGCAACAACGGAAGAGGATGAAACGGCTTTCTTGGAATAATGGGCTAACATAAATGTATTGCATAGAAACGGTAGAGTTTTAGGTAAAATTATTATGTGTGTGTGTGTGTGTGTGTGTGTGTGTGTGTATGTGTGTGTGTGTGTGTGTGTGTGTGTGTGTGTGTGTGTATGTGTGTGTGTGTGTGTGTGTGTGTGTGTGTGTGTGTGTGTGTGTGTGTGTGTGTCTGTGTGTGTGTGTGTGTGTGTGTGTGTGTGTGTGTGTGTGTGTGTGTGTGTGTGTGTGTGTGTGTGTGTGACAGAGAGAGTGTGTGTGGGGGGAGGTGTATGAGAGAGGGAAGGAGAGAGAGAGAGAGAGAGAGGGAGAGAGAGAGAGAGTGTGTGTGTGTGTGTGTGTGTGTGTGTGTGTGTGTGTGTGTGTGTGTGTGTGTGTGTGTGTGTGTGTGTGTGTGTGTGTGTGTGTGTGTGTGTGTGTGTGTGTGCGTGTGTATGTATGTGTGTGTGTGTGTGTGTGTGTGTGTGTGTGTGTGTGTGTGTGTCTGTGTGTGTGTGTGTGTGTGACAGAGAGAGTGTGTGTGGGGGGAGGTGTATGAGAGAGGGAGGGAGAGAGAGAGAGAGAGGGAGAGAGAGAGTGTGTGTGTATGTGTGTGTGTGTGTGTGTGTGTGTGTGTGTGTGTGTGTGTGTGTCTCCTTACTTTATCATCGAAGCTAGAGCTTCGTAAATAAAACGATTGTTTCGAAACGCATAAGCAAGTAAATTCTAAAGTATTCACTCAGCTATGCAACAATTACTTACAGTTCAACCAGTGAATTCAAGATGATTATAACAAGCAACTTTTTTAATAAATGTTTAAAACGGCAAAGTAAAATACTGGACACCTGACGATACTGAAGAATACTCATGTGTGATAAAGGTTAAGCAGTGATCAAATCAGAACTGGTTTACGTGCTTCTCTGATAAGATCAAGTCAAGAATAGGACGTTTTAAATAACTAAGTCATTTATAATGTCTTTCCATCTGAAGTGGAGACCTGCAGACTCACAAGTCAGGAAAGAAACACATTTTTTTAAGAAAACCGTTAAAGACAACAATGACGTGAAAACCAAGTTAAACGAGGGAGACAAAAAACAAAGAGTAGCCTACATAAATAGTAATAAAGTTTAAAACATTAAAGAAGAATACCATTAAAATAGTAGGTTATAGTAAATATATTTATTAGGCCTATTAAAAAAACTATAGATAAAATCGAAGACACAAAACATAATTTATGAACTTAAATGGTAGGAATATATTCAGTGTAGGAATATATTTATCTTGTTCTATTAATTAGTATTTCTACTATAAAATTGTGTTACAAGATTTTACCATCATATCGTTACTATAAATATAACAGGATTACGATGCACGTCAACCTTTGACCATTCCATTCGGCATACGAACGTTACGAATAATGGATGACCTTGGGTTGCAACTTCCAACTATGTTTGAACGATCAATGTGCTATCTACCTCCATGGATAATAAAAACTCCAAACTTCGATTTTTAATTGTTCAGATACATAAAACACTATACTCCTGATATGGTCTACCACCAGGAAGTTTTGGCAATTTACTAATTGTTTTAGTAGAACTATAATAAACTAAAGATTAAACATTTTGTATTAAACTTTTTTTTAACTACTATTTATTCGTTAAAAAAATTCAAAATTATAACGCGTATTATTTTAGTGTAATATTTTTATCCATAGAAGTAACAAATAATGTGTGAGTACAAATGATTCTATAGCCCTAGATTTATAATGTCACTCATTAATAATTGACTCTAACGGAAATATTATATTTAACTTCAGTGACTCTGAAGACAATTTCTGTCCAAGAAATCACAGCCAATTCCTTTCATCCAGCCTGCTTTCTTATGTTGCAGTGTTATGCAAGGCAAGTGCACAATGAAATAACACTGAAATTCCCACGTTATTAAAAACTTCGCTTCATTACAGAAGTAGGTTACGTCAAACACCGGAGCGGGAGACATTATTGCGCTAGAAAGGTACTCCTGGATAGCGGCTTCTAGCATCGTGATCTGAGAGACTACGGTTGTCACGCGACTAATCAATGTCCACCGTCAGGTCGTGAGCGTTCAACACTTGTCACCAACTGTCAAACATTGAAATAATTGTTGCTAATAAATCTCCGACATGAATTCGTGCCAATTTCGTTTTGTTTGCTCACATTTCTTGTTATAACGAAATATCTGAAAATGGAAGTCGATAATTTGTTCTTATATATTTGTCTATAGAATACCGCTAAAGAGCTTATTAAAAACGATTTTATGAAACGGATATTGTATGTGTTTATTTCGCAGAATATTTAAGAGTAATTTGAAAAACACAGTGAGCCTGAGTAATCAAATAAACATGACTCAGAATGTAATACACTGAGTTAAATAAGATAGTAATTTATGAGCGACAACGTACAGTGAACAATTGATGTTAAAGAAATTAAGGTAAAAAATTATACTATCTGCAACGAGGTAAAGTTATAATAAGAGAAAGTTGTCGATAGGAAGTAACAGATACATATGGCTTTCCGATGCAACATCGAGATAAAAGGCGCAATTCGTTCGAGACAGGATAAAGTACTTGTGGCCATCGACCCTCCGGCTTCCAGTCGCCATATCGTTTATCGTTCCAATCGCCCGGTGTAAAGATGCCTCCTGACATTCCTTGGATATGTTGCGTATGATGTTTTAGGTAATGTTACCTATTTCAAAAAGGTGTATAATTCTTTATTTGTTTTATATCTTGTGCCACAGACATTTCACATTAGCTGCTTTCCTTGCACATGTTCTACGATAACGATCTATATCTTCAATATTGTAGCTGTTTCTGCAATAATACCGTTATTATCATCCCTTATTCTGTACAGGACTGACGTTCTATCAATCCATTTCGGTAGATTCCAGCCCCTTACGAGATCCATATAACTGTCATACTCCAGCTCTATGAATCAGTATTCCATATTTTTTTAAATATTTCTCTAATTGGAGAAACCGTTTTACCCCAGATTAGGTTTCTTAATTATTTTGCGTTTTTTCCCTCTTCTCTCATCTTCTTTTCCATTTTTCTATTACTTACGATTACTATTAATTTTTATTCCTGACTATTACACTCCTCTTATCCCTGTATTGTATCGCTAACCTCTCCTCGCATTTCCCAATGCGCAACTACTAAGTTTATCTCCAATCCCCACTCTCCCTTTATATTCCTGTTTAAGTTTCCCTGGCATGTTTTCCTGTTATCCAACACACCTATAAGCGTTTTTTGGTACAGGGTGACACTGAAAAACGGGAATTTTAAAAAAAAATTCTAAAAATATAAGAGTGATGGAAGAAAATGGTTTTATTTATATTACATGAAATATCAAAACTTGCCATTTATGAAACGCTGATGGAATTTATGATTTTTTATAAACAACATTCTTTAGGTGGCGTCCTCCTCTACGAATGCATTCTTGAAATCTGCGGTGGAGATTCCTCATTGACCGCTGCAACATCTCAACTGGAATACTGTGAATTTTATCCCGAATTCTCTGTTTTAACTCATTTACAGTTCTTGGTAGAGTTGTGAACACTTTAGTTTTGAGATAGCCCCACAAAAAGAAATCGCACACGGTCAAATCTGGCGATCTAGGGGGCCAGAAAACGTTACCGAATCTTGAGATGACACGGTTACCAAACAATACTCGCACAGCCTCCATTGATCGCCGTGCAGTGTGTGATGTCGCACCATCCTGTTGAAACCAGGATTCTTGAACGTCTCAAAAATTGTTCAATTCAGGTGTAACGAAACGTAACATTTCCACGTAACGATCAGCATTGACAGTCACTGCAATCCCCCGTTCATCCTCAAAAAAATAAGGTCCGATGATCCCATGTAATGAAACAGCACACCATACGGTAACCTTATTAGCGTGTAAAGGGCGCTCATGAAGTTCATTAGGATTTGTGTCTGCCCAGTATCTGTAGTTCTGCTTGTTAACATAACCTGTGAGATGAAAGTGGGCCTCATCTGACATCCACAACTTGCTTAGAAATTCATCGTCATTGTTTATGTGTGTTAACATTTGTTGGCAGAATTGCAATCGCGACTGGTAATAATTTTCCTTCAACTCTTGCACTATCTGCAGCTTGTAGGGGTGAAATTTTAATTCTAAATGAAGAATTCTGCGAACACTCTCACGGGACATTTCAACCGCAGCTGCTTGCTTACGAATCGAATGGCGTGGACTCTTCAATACAGATCGGCGTACAACATCAATGTTCCGTGCAGTAAGAGCACTTCTTGGCCGTCCCGTTGGTTTCTTCTTTAAAGCTGATCCACTCTCTTCAAAATTATTAATCCAACTTCTAATGGCATGTTTTGACGGAACGGAATCATGCCGCCCAAGTTGTAAAAACGTCGGAGCTCAATCTGGGCAGCTTTCAAACTATCACCGTTTTTATAAAACATTTTTATAGCTAACGCATGAACCGTTCCACTGGTCCATGGCTACTGTAATAGCGGTTTGTTTACTTGTACACTGTCACTGTCCCGCAGTGCTGACACCTGCTCACGGCTGCCACGACGCGTTACAAAAATTCCCGTTTTTATGGGTCACCCTGTATTTAGAGCTCTAATGTTGGAGAGCCCGTAACGCCTGTCTTTTAGTGCCTCTGGAAAATTAATTTTAAAATAAGTAGAAGACATACAACTTCAATATGAATCCTTTTTCAATTTTATATTCAAATTTATTAGCCAAATTTGAAAAAGTTATTGTTGAAAAATATGGTTTATAAAAACCGTGAGTGCAAAACTAAACTTACGACTGAAACTGCGTGTAAACGTTTGGATGAGGAGGTTTGTAGCTACGCACTACCGCCAGATGTGGCGAGTATTGCATAGAGGCGTGGCGAATACCTCACGTCCCACTTCTTACAATCGATTTACCCAGCTTTACATTTCAATCTGTCGATGATTGATCACGATTTTGGTTGTGCAAACTTGTCCCTCCCATGATGTTATGTTAAGTAATAGAAAATAAAAGAGTACAGTACAGTTCTTACGTTCCCCTAGTAAAAACATTCAAATTAAAGTCACTCTGAAGACGTTTTTTGGGTTTTATTGAGAGAGAGAAAAAGAGAGAGAGTGCTTGAGAATGAGAGAGAGTAACAGCGCGAGAATAATAGAACGAGAGAGACCGAAAGAAAGAGTGAGAGGAAGAGAGAGAGTAAGAGCGCGAGATCGAGAGAACGAGAGATAGCGAAAGAAAGAGCGAGAGGAAGAGAGAGAGGGTAAGAACGCGAGAATGAGAGAACGTAAGAGAGCAAGAGAAAGAGAGAGAGTAAGAGCGCGAGAATGAGAGAAATTAAGAGAGCGAGAGAAAGAGAGAGAGAGAGTAAGAGCGCGAGAATGAGAAAACAAGAGAGAGTGAAAGAAAGAACGAGAGGAAAAGAGAGAGTAAGAGCACGAGAATGATAGAACGAGAGAGCGAAAGAAAGAGCAAGAGGAAGAGATACAGAGTAAGAGCGCGAAAGAGAGAACGAAAGAGAGAGAAAGAAAGAGCGAGAGGAAAAGAGAGAGAGAGTAAGAGCGCGAGAATGAGAGAACGAGAGAGAGTGAGAGCGAGGGAGAGAAAGAGAGAGAGCCCAAACTAGGACAGGCTTTTCGGAAGATGTGTCACTGACAACCGATACTATAACCTATGTTTTTTTCTACTCTACGCTTTAAAATCCCTATTTTCTCTTTTAATTTAATAATTGTTTAATTACGATTTATCGTGGACGTACATTTTCTTAGAAATCGGTTCAATGTTCACCTGATTATTTAACAGCATTTAACCTAAGAAAACAACGTTCCGGCTATGTGTAACGCTTGTCCTACATTTAAAATGTAGCATTTTATTATTTATATCGAACGTAATAATACGTTATACGGCCAATAAATCTGCTGTAATAGTTTCTCTACTCCTACAGGTCCTAGAAATATATAATCGGCAAGTGCAATGTTTCCAATGCCTTTCACTTATCCCGGGTAACACAGCTTGAACTTTTAAACAACAGAACTTTTGTTAATCACTTAAACAATAGTTTATGACTATCCGAACTTTTCATAGTTCGGAAAGTTCGGATAGTCATAAACTATTGTTTAAGTGATTAATAAGATTCACGAACGTAATGGACTAAAAAATTCAAGAACTTTTTCCTTAGACAAGGCCTGCTTGCGTGTTTAGCGTTAACCGTTCATGCTAGTTTCCGAAACCGAGATTCAAGGGAGAACTGAATGACTGGGAATGGGCGAGGAAAAGAATCGGTTAGGTTAGGAAAAACCGGAAAAGTTCTGAGTGATAAAATTTGCCGAGATTTTACTCCAAAGTAAATTAATTTGCTATCAACATAGTCTATCTACTTTCCGACTCTTCCCTTTACATTTATAGTCTACAATACAGAGTCAAGGTTTCAAGCCCTTTGTATCAGAAATGTAAGACTATAGAGTAATTATGGTCGAAAACAAGTAATAAAAAAAAAATGAAATTAATATCAGCTTAGGACCACAAAGAAAAATGTCATTTTAGTTAAGTTTTATCAAATAATTACAAGTAATAAAAATATGTATATACATATTTTTACAGAATTAATACAGAATTACAATATTAAGTGGCAAAATAGAATGCAAATATAATTATTTAAATTTAATTAGTGATTTAATATGTGAAAAACTTCATTAACATCAAGTGTCATCCACTACAAGTTTAAAAAATGAATTTTAATTTGAGTGGATGAAAAAAAGTATTTTATTGATGATTGAAAATTTAACAAAGATATATAAATATATAGAATAGGGAGAGTGTGAACTAATACTAGGGGTTGAAAAATTATTCTCTTTTGTATTCCCTTGTAGAAAGAAATATTTGTTCAGAGAAGTGGCTTGTCCGCAAGAATTATGATTTCCCCCTACCTCCCAGTGCTACGTAACATTGAAGTTGAGAACTGGTCTACTTCAAGTAAACAACCCCACACTTGATGATCATATTACTTCCCTAAAGGGGATAGTTATGTCCCCCCTTATGCCTACTTAATTTCATCTGCTACCCTATGTCCTTCTTTCGATGGGTTGACACTGTTACAGACAATTCTATGTGACGTCGAAAAAAAAATAGCCTTACTCCATTCACTCGCCCCTGCCCAACCGCCGCCATAAATCAAGGTATGCCTTTTTTATGGTATTTTAAACTTCTACCTTAATCCTTACTATAATCACAACATATTTATAATCTTCGAAGTTATATTCGCTGGTACTTTAATATACAAAATCAAGTCTTTACTCAACTTTACAAATAACAACCCTTTCCATATTAGTGACTTGAAGTTACCCTCTGCAACTCTAAAAGGGGTGAGTCTAAACACAGGAAAAGTCCCTGTCCACCTAATGGACGACTTGGTAGGAGAGAAGAGCTATTACCCGTGGAAGCACTCAGTAAATAAAATAAAAAGAAGTGTCTATACTTTCACATTTAATAGAATCACGACTACAGCTGTTGTGACGTAGTTATCTCGAGGATGCACACGTACTGTTCCACATTAACAGCCAAGTGTACATTGGTCAACACGTCTTCAGTTCTAACATTTCTTGTATTCTTCAGTTTATTTATACAGATTCCTCTGCTGAAAAACCACTGTTTATTTAAGCAGGGACCAATGAGAGTACAAATTATACAAAAGAAAACACTAAAATTAAGTCGGAATATTTAATGAGAGATGACAGGAGTATTTTCGAATTTGATTTTGATTTATTTTATTTATAGATTCTACCTTGTGAATCCTAATTAGATGTATCTTCTCTTAGATCTTCAGCGTTAGTGATAAGAAAGAGAAGGGACAGATAGATATAGGTAGAGAGAGAGAGAGAGAGAGAGAGAGAGAGAGAGAGAGAGAGAGAAAGAGAGAGAGAATAAAACCGATGCAAACCCAGTTTCCTGTCAAAACGGATTAGTACAGAAAGTTCACTGATTTCGCCCATCCGTTCGTTAACAGGGCCATATGTCGAAATTTAAAATTAAATTTAAAACGCAACAATGATTAACTCCTCCTTTAAATCACAAACGATTGACGTTCGTATACGTTTTACACATAACATATATTAACAAAATATCTGTAAACTTTAAAAGTCACAATATTTCTAGACTTGAAAATTAATAAACAGTCTAACGGTGCCTCCTTTCAGACAAAATATAAAATTGTTATCAGACACCCATTTAATTAAAAAAAACAAAACATAATTTTAACATGGATATATTTAATGTCACACGAATATAACCTTGGCTTATTTTGTATTACCTTACAATTATTTAAAGTGTTTAAATTTTAATTCAATTATTGAAGGTTTACAATGTATGATAACTATTTCTTATTTTGCTTTAACCAAGGTTTAAAGCTACTAGCTATTTTTACACTATATCATTTTAGGTTGGAGATTAGCATAAGTAAAAATACTATAAAACTTAATACCAATCTTTAATACAAATAGTAACTTTATCTGCGATTTACAAAAGGTGTTGCATAACAAAATACATTATCGCTCAGTTCTATCGCAAACACGATATATCTGAATATATAGGAAATTTCGTTAGAAAATGATTTAAACATAACCTCCAAATAACCTCGAAGTATAGGCGAAACAGCTGTTAGCATTAAGTTTGAACTTCGGAAATCTTCTGGTAATTGGTTCACCTTATGGAAAATCTGTAGTCATAATATACATTCCTACAGTTTACTATCACTGGGACACGTGAGTAATTTTAATGACCGAATAGGTTCTTTGAAATTTACAGATGGCAAACTAAATTGTATTTATAAATCACTGACATAACCTTGAAGTAACTTCTAAGTGAAAACGAAAACACCTGCTATCAGTTAACCTAAGCAGCCGTATTTGTTAGATACTTTCGGAATCTTCGTGACAGTTCTTTTGTCTTCGAACTGACGGTTACGGATCTGAACTAATTCCGAACCATTCACACGACAGAACAGCTGTGTGTTTGTACAATAGGACACGCTGTGACAGCAATGCAACCTAGATCGCGTGGCCTCTGACCCTGTCACTCCGTCAGCGTTTTGTTAAGGTTTATGATCAAGGACGAAAGTAATAGGCTCGCTACACAGGTGCCTAAAGGGCGTTGAATTCTCCGGAGGAGGTCTCTTACTATGGCAGCGTAACACAATGGGCGTACGAAGAGAGGTTTGTAATGGCGAAAACGTTTTTACAATACATAAAGCTCGATAAAGAGATCTGAAGACGTGAAACTATTGACTAATAGAGACCAATTGCGAAAAATAAACACATACGAAGAATGTTGTAAATGAGGTTACTAGATTTATAAAAATAAATAAATTTGTTCAAAGACAAAGTATAGACAAATTTGAACGTTAAATAGTATTTAATACAATATACAACATTTCGATACCATCAGGGTATTCTCTTCGGGAGAGCCAGATTAAACACATTCAGGTGATGTATAACATAACACCCTCAGATACAATTTTAACAATTCAAAAACAGCAAACAATATTCGAGCTGGCTTGTGAGTTAAGAATATGAACACAATAAATATCCACAACTCACAATTATAAAACTTTAATTACATACACGTTTTAATTACGTATCCTATCATCATCAGTGACGCTACAACAAAGATATAGTTTTAACAGTTAAAGCTATATGTTTGTAGTAGCATTACTGATGATGATGACATAAATCATTGAAACGCGTATAAGATTAAAGTTTTATAATTGTGAGTTGTGGATATTTATTGTGTTCATAGCAAAATATTATAAATAAAATGGTATAATATAGAACACAAAATTAATCATTCTAATGTAAATACATCAAGGCTACAAAAGCTGGAAAATAAAAAAGTAATATAAACAGAAATCTTTTAAAGTCAAATCCTACTCGGGTTAACAAAGAAAAATTTTATTTAAGTAATATTTTATTCAATAATTATAAAAATTATAAATAAAGTAACATAACCTATGCGTTAAGACAGCTGTACCACCACATAAACTATACAAATATAATCAGCTGTTTTATGAAATCTAGGTTATAACTTATTTTAAGGTATATAAGTCGAAATAATTATATTGCATACCTTGGCCCTTTTGTGAAAAGTTTTTCTTCCAAATAAAACTAAAATTAAATCATTATTAAATTTAATTAATATCTGAAATAACTGTATTACCATGAAGTATCTTCCTCTACAAGGTTGAAAAAATGGGTTTGAAGTTGAGTAAACGATTAAGAGGTATTTTATTGACGTTTGAAAAATTTGAACAAGATATACAAAGAATATATATATATATATATATATATATATATATATATATATATATATATATATATATGTGTGTGTGTGTGTGTGTGTGTGTGTGTGTGTGTGTGTGTGTGTGTGTGTGTAAAAGGAGAGTGTGAAATATAAGAAAGAATTAAGTAAATAATAAAATTAAATAATTAATTTTAGAAATAATAATAGGAAAAGAAACACGTATTCTTCATATGAAAAACAAAGAGCTTTGCGTGCTACCTCCGCCATTAGAAGAGGTCCAATCCTCATTCAACAAGTCACCTCATACAATTTGCCTATTTAAATTACTGATTTGGTTTCCCACTTTTAACAACTCTATAATTTTTAACAGCCTTGAAGCAGACAACAGCTGATTTACTAAGACTATAGCGTTCGCCTTATTTCTCGTACTTCACGAACGTAATCTCGTGACAGGATGCTGGCTGGCACAGAACACGACGCGGATCTTCCACACCACACGAGACTGTTAAATCATCTGTCGGGAAATACGATCAGCTGACGTACGGTCGCGCCACTTCCGCATCAGGCGTCGGTCAACGTTCACGTCAAGGCCAAGGACGCCAGGGCGAGTAAGTTAGACCAGATGGAGACAATGCCATGTGTTAAATACACAAACGGCAGTGTTTTCATTGGAGACCTTCGACAAACACGTATTTAAGAACACGTATTTACTGGCAATTGTATTTTTATTAAAATGTGAGTAGAAATACAAAATCCACCCTCAATAAAAAGTTTTGACAATTTTAATTTGAATAACTGTCAACAATAGTTATATTTTGTTATTTTCGTACTCATGAAGTTTGAAATCAAATCGAAAGTCCGGACGATCGAGGCCGCCATTTGACTGAAGAGAACCACTCTTAGTTGGTGTTCAGTCGATGCTAAAACAATTTATTTAAAATCTTTGTATTATTTTTAATTGTACTTCTATAATATCAAGACCTAAAGGGAACGGTTGTTATTTGAATAACAACATTTCTATCATATGACAATTAAATTAAATTCTGTAATGAAATAATTACGTAAATTTTGAATTATAATAACATATACATTTGAGTAAATTTCTCTTCCTTTCCTAACATTACAATATTTTCCTTTGTTGACGCGTTTCGGAATGACTACATTTTCAAACCTTAAAAGTACTCAAGGAAGTACTGTATATGTTTTGAAAATGTAGTCATTCCGAAACGCGTCAACAAAGGAAAATATTGTAATGTTAGAAACGACAGAAAAATGTACTCAAATATATAAAATATTCTTAATAGAAGTAAAATCAGTAGGCCTATATTACGAATTTTAGTTATACCTATTTTACCTTAGGAGTTACTGTCTTTGGAAAGAAATTTAAGAACGTGAGTTTACTAAATGTAAATGTTTAATTGTTTAAATTTAAAGGTGACATATTTCAGAGATGGCAACGGGAGTTTTTACACACGTACTTAGCACATTTCCTTAAGGATATTATATTTTGGAATAGTACATTTTTCATTGTTTTCTATTGTAAATAAATAAAACCTGTTAACTACAAAAACCTATTATTTAAATCCTAATGTACATTTCGATTGCAAAGCAATCATCATCAGAGGATATTACTACAGGAGTAACTTCTACTAGCCTTAAATAAATTAACCACAGTTGATCCAAGTTGTTACTAAATAACACAGTTAATAGTTCAACAATCAAACTCTATTTGTAAGTTTTATGAACAGAAGTAGATTCTTTAACTTACTTAAGCACTTCTAAACTCCAATAGTCCAACTGTCGATACGGATAATTATCTATGCACATTAATTATTTCGATATCAAGAGACTTTATTTATTTTATATTAGGTTTCATTATCTATACAAAGCGATTATGTATCCAGCATTCTTATCTAATTTCGAAAGCGGTTTGCCTAATTACTTCGCCTCCGATGTGTATTTCCACTACGCTGTGCTACTGTGCTGTAAGAGCGAGAAGGTAAGATGACGAGCTTGATTACTTAATGGAGGTCTATCTTTACATCCCGTGGTGTAAGATTTACTGGGTAGCTATTTACCGTGCTAACTTACTGTGCTTACTTACCGCTTTTACTTACTTATTGTACAAATTTACTGTGCTTACTTACTGTGTTTATTTACTCCACTTACTTATATGATTAATGTACTAGCTTACTTTTCTTGCTTAATGTGCTAACTTACTGGGTTTACTTACTTTACTTACTAATTTCGCTAAGTTACTATACGTAATGTACTTGCTTACTTGGCTAGCCTACTCTAATTACTTATTGTGCTAACCTACTCTACTTACTTATGACGCTATGTTACTGAACTTGATTACTGTGCTTAGTTACCTTTCTTGCTTATTGTGCTAACTTACTGTGTTTACTTACTTTACTTACTTATTGTGCTAAGTTACTGTGCTTACTTACTGTGTTTGCTTACTCAGCTAGCTTACTCTACTTACTTATTGTGCTAATCTACTCTATTTACTTATGGTAATATGTTACTGTACTTGCTTACCGTGCTAACTTACTGTGTTTACTTCCTTTACTTACTTATTTCGCTAAGTTACTGTACTTACTTACTGTACTTGCTTACTCGGCTAGCTTACTCTACTTACTTATTGTGCTAATCTACTCTACTTACTTATGGTGCTATGTTACTGTACTTGATTACTATACTTAGTTACCTTTCTTGCTTATTGTGCTAACTTACTGTGTTTACTTACTTTACTTACTTATTGTGCTAAGTTACTGTGCTTACTTACTGTGTTTGCTTACTCAGCTAGCTTACTCTACTTACTTATTGTGCTAATCTACTCTATTTACTTATGGTAATATGTTACTGTACTTGCTTACCGTGCTAACTTACTGTGTTTACTTCCTTTACTTACTTATTTCGCTAAGTTACTGTACTTACTTACTGTACTTGCTTACTCGGCTAGCTTACTCTACTTACTTATTGTGCTGATCTACTCTACTTACTTATGGTGCTATGTTACTGTACTTGATTACTATGCTTAGTTACCTTTCTTGCTTATTGTGCTAACTTACTGTGTTTACTTATTTTAATTACTTATTTCGCTAAGTTACTGTGCTTGCTTACTCGGCTAGCTTACTCTACTTACTTATTGTGCTAATCAGCTCTATTTACTTATGGTAATTAGTTACTCTACTTGATTACTCTGCTTGCTTACTTTTCTTGCTTATTGTGCTAACTTACTGCGTTTAGTTACTTTACTTACTTATTTCGCTAAGTTATTGGGCTTGCTTTCTATGTCTACTTACTGTGCTTGCTTACTGGGCTAGCTTAGGCTACTTACCGTTTGTGCTAATCTACTCTATTTACTTATTGTAATATTTTACTGTACGTGATTACTGTGCTTGCTTACTTTTCTTGCTTATTGAGCTAACTAACTGTTTTTAGTTACTTTACCTACTTATTTCGCCAAGTTACTGGGCTTGCTTTCTATGAATACTTATTGTGCTAACTTACTGTATTTACTTATTTATTTCGCTAAGTTACTGTACTTACTTACTGTACTTGCTTACTCGGCTAGCTTACTCTACTTACTTATTGTGTTAACCTACTGTTCTTACTTATGGTGCTATGTTACTGTACTTGATTACTGCGCTTAGTTACCTTTCTTGCTTATTGTGCTAACTTACTGTATTTACTTACTTTACTTAGTTATTTCGTTAAGTTACTGGGCTTGCTTACTACTGTGTTTACTCAGTGTTCTTGCTTGGTGTAGTCTACTTACTTTTCTTGCTTACTGTGCTATTTTATTGAGATAATTTACTGTGCTAAGGTACTAATTTACTGTGAATAACTTAATTTGAGGTTAGCCAGTGAAAACGATTCACAGCGGTAAATATTCAAACAGTTCACTATAAATCTCACTACACACTAATTTATTAAAACAATCAGAATAGCTTAGACGACGACGGCGCCTTTATCCAATAAACTAGTGTGTAGTCAGATTTATAGTGAATTATTTAACTATTTACAGTCGTTACTCTTATTACTTACTGTAGTTATATGCTGTGCTTACTTATTGAACTTGCTTATGGTGATAACTTACTGTGCTTACCTACTATGTTAACCAACGGTGCTTACTTACATTGCTAACTGATCTTGTCTATTATACTTACTTCTGTAATTACTTACTGTGTTTACTATGTGTGCTAACTCACTGTGCTTATTTACAGTACTAACCTAATGTGCTTACTTACTATATTTACTTACTGCGCTTATTTACTTCCAGAACTTACTTTGCTAATTTACTGGGCTAACTGATTGTGCTTGCTTACTATATTTACTTACTTTGCTTACTTACTTTCCGAACATACTTTGCTAACGTACTGTGATTGCTTACTCTATTTACTTACTTTGCTTACCTAATATCCGAACTTACTTTGCTAACTTACTGTGCTAACCTACTGTGCTTGCTCACTGTTTTATTTACTTTGCTTACTTACTATTTGATCTTACTTTGATAACTTACTGTGCTAACCTACTTTGCTTGCTTACTGTATTTACTTACTTTACTAACTTACTTTCCAAACTTACTGTGCTAACCTACTGTGCTAGCTTACTGTTTTATTTACTTTACTTACTTTGCTAACTTACTGTGCTAACCTACTGTTCTTGCTTACTATATTTACTTACTTTGCTAACCTAATGTGCTTGCTCACTGTTTTATTTACTTTGCTTACTTACTATCCGATCTTACTTTGGTAACTTACTGTGCTAACCTACTTTGCTTGCTTACTGTATTTACTTACTGTACTTACTTACTTTACTAACTTACTTTCCAAACTTACTGTGCTAACCTACTGTGCTTGCTTACTGTTTTATTTACTTTGCTTACTTACTATCCGATCTTACTTTGCTAACTTACTGTGCTAACCTACTTTGCTTGCTTAATGTATTTACTTACTTTACTAACTTACTTTCCAAACTTACTGTGCTAACCTACTGTGCTTTCTTACTGTATTTACTTACTGTGTTAACATACTGTGCTTACTATGTGTACTAACCCACTGTGCTTATTTACATGGCCAACTTATTGTGCTTCCTTACTGTATTTACTTACTGTGCTAACCTGCCTTAATAAAATAAATACTATTTTTCGCAGCATACATTCTTATATGTATTTGACATTACTGAACCAAGAAAGAAACTGTTCGGAAACTAACACACGATCGATGTTTGTGAGCGCACGAGTGCAAGTGTATCTGTGCTCTTACATTGAATTAATTAAATTTGTTATAACTAAATTAAAATAAACTCCAAATTTTAAAGTAATTCAACGAATTTAATTGATTGCTTTTAGGCACAATGAAATCAGGTAAATTTAAGTGAATAGAAAAATGTATAGCGTATTGTTTATTTACGAAACCTGGTAAGGGTGTAAGGATTAACAAAGGGTAATTAGTAAAATTTTGTTTTGGTTCAACTACTTAAGTTTACTCCATATTTTTAGAGTTTTGTTTAAACTTCCTCTGAGTGAATGACGTTTTGATGGATGTGAGCCATAAATCTACGTGTGTATCTCATAGGCCTAAGAACATAGGTAGGCACGGCAACCGAATATACGCGTCTCTGCTGTTTTATTTTTGTAAATGCACCTTCGTAAGGCGGTGATAAAAACATTGAAGTATTTTGATAGATATTTATTACAGCTCAAAGGTTAATCCCAAGTCAACTCGTTAAAAAAAAAAAAATTAAATTTTTAAATTTCAAAATTATTACAAATTATAATTTAAAGTAATTTTTCCGGTTATAAAACATTAAAGATAAACATTTCCACCTTTCCAGAGGAATTGAAGCCCCAACACCCTTCTCTTAAACGGATTTTTAAAGATATCAGTACAATTTTAATATTTAAAGACTTAGATGTTTTGGAAATAATAAAGTTTTCTTCAGCACCAATATTTCATAATTTTCTAGTTTTAATGGAGCCAATGTTTCATTTTTATTAACCTGTTTCAGTTTACTGTCAACTCGTTTTGTAGTAAATCTATTTTGTATTTATAATATTATAATTCGTCAATGCGATAGGAACTTTGTTACAAACTGCCTAACTTATAGTAACGTTTTTATCCAATAAAGAGTAAAACTTGAAGTCTAAAAAAATGGGATAAAACTATTGAAAATAACCCCAAACGCGAAAATCTTTTCGTCCAAGTTTATCTTAGTAACCTACCTTGGGTAAAATCCAAAGACCTTGTGCAATCATCAGACGTTCCTATTGTTATAACAATACGACTTACCTTTATTGTAATGCGACCCTCTAATAATGATTACATTAAGATCGAAATGTACATCTGTTAATCCCGATAATTTTATGTATTAGTTATTTTTTAATAACGTTTGTGTTATTGCTGTTATTTTTAATAGTTCTATTGCAACAACATACAGTAATATGTAATTTCAAGATGCAGTTTGTATACACAAGTGTTTAGTACAATCTAGCTCCAAAACTGGAAACCTTACGTATTTAGTGATCTTTTATAAATCGAACTTGGTTTACTCGAACTGTTAACATATGATAACTCGAATGCTTGGACGGTGAATCTAAGTTTAATTTGAATTATTTATCTATACTGCTATAAGTGTATTAGAATCTACTTCAATATTTTATACAATCGATTAGTAATTTTTAATAGTTCTACTACAAGAGCAAATTGTTGGCGAATGTAACAAAACTTTATTTTAATAAATAAAAATATTGTAAACTTTAGTTTTTAATATAATTTAATTGTTTACAGTAGAACTTTTCAACCAATCGAACACTGACCAGGTTACTAATAACACTATGATTTTGCAGGCACTCCATGTTATTACTAAATGAACCAACGTCGAGCAAGTTATGGCGCAAGGTAACTAGTTATACTTTTGCAATTACATTTGCTTACGTTATTTTGCAATCACTGAAGTGACTGTACAATAACAATGGAATATCCACAAGATGCCTTACATGTATAAAACCAGTAATATAAACAAAAATGTTTTAGATTTAATTTCCACTAGGTCAAAAAATAAAATTTTTATTTTAGTTACTTTTTATTAATTAATTACAAATAATATAAATAAAGTAACAAAACCTATGCGTTAGAACAGCTGTTATAACCTATAACCTATATAACATATGTTATAACCTATAACATAAAATCAGCTGTTTTATGAACTGATAAGTTAGCACTTATTTGAAGCCAAATGGGACGAAATAACTATATTGCATACCGATCCCATTTCCTCCCATATAAAACTAAAATTAATTGATTATATTTAATTAATGACTAAATATTTGAAAAAAACTGTATTAACGACGAAAGTCGTTAACTAAAAGTTTAAAAAAATGTATTTGAACTGGAGTTTAGGAATAAAAAGTAGGTCATTTTATTAACGATTGAAAATTTGAACAAGATGTAGCCTATGTAAGGAGAGTGTAAAATAATAGAAGAGATTGAATCAGAAGCCATTTTAATATCTCCCATTATTAGACATGTATGGTGGAAATGTATGAATAAAACACTTCTGTTGACCAACCGTTACAAACACAAAACAAAAGTTATTTATTAACAGAAGAACATTCAGTAGCACACATTGAGAATTTCTAAAACTAATATTTCTTTAAATTACACAAAAACATATTCCTTCAAAAACAATTGATCCAAATATTATATTACTAAATAATAAATTAAAATACAGAATTGAAATACAAGTTATTTACCTGAGTATAATTGAAAATATCAGAAGAATATTACAATGTGGCAGTCAATGAAACCGACAGAAATGAGTACATTATTTGCAGAATGAATTTAGTAGATGCTTTAATAGAATCTATTATAGTTAATAATAAAAGAATGTAGTTAACAGAAAATCGTTATTAAATGTTGCGAAACTGGCTAAATTAAAAAAATTTCTTAACGAATTTAATTCGAATCAGTTATAAAAAAGTGCAGATCCGTCTAATTAGGTTAATTTGAAACAAGTATGCAAAAAAAGTGTAAGTAATTTCATACTGGGATAAACAACAAAACATTTTGAACTTGATTGGATGAATAAACACGTATTTTATTAACAAAATTCGTACAAGATATATATTAAGGGAGTGTGAGCTAATAGAAGGAATTTAATCATTGGAATAAAAATATATAACTCATTACCATTATATGTAATAATTTGTACAGTACTAAGATTTATTATAATATAAATTAATATATTTACTGACTGAAAAAGAACTAATCAATGCTAATATTGTAACTTAATAAAGTAGGACAAATAAATAAAGCAACAATCCCTCCAATTTAGAATAACTGTTCTAGAACATAACCTATAAAATAAAATCAGCTGTTATATGAAATCATATGTTATCATTTAATTTATGGTATAATATAAAGCACGCCCGTACACGCGTCTTGTGACAGAATGAAGTGTGACGGATAAGAAGATTTTTCATTCGTGCAAAACATAGTCATACTTAGGGAAAAGAATAAATCACGTGTTCTTAATATTTGATTAAGATCGTAATTTTAATACGGACTGAGAAATTAAACACTATTAGGTGTGTAACTATAAACTTTAAAATCCAATTATTTAAAAACTAATTTATTTTCAGGTAGTGAAAAATTAATTAGGTTTGTTTTTAATTAAGTTAATTTAACAAATGATTTAAATTACCAAATGAAATTATTTAATTAAAAAAAAAACATTAAAACACTATCAATTGAATATTATACAGAAAATAATATAAGCTTGAAACTTGCCATAGAAGATAGAAATCTTTTTCCAAACTACTGAACGGTATGGAAAAAAAATGCCGTTTCTACTTTTGGGATCACATGGCCATGAGTCTTGTCCGTGCTCATAGCATTGAACAATCTACTGATCTATTCCGAAACGCTTCTGCTAAAAAATATCAGTAAATAGTGTTTTTTCCAAGTTATACCAAAAGTAGTAATTGATAAAAAAAAACTCAAGATGTAAAACACAAAAACTGTAAGAAAAAACAGTGTTGAAAAACATTAAATTAGTTTATTTATTTATTGTGAAATACAGGAATTGAACAACAAATAGAATAATTTCAGTTCAAATGTGTTGAAACTGTTTGTTAGTAATACAAACAAGAAAACAAAACGATTGACAAGACTGATAAACAAACTACAACCGTAGTCTATGACTACCTAAATAAAGAAAAATAGATTTGCTGGACCATTACTAAACTACATACTGACAGCTGGACATTAATGAAAAGCATAATTTTTAACCGACCTAATACTTTAGCTGAGTACCATACAGGCAAACGAACCGAAGCTGAAAACCTTAAACAATAACAAAGAAACTTGTGTGAACAGATATCTGACGTACTGAAGATGACAAAACTATCACCACACAGAAGAGGTCAGCCTCAAACAGGGAACTCTGAGGCCCTGGTTTTAGGAATAAAAGGGTATGTACTTAAATACGGTATAACAGAAAGGAGACAAGGTCTATACAAAAATAAGAACTATAACAAATATTCTTTTATGTATAAATAAATATATATATATAATTAATAAATTAAAAATATTTCAAAAACAAGAATACTTTTAATGCATATATAGGTTTTTGAAATATTTTTAATTTAATAACTATAATACAAGAAAACATATCACCATATTTAATATGTATATATATATATTAAACAACATAGATTATTCAAATACAAGAACATTTATTAATTTATAATCAAAGCTTTTCGTTGGTAAACAGTACCAACATCATCAGGAATGAAAATTACAATAATGTAAGCTATAGGCCTAAAACTCTGGTGAAGCTTTGAATATAAATTATTAAATATTCTTGTATTTGAATAACCTATGTTGTTTTAAATTATTAAACATGAAAACGTATTTTACATTTATATATATATATATATATATATATATATATATATATATATATATATATATATATACTGTTATCTTAGATAAGTATTTCTCTGTTATTAGAATAAACATTTTTCATTGCAAAATCTTTCAAATGGCTCTAAAAATATCCATTTGCTTGCCAGGTAAACCATTTTTGAAAAATTAATTTGTGAATTCTTCTAAGTATTTCTTTTTCAGTTTTAAAGCACAAGAAGATATAGAATACTGTATGTGCGCTTCGTTAAGTATCGATTGTATTCTAACATCGATGTGGCTAAAAACTTGTATAAACTATTGTGTTGAAGGTGAACCATGTAATTGGGCGGCTGAAACGAACATTAGGGGCTTTGGTTGTAGCACTTCTGGTCGTGTCCGCCCTACTCTTCATATTCTACAAGAAGGAGGTGTGCGATGTGTGGCAGCGTCCGAAGGTAACATCTGAGTTTTAAAGAAATTAAATATTTCAAAATAACTAACAAATAAAAGATAAGATGCCTGGATCCGTACAAATAGATAAGCTCACACTGATTGTCCTAATATTTTATTATTACCTTAACTTCCATAAATGTACGTAAATAGTTTAACTATATTTTAAAAAATAATAATATATTTCGTTAGGAGGTTTTAATAGATTTTAAAAATGATTTTTCATTGATTTTATTAGTGAAATTAGATAGTTAAATATAATACGTTTTATATTGGACTTAA
>JBAIZL010000005.1:69736183-69823683 GCA_036971475.1 Prosapia bicincta | reverse complement strand
CATTAACTAGTATAACAGCTGATATGGTATTACAGCTGATATATTGTTTGATCTAACAGCAGAGGAATTGGTTATTATACCAGCTGATGAATTTGTTAATATAGCAATTGTAACAGATGATCTAATGGTTGAGCTAACAGTTGAGCATTTAGTTAATATAACAGCTAATTCGGTATTACAGCTGATATATCGGTTGATATACCAGTTGGGGAGTTGGCTATTATGAAAGCTGATATATTGGTTGATATAACAATGTAACAAGCGATTTATTGGTTGATGTAACAGTAGTATAGCAGCTGATCTGGCATTACAGCTGATATATTGGTTGATATACCACTTGGGGAGTTGGTTATTATAAAAACTGTTATATTGATTGATATAACAATGTAACAGGTGATCTATTGGTTGATCTAACAGTTGAGTAATTGGCTATTATAACAGCTGATATATTGGTTGATATAGCAAATGTAAAGGGTGTTCTATTGGTTGATCTAACAGTTGAGCAATTGGCTAGTATTATAGCTGATGTATTTGTTGATATACCAGTTGGGGAGTTGATTATTATAAAAGCTGATATATTGGTTGATAAAACAATGTAACAGGTGATCTATTGGTTGATCTAACAGTTAAGCATCTGGGTAATATAACAGCTAATCTGGTATTACAGCTGAAATATTGGTTGATATAACAGTTGAGAAATTGGTTATTATTATAACAGCCGATATATTAGTTGATATAACAATGTAACGGGTGATCTATTGGTTGATCTAACAGTTGAGCAATTGGCTAGTATAACAGCTGATCTGGTATTACATCTTACCCATTGGTTGATATAACAGATTATTTGATGTAACTAGAGACATATTGGTTGATATAACAGTTGGTCTTGCATTGCAGCTGTTGGTTTATATAACAGATGAACCTATGTAACAGCTGGTTGGTCTAAGAGTTGAGCAATTGTTTAAAATAACAGCTGATTTGTTATTATATAACCAGCTGGTATACTGGTTGATATAACAGATGATCTGATGTAGCAGGTGATCTATTGGTTGATCTAACAGTTGAGCAATTGGCTAGTTTAAGAGCTAATCTGGTATTACAACTGATATATTGTTTGATCTAACAGTAGAGGAATAGGTTATTATACCAGCTGATATAGGCTATTTGTTGAAATAGCAATGTAACTGGTGATATATTGGTTGATCTAAGAGTTAAGCATTTATTTAATATAACAGCTAATATGGTATTACAGCTGATATATTGGTTGTTGTAACAGTTAAGCATTTGGGTAATATAACAGCTAATCTGGTATTACAGCTGATATATTGGTTGATATAACAGATGATCTGATGTAAAAGATGATCTATTGGTTGATCTAACAGTTTAGGAATTGATTATTATAACAGCTAATCTGGTATTACAGCTGATTTATTGTTTGATATAACAGATGATCTGCTGTAACAGGTGATTTATTGTCTGGTCAAACAGTTGAGCTATTGGTTAATGTAATAGCTGATCTAGTATTAAAGCCTATCCATTGGTTGATATAACAGATGATTTGATGCAACGGCAGATATATTGGTTGATATAACAGCTGATCTGGTATTACAGCGATCCATTGGTTGATATAACAGATGATGTGATGTAGCAGCGATATATCAGTTAATTTAACAGTTGAGCAATTGGTTAATATAATAGCTGGTACATTGGTTGATTTAACAGCTGATCTGACGTAACAACTGATCTATTTGTTGATATAACTACTGAATCGAGTGATATAAAGGTTAAATCATTAGTAGGTATCACACATTGGTTTATTGATTGTTATAACAGTTGATCTAATATAACAAATGATTAAATAATTACAGCTCGTATTTAGTATTTAATTTATAATCATAAATTGGAACTCGACCAGTTATTTTCTTTGTCCATTTTAATCCTATCTATTTCCTCTCGTTTGTCCATATGCTTTCCCTCCCCCGATGTAACATTATACGACATCATAACATCCTTACGTGATCTTGAAAGGTAGTATTTCCACAGGGGTGAGACGATGCAATCGCGTCGAATGTTTAAAGAGTTGTAGGTTATAAGTAAAACAAAAATGTTTTTGCATGATAAAAATGTTTACCTAATTTTTTATTCTTATGTTATTAATAAGATGTTCTAGTATCATAGATATCTGCCATTCCTAACACTGTCCCAATGATCTTTGTTGACACATTTTGAAGAACCTTTGTCAATCAAAATATTAATCAATAATATTTGTGTTTTAAACAGTTTTATCAGCTTATAACTCGGAAATGTAAAATTGTTTCAGCTATTACAACTTTATTTTACTCCTTAGTGCAGTGAAATAATAAATTTACTTTTGCGTTATTTTATTTTCAGTTCGTACGACTACTCATTGCCCAACATCGACGAAACTCCGATCGAACTCTTACAGTGGATGGACACGGTACCCAAGCAAGACTTGGCAAGGATAAATGATCACGCTCCAATGTTGGACGTCCTGGGCTATCACCCAATCACAAAAATGATTGAATCATTCAAGATAATGGCCGATGAAGACGATGATATTAATACCGATTACTATAGAGATTAGGACGAATGTGGTTTACCCCACTATAACGGCATCATATAACCCCTGTATGACGTCACTATACAAGCTCTCAATAACGTCACATATAATGCCTCCATAGCGTCATTATATAACCCCTTTATCACCTCATCACATAACAGGTTTATAATGTCATCATATAACCCCTTTATAACGTTATCATATAAACTCTTTATAACGTCACCATATAAACCCTTTATGACGTCATCATATAACCCCTTTATAAAGTTATCATATAATCCCTTTATAACGTCATCATATAACCCCTTTATCACGTCATCGTATAACAGGTTTATAACGTCATCATATAACCCCTTTATAACGTTATCATATAAACCCTTTATAACGTCATCATAAGAACCATTTATAAAGTCATCATATAACCCCTTTATAACGTTATCATATAAACCCCTTATAACGTCACCATATAACCCCTTTATAACGTTATCATATAAACCCCTTATAACGTCATCATATAACCCCTTTAAAACGTTATCATATAAAACCTTCATCATACAACAGGATTATAACGTCATCATATAACGCCCTTATACGTACACTGGCTCTATCTGTAGACAATAAGGGATCAATAAATATCCCCAATGTCGGCACTCGTTCGGTGGCAGGATATTTAATTTGTGGAACATTTACTGGAGTTGGTTATTCCAGATGAGCAACAATAACACTAAAAAAAAACACTTTTAATTACCCGGGAAATATTTAAAAATTATAAGGTACAAGTAAAATTAAAACTGGTCTTATTAGACCAACTATTAACTTTTCATGCATTATCAAGCTACAAGACCGAATTGTTATTGAAATAACATTATATAACCGCATATACGACTTGAATAACAAATATTTACTGAGCTGATATTATTGTAGTATATAGAAAGTTGGTTCTGTTCACACTACATGACGATGTGTTGGCAACTTGTGTGTTTGGTATATGTTTTTATTAGTAAGGAGTTACATTATTTATTTACAGCATCATAAACTGTTCATTTTTATGCCTAGTGTCAGCTTAGTAATAAATATATTTTGAGTTTATTAAGGCAAATTATAGCCAACGTAGAAATTGGAACTACTTTTAGTTATAATAATATTAAAACCCTTCTGGCTACAAAGCTGCCAACTGTAGGGATGTGCAAAGGATTCCATGTAAGTGTTTATCAGCCCCCCCCCCCCAATAGTGACTAAGAAATATGGTTAATGTCCTTTGATATGTCAAGAGATCCTTACAGCGTACTGAACATCCCGGCAGTAAAGAAATATACGATTAGGGAAGTTATCATTTAAAAAATAAAAATATATATTTCATTGTCATTATATTCAATAGGTGCTTAGTAAGATTTATTGAAATATAAATTTATTACCTCATAAAATATTTAGTTAATTAGGGCTTAGCTAGTGAAAACCATTCACAAAGGTAAAAGTCAAAATAGTGAACTCAAAATCTCACAAAAAATTAGTTTTTAATAAACACAAACACAGCAAAAGTTGTGTGTGTGTTTATTAAAAACTAACTTTTTGTGAGATTCTGAGTTCACTATTTTGACTTTTACCTTCATAAAATATATTGATCAAAATTTTAACTTAGCAATATACAAACAAGAATATGTAAAAAAGATTAAAACTCAATTCCTACTTAGGTCAACAAAGACAAATTTTGATCTTAGTTAATTTTTATCAAATAATTACAAATAATATAAATCAAATAGCATAACCAATGCGTTAAAACACCTGTTCTACCACATAACCTATAACATAAAATCAGCTGCTTTATGAAATCATAAGTTATCCCTTATTTTAAGCCAAATTTAACGAAATAATTATGCACACGTCACCCCTTTTGTGAAAGATTTTTCTCCCATATAACACTAAAATTAATTCATTAAATTAATTAATACTTGAAAAAACTCTAACATCAAGAGACATTCACTACAAGTTTTTAAAAAGTATTAGAATTTGATTGAATGAATAAAAAGTATTTTATTAACAATTGAAAATTTGTACAAGATAGACTATATATGGGGAAAGTGTAAACTAATAGAAGGGATTGAAAAATTGGCATTTCCTACGCCTTAAAACAGCTGTTCTACTCATAACCTATAAAATAAAATCAGCTGCTTTATGAAATCATACTTATCACTTATTTTAAGTAGATTTGACGCATTCAAATCTCTAATAACGAAAACTGAAGGATTTTTCTAGAGACCAAAATGGTGTCAGGAGAGCCATAAAGCTTTTCACTTCGAAAAAGCGATGTATTGAAACTAATTAGGATGGCTCTATTCGTACAACCTTATGTAACCATATGTTAACAATATGTAACCTATTACATGTTATAGCGACTGCATTGCCATATTCCGTGAGTAATACATAATACGTATGAATGAAGTTGCCATTGCTAAGCTAATGATTGAGTATTTGCCGTTTTGTCCCTCGTATGAAGTTGTTTGAAATAAAAGAGACGGCTGTTAAAGAGAGCATTTGATTCGAAGCAAATCTTATTTTTATTGTAATTATAGAATTTCCCTCAGCAAAGTATAGTCTAAGTAAACAAAAATAAAATTATTTCCTTCTAAAGGTTGTTACATTGTCTATCATTTGTAATAGGCTAATCGACGACATTTATTTGTAACGAAAGGTGATAAATATTCATAAATAGTATTAATTATGTGATAAAGAACTGAGAAAAATATATTCTTCAAATGTAACTGATAACATCACGAATGGTTTCGAATTTTAGATTAAACCCTTGTCCTACTTACCAACAAAAACAAATAAATACATCCACTTAGTACAGCAACTGCTTGAATAGAAACCTAGTATCTGTCACGGGTACTTGTAACCGTTGAAATGTGACAGTTACAGTTTCAGTACAACTATAATATTTGTCACGGGTACTTGTAATCGTTGAGAGATATCACAGTTACAGTTTCAACACAACTCTAATATTTGTCACGGGTAATTGTAACCGTTGAGAAATGTCAAAGTTACAGCTTCATTACAACTCTAATATTTGTCACGGGTATTTGTAACCGTTGAGAAATGACACAGTTACAGTTTCAATACAACTCTAATATTTGTCACGGGTATTTGTAACCGTTGAGAAGTGGCACAGTTACAGTTTCAATACAACTCTAATATTTGTCACGGGTATTTGTAACCGTTGAGAAATGACACAGTTACAGTTTCAATACAACTCTAATATTTGTCACGGGTATTTGTAACCGTTGAGAAATGGCACAGTTACAGCTTCAATACAACTTTAATATTTGTCACCGGTACTTGTAACCGTTGAGAGATGACACAGTAAAAGCTTGAATAGAACTCTTACATATTTGTCACGGGTATTTGTAACCGTTGAGAGATGTCACAGATACAGATTCAATATAACTCTAATATTTGTCAGGGGGATTTGTAGTCGTTAAGAGATGTCGCCGTAACAACTTCCATACAACTTTAATATTTGCCACGGTTACTTGTAATCGTTGAGAGATGACACAGTAACAGCTTCAATAGAACTCCAATATATGTCACGAATATTAAGAATTGTAACAGTTATTTAAAATATTTGTATTTGTAAGTTCCTGGTAAGTGAGAGAGTTTCTACAATTTCTCACAGGTCACCGAGTGTTACCAACCACAGGCTATTGTTAAGTAAGTTTCTACAGTTTCTCACAGGTCACCGAGTGTTACCAACCACAGGCTATTGTTAAGTAAGTTTCTACAACTTCTCACAGGCCACCGAGTGTTACCAACCAGAGACTATAGTTAAGTAAGTTTCTACAGTTTCTCACAGGTCACCGATAGTTACCAACCAGAGGCTATTATTAAGTAAGTTTCTACAATTTCTCACAGGTCACCGATAGTTACCAACCAGAGGCTATTATTAAGTAAGTTTCTACAACTTCTCACAGGCCACCGAGTGTTACCAACCAGAGACTATAGTTAAGTAAGTTTCTACAGTTTCTCACAGGTCACAGAGTGTTACCAACCAGATGCTATTGTTAAGTAAGTTTCTACAGTTTCTCAAAGGTCACCGAGTGTTACCAACCAGAGGCTATTATTAAGTAAGTTTCTACAACTTCTCACAGGCCACCGAGTGTTACCAACCAGAGACTATAGTTAAGTAAGTTTCTACAGTTTCTCACAGGTCACCGATAGTTACCAACCAGAGGCTATTATTAAGTAAGTTTCTACAATTTCTCACAGGTCACCGATAGTTACCAACCAGAGGCTATTATTAAGTAAGTTTCTACAACTTCTCACAGGCCACCGAGTGTTACCAACCAGAGACTATAGTTAAGTAAGTTTCTACAGTTTCTCACAGGTCACAGAGTGTTACCAACCAGATGCTATTGTTAAGTAAGTTTCTACAGTTTCTCAAAGGTCACCGAGTGTTACCAACCAGAGGCATTGTTAAGTAAGTTTCTACAGTTTCTCACAGGTCAGCGAGTGTTACCAACCAGAGGCTATTGTTAAGTAAGTTTCTACAGTTTCTCACAGGTCACCGAGTGTTACCAACCACAGGCTATTGTTAAGTAAGTTTCTACAACTTCTCACAGGCCACCGAGTGTTACCAACCAGAGACTATAGTTAAGTAAGTTTCTACAGTTTCTCACAGGTCACCGATAGTTACCAACCACAGGCTATTGTTAAGTAAGTTTCTACAACTTCTCACAGGCCACCGAGTGTTACCAACCAGAGACTATAGTTAAGTAAGTTTCTACAGTTTCTCACAGGTCACCGAGTGTTACCAACCACAGGCTATTGTTAAGTAAGTTTCTACAGTTTCTCACAGGTCACCGAGTGTTACCAACCACAGGCTATTGTTAAGTAAGTTTCTACAACTTCTCACAGGCCACCGAGTGTTACCAACCAGAGACTATAGTTAAGTAAGTTTCTACAGTTTCTCACAGGTCACCGATAGTTACCAACCAGAGGCTATTATTAAGTAAGTTTCTACAACTTCTCACAGGCCACCGAGTGTTACCAACCAGAGACTATAGTTAAGTAAGTTTCTACAGTTTCTCACAGGTCACCGATAGTTACCAACCAGAGGCTATTATTAAGTAAGTTTCTACAATTTCTCACAGGTCACCGATAGTTACCAACCAGAGGCTATTATTAAGTAAGTTTCTACAACTTCTCACAGGCCACCGAGTGTTACCAACCAGAGACTATAGTTAAGTAAGTTTCTACAGTTTCTCACAGGTCACAGAGTGTTACCAACCAGATGCTATTGTTAAGTAAGTTTCTACAGTTTCTCAAAGGTCACCGAGTGTTACCAACCAGAGGCATTGTTAAGTAAGTTTCTACAGTTTCTCACAGGTCAGCGAGTGTTACCAACCAGAGGCTATTGTTAAGTAAGTTTCTACAATTTCTCACAAGTCACCAAGTTTTACCAACCAGAGGCTATTGTTAAGTAAGTTTTTACAATTTCTTACAGGTCACCGAGTGTAACCAACCTGAGACTATTATTGTTAAGTAAGTTTCTACAATTTCTCACAGGTCACCGAGTGTAACCAACCTGAGGCTATTGTTAAGTAAGTTTCTACAATTTCTCACAGGTCACCGAGTGTAACCAACCTGAGGCTATTGTTAAGTAAGTTTTTACAATTTCTCACAGGTCACCGAGTGTAACCAACCTGAGGCTATTGTTAAGTAAGTTTCTACAATTTCTCACAGGTCACCGAGTGTAACCAACCTGAGGCTATTGTTAAGTAAGTTTCTACAATTTCTCACAGGTCACCGAGTGTAACCAACCTGAGGCTATTGTTAAGTAAGTTTCTACAATTTCTCACAGGTCATCGAGTGTAACCAACCTGAGACTATTGTTAAGTAAGTTTTTACAATTTCTCACAGGTCACCGAGTGTTACCAACCAGAGGCTATGGATAAGTAACTTTATATATACATTTATATATTTTTTTATAGTGAAAATTGTAAATAATATTTATGGAGCTTTAAAATTTCAAAACACTCAAACGTGTCGAGTAACAAGAAAGATATATTTTTCACATAGATAATATGTCACAGATTAATATTTTCCAACTAATATTCCTCTTCCAATTGACTCCAACATCGAAGTGACTCCTATTTGCATCACGACTAACTTATCTCTTCCCTCTTACATTTTTCACTATTATTTGTGGCATTCGCTGTTTTAATGACAGACGCCATGACTCACGTTCGGATGACACGCCGGCCAAGGTCACGTGTGGGAGAGGGTCTGGTCTGGAACTCACAGATCCGTCATCCATCACGTCTTCAAGGCCGTTACATATCGTGTCCGGGTATTGGGAAATTATTCAGCCGTTCATAGAATCAGCTGATAGTTTGAAAAGAAGGTCCAGCTGGCCGGTTTGAAGGTCAGGACTGGGAAATCTTGTTAAAAGGGTTTTAAAGAAAATTATCTTGTTAAAGAATCGAGTAAATTTACATAACAAACGACTAGGACGAGGTTTATCTGAAACATCCGGTCGTACGGATGATTAGGGAAAGTACCATAAAACTGTTTAAAGAAGTGTCGCAATGTAACCAGTAGCAAGGTAAACTATTCGCTATTCGCGATTAATTTAACAAACTATCAACAAACTATTTACGACTAAACTATGCAACTGCAAAAAAATGAGAACAACATAATGAGAGAAAAATAATGGTGGATATGAATAATGTTTTACATATTCAATAAACAAATATACAATATACATAATAGAAATATACAATTCTTTGAACATGGCTTCTTTAGTGTGTGTGTGCGTGTGTGTGTGTGTGTGTATGTGTGCGCGCGTGCGCGTGCGAGTGAGTGTGTGTGTATGTGTATGTGTGTGCGCGTGTGTATGCGTGTGCGCGTGTGTATGCGTGTGCGCGTGTGTATGTGTGTGCGCGTGCGTGTGTGTATGTGTGTGTGTGTATGTGTGTATGTGTGTGTGTGTGTGTGTGTGTGTGTGTGTGTGTGTGTGTGTGTGTGTGTGTGTGTGTGTGTGTGTGTGTGTGTGTGTGTGTGTGTGTGTGTGTGTGTGTGTGTGTGTGTGTGAGTGTGTGTGTGTGTGTGTGTGTGTGTGTGTGTGTGAGTGTGTGTGTGTGTGTGTGTGTGTGTGTGTGTGTGTATGTGTGTGTGTGTGTGTGTGTGTGTGTGTGTGAGTGTGTGTGTGTGTGTGTGTGTGTGTGTGTGTGTGTGCGTAAATGTAGTATTGCAGCGGCCATAACGCCGTGCGCAAAATCAGAAAGAACATGGTTAACCTTTACCAGTAACCCAACTGGAGTTTCTTAAGTGGGAGAGGTTTGTAAGAAGAATGGCATATTTGTACCTCCGAGGAAGAAGTTGGAAATTACGTTTGTTAATAATTTAAATACACTCGAAATTTAAATCGTACTCAAGAAAGATTAACTTATATATTGGGGTGCAAGAAAATTAGGTTAAAGACCTTTAAGGGACAACCCGCTTTCAAAGTAAATTTTCATTTCTCTAAACTACAACTCTAAAAAGATATTTTTAGCTTATAAAACTTCTTTAAGAATGAGTTAAAATGTTTACCCTCTGGTAAAGCCATTTTCTCATCGATAATATTGTGGATATTTAAAAGATATGCGCCCATCTCCATTAGAAACTGTACATATTAACATCTTTTGCGGAGATTGTATACACATTATATCACTAACAGCTAGCAATTTACTTTCCAACTTATAGGAAAACTCTTTTGAAGTGGCAATATTTCAATTCCCTAATTAGAGTTTAAAATTAATATAAAATGTGTTGGAAAACCTGCGATTAAAAGTAACTTTTAGCCAATAAAAGACTAAAAATTACCTGCAGAAGTTTAACACCCGAACATCCACAGACTTTTCCACAGACTTCTAAGTAAATCAGTATAATTATAATACATAAAGGTTCTTAAATGTTTTTGAAATAATTCAGTAATCTCCAACATGACTAAAAATACTATTCGCAATACATCGGAATTTTCTAGTTTTAATAAAACCATTGTATTAGGTATTCCTTATATAAGGTAGGTTTTTACTATACATTAAAGCTTTATAGGCGTTTATCGCTGACAACTCTTGTTACGCCTAGACGGTCATTAATATCTCCGATAATTTATAACATATGTGTGAATTTTACAGCCTAACCATAGCTGTGGCAGGGCATTTACGTGTAATATTGGACATTATGTTATTTTACTGCCCATCAGAAATATTCTGGAAAGACTTCATCAACAGACCTTTCCATCTCCTTCCAACTATGAAGGAACAATATTTCTTGTTTACTATACCACGTAATTAATGGATGTTAACGCCTGCAAGTGTGAACGCAACAAGCGTTTATTTATAGCCAGAGATAATTTTCACATATTATTTGAAATTTACTACCACTTTAATACTGTTTGTAAAAATCAAGTTGGTAGAGTTAACAGCTTCATATACTAATACATCAAAATATTATTGTGTTAATTTACTAAAGACTTATACATTAGACAAATTCAAATTTTCCTCTAGCTTCCAAAAAATTGAAAATTTGAGTCGTATTTAAAGAAGCGTTTGATAATCGAAACATCTATTACAGGGGTTATCTCTAGCGCCTTTTGGACCATGTGCTATGATAAAATTGCCTCTTTCTTAACTCCTAAAGAAGCTTTAGTAATTTATTTAAATAGTAAGGTATATCTACAGCCATTCTTTGAGCTTAGCTTGTGACGTTATGTTAAAACAAATAAAAGACATACACAAGACTCACAAATTAATCATTTATTGACTCATACGCGTTTCAATGACATCAATCATACGTATCATCCTTGGCAACTCCCACATTATAAATATAGAAGTGTAACCTTACTTTCACCTTAGTTGTAAGATAGAGTTTGTAGTAGCAACACTCACTGATGATCATGACTTTGTCATTGAAACGCGTATGAGTCAATAAATGATTAATTTGTGAGTCTTGTGTATGTCTTTTATTTGTTTTAAGGTATATCTGTTACATTGAAAACAAGTTGGAAGTTTTTGATCTGGTTCACTCCCAGATACGACTCCACTACCCTAGCTGAAGCAAAAACACGACTTCTAGGCTTCCAGGTGCGTTGTGTGCATCCAGGGGCAGCTTTAATAAGACAGAATAACTGCATTAGAGTTAGACCATAATGAAAAGAAACTATGATGTAGTTATCCCTATTTGTGTTATCATTTTTCCTATCCTTTTATAGGTACACCAACCGAATTCCTAAAAAGGCTTTGGCATTTAAAGAAGTCAACACAGCGATGCCTGGAGTAAGTCCTTCCTACCCATGTGATACTCAGCTCTCACCGTCTAACACCCAGATTATCCCAATAAATACTCATCTGTCCCCATATAATACCCAGTTCTAAAAATGTAATACTCAGCTCTCACCGTCTAACACCCGGATCATCACATTGAATACTCATCTGTCCCCATGTAATACCCAGTTTTATCCATATAATGCTCAGCTCTCACCGTCTAACACCCAGCTTTTCTTTTGAATAGTTATCTGTCCCCATGTAATACCCAGTTCTACCCATCTAATACTCAGCTCTCACCGTCTAACACCCAGCTCTTCCTTTTGAATAGTTATATGTCATCGTGTAATTCCCAGTTCTACCCGTCTAATACTCAGCTCTCACCGTCTAACACCTATCTGTTCCCATCGAATACTCATCTGTCCCCATGTAATACCCAACTCTACTCATCCAATAATAAGTTTTCACCGTCTAACACCCAGCTCTTCCTTTTGAATAGGTATCTGTTCCCATGTAATACCTAGTTCTACCCATCTATTCACGGCTCTCACCGTCTAACACCCTTGAATAGGTATCTGTCTCCATGTAATACCCAGTTTCTACCCATCTATTCACGGCTCTCACCGTCTAACACCCAGCTCTTCCTTTTGAATAGGTATCTGTCCCCATGTAATACCTAGTTCTACCCATCTATTCACGGCTCTCACCGTCTAACACCCTTGAATAGGTATCTGTCTCCATGTAATACCCAGTTTCTACCCATCTATTCACGGCTCTCACCGTCTAACACCCTTGAATAGGTATCTGTCCCCATGTAATACCTAGTTCTACCCATCTATTCACGGCTCTCACCGTCTAACACCCTTGAATAGGTATCTGTCCCCATGTAATACCTAGTTCTACCCATCTATTCACGGCTCTCACCGTCTAACACCCTTGAATAGGTATCTGTCCCCATGTAATACCTAGTTCTACCCATCTATTCACGGCTCTCACCGTCTAACACCCTTGAATAGGTATCTGTCCCCATGTAATACCTAGTTCTACCCATCTATTCACGGCTCTCACCGTCTAACACCCTTGAATAGGTATCTGTCCCCATGTAATACCTAGTTCTACCCATCTATTCACGGCTCTCACCGTCTAACACCCTTGAATAGGTATCTGTCTCCATGTAATACCCAGTTTCTATCCATCTAACACTCAGCTCTTTCCATCTAATCCTCAGCTGCTACCATCTATTATATAGTTTTGCCCATTTACTATCTAATTAGGAATGCTACCTATATTTGGTAACGCTCCAACGCCTAATACAAGCTCGTTATACAAGAACATTCCGATAGTACATTATATACTCCTAACAGAAGGATTTGCATCATAAAATAGTCTAATCACTGAAATATTACATTAATAAATAGCTCTTCAACAGCATTGAGCTATAAATACATACAATTACTATCGTCTGTATTCTTCTACTGGTGTCATCTTATAATTTGTCCTTGTCTTGGGAAACTTACCTGCAAAAGATAAAATAAAAGGATAAAATTCATGCATATATGTGAAAAATAAGATAAATCTTTTTTCTAAATATACACTTTATAATTCTAAAAATCTACGGTAATCAGTATAGAAAAACGTATGAAGAAAATAAACACTTTCAATAGATATATTCAATATCGGAACGGTATAATCTGTTACTTTGAAAGTAATTGAAAAGTGTCAAACGGATCACCATTACCAAGTACAGTCAGAAACATTCTGTTGGAGTAAGGTTTTAAGACATTTATGTTAATATAAGGTTGCGGAAAATTGAATTTAGATTTTCCAGTAATAATAAGATGTATTATTATGAAGGATATGTGTATGCAGATGTATTGTACAGGTTATGAAATTACAAAGTCTGTATAATGCATTTTCCTCGTCATATTTTTGAATATTCCATGAAGGACACGTAACATGAATTACGTATTACCAATATACTAGTAGAGGAGTTGAAAAGCAACATATTGCAATTGCAGTAGGTTATTTCAAAAGTGTGGGCCTCCATCTTTTAAAAAGAAGCAGTAAAGCGGTATCTGTTGGACTATATGCAGTTAAGGGAAGAGAGACGGACGTAAAGGGTATTATAGAGTCATTGATAGGGTTCTATAGAAGGATGAGAGAAGAGAAGAGACCCTTCTGATAGTGATAGGGCACCCACGTACTAGATCAGTGTTGTCCAACTGGTTTTTAACACTTAAGAAATAGTTAATTAATAAAGTTACACAAAATTAAATCAGTCAGTTGAAGTCATCTAAGAACCTAAAATACACCATTTTGCACCTAAATTTAAATAAATTCCCCAAAACCCCAAGGCAGTAATTTTAATTCTATAAATAGATTTCTCGGGCCCTGCACCACACATAGGTGTGGCCCTCGGTTCGGCCCAAAGATTGAGTTTCTGCCCTCCCCCACCTTTGTAAGCTCTCTATGATCTAGATATATCGCTGGTGCTCGAATCAATCTATAGGAATGTACTAGAACTATTCTGGGAGCTCGCAATAGTTTTTGTCCGCACAACCTGCAGCCTAGACGCAATCGCAGTCGGTCTAGTTTCTTAGCGCGTGTACAGTAAAATCCAACCTTTCCGTTAGCAAGGTCGCCACTCCTACAAACTGGAGCAGAGCCGTCGGATGTTGAAATGTTCAAGTTTTATGATAGCCTTATGTAGATTCAGCCGACACGAAGAGAGAGCTAGCACGGATTACGCGGGTCGCATGAGTCCGTGGACTGGTTTTTATCAATCACAATGCATTTACTTTATTTCACAATTAGTGCAAATTGAAGTCTCCACACATTAACCAACGACCGTATCTATATGCATTAATGGTGTTTGACGACTCGTGAGCCTTACTTAAGTCTTGTCTGTATGACGCGTCGGGATTTGAAGCGCGAGGGTGTTTTAAACTCGCAAATAAAACTACTTAAAATTTTAAAACACATACACACACAAATTATTCATGTTGCATAAGAAAATACAGTAATTAATAAATACTCACTTTCCCACACATTGAAGTCTATTACTAACCTTACGCACATTTCGGTTTTTAAAACAACCATCCTCAGAGGTAGCATAATTAACTAATTTATAGCTCCCCCCTCTTATAACCGCACTACTAATTCCCTTGAAAACGTAGTCTCAAGATTGGTTGTGGCGTATTATGATAAATACAGAATATATTATTTATTATACATGTAGTAGTTACGATTTTTGCTTAGCCTTTGAGGATGCCTGAAACTGAAATCTACATAAAGTTAGTAAAATAATAATTGGTTTAAAGGATGTTTGTTTGTTATCAAACATTCACTGCGGTTCGTTCCAAATCTGTATTCAGTTCTTACGCCTAGAGTACTCTAAAGTACTTTATTTATATTACTTAAGTTGCCTTTATTATAAGGGTGCAAACTAGGGTACCCCATCTGAAGTGCTACATCTTATGTTTCAAATATTGTAAAAGGCGTCAGGTGTTAGTAAAAAAAAAACAATGCTTGAAGTAAGCAGCAAAAATGCAAAATAACGCAAATCTTACAAATATATTTTAAAAATTGAAATTTAATTTAATCATGTTTCGACACTAATGACATCACCGGTGACCAATGAACACTGTTGTTATTACTGACATTTAGTCGCCACGCAATATTTATACAAACAACAATAGAATAACAAACCAATCCAAATTAATTTATTACTATTTAATGTATATATATATATATATATATATATATATATATATATATATATATATATATATATATACATACATATATGTATATACGTATAGACGTATATATATATATATATATATATATATATATATATATATATATATATATATACACACACACACACACACACACACACACATATATATATATATATATGTGTGTGTGTGTGTGTGTGTGTGTGTGTATATATATATACACACACACACACACACACATATATATATATATATATATATATATATATATATATATTTACAGCTGATGTTGTCTAGTGAACCATTACATTCTATTTACCGTTTTATTGGTTGAAATTGTTCGAAAAATCAGATGATTTATTGCGAGTTTGTTTGCAGCAGTACCCATTGGAAATGCACTATATGTAGAGCTTTAGTCAGTTCTATTCCAACTTTCCCCCACACTAATCTTTTACATGACCTAACTATGTATTTCCTTGTAAAGCATACATTTGCATGGCTACAATTAGCTATGTAAATTCGTCGAAAAGAAGTTTGCATGTTAAAACACTAACGTATACAAACGATCGCAGACAAGGCTGAAAACGAGAGTGTAGCATTTCACTTTCTGTGTATGTTCTTGCATATCTCCAGCAGTACTTGCAACATAATTTGAAATTCTTGTATACCTTGAAATTCTCATAATGTTACGTAGGAGTGAGAAACAGGGCATTTCTTCGTTTAGCCTTAAACTGCACATTTTCCCATTGGCTATTTCAAAAAATAATAAATACCACTTTTTTATTCATTTGAGCACATTTTTATGTCTTTCCAACATTGAAATTCTTCTCTGCTGACGCGTTTCACTATAACTATATTCTCAAAACGTTAATAGCACTTAGTTAAGAGTTAGACTACTATTAACGTTGTGAGAATGGAGTTATTTCGAAACACGTCAAAAAAAACTAATGTTAACAAAGGGAGGAAAATATACTCAGATGTAGACAAATATTTATAACAGAAATGAAGATGAGCGTACAGAACCACTTTCCTGTAAAAACTAACTTGTTTCTTCTCACGAAAATGTTATTCACAGAAAACACATTCTTCTTTATATTTTCAATGTTTTATTCGATTGATTTATTTTATTGTCATTTGTAACCTGATTATGTTCTTCCGCAACTTTTCGTCCACGTTTGGGGTTTTGGATAATGCTAAAAGCTTAAGTTGTTTCTTCAGGTGCCTGGAATAAGAGAAAGCTGCAATCTTTCCAAAACGTCACGCTAAAACAATCACGAATACCCCGTTGTATTTTAGAAACACTGTAATAGCCGCGGGACTTAGATTATTACATCATCAAGCTGACTACATCCCTCAAAGATAGGGTAGAACGCTCCTCCCATCCTCATCTGTTGGCAATAGTCGCCGATCCGCAAGAATCGACTCCTTTGCCTTGTTTATGAACCCCCATGAAAGTCAAACACCTCACACAAATCCAAACCGAACCAAATCCGTCCAATTAACAGTCAAAATTATATAATTTCTCAGCACCAACAACCAAGAGCAAAATTTAAATGTAGGCTACATGATTACCACAAGAGCCTATAAAGCTATCAGCCAACAACAAGCCACTGTACTAAAATGCTAAAACTCAATCAATAAACTGCTGTAAATGAGCTTTCAGACACAGCACATCACAGGAGCGAGAAAAGGTAGCTCCGACTAACAAGCCAAGGCAGGTGCGTGGTTGGCTAGTAAGGTTCTCCACCCGCTCTTTGCATGGACTTGTACTATCACTTCCCTGGTTTAAATTTCTATCCCACACCCATATCATCGGTCGCATTTCCTTCCCAAGCATTAATGTCAAAGTTATAGCTCTACAATGTTTATTCAACGCGAAAATATTATCAGCAAAACTTTTAGGTTGTTTTAAATGTACACAAAAACATTACTTTTTATCGCCATTATCAAAAACCTGATTATCTATCTGTCTATATGATGAATGGATACTTGTTCAAAGCTTATCACATAAGTCTATACAAAACAAAATTGGTTCTGGCACTCGGGGAAGTTCCGACATAAGTATTTTTTTAAAACAAATTGGTTCTTTAGAAAGTATAGGATGAGCCTAAAAATATTTTCTTTTAAAAAACTTGTTAAAAAATATATAACTCCTTATTATCGTTATATTGCATTATTTGTATTGAGATTTATTAAAATTTAAATAAAATAATATATTTAATAACTGATCAAAACTATTTAATAATAATGTGCGTGTAAATCGGCTGCTGTACAACATAATTGTTGTAGAACCTATAACAGCTTAACCTATAACACAAAATCAGCTGTTACATGAAATCATATGTTATCATTTAATTCACTTTGAGTTGATTCATAGTATACCCTGGGGGAAATAGGCTATTTACTGTAAGGTATCCGTTTCAGAATAGCGTGACGCGAAAGCAGTGATTTAATCTCATGTTTTGTTCACCGAACGTATAGATTGCACAAATGCTCAACAAGTTGCAGCAATAGTTATATGTTGCTTTTATAAGACAAACAGAGATGCCGGAAGACTGAAACCTGGGTTTCACCGAAAATTACTGTCACCATATCAGTCTAAACGCCATTGGGCCAAGTTAACAATAAAATTAGACTAATTGCTGCTTAAACCGACCTTGACAAGTAGCTGCAAACTGCCAAAGCATTATGTAATCGCAATGACACCGAACTAGGTCCATCGTAACAGTTTCCTGTAAAAAGTGGTTTTCGAAACACTTGTCAGTCCGTTACTTAGTATTCTGTAAACACGTCACTTTTCCACAGTCACCTGACCTTGACAAGATTTCACTCGGCTGATTCAAATCGTTTAAGTGAATCACTCTTCAAGGACAGGAATATTGTGTTAAAAGTAAGTGTGTTTACTAAGATGATTTAAAATGCTGGAGTAAATTATCTGGCTCGAAGGTTGTGGAACAATTTGTAACTCCTAACGTTACATTTCCTCATTTAAAAATCCTGTAGAAAATCACTGAAGATGTGGAGACTTCGGATGTTATCAATGGAGTAGAAAGGGAAGTCTCCGAGATTTCGGTTCTAAATCTTTGTCGTTTTATGTCATACTTAATCGAAATTAAACTATTTGTAAAAACACGTTTCTATTCTAGTCTTACTTGGCGTAACAATTCTATGGACTGTTGATTTGGGTAAACACTATCAGCAAACTCTGAAAGGGCAGGTGAAAAAAACGTTAAACGTTTCATTTGAAAACTTAAATAAAAAATGTCCTGATTGTTGTAAAATACTGTTCATAAAACCTATGTTAAATATTGAAACTTATGTCGAAAAGTGTGTGTGTGTGTGTGTGTGTGTGTGTGTGTGTGTGTGTGTGTGTGTGTGTGTGTGTGTGTGTGTCACGGTAATGAACAGATTTATATCAGGTAAACTGGCGATGTTCCAGGTAAAGAGTACTAGATAAGGTTTATCGTGTGGGGCAGTGTTGTAGAACGTACAAAATGAGATAGATTTACTGTCATGACATTTTGTGATCTGAATCACTAAAATCGTTCAGTTTTATGTTAGAGGTATAAGTCAATGCAAGTGTTTTAAATTTACACAATGCCTACTCTGTGTTTAAAGGAATTCAATAAGAAATTAGAAGATACTGCTATTTTAAATTACTACTATCAACATTACATACTCAACATTATTACAGTCAACATTTACTCAAATAAATACAAGATAATGCAAATTAATTTATAAATAATTAATTAAAATAATTATTTACCAAAAACAACACAATAACAAAAACAACAAAATGTAACCATAAATAGGCCTACCCCTAAAAAAAGGTTAGGTTAGGTTACAACTAAAAATCTGTATAATAGGTTAGGGAAGAGACAATGAAAACTTATAATAGAGCTGTGGTATCAACAATGCATTACATAAATTTATTGTTTGTATCAAATGCCATCCTTCTTTTGTTGATGATGATTTCATGTCAACATTAAAGTTCAAGGCCAAGTTTACAATTTACATGGTAGTTTGATACCAGATCGTGAAGAAAATGCACAAGTTTTGTAAGAAACGTTTGCGCCAAAAAAAAGCGGATTATGACGGGGGGGGGGGGGTGGCGCTAGCTGGTTTTTCTATCAATGAAACAATTATTGAAAGTATCAGTTCTAATTCCGAGTCATCATTTGCATTTCGTTTTGTCCTCGTACTTTTATTATTTCCTATAATTAAAACCTGGAAAAGTATAACCCAACACTGAGCTCAACGCCCTGACGCACGCATCCGCACGAGCACTCGGTCACGCAGCCCACCTCTCAAGCAGATCTGGGCTGTGATACGATCTGCTTACTTTCACTTGCACCCGGTAACACAAAACCTATCGATTGTTGATCGTTTAATGTAGGTTTTATTGCGGCTAAATCGATCCAGTATTTGCTACCATTAGCCGCTCCGATTTTACGGCTTTGACCTGGTCGCGCTTTAGTTACACTGTGACACGGACTTTTTATATAATTTGGCATTGTTTATCCAGATTAATTATAACACTGGTTTCGACGCAAACTTTAGCGGTAGCCTTTCCTACAAAGTCCAGGTCCTCATTGGGAACTTAGGAAAAGGCAACCGTGGGTGGATAAGGATTCAATGGCACTACCTGGACCAAAGTAAACAGAGGGGAAACCGTAGTCACCAAGAAGCCGGCCGATGACCAGGCTAAGCATTGCAGTAACGCCCTCGATTCTTGTCACGCAAATCGCCTAAGTTGAGAAGACGAGAAAGCACAAAAATTTACTGACGGATAAATGTAACCACATAAACTAGAGGCTGTTTCAAATTCTTAAGTCCGATCGTGCCCTAAAGGTCAGCCGTATAGAGCAGCTTAATTAACGTATATATAAATGCAAAGTATAATCAAGGAAATAAATAGTTATGGGTATTGCAATAATATCTAACTCGATTAGTATTGTCTGGCTCTATAAACGCTACAAATCTGTTTCAACATTCTGAAAACGTTTAAAATTAGAAACATGCAATAACAGCCGGCAACCGCCCAGCAGATGTCAGAAGATTTACAAATCACTCTGTGGATGGTTAATCTGTGGTGTTGGATCGAACTTGTAATTGGATCGACGCCTCTTCGTATCAGCATCTAAATCTCCACAGTAAATTAAAGATGACAGATATTGTAATGAGTGGCCTCAATATCATGACCTCAGGTGCGATCAGTGTCGGCTTACAAAATGGCAGCGAGGTGGGCCGACGCGATGTGACAAGTGGTTCGACAGATGGCGTATGTGTAGCACTCAACACTGAAAGTAAAATTGCACTTTGGCACGAGTTATGCCTAAATTTCTACATATACTAAAGGAAATTTGCTATATTAAAAAATTTGCTTTACAACGTCGTTTACATATTAGTCAGGTTTCATTTTAGAAAATGAGAATAAACTTCGCGCGCGCGCGCGCGCGTGTGTGTGTGAGGTTAGTTTTTGTGACATAGTGCTAGCTCACTGCCTTTATAATAGAGCATTATTGTCGCTCGTTTGGAATGGGACGTGCAGGTCGGCCAATTGTATACCTTGTAAATACATGATGTCATTTGTATATATACAAACAATGTTTCACAAACAAAATATGAATAAAAATTATGCATCTTCAGCAAATCATTGCATGAGCCTAACCGACACAGAATGTACAGCCTATTTTCTGTATCAAAAGATAGGCTTTATAATTTTTATTCCTATGATAATTTTATAAAGTTTAATTATTTCTTGTATATACAATTATTAAAATGTTTGTATACATTTCAAAATATATTAGGTTTTTATCTAAGATGGGGGTGAAAGGTTACTCAGTACAGTGGTGGGAATATTTGAAATTTTGAAACCTACGAAGTAATATGCCCTTTCCAGTTTTTTATTTCCTGATATTTCACTGTCACCGTGGGGTTTTTGAATCGCCATCGCAGTCACGTTCCCGTACGCGTGCTCCATATATCACCCGCTGCGTGTACGCAATAAATCAAACCCACAAAGACACCGCCGCGTCACTTGTCACTCGCCGCTCAGCACGCGTCGCCATGGCAACACACAGCCGATAAATACTAAAACTTGTTCAAAGAGAAAATTAATTAGGAACATGTCCCGTGATGTAATTGTAAATAGGTACAAAGAAATTTCCTCATTGTGGCTGTGTAGTGTGTGACGTAATGCGTTTAGAACCAGATGAAACCAATGGGCCAAACCACGCCACTGTACATTATTTTGTCAATATCTAAACAATACCAAAAACATTTGTTTTTTTTGTTTCTGAACAATATTTAAAAACAAATACCGCTTGGGAGTCAGCGGTTCTGACCGAGAGAGGTCAATACGTCATTTGAAGAATGTACAGTATGCGCCAAAATAAACAGTACTGTAAAAGTTGCGTTCTCGATCAGCTGTGCCAACCTGAACGTCCTGACAGTATTGTACAGAGGCCAGGGCATAGTAGCCGGGTCAGGGAGAGGAATAATTTGCCCATACTTCGTTGAAGTCAATAATAGAAATCCTATTACTTCAAATCGGGACCGATAGAGTCATTCTTGATCGTTTTATCGGAGACCTCAGGAGATTTCTTTGTCTTCGAAACCAGCCTCCTCGTTCACAATGGTATCAGTAAGATGGAACAACCAGCTACACTGCCTTAGGAAACATAGCTTTCCTTCAACAGACTTTTGACATCCGCCTCATCTCCCTTAGAACTTTCCTCGCCCAGTCCACTCCCCCGATCTTACACCGCCTGACACCTACGTTTGGGTAACGATGAAAGAGAAGATTTTCTGTAATGACTCGCAAATCGCCATCACCATTAATTCCACTTACGAGAAAAAATAACCTCATGTATAACAAGCATGAAACAACCCCTCTTCACCAAAATGATACAAACCCTTCAAGAACGTTACGAGTGTTGCCTCAAATTGAACGTAGGCCATACAGAACATGTTTATACCCGAGTCTAACCGATTTAGCTCTTTTTACTTGTATGTGTTTGTAAAACTATGTAAATAAAATACAATCTTGCACGTGCTTCAGTACTGTTTATTTTGGCGCGCACGGTATTTAATGGAGTTTCTAATATAATCTAGTTAATGTACTTAATAATGAAATAATAAAGTTAATACAAAATCTTCATTAGATGTTGAAAAATTTACAAAATTAAGTTTTATTTAATGTATTTAAATTTAATCAGTTCTCAATAGTTTTCGACGCACCTGAGGAATTTTTCATTACGAAAAACTGGAATAAATATATAACTAATTATCATTTATTCGAATTAACTGAAATATAAATATTTATAACTGATAACACATATTGAATACGATTTATTATTTTGTTACGTACTTGATATTGTACAATAAACAAAGTAATATAACCTACATGCTAAGCAACTGTTCTACAACATAACCTATAACATAAAATCAGCTGTAGTATGTAGAAATAATAATATGTTATCACTTATGTTAAGCTAAAATACGTGTGATTAAATCAAGCGCGTCTCGTGATGGAATGAAGAGTGACGGATAATTTATCTTGTGTAAAACATATAGCCATAACTAGCGATTGGAAATATTCACTGCAAAAACCTTCACAATAAGAGTAATTTCAATGACAATAAAGTGAAGAGCATCTGTGACGTAGACAAATAAGGCACAGACAGTAACGCATTACTGTATTACAACTTACATGTGTAAGTAAAGATTGATTTATGTATTAACAACCTCGCGCTATTTGCATTTGTATATCTGAGAGAGTATGGCGGCCACAATAGAACAGGACGCTACCTGGTGGATGGTAGCAGCATTTATCCAAGGGTCTCCTTCGCTGTGTACGTTTCTTAATTTCGTGTTTCCGGCAAAATGTATTTAGAAATCTACTTCCCAATATAAATAATTTAATTATCTCTTAAAGTTTCTACAGGCACCATGTGAAAACATTACAAGAACATAATGTTTATTGATTAAGTATTTTGTACCGGAAGTGAACCGCCGGTGACGCAATACGGCGTGCTCTTCCGGTTACCGTTTCGGCTAAACCCAGCTCGGCCTTGGGTTGTGAAAACGTTGTGAAAAAAATCTGCAGAAAAGTTGAATAGTAAAATTGCGTTGAAAAACCATTTACGGCTTTGTCCTTCTCGAAGACCCTGTCACCAGTGGCTTGTAGCTCGCGTTGGGCGCCGGTGAAATTGTACGACCTTGCCGAAAACCAGCCCGCCCCCTCGCTGAGACAATACAACTTTTAATTCAAAATAAACCTGTGTGACAAGAACGTATCGTTATTAGTGTTTAGAGAAACCATTCTATTAAAAATCTGAAACTTTTTGCCCTAAAAAACTCAAAGTTATACACAGTTGATGAAATTAGAAATTAGATGCTTTCAAAGTAGGATATAAGAATAATTTTTTTCTTGCAGAAAAACATTTAACCTTAAAGTATTGTAAAAGAATAAGGGTCTTTAAATCCAGCAGACAAAATAATATACCTTTTATTTTCAAATGAAAATTATATCTAGAGAGTAGATAAATATATAATTATTCAATTTATTTAAAAGGTTTAACTGTATTTTTACACATATCTATGTAACCACGTCAGAGAGTAGGGGTCACTAACACGGAGAGAAATCTCTTCTCTTATAATTCCAAAAGAGTTGGAACTCTGTCATAGCCCACTGGTAAAATTTGGAAAACAAATGACATTTCACTCTACTCTGATGCTTCAAATTAGACACAAGTTGACAAATTATCTATTTGAATATGCAGTTTTTGTGTTGTATATCTTCAGGTTTTTTTAAAAAAATTACTTCTATTGGTATTACTTGACAAAAAAAGTCATTTGGCTTCTATACAGGTCAAACAGGGAGAGCCTCTACTACACGATAAAAGTAACACATCAAAGACACAAGAAACACACAGACCAAATCAAACCTTGCAATACACATACAGAACATACTAAACACACACATCAACAAAGTCACTAATCTAAAAATCATTCATTACATCAAAAAAACAACAAACAAAAAACAACAGAAAACTATGAGATAAACACAATAAGTACTATTCACAACACATTCTAAACGACAAAACACACTCACAATCAAATACTAGATTTGAACACATAATTATTAACTACTCTAATTGCTCATAGGAACAATAATACACCACAGACCCACACTAATACAACACACCTGAGCAACAGTCTTGCATGTGCCTCATAGCATTGAATAATGCACTGGTCTAGTGCGAAAGGCGTCTGTTGAAAAATATCAGTAAGTAGTGGATTTTTTGCTAATTGATAAAAATAAAAGTATTTGAATATATTCCTAAAATGTAAATATATATCAAAGAGTACTCAATGAGCGTCAAACTTAAGTATATGTATAGAGTGGTGTATATTTACACATAAGGTAAAGGACTTGCACGAAATAACAAGCCCTTAGAGAGGCAAGAGAAAGCTTAGAGAAAGCAAACTCTAAATTTTCATTTTCACAACCTTCAAAATTACAAATACTAAGTCTTCAAGACTTCCTCGAATATCGTTGGACCTGAGAGTTTTAGAGGTTCTCTGAGTCTCATGGATGTAGGGCAAAGTTAGTACATTTGGGCTCCGCCAAACTAAGTTATGCACATTGAAGCCTTTTACGGACATTGTATAGGCCTTTAGTCTACTGACCACTCGTTTTAAATGAAAGCTATGGAATTAAAATATTTCGATTTACTTATGAGAGCGTAAATTATTATTAAAGTTAAATTTGTTACAAAACTAATAAATTTATAATAATTTATGGAAGTTTAATCCAAACTTATGATAGGTCTAGAGATAACCCCGAAAAGCACAATCGCGGTACCCTTGGCAGGTGCTGTTTAAGTAAAGACTTCGAAGTCAATTATTTTCTCTCAGTAGGAGGTGAAGGTTTGTCACTGGAGATGTCTATCAAATATATTGACATTTTTCTCCTGTTCCTTTCAGGCTTCTTTAAATTTGTTTTTCGGTATAGAACATTAACAACAAAAAATTTCGTTCATTTTCTTTTACTTGCAGTTTAAATACGAAATGTCACCTATAAATTTTGATTAAAAATTAACTTTAAATTATAAAAAAAATTCATCTTCTCCGCTTTTTTTCTTCTTCATCTCCTCTATTTTTCATTTTGTTCTTCCATTTGTTTATCTTTTTAGGCTATCCTTTCTTCACTGTAGTTTTATTTTATTCCCTACATTTTGTCACGCCTTTCTGTGTAGTTTATATTACACTGGTATGCATCAAATTTGCTTCAAGAATGAAAGCAACTGATTTTAGTCAATTGCGATGCCCTGAATTCAGATCTGTTTTTAGTTTTTTTTCTATCACGTCAGGTTTTTACGTAATTTAAAAAAATGTATAATAATAATTTATACAATTACTGCACATCTGGGTAACTGTAATATAATAAATTTAAACCTCTATATATGTTTATTTGTTTACCGGAATATATTTTATAAATAAACAGGGATGTTATAATTCAATGTAATTATAAGTGACAATTTAAAAAACTTACCTAGTGTTTACATCACACTTGAGAACTTTTGCCGTTTTGACATTCTATGGCGTTCGGGGGAGTTTCTCTTTAGGCACCAGCAGTAGATCTAATCTGCCATCATTGTTTCATTCCAATTCCCCTAGTAACTTGTTTGCATGGTTTTAATGTCCAGGTAGAATATTTCACCCTGTTTCTCACTCACCGCACCCAGATTTTCGGGGAAATAGTCGATATGGCTATATAGAAAGTGTACTTTCATACTCATTTTACAGCCCAAGGCTTTGAAATGTCCTAAACATTCCTCGACATTTTCCTTATAATTTTCGACTTTATTGTTCCCAAGAGAGTTTTCGACCTCTTAAACGCCAACCATGCAGAAGCTTCGAGTTTATTCATCGAGAAAGTGAAAGCACGGTCTCTCATGAGTTCTCGAATTTGTGGTCCATCAAAAACACCAGCTTTCAGTTTCGCGTCACTTTTATTTGGGGTGTTGTTTGAAGGTACAAATGGATATTGCTTTCATTACTTAAGCTTGTCACGAACTGCTTCATAAGTCCAAGTTTTATATGAAGAGGGGACAACAGAACTTTCTCTCTAGAAATTAGGGGTTCAGACAGTACATTTTTTTCTCCTGGTGCAAGATTCCTTCTTAGGGGCCAGTTTTTTCTTTCCCAGTGCTCAGATCGTGCTCTGCTATCCCACTCATAGAGAAAACAGGGATACTTAGTGAAACCGGATTGTTGGCCAAGTATCGTCAGTACTTTAAAATCCCCACACCCTGTCCAGGAATGCTTACGACACTCAATTTGTTGAGCCGGGGGATAGTAAATTCTTTTCTTATAATCCTATAATAAAAGGTTCTGCAGTAATTTTTGGGAGGTTTAAGTCTCTGACTAAATCGTTGAGCTCATTCTTTGTGAACTGTTCGGGCAAATGAGAAGACTCACAAGTTTCAGGGATCAGGATTTGACAAGGGTTCAGTTCCAGATTCGGAGGAGTCTGTACTACCCATATTCTGAGGAGGAGATGGAAGTGGCACTTGAACACTATGGGGAATTGGTCGAATGGCTGATTTCAAATTAGGAAATTTTACTGAATGTTTGTTTTTAGTATTTATGCCATGAATATTTGTCAAACAAAAGTAACAGTCACTTACATGATCGTGAGGTTCGCGCCACACCATAGGAATACCGAAGGGCAATGATTTCCGTTCACCTTTCATCCACTGATTAATGGTTGCGCTGCAAGTAATGTACACATAATACGGTGCCCATACCTTGTCCTGGTCATCAAGCTGAATACCAAAATAAGCCTGATAAGCTTTCTTGTAAAATTTAGTAATATTTCTTCTTTGTTTTTTAAAGGTATAAATGCCACATGTATAACAGAAAGAATACGCACTGTTGTAGGAAACACTAAACACGTATCAAGACGTAGTTTGTGTATAAAGAACCGAAATAAATATATGTTTATAGTGTAGATCAATACTAGGAAGTCCATCAGATTTTTTCATAAAAGTATGAATTTAAGAAAATGTATTCTTATGATTAAAAAATAAATTGACGTGATAGAGAAAAAACTAAAAACAGATCTGAATTCAGGGCATCTCAATTGACTAAAATCAGTTGTTTTCACCCTCAAAGCAATTTAAAAAAAAAAAAAAATGCATACCAGTGTTATTACCCTATGCAATCTAATTGAAATTTCTATTCTACAATAATTCTATTCTTCTTTACTTTATGTTGTTCATTGTAGTTTATTGGTCACTCTGCTTGTTTCATAGTATCAAGCTGTTTTTGTTTATTTCACATATTTTTTTTTGACTATTGGCCTTCGTTTCTTCTTATATAATCATCGTCTATGCCTCAAGAATGCAGGTAACAGGTAGATTCTTCTTTTCTTTTCGGTAAAAAGCAGGTCTACCTCAGATAATCGGCCAAGAAAAAGCGATGACGTCATTTTAGACATAAAAGAATAAGTAACTTCAAGACACGTCTCTATGACCCCGATAGAGAGTAGGTTTGCTTCAGACACGTGACCCTGAACACGTGGTAAAATGATTTCCCCTACATTCCTTTCCAGGGATATTATTCCCTACTTTAATCCTAGATATATTCAAAATCATTTACTGTCCTTTTTAGGCTATAATGTAACGCTTGTTTTAAAAGTATAAGAGCACAATTATGAATATATTATTAAATACTTAATCTGAATCACGCATCAATGTACACAGGTTATATAATATGAGCTTTATTACTCCAACACTGTGCGGTCACGGCCAGTTCTATAACATGTATATAAAAACATATGATGCAAATGCTGGTGTGAATAGGTGCAGCCAAGAGAACGGATGCTTGATCTAGATGGCCGTGCAAGTATGACCTGGTATCATAAAACTTACATCAGACCAACTACTTTTATAACGTGTTATTATATTCGAATAATTAGCCTATAATTTATACTATGACAAACAATTACCTCGAACTACCTGCAGTGTAAATGCTATAGTGACTAAACACCACCCCGATTGTCCAACTGATTGTCGACATGCATTAACCTAGATTGGGGTTGTATTCTGCATCATTTCACGATATCTTACTCACCTGACCAACCATTGTAGACCTTCTCCTACAGCATGGAAGGATATGGCTTATATGTTACATCGGGATGCAAACAAACTAATAAGGGAGCCATGTGGAGTAATGTTAGAAAAGAAATATAATTCTCTGTTACAGAATCTTACCACAAAGGGAGAAATGTTGGGTCTTAGGTAAACCTTTCCCAACTTGGGTCAAAAAGATGTACTTACCCACTACCATCCCTAAACGTGAAAAAAATCTTTTGAAGTTACTGAAAGTTTTGTTTGTATTTGTGCTATGTTGTAGTATGGGAATACTTTAAAGGGGTAGCACATTTAAACTTATGACATTTTTTTTAATTGAGGCATATGTATTTATTTCATTTTGAATTAACAAGTTTTCCCCTTAAATTGATTATACTGAATTTCTAATAAGATTATTTTACCATCTTAATACGGTACGTAAACTGAGTAGCAATGTATTTTTCAATACCTACTACTAGTTCACAATCTCCACACACACACACACACACACACACATATATATATATATATATATATATATATATATATATATATATACATATATATATATATATATATATATATATATATATATATATATATATATATATATATAAAATATTGTACAAATTTTCAATCGTTAATACAATACTTTTTATCCATCCACTCAAGAGAAAATACACTTTTTTAAACTTTTAGTGGATGACAATTAAAGTTAATAAGGTTTATCAAATATTAATTCATTAATTGTTGTTGTTGTTGTCGTGTGACAAGTGCAAAAAAAACAATAAAAAAAAGAAAAAAAACTGTTCAGAGAAAGGTAGAGAGAGCACAGTTACACAGGTCCAAAGGCGTGAAGCACTGCACTGGCCACATCTGCAGCTTTGTCCGTTTAAAGGGTCTCCCTAGAACAGTTTAAGTCAATTTTAAATAGTGCTGCAATGATGGACGGGCAGTTGAAGAGATGATCGGGATCAAGCTGTATCCCTGGGCAGTGCCTACATTCAGGGTATGTTCTTGATACATCAGGCAAGATTTTCATGTCTTTGAGGTGCATTGTACTCAGTCTGGCAATTGTTTTGCTATTTCCCTGTAGAAGTTAAGCTCGGGAAGTGATGATTTTGTTTGGTTGTTATGGCAGATCTTCTGTTTTGCAACGGCATTTACGTCGGAAGATGTTGTAATCACGGGGGCTGATTCGATGGTTCTCGCTTCCTTGGCCAGAGAATCGGCTTCTTCGTTCCCTTTAATGTCGACGTGTGCCGGGATCCATTGAAGCGTACAAAGCTTCTTGTTTTCCTCAATTAAAGACAGAAGGGTGAGGTTCGTATTTCCTTTTTGGAGAGCCTGAAGAGCAGATCTGCAGTCCGTGAAGATTACTATGCCATCAGAGGGGTTGAGTGTTGTCCAAGTGAGGTAAATACTCAGAGCTTCTTTGATTGCGATGAGTTCGCTTGTGAAGTTGCAGGCGATTTTGCTTGCTGCAATTTTGTGTCTGGAAGTTGAGCCATCAGGGTAGGTTATAAAGATTCCGGATCCACCTCTATCGCAGTCAGAATTCGAAGAGCCGTCGGTGTAAGCAGCGACCAAGTGTGGTTTTAAAATCTTGGCAATAGTTTCCATTCCTTTCCTCTTGATTGTTTCTTGAGGCTCTTTTTTGGAGCAGGGTTCGAGGAGATTCAAGTTTATATTCACAAAGGAGGGTGGTTTGACCGGGTTTGACCTGGGTTCTTGAAAGATGTCAAGGCTCGTGTGCTGTAGGTTGATGTCCTGTCTGATGTTTTTGTCGTACTGGAGAGTAGAAGATCTTTTTAGCCTGGTTTTTCCGACCAGTTCCGAAAGGTGACTTTTGAGATATGTTGTTCGTGATTGCTCCTGATTTTGTTTGTGAATTTCACTGTAGCGAATTTTCTCCAATTTTCCAATGGGGTTAGGCCACATTCAGTTTCAGCTTTCAAATTATTTGTAGATGAAACGGCTCCAATGATGGCTTTGGAGGCTCTGTACTGGATGGAGTCGACTTTCGAGGATGAAGATGCTGGACTTTCATTGCCTCTCGGGGGAGCCTGTAACCCCTAGAGAGCGCGTCCCCAGGTGGCGGATAGGGAAGTGCCTTCAATGGTTTACCATTGGGCGGTAGGAGTGAAATAAAATAGCTCCCGCGGACCAACAGGTATAAGTCCAACCTCTCGAGGCAATGGCACTCACCATGACTAGTGTAATGAACAATTCATTAATTAAATTAATCAATTAATTAATTTATCTTTTATATGGGGAGGAAATGTTTCACAAAAAGGGAAAGGTATGCAATAAAGTAATTTCGCCCTATTTTGCTTAAAATAAGTGATGACATATGATTTTAAAAAGAGCTGATTTTATGTGTTCAAGGTTATTTACAAATCACAGAATAAAACCATGCTTTTACAAATACACTCTACGTTTCGATTTTCTATCCTAAAATCCGTTTCAAGGTCTAAAGGTTTACCAATTTAATATGAAACCATAATATAAATTTTATAACATTAATAAACAATACTTTTAACGCAATTAAAATAAAATATTTCATTGCTTTAAATAAATAATAAAATTTACAAGTCATATTGGACTACCGGATAAGTCAAATTTTGATGAAAAATATTTTGTAAATTATTGTTTGGTATTAGATTAATAAACTTTTAGCTTTTGAAAAGGATTTTCAGATAGAAAATAGAAACATAGAATGCATTTGTAAAATCATGGTTTTATTCTGTGACCTGTTAATAACCATAAACGCATTATATAGTTATTAACATACATTAAATAAAGTTTAGGCTGATTCTATGTTATAGGTTGTGTGGTGGAACAGTTGTTTTAACGCATACGTTCTGTTACTTTATATTAATTATTACAGAAAAAGTAACTGAAATAACGTTTTTCTTTGCTGACCTAAGTAGGAATTGATTTTAAAATATTTATGTTTATATTACTTATTTAAATGTTTTCTTATGAATTTCATATTCAATAAAATTACATGTTTCCTAATGGCGAGATTGTATAGTGTCCGTTAGGTAGCGGGTAGAAACCCATTTATCACAGGTCTACCTCAAGTAAGCAACTCGTCTACTGGTAACAAAACTTCTTCATAATTCCCAGAACCGGTTGATCCTCATTAACTTTCCGTAACCCTAAACAATTCCACCCTCCCTTCATATTATCTCTGTAATATGGCGTGTAACAGGTGGACATCTCTATATGATCCTGATAGAGTACTCCTACTTCAGATACGCAAGTCTGCACTCCTGACGCCAGGATCCCTCCCCATATCCTCACCCAGGGGGATTACGCCCCAACCTATATTCACGATCCTTTATAAGTGTTAATCATGCTCGTTATAAAAATTTAAAAAACCTCAATAAAGTAAAATAGACTTAAATAAAGCACTAACAATTACTTGATGATTCCAAGTAATCATCTGAAACCTAATTATGACTCGGTTTGCATAACATTAAAAATGCAACTACCCTCAATTTAAAAATATTACAATGACTATTTTCTACTTTAAAATACCATTGCACTTTACGACTGTTTAAAATATATCTCCCAATTTGTACCGCTTTGGAAGACATATTTAGCAGGCTGTGGAAGTATTTAAAGGGACACCTGAAGCTCATTCAGAGCTTGGTTCGTGATCTGATCATAGCTAGGCGCTCTTCAGTGTTTACATTTTATCGTATAATCTTTCAGCTCACGGAATGATGCTATGGTTGTTTTAAATCCATTTCTTTTTGCTACCATCATCAACTCTTACATTATGGGAAAGGTTGAAAGGTCTCTGCTACTTAGGAGAGTATACTTTAGCAGAGTTGCGTGTTCCTTTCACTTAGGCATGATTACTTGCTCATTCAAGCTTTTTTCATTTCTTTAGCTGACTTTTAGATTGCGTTGTTTATTTTCCTCACGGCTAACATATTAGTTATTAATTTTTATTATTAATTAAAGTATACGGAAAGAACTCGTGGTTACGCAAAACGTACAGCCAAATCCTGTTAGCCTGCATCTGTTTTATATTACAATTAGATCTAGAATAGTGTTACACTGAAGAAAATGTCCGAACGCGAAAGCTTTATCTTATCAATATTTATATTATATCAGCTAATAGTGATCTTTTCTTCTCTTACATCCCTCCTGTCCATGACTTCTTTGACGTCCTCTTTTTATAAAGGGTGGGAAATAGTGAGGAAGAATGCATTGGAATCAAATAAAGGTTAAAAAGTCTAAAACTAAAATTCAGAAACAGATTAAACAGTGAAATAAATTACTATCATTTTGCTTGAATTTAAAAAAAAATTATGGACACGTTTTTACAGGTAGTTTAATGGAATACGTATTCTATCCAGATTAACATTTTGAAGAGAATTAAATGCCGGATCAGCTGGAATACAAATATATATATATGCTGATACGTATTCTTTCACGAATGGAAAAATATGATGACTAGTTATTATCAGGAGTACATCCGTTCATTCTGCAGTGCATAAAATCGCAGTTCCGACTTTTCGCTAGAATCTCATCTAGCATTGACGAGGTGAACCCAACAACAGTTGAAGAGCAAGCCTCCAACTCCAATTGTTGTTGAGCCTCCAACTCGCTCTTCAACTGTTGTTGGGTTCATCTCGTCAATGGTAGATTCTAGTGAAACGTCGGAACCGCGATTTTATGCTCTGCAGAATGAACGGATGTACTCCTGATAATAACTATTCATCATACATACACATATACGTATATATATATATATATATATATATATATATATATATATATATTAAAATATATGTTTTAATTTTGCATTATTGTATTTTTCTTTCCGGATGATGTTGGTACTGTTTATCAACGAGAAGCTTTGAAAAAAAATCAACTAATTCTTGTATTTGAATAACCTCAGTAGTTTTAATTATTATACGAGAAAACATATTTTATATATATATATATATATATATATATATATATATATATAAACATACACAGACACACACACACACACACACACACACACATATATATATATATATATATATATATATATATGCAGAGAAGATTAATGAAGTTATCAAAAGATATCGTTCCTGACAGTGAAAAGACAAACGGCCGTCCACGTTCTTGATGAGCTAACTGCTTTCAAAAGGAACCGTTTACTTTTAAAAGACAAAACACACAAGTCAAAGAACTGGGAAATTTGGTTACCTACAATTACGGACACCACAGAGACGAAGGAGCTCGTAAACAACTGGCGCTAGCAAGTCCGCAGCGCCGATCTCCCGTAAATGTAAACGTAGTTTTGAATTTTAATCGTTATTTTCAAATTATTGTGTTTCGTATTTTCGGTTATTGATTAAATGACCTAAATGCATTTTAGATTTAATAAATTTTATCGTTTATTATTAGCTTAAGTTATTCTCTGAGTAATGGAAATTAACTTTGAATTAGTCTTATACTAATTTCCTCTGAAGATGATTGCTTTACTATCGAAATGTACACGAGGATTTCAATAAAACGTTTTCCTAAATAAATCGTTTTTATTTATTTGTTGTTTGTTATTTTATGAAATATTTTACACCTATATTGTTTATTTATCTATCTACCTATAGATAAAATGATAGATAGATAAATAAATTAAGTAGATAGATTACGTGGCATAGCTCAATGTGACTTCTGCGGAAGCTAAATAGATGACGCGTTACATACATTGTTCCACTGTGAGTATTGAAACAAAGCTATACAAACATTAAATGCCTGCCTTAGCATTAACATAAATGAAGAAAACATTATATCCACTATGCTAGAAAGTGAAAATAAGTGGAAGTATATAGCTAACTTTATAGTAATGATTATGTTAGAAAAAAATCAAAGCATAAGAAGTCAAATAAACACTTAAATTGTACGAAAGTTTTGACAAAGTTGAAACAGTATTTGCGTTGGCCACGACGCTCCCTGAATTAATAGCTAACGGTGATCCTAGGGGACGCCAAGGAGTGGCTCAAAGAAGTCCGAGTTGAAAGTTTTTGGGTTTTGCTACAGTTAGAATCTGTAGTCATGAAGTAATGCTGAACAGCCAATATCCTGTGCTGGGCCTTCATGTCATGAAGATTTTTTGCTGTTACGGGATTTGTAAGATCAAAGGTAAAATCCCCGTTTTACCACCAATTTAATGAAAAAAAAGATAGATAAATTGTTAAATAGGTAGGTAAATATCTAAATAGTTATAAAAATTCAAGACTTCTGTAATTATTCATATATCACTGTGATGTTTTTGTTCAGCAAGGATACCACTGTTGTACACTTCGCGCAAATGACGTCACAACAAGTGACTACGGAACACAGCTGGTAGCCCGTTATAAATACATCATCATAAGGCGAACCCCACGGCCTAATGGTCGAGTTATGCAATGCGATCATTTCGAGAGAAAAATGAAACGGGTTTCGGCGATTGACCATAACCTACTTGGGAAGTTTGTTGGACACGCCTTCGAGACAAGAGTGCTACTCGTATTTATAACTTCATATCTCGCGCTTTCATCGGTTTCGCGGTTTACGTGTTGTTTACAACTGTTTACAGCCGACTTTATCGCAAAGCGACATGAACCGTACAATATGGCGATAACGTGGGCAAACAGGGTTACCACTATAACAAGTATTACAAACAACAAATATTAAAGTAAATACCTACTTAAGCAAACAAAATTTAGTTTGCTATTTATTAAATAACTACAATTAATATAAATAAAGTAACAAAACCTATGCCTTAAAACACCTGTTCTACCACATAACCTATCATATAAACTCAGCTGTTTTATGAAATCATATGTTGTCTCTTATATTAAATAAAATGAGAGGAATTAACTGTATTGTATAGCTTGGCCTTTTTGTGAAAGGTTTTTCTCCTACATAAAACTAAAATTAATTCATAAAATTTAATCCTTGAAGTATCATTTGATCAAACTACGTTCAAACGATAAATTAACTCAAACGAGCTTTTATCATTAAAACATCGAGTGCCATCCACTAAAAGTTTAAAAAAATAGATTCGAACTTGAGTGGTTGAATAAAATGTATATTATTAACGATTGAAAATTGGAACAAGATATATATATATATATATATATATATATATATATATATATATCTTATTTTTTTATTCCTGATGATGTTAGTACTGTTTACCAACGAAACGCTTTGAATATAAATTAATAAATATTTTTCTATTTGAATAACCTATGTTGTTTGAAAATGTATATATATATATATATATATATATATATATTTATAAGGAGAGTGTGAACTAAAAGAAAGAATTGTTAAAAGTTACATTACCAGTACGGCTCGAAAACTAAGTACTCCCCAAAGTGGAAATTATAAAACGTTTTTCACGCAAAACATACTTGAATGATATTTTAGTTGTATACGATCTTCTAATTTGACTAAAACAAGGGAAAACTACGTTTATAGGATGCTACATGGTCCGGAATGGAACAGGAATCACAGCTCGTGCGCGGAGGTTCGCACACGTAAGGAAAATTTACTCTTTGTCAGGGCTAGCGGGATGTATATACTCCATAAACCCGCCAGTGGGAAGAGATGAAAGGGAGGGGGGAGTATGACTAAAGATGGAAATTGTCAATAACGTCAGTGAATATAGCTAATACTTATAATCTATATTATAGTGTATATGTCATACCCATTCTCACTAAAGATGACCTTGTCATTAAAACACGTTTGAGAAAAAGATTATCAATTGTGATTTGTTCGTGTGTATATATATAAATATAAAATACGTTTTCTCGTTTAATAATTTGTAATTTTCATTCCTGATGATGTTGGTACTGGTTATCAACGAAAAGGTTTGGATATAAATTAATAAATATTCTTGAATTTGAATAACCTATGTAGATTTACATATATATATATATATATATATATATATATATATAGATATTTATATATAATATATATATATATATATATATATATATATATATATATATATATATAAAGAACTAAGTAAAAATACAAATACAAGAATTATAATTGAATTTACAATTCAAAGCTTTTATTACTAGAAAGTGAAAATAAGTGGAAGTATATAGCAAACTTTATAGTGATGATTATGTTAGAAAAAAATGAAAGCATAAGAAGTCAAATAAACACTTAAATTGTACGAAAGTTTTGACAAAGTTGAAACAGTATTTGCGTTGGCCACGACGCTCCCTGAAGTATGGAAGCTTTGAATTGTAAATTCAATTATAATTCTTGTATTTGTATTTTGACTTAGTTCTTTATTAATACACAAGAATACATATTGCGATATATATCCATATATATAATTTCGTAAGCCGAATTAAGAGAGAAAAATTGAGGGAACTTTAAAGATTGTACAGAGCTGGGAGATAGCCCAAATTAAAGATATTGACAAGAAGGAGCGGTGAAAAATATACGTTTTTCTCAATTTACAACATTTATAAGGTTTTGAGGAACTTAAAATTACCAAAAATCTCCGTAACAAGTAGATTGCAATGAAAAACAGCTAAGTTTGATTTTCAAATATTATATTAAAAACAGCTGAGTACAAATATTTAACAGTATTAAAGGTTAATTCGACACATGAACTTTGGATCAGGTTTAGTTAATGTTACTACCTCTTATCGTACTAGATTTGTTTGGCAAGTGTATTAAATTAGAAATAATCACTGGTTCTGGAAAAGGAAACATCATATTTTTACCAATTATTAAATTAATATCAACAGATCCTAACATGCTATTTCAAACGAAAAGGAACCAATGTCTATGAAGACTTACATTTTCAACCTGTGTTTATGCTAAGTCGAGTAAAATCTCAGAATGGATTACACATTGATAATACGATTGGTCAAAAAAATCAAATTGAAAACACATTCTTAAAAAATATAGTTTATGAGGAAATTTTGTGATGAAAAATTGAATTATATTAAATTAATGTCTATTAAAAACTAAAATTATTATATAAAAGTTTAAAATTTGTTTTAATATGAATAGGGGAATTTGCTCCTACAAGCCCCTAGTTTATATATATTATAGTTTGAATGCCTATATTAATCCAGAAATATATAAATCAAATTTCGCAAATCATTGTGTAATAAGCACCAATTTCCAAATAGTGTAAATATGAAACTTATAAAAGGAATTAATAAGGGATTAAGAATGAATATATATGAAGCATTCGAAATATATAAACACAATAATAATAACAAATTAATAAAAGAACAAATAGCCTACAAAATAAATTTGGCGAATTGTATAAATTTAACAACAATTCTATTTCTAATTTAACATATGTTTTAGGCCTATAGCTTACATTATTGTAATTTTCATCCCTGATGATGTTGGTACTGTTTACCAACGAAAAGCTTAAGGATATAAATTAATAAATATTCTTGTATTTGAATAACCTATGTTGTTTTAAATTATTAAACATGAAAACGTATTTTGTATATATATATATATATATATATATATATATATATATATATATATATATCCAGATACTTTATTACGTCATTATTGTCCGTTTATCGCAATTTAAACGCCATGTCCCACCTATCCTAACTATGCTCAGAATTATTTCTATATGTCATTGGTACGTCATGATTATACAGGCTTATCGAAGGAAGAAGTTGGATGTAGAAACGATCTTGGAAAACAGTAAAATGAGCACAGAGACTTGAATAAGAAGAAGGTGAAAGATAGAAAAATAGATAGATGTAATGATATAAGATCAGGTATTATACAATTCTGCATTAAATGACCTTGACTACGAATCTTTCAAAGCTATAACTACTTTGGCTGCACTAAAATTATGCGCGTCCAATACAATATAAAGGCATGAAGGAAAAAGATTAACAGTATTTTTATGCACTATGCACAACAAGTTTAGATTCGGGGCAGTTATATACATAAAATGATACAAAAAAATTCACATGAGGAATACAGAAGAAAAAGGTGTTAAAAACTCCTAATTTCAAATTTCACTCGCCATTTGTTCCTTTTTAGTTACACATTTCTTTAATGAGTGGTTTTCTGCTTTGCAGTGTTTGTGGAGATGAAATTATAAAGAGCTGTAGCTACTGACGAGGTTCCAAATCAATTTGAAAGTAATACAACCCAAATGAACCACAAAAAGCATAAAAATAATAGATAAATGCATTTTACGTAGATTTCGATGAATCTAGTCTATAATGTGTAGGAAAACCATTGAATCCTCGAACTGCAGACCCTTATAACCCTGTGTCAACCGTTCTCGCTCAGCTAGTTCTGGAAGTTAGTCATCTATTGTGTACTTCAAAATGCAATAGTATTATACCATTGCAACTTTGAGAGGGGAGTAAAACAAAGAAAAATTATGTCAAACACGATACAATTTTATCAAGAAAAAACTTAATTATTAATGCAGTATAATATGGAACTGTTATAATAATGATAAACTTCATAGAGTTTCCTAATGAAATTGTTTCGTATTTGATATAGGCTAATTTGTCTTTATTTATTCGCCGCTCTAAGGGAATTCCAGTTTGTCGAATTAATTGTGAATAAATATTTTTTTTTTATATTTTGAAGTGTACAATAGGTGTGTATTTGCTAGGTTGAGCAGAGCGAGGGCGGTTATCACGAGATTTTACGGATTCTGACCGCACAGCGCCCTTCTGAAATATTTTAGACCCTCTGTGATATTCTGTTTATTGTTTTATATTTACCTACCTATACAATTTTAAATGGTTTTTAAAGATTATATAATTAGTATTTCAATATATTCTTACATATGAATATGAGTATTTTTAAATTTAAATATATTGTTTTTTTATTTATCATTACGATTGCTTGTGTTAGACTTTAATTTCTATGTTTTATACGTTTCTATTCTAACCATAGTGTATATCGTCAACCTGAACTGTAAAGTCCCGCAGGGTTACAAACGCCACTACGTCAGAGTAGCGACCACAGTGTGTGCGCGAGTTAACAACAATCTATAACTGTTATTTTCTGCGCATGTCTACTTTATCTGGTCCCAATTAAATTAGCTTCGACCAGTTTGTAAAGGGCGTTGATCGATTGTTGATTTGTGGACTTTCATTTAGGGCGGGGTTACAACTAGACTAGGCTACTTTTCTTCCCGCAAACCCTCGCTTCATGGCACCATACGATAAAGCTGCAGTGGACGCAATGACTATTCACTGTCGGCGATTTCAACGCCAATATTATATTATTAGTTATAAACTATCCTGGAATACAAAATCTTGCAGAGCAAAAATACTAAAAGTATGAATTAAAAAAAAATAATTAAAATCTATTAAAACTTTTACTTTGATGGACAATACAGATAATAAAGATAATGCTATTATTTTTATTTAATGTCTGTTGACAACTAATATTTTTTTATACAGGCTAATGACAGATCACAGACAATTTTGCTTTTTTAAACATTCAACGTTTCGAATTTCTTTCCGAAATTCCTTTTCAAGAGCTCAGTTTTAAACAACTATACAACATAACTTACTATTTATAAAATACATAATAAAAATCAACAAATTATAGAACTATTAATAAATATCCATTTAAAAGTCAAAACAAAATTTGCGAAATTAAACAAAATAACTCTAAATAGGAGGATGATTATATTTATAGAAATAAATACATGTAAAAATGTTGAAAAGCTATAAATATGTTAACAGAAATTAACTATTGAATACACAAACCAAACTAAAGAAGATAGAGTATATACATTTTTAGAAGATCTTAAAACACAATATAAATGTAAATATAACAATGATTTAACTTGATTACTTTTACTTTTAATTTATTTTTAATATTTTGAAAATGCTGTGAAAACTTAAACTATGATTGCTAGCTTAGAATGTATTACATTATAATAAATTTTACCATAAAAAACTATACCAATTTATATAATATATAAAAAAAGTCATAGGTGTAATTATAGAAACACTAGGTTCTTAATCATTTATACAGTATTTGCAAAGCAAATTTTTTATGCAAAGAAACAGACACCATAATTGAATAACTTACACAATCATGTATACGATATTCCTGAAGTATATAGATAAGTACATTTAAAAAGTTATTTAAACATAGCCTCCAAGAACGTCTAAATGAAAACGAATACAACTATTACAATTAACTGCCGTATTTTCATTCGGAAAACTTCGGGACAATTAGTTTATCTTACAAAAACCTAACTTCGCAAGCTACGATATATTTCTACAGTTTTACACTCTCGCTTAACAGCAGTTCTAGAGGGACCTAAAGATGTTCATCCTTCAATAAACCATAACCTATATTGGGATAGGCTATAATTTATCAAAAAAAACACATTTTTATCCACCTCAAGATTAGACCAAGTTTATATATTTTTTTGTTTTCAAGAACATTTAACTCCATGTGTTGTAACAATTGAGGTATTCAACGCAAGATCACCGGAGACGGCGATTTCACACTGCTATCGGCTAACCACTTGCATAAACCGACTTCCAACACCTGTTGCCAATTGTTCCAGCACAGCAGGTACTTTTCTTATCTCGAAAAGTCAACAACTGTCAAAACGATGAAGAGTCGTTCGCGTCTCATTACTACCAACTGTCGTACAATTAATTTACCCCCGAGTAATACCGCACAACTGGACGTGATAAATAAATGTTAGGGAGATGGCCGTGAGAGCGTTTTCTTGTACCTTGTCCACAAGTGTACGTCAATAATCTCAGCGCAATGTAATTGTCTGGTTTGGCATTTAATGTCTTTAATTGAAAGTTTCGAAAGCCTTTTAGGCATCAATTAAGCGTGAGTAGATAAAATGAAAAAAAACCTACTGCCTGTCACTCGTCTTTGGAAAAGTCGAATTTTTTAAAATTTTAATTTACCCAGATTATTTTTTAAGTAATTGATGGAACAGTATATTAGACGCTTCGTCACGTTACAGAGGTCATATTTCCATTGGCTGGAGAAAGTTTCTCGAAGTAAATGGCCGTTGTCGCAAATAGCTGGTCTCGTCTTCACTTATACAAAATTCAAGATTATCTTTAGTTAATTTCCTGTATACAGTAGAACCTCTCTAATTCGACACGTTCGGGGTGTCGAGTTCGAGAAAAAGACGAATGACGGAGGTAGTAAAATAATCACCTAATTGTGGATAAACATAGCAAATAAATTCGTAAATAGGTATGTAATGTAATAATGTTGTACTTCCGTTATTTAAGTTGACCAAAAAAGCCAGCAGCACTATAAAAACACTTTGCCCTGTTGTATTATAGTTTGTAATTACAAATACAGTGTGTTACTCTATTTTCATAAAAACATTAAAAAAGATATTGCAGTTCCTTGTAAGAAGAATAACGATAGCACGAAAAAAATACGGTAAATTAAATCTCTTTACGTTTTACTTTTAAAAAAAAATTCCATTTTTTTTTTGTTATAGTAAAGAATTCCTTTCAGATGACGCCTATACTACGTTACAGTGCAGACTATGTTTGTTATTACTGTCATGAATACAGTGACGAATTAGAGAGGTTCTACTGTATTCAGATATTTCGAATTCATTTCCTTCTACCCTGTCCACAAGTGTACACCACTAATCTCAGCGCAAACTATATGTAAATTATCACACACATTTTGAATCCAACAGCCTTTTCTATTATATGACACACAACCAAAACAACCCAACCCATTCTACAGTCAAAAATCCATCCCGTTAGAGCCTTTTCACCTACCCGATGTCGCAAGTAGAGGGTTAGCTTCGTAATAGGCACGAATGTTTTGAAACGCGTCAGCAAGTAAGCAATTACGTATTCACTCAGGTAAGTACTTTTAAAATTAGCAATGTAACTGTTTGGTTTGGCATTTAATTACTTTAAGTGAATATTTCGAACGCCTAAAGGTCTTTCTTACGCGTGTATAGATAAAATGGAAAAACCACTTGCTGAAGTCGTCTTTAGAAAACTCGAATGTTTTAATTTTAAATTATTTAGATAAGTCTTACAAATTCAGAGATTCAAATATTTGATCTAGCGCTATTTTAGATGCCTTGTCATATTTCAAAGGTCAAATTGCCATACGCAGAAAAAATTGTCCCGCAGAACATGGCGGTTATCGCTAACAGCTGATTTACTCTTCACTTATACAAAAGTTCGAGGTTATGTTTGACGTTTCCTACATATTCAGAAATATCATATATTTGATTAAACTATAAGATATCATATCATAGCACACAACAGCTGTTTTTATCACTCTGAAGGTATTCACTTTCGACTGTCTGGCTTTGCTTTATTGCAAAGGACCGGAATATTCACGGTGACGTAACCAAACGCTCGACAACGATTCACCCGAGATTCAGCGAGTTCACAAGGGTCATGATTCAACGAGTCGCAGATTCCAAGGACCCAGAAGCGCGTAACGCTCCTACAAAGCACACGAAACCATTCTGCCTGTTACACAATAGCCATCCTGTCGCTTTCGTCACAGTGTAGTCACCTGGCCTCACGATGCCCGACTAAAACTATAAATAAAATTAGGACACTTGAAGTTACGTCTTTCCCCCCTAGCTTCGCAAGGATGTGACGCCAAATATAATAATTAAACTGAAATTTATAAAGTAAAAAAATGAAAATAATACGAAATAAAGGTTATAAATCTTAACATTGTATATATATATATATATATATATAATTAATAAATTAAAAATATTTCAAAAACAAGAATACTTTTAATAAATATATTTATTCAAAACTTTTCGCCGATAAAATAGTACCAGCATCTTCAGGAAAATAATTATCTAATAAAATATTTTTACAAAATTCTGTAGAATTTTCCCATTATGAGATATTGCTATCAATCCATTAGCATTGGATCACTACTACTGAGGATTACTATCGAGTCGTTACTAATGGGGCAATTACTATCACACCACTAATGCTGAGTCATTACTCTCGGAATACTGCTTTTGAACTATCGCTACTGAGTTACTGCTCCTGAGGATTATTATCGGGTGCTTACTACTGTACCATTACTATCACACCACTAATGCTGAGTCATTACTATCGGGTCATTACTACTGGGCCATTACTATCACACCACTATTGCTGAGTCTTTACTATCGGGCTACTACTTTTGAACCATCGCTACTGAGTTACTACTATTGAGCTATTACTCACCGTAATTCAGAGGAAAATTAATTCTATATTTAGTGTTTATTAAAATTATCTTGTCTACTTTTAATTTCAAATATGTCTATCCTAATTATTCCAAACTTTTGGTTTATAAAGAATTTGTGGTACAAAACAAATCTAACATTCAGTTAAGTGACGCTTTCATTCAAAATTCCTCAAAATTCCCACTCACGATTATCGCCAACATTGTCCTTTTAACATGTGTTTCCAGTAATTTACCACAGTAGAAGACCATATTGTATGGAATGAAACGTGATTCTATGTTTAAACGTAAAATAGACGACTGCCCCTTTACTTGCAGCTACTATAATACGCAAAAATACTGCTGCTCGCTTCTTAGTCAACGTGGCAGAACATAAATAAAAAGATAAAAGATAATTTTAAAAGGTAATTTTTACAGGTTGCAAAGACATTTTTCTAATTGAAACTTTTTCAATTGCACTTTATAATTTAACAGTTTAAGAGGATGAGAAAAAAGAAGAGGAGGAAGAGGAACGAGAAGAGACCGAGAAACATAATGATGATGAGAAAAAAGAGGAGGAAGAGGTACAAACATAAAAGAAGAGAAGGAAGAGAAACAAGAGAAGGATACAGAACCAAAGGAGGAAGAGGATCAAGAAAAAAGGAACAAAAGGAGAAAGAGGAACAAAAGGGGAAGGAGGAACAAAAGGAGAAGAGTGACCAACAGAAGGAGAAGAATAAAAAGAGGAATAAGAGGAGGAAGAGGAACAAGAAAAAAGGAACAAAAGGAGAAAGAGGAACAAAAGGGGAAAGAGGAACAAAAGGAGGAGAGTGACCAACAGAAGGAGAAGAATAAAAAGAGGAATAAGAGGAGGAAGAGGAACAAGAAAAAAGGAACAAAAGGAGAAAGAGGAACAAAAGGGGAAAGAGGAACAAAAGGAGGAGAGTGACCAACAGAAGGAGAAGAATAAGAAGAGGAATAAGAGGAGGAAGAGGAACAAGAAAAAAGGAACAAAAGGAGAAAGAGGAACAAAAGGGGAAAGAGGAACAAAAGGAGGAGAGTGACCAACAGAAGGAGAAGAATAAGAAGAGGAATAAGAGGAGGACGAGGAACAAGAAAAAATGAACAAAAGGAGAAAAAGGAACAAAAGGGGAAAGAGGAACAAAAGGAGGAGAGTGACCAACAAAAGGAGAAGAATAAGAAGAGGAATAAGAGGAGGAAGAGGAACAAGAGGAGGAAGAAAATATATCCCAACAAAGTAAATCTTCAACATCGCGTAAATCTGTAAAATCGAAAACCAATTCCCGAGTACCTAATATAGCTATAGCTATACATTAAGAAACTATATCATAAGACCTTAGAAATTGAAATATTTAATACAATTGTTGAAAAGTTTACTAAAAAACCTCAAACACAGAGATACAAAATTATAAAATCAAAGCAATAAAAATCTGAGTTATTTAACAAAAGCTATTTCCTAACCCGACCGAGCTAGCTTTACTGTTTAAGATATTACAGCATTAACGTCACGTAATCACTGCACATAAACAAGTGATGCCTTTTATTACACAAGAAGCGTCCTGACAACAACCAGTTATAAAAATATTACACCGTATTGAAAGTGTAATAAAATTAATAAACTAGACATATAAATACAGATTTTATTGGCGAATACTAAAATGCGTCGCTATCATTACAGACTTGATTTGTGGCATAATTTATTGTGTAGTTTCCATTTCAGACGTCTCGCTTAAACGAAATTGATTAAATGCTATGTACCGGCAACATGCAATGTATGGCGCAAGGTTACTCCCGATCCGGAATCTTCAGTCTGAAGACGATATGACCTTGTCAAGAGTACTTTCTTCCTTGGTTTGACCTCGAGCGTTCGACCTTCCACAGCGCCTGAGAATTCGCATTTTTTAAGTCTTTTTATATAAAAGATCCAAAAGAAACAATACTCCATAAATACAGAGGAACGCATTGCGCAGGTAAACATGTGTTCATGTGTTTTACTCCAGTGGAGAGATTTTTCAGATTTAATTCAATAAGGTCTACATTTATCTGCTTGTGTGTAGTTCTAAGTAATTTCAACGCAAGGTTCAGTTCGTTTAAGCTATCGTCAATGTACCTTTAATACAAAGGTATACCTGTAAAAACATCACATCCGAGGAGAACAGCTAGACAATTTCTAAAGTATAGGTTTAACGGAAAATAACGGAACCTTTTAATGTACTTCACAAAAATAAAGTGAAGTCATTCATAATAAACACATTCTAGAGTTTGGTATCTGTTGCGTATTTTATTTGATAATCAGTTATTTTGACTACATTCTAATACAATTTTTTTATAAAGTACTTAAAAGTTTTACAAACTTTTGACTGCATCGTCATAAAACATTTACGCCAAAACCGTTAAAATTTTTGAACAAATTTTCAGATCACTAGTAATTTACGAGTTGTAAAATATATTTTATGTACTTTAAACAAGTCGTATAAAAAAAATTGTTTAGGTCAATTCCTACTAACATGAATGAAGAAAAAATTGTTTTAATTAAAGAATAAAAATAAGGTACAACTCACAAATATACAATTTTTTTATTTCAAACGCGTTTCAACGACTAATTTGTCGTCATCCTCAGTGAAGATACACAAATGAAATTAACTAAAAAATATATATATATATATATATTAAACATAACCTATTAATATATATATATATATATATATATATATATATATATATATATATATTTTAGTTAATTTCATTTGTGTATCTTCACTGAGGATGACGACAAATTAGTCGTTGAAACGCGTTTGAAATAAAAAAATTGTATATTTGTGAGTTGTACCATATTTTTATTCTTTAATTATAACTTTCACTCACAAGCCAGCTCGAATATTATTTATAAAAAATTGTATGTTGGTTTTTATATTATAATTACAATTTATATAAATATAAATATACATATAGGCTTATGTCAGAATAACAATACTAAGCGGCAAAGTAGAAAGCAAAATCCTTTGTGTAATTTTCCATTTTCCTGACTATGTATGGTGTTGGGCTATTTTTTTGTTTGTTACTATTTATACGCTTTCTTTTTTTCGGCGCTTGCATTGTGTTGTAGTTTTTTAGATTTTTTTCCGCAATGTCCGATTGTGAAGCGAGGTTCGATACCGTTAATCCAGTTTGTTTAATTTATTCTTTTCATTCATTTTTAATGCCAGAACACTATTTATGATATTGTGTGGTAACCAATTATGATATTAAAGTGTTGCATGGCAACAATTTAAGGTTGTGCAATGAAGACTTTGACGACAATCATATGGGGACAAAAGAAAAATTCATATACATCTTTAAGAAGTACTGTACAATTGTATGGATCAGTGATAAAGCATACTTAATAGGCGTGCAGCTCACCTCCAAAAAACGATATAGAAATCGAAATAGTGACAAGGTTGTCATTACCGGATCAAACTAATTTTAATCGAAAGTATATGACTTGAGAATTTTTCTGTACAAAGTTACAGCAAATTACCCCATCGAAACATATTTAAAATAACGAAAGTTGTCATTTTTTATATTTTCTAAATTTAGAGAAATTTTAACTTTAACTCGTCATATCTCGGCTGTTTTTGGGTATATTAGTTTGACATTTTGACTGGAACATCTTTTGATAATGTACTAAATGATGGTATAAATTAGAAATAATAATATTAAACCACAACAAAATGGCGGATTTGTTTGTAATTTTCAGTAATTTATAGGCACTTTTTTTAAATTAAAAAGTTGTGTTACAAACTTTAGAATTTTAATACTTTATAAATTGTACATTATTGCTGATAACTTAAAGTTATTTTTTGGAAAGTTTTGCGGTTTTATATAATTTTGTTAAAAAGTTGTAACGATTTATATTTTGTTACGCGCGTAAGCGACAGAATCTGCCTGTCTGATACGGTCACAAAAGCAGAACATTTTATAACATCTTTCTGGCTTACATTATTATTATATTAAAACTTTAAATTGATTAAAGAAAATAAAGTTGAATAAATCATGACAAAGTTAATGTTGTCATCTTTATTCATTTTATTTCTTAATACAATTTAATTTTATTTAAATTTTTGAAACCAGTAATACGCACTCGACATTCGCCGCTCTCGCTGGCATGCACAAACAAGTTTACTCTATGTATGAACAGTTTACGATTAAATCGTGAAAATTTGTAGTGTTATTATGCATATGATATTGTAGATAATCTTAATTTAATTGTGGATAATGTAAATAAATAAATTTTTCTTGATATATACTTTAACAAAATTATATATAATATATATGTACATACACACAAATATATATATACACACACATATATCTATCTATCTATCTATATACATACACACACACACACACACACACACACACACACAAACACACACACACACACACACACACACACACATATATATATATATATATATATATATATATATATATGATAATGATATTTGTTTGAATAATGTAATATATTTTTATATAAATTTAATATAATTTCCCGTTTTTTCTTACTGATTCGATCTTACTTCGACGCTAAAATCGGGGGTGAGCTGCACGCCTATAAAGATACTCAGTTCGAATCCGACCTAGAGCCCTTACATTTTCATAATTTTATTAATGAATAAATATTAGAATATACTGTATTAACATCAATTGTCATCCATTATAGGTTAACAAAATGTATTTGAACTTTACTGGATTAATAAAAACGTATTTTATGAACTATTGAGAATTTGTACAAGATATATGTCAGGAGAGTGTGACCTAATGGAAGGAATTTAATAAAAAAGAGACTACAAAAAACAATTTAAACGAAATTTTTAAAATAAAAATATAATTTGTTGAAACATTTTGTATTTTATATTATATGTAATAGAAGATTAATACTGAAAAATGATATACATAATATGCTCTATAAGCAAAATCTACTATAATTTTGAACTTTGATAAAGGCTGCATTAGAACTTAATAAAACACAAGGTTGCGGTTTAAAAACTGTTAAAATTTAAAAACAAAATTTGTAGTTGTCTTTTAATGTGTAAAATAAAGTAAAAAATGTTCTTATTTTAAATGTGTAAAGTATGTTATCCGCACAATCAGTTATAAAAAACAACAAAAAGTACACGTACTTTCGATACAATACTAAAAAAAAATTTTAATGACTTATGTCTTAAAATGACGTATATCCGAACAGAGCTACGAAACGTAAGTAAGGGTTTTATTAATATTTCGCACGCATCACACATAAAGAGTGGGTTAAAACTGAATAAAACCGCAGGCAGCGGTTTTAGATTGCTACAAGACTAAATTTTAGTTGATTCACTTTAAATATGATTTAATGCAAATGATATTTGAAGTAGATATTATTTAATCATTAAATATAATGCTTATATTTGGTTAAAATTCCATTTTGTTGTTCCCTACAAATATAATGTATTTTATGACGTTGGCTTTACCTTTCGGATAATTCATGTTAAACACATCTATAAATCTAGTATTTAAACATTTTATTTCGCTTACCAAAACAGTAACATTGCGTTCTGCAAACGTTATGTACTTCTAGGCTATTTCTAATGGAACAACTTCACCCAAACAACACTTACCTAAAAAAAAAAGATAAAACATTATAATTAAAATGTAATTTTCAAATACAAAATACTTATTCGAATAGATAATATAAAATATCAATGGAAAGTAATAAATAATATAAATAAAATAGAAAAATAGGTTAGTATTACTAACCTTTGCTGTATTATTACAGTAAAAAAAGAAAAATTGGGTCGAACGAAATAAAACCCTTCAGGCGGTCTAATATATATGGGGTATATATATATATATATATATATATATATATATATATATATATATATATATATATATATATATATATATATATATAATGTGCTATTTGTATATAGTCAAGGTAGGGAAAATATGCAATAGCCGTCGTAATCTTTTGCAAAACATTTTCGACCGATTTCGTTCCAAAAATAAAACGTTTTAAAGCGAAAATATTTTACAAGGCAGGCTATAAAGAAACATTAAACGGAAGCTGATAGGTATATCATGACATCATAACTTGGGAATTCTAACTAAATTGCGTTTACATTAACGCACTTAACTCTACATCTCTGTAGCTTCTATACTATCTTGATCCTCTTTCTCTGTTACTCTACCGAATCGGCCCAAAGATTTCGGAACGCAATATTCTAAGCTAACACGAAGAAACGTTCAAATGGTTTTATTCTTCGGTTAGAGGTTATTTAGAAGTTAGATTGAACTAATTTTAAATGAAATTTTATCCATGCATGCATATATATATGCTTAACAATTGTTTTTCTTCAGAATTATACCAAATAACCTCATACAACTATCCCGAGAGATACATTCAACCTACTTAGTGAAAGATATATTGAAGTACCAATTTAAAGGGTTCTTGTACTCAATTAATATTACTGAATAAATTGCAAGAATAACGGAAAGGTTATTTTCAAAGAGATTTACAAATTTGTTTTTCAAGTAAATCAATAATTAGTTATAATAGCAACCCCAATGTGTTTATATATATAATAATTACAAGGCATGAATATATTTGTTATAATAGAATGCTAAAATCTTTTCACCAACTACATGAAGTACCGGCATCGTCAATGGAATAAGTGCGTTCCTGACGACGCTATGTTAGCACTATAGTTGGCGAAAAGCTTTGAACATATTGTTTGTTCTAATAGAAATATTCTTGAATTTTTAATGATATTTTATTATTGATTATTTATAAAGGGGTTTTATTTTAAAAGGATAAAACATTAATGTATTTGATTCAGAATATCATTGTTGATATTCAGACATTTGATATTTGTATATTTAATAAAGCTATGCGATAATAGTCGTATAAGACAGGTAATTGTATCATTTCACAAGGCTGTCGTTTTTATTATTCAAAGTTATGACATTTCTGTGCTGTAGGTTAGCAGTGTGTTAAATTAATTTGATTTCCTTTTACATTAACGTTTGATATATTAATGTAATATACTAACCTGTATATTATTTAGGCTACGTTTATTAAGTTAATTGTTGAAGATTACGCAATATACGTTTTATGTAGTTACACAGTTTGGGTAGAATAGCTGTCGCCAGCACAGTTACGTTGGCAATACTGGATATCGTTTGAATGTCAGATATCGGTTTTACTCACTAACCTTTCTCCAAATGGATCATCTAATTTACAGTCACACAGTAGCACGAACTGTCGAGGTCAAATTCTTTGATAGACTCCACGAAAACCTGCAATTATGTAGGCAAATGAAAACCTGCAATTATGTAGGCCTACTACTCAAAGAAAAGATCGCAAGATGTTTACTTTCCAAACATTAAAAGCAGACTTATAGGATATTTTGATAATTGTTAAAATATGTAATGAATATCTCATCTCTACATCTAGTTCTGTTATAAAAATAGGAACTGAGAAGCTTCTCGTTCAGATTAAGAGAAATAGCAAATTTGCTCAAGACTCTCAACAAAGATGGGAAACAAATACGGTGGATCTCCTCACAATGTGACATCGATGGCAATAAAAAAGCAGATACAATCGCCGAGCGAGGAGCAAAAATGGGCCTGGTTTTCTCACCTCAATACTCCGTGAAGAAATGCCTGAGTACTGGGAAAGCATCAGTCAGAGAGAAGTGTCTCTACCGTTGGAGAGAAGAAACCATAGGTAGAAACCTCTATGCCACACAAAAAGAACCAAATGACCTAGAGACGTATCAAGGAGTTCCCAGATCCACAGATACCTTGCAGCAAGGATCGGATACATTGTGATTGAGACCTACATTTTCAAATTTAATTTAAGTGATTCTTCTCCCTGCCCCAACTGTAGAACTGAAGAGGAGACCCTGGAGCAAATCCTCCTGCAATGCTCTTCACCAATGCCATCAAGAGCAGCTTTGCTGTCTGCACTGGGAGGCCAGAATAACGTGAGAACAATATTAACTAATAAACTGTATTGGCCTTTTGCTGCAGAAACTTATTATGGACATCTGACCATCGGAGTGAAATGAACCTGGACGTCCGCAGCAATAACTAAGAAGTAAGAGATTTTAATGCAGGAAGATAGGAAAACCTTAACAATCCTCCATTGTGAAACTTGTAACTTGAACAAATGTGGCCGTTCCTTATACTGTACATTTATTAATGGAGTCAAAGTAACTTTCCTTATTCAACGTGGAGGACATTTATCAACATTTCGACAGAGGGAGCGGCCAGGATAAGCTGACAACCGTGTAATGCGATATACAGTACTACTTGTTTGACTTTGTGAGGTGCGCTATAAATCATTTCGTTAAGCTTACAATGCGCACACAAAGCGAGACAGAGATGCCAGGATAGTTTTCCTATTGGTACAAGGATTTACGATATATTGTGTGAGCACTTGTAGAACAAAATTTTAAATTACCAATATTTTATTTTCAAAATTACTCAAATAACAAAAAAATATCTATCCAGATTGGAACAAAAACATTACATAAATACCAATACAGAAATTACCTGAAGAACAAGAACACATTACCTAAATAACAATAAAATTACATAAATAACAAAAACTAGCTAAAGAGCGACAACAAAAATCCTAAATGACAAAAACATTATCTAAATAGCTACAAAAAGTAATTAAATAACAACAAAATTACCTAAATAACAACAAAAATCTACCTAAATAAAAACAACAAAATTACATAACTAACAACACAAAATTACGCAAATATCAACACCAAAATTACCCAAATAACAAAATTTTACCTTAATAGCAACAAAACATTACCCAAACAATAACAACAAAATTAACCAAATAACACAAAAATTCCAAAATAACAATAAAAACCCCTAATTACAACAAAATTACCTAAATAACAACAAAAAAGTATCTAAATAACATCACAAAATTACCCAAATAACAGCAAATGTTACTCAAATAACTGCAACAAAATTATTCAATTTACAACAAAAAATTACTCAAATAACAACATAAATACCGAAATTTCAAAATAAAATACAAATAACAATAAAAACATTCTCAAATAACAACAAAATCACCCAAAGGACGACAATAATATCACCCCAATAACTATCTAAATAACAATAAAATATTTAACAAAATTAAAACAAAAACATTACCTAAATGACAACATGAAAATTACCTAATCAACAACAAAACCACCTAAATAACAACATTACCTAACACTAATTTTACCTAAATTTAAAAATTCCAACACTCATCTTATAAATATTAAGGACTGAAAAACATGCAAATATGGAGACCATGCGAAACGTTATTTAAACCGCCGTAGATCACGTTCTCTGAATAAAACCAAATTATAGAGAAAAGGACAACTTGTAAGCATGAGGTACTGTTCGTATTTATAGATATAAAGAACATACACGATAATATATCAGAAAGTAAGCTAATGAGTCTTTGTACAAACCAACATTAATGTAAAATTTATACTGAGAAAACTTAATACAGGTTAGAATGGGAAAGAATTTCACGGTGTTTCGAAGTAAATAAAGAACTGAAGCTGTGACGTATAGTATAAAATCTACTTAAGGCAAGGCTAGAAAGTTCCTGATATAGAGAATTAAGGACAACACTATAAGAGAAAATAATAACTAGATTGGTAGATGAAAGACTAATACGGTATGGTCAGGTACAGCGTGTGAGGAAAACCAGATAAAACAAGTGTTGTCATGGCAACGCATGGGCAAGAAGAAAGCTAAAGAGTTTACTGCAAAGTTGCTATACAGTGATTCTTACATCAGACCCAAGGGATTGTGAATTATGATAGGAAGACTTAATCTGATTTAAATATAAAACTATTCGTCCGTCTGCACTCTGACTGCCTCAAGTTATTATTAAATAGTTCTAAAGTAAATCCAGAAATTAATGTAGGGTATAATTATAATAGTGCCACGGTGGTTTTATGCCGCCAAGCAGATTTTTCTTCTTCGTAACGTTCTAATATGACATATCTGTTCACTTTGAAAGGAATTGAAAGGACCCCAGCACGTAATGTAGCATTAACTAATACTACAACCCTTTAATACAACCCTCCCTTCACGTTTTCTGGCAATACTTCATACGTCGTTAAAGTCTCTGTAACGTTGCTTACCATAGTTGTTCATAACAGCACTTACCATAACTACCATATTAATAAATTCCTTCTATTAGTTCACACTCTCCTCGTAATTCAATCGTTAATAAAATACTTTTTATTCATTCACTCAAGTGCAGATACATTTTTTTAAAACTTGTAGCGAATGAGACTTGATATTAATACTCGTACAGTTTCTTCAAATATTAATCCATTAAATTATTTAATGAGCTATTTTAGTTTTATTTGGAAGGAAAACGTTTTACAAAACGGGCAAAGTATGCAATATAGTTATTTCGTCCTATTTGGCCTAAAATAAGTAACGACATATGATTTTATAAAATAGTTAATTTTATGTTACAAGTTATGTGGTAGAACAGCTATTTTAAAACATAGGTTATGCTACTTTATTTATAATAATTGTAATTATTTAATAAAAACTAAGTAAGATAAACATTTTCTTTTTTGACCTAATTAGTTATTGACTTTAAAATAACAGATTTTATACTACTACTCTTTGAGCTTAGCTTGTGAGGTTTTGTTAAAACAAATAAAAACATACACAAAACTCACAAATTAATCATTTATTTACTCATACGCGTTTCAATGACAAAGTCATCATTATCAGTGAGTGTTACTACTACAAACTCTATCCAACGCCCATCCGTGGCTTTTCTGCCATTTGATGTCGAGCCTCCCAATATAGATAGACTATATTCTGTGGTGTTGACTGTAGTTGGGGACATTGGAAGAGATTTTCGTCATCCATTCTTCCTACTTGGCACAGGGGGCAGGTGTACTCATCTGCTAGGCCAATTTTATGTAGATGGGCTTAAAGGTAGTCGTGCCCCGTCAAAGTGTGGAAAATGGCCACGGATACGTGTCTTTCAATGTTAAGTGGTATTACGTCAGTTGCCAGGCTCGCCCACTTCCCTTCCTTCGCTTTCGTTCTTTAACTTCCCGGTATTTGGCGTGAAACGATGATATCAATGTGGCTACAGGCGGATCGCAGGGATTGAGCCTGCGTGGGTTGCGGCATCATGGCTCCCTGATTTGCCAGCTCGTCAGCCTTCTCATTTCCTACTATGCCAATGTGGTTCGGGATTCATTAGAGCCAAACGGTCCAGCTAGAAGATACCAAGCTAGCGAGTGCAGCGCGGCAGTTCATGGTTCTCTGACAGTCTGTAGGCGTGTTCTTGCTGAGAGCTTGGATGGCAGATTGGGAGTCAATGAAGAATACGACTCGTCGTAGTGTGGTGCTCGGGCTCTGCAGGCAAGAGACTGCTTCGTGGATGGCGCATATTTCCCCGTCGAAGTTGTTAGTATATTTCCCGACGGCCATGTACTTTTCAAACAGACTTGAATAGACTTCTGCTCCTGTTGAGCTATTTTCTGGTAAATATGATCCGTCTGTATAGATATGGACCCACTCGTGCAACGGGTAGTTGAGATTCATTGTTTCCATAACACACCTTGTAGTTCCAGTGGGCTTGTCGTTGCTTTGGTGACAAACTGTTGAGGGTCAGTTCGGCAGGGCGGCAACTATGGTCGTGTAGTGAGCAAGCGGAGCGGGTTCACCAAGCTGTAGGTTGTATTTATCGATTAGAGATTGAGCGTGTACAAAGGGTGTATTTTACGTTCTTAGACGAAGTCCTATTTGGACATATGTGTTCCAAACTTACTTACAACAGTAGTATGAGTAAATAAATGATTAATTTGTGAGTTTTGTGTATGTTTTTATTTGTGTTAACTGTTTTTATGTTATTGGTTATGTGGTAGAACAGCTGATTAACGCAGGGTTACGTTACTTTATTTAAAGTAATTGTAATTATTAAATAAAAAGTAACAAAAATAAGATTTTTACTTATTGCCTAAGTAGGAATTGATTTTAAAAATATTTCCTTTACACTACTTGTTTTCAACCAAGAGTACTTATATAGCAATTTATAAAAAAACCGGTAACCGACCAGGTCTTGTCATCACAGATAACAAACAGATGTCACGCCACCAAATGTCGGTCACTTCAAAGCGTCGTTAGAAATACCGGTGATGATTAAACATGTCACGTCCCGCGTTAAAATCTTAATGACAGAAAATTACTGTAAAACTTCAAGATGCCTTCGCACAGCCATCGCTCACAAGAGTTAATGTACAGTTAGCTTACAATTATATTTTATTATTATATATGCAACGGTATATAATTTCAAGGCATAAAGGATACGGTTGTGTTTTAAAATAACAATAATTCTTATTATATGATACTTATATTTAATTCCGCAATGAAATAATTATACGTATTTTAACGGAGGAATGGCTGTCTCTGGAAAAGAAATTTAAGAAGGTGCGTTTACCAAGTGTTAATGTTTTATTTTTTTAATTTTATGCAGATAACCATCGTTTCAGGGACAGCGGGAATTTTTACATATGCTTTATGCAGAATTTTACGTAACGATACTATATGTTGTAAGCATTTTTTGTGCTAATACACCGGGCACATTTTTCTGCCCCCACTTACCAATCTCTAATCCTTAGGTTTGTTGGCGGAATTGGGCACTTCCAAAACCATACGGATTGCGTACATGAGCTTGAAAGTAATCGGGACGGCGAGATAGTTTTCAATCGGATAAGCAGAAGTACCTTGAGAGTAATGGAGAAACGCACATAGGACGCCGATAGCTATCTGATACCCTCGGCCTATCTCGATAGGTATCTAGACTGACGCATGTTTCTCCTCCTATCTTGGCGTCAATTCTATCGCCAGCGTTCCACAAGTACACAGTTGGTAATGAGACAGCGCACATGCACCGCAGCTTACTTTCTATCTGTGCCATTGTATTTGGTAAGTTTTCGATAATATAATTACTAATTTCACATTATTTATATGTTTAACTTTAAATATGATTGACTAAACAATCGACATTAATCTTTGGCAATAATATGAGTAAGGTTGATAATTTGTTATTAATATCAAGGAGGAGTTATATACATTTATAGATTTAGACAATAATTTTTAATAATTACTATTCCTTATATTTAATTATATATATATATATAAAGAACAAAAGTCAAAATACAAATACAAGAATTATATTTGAATTTACAATTCAAAGCTTTTCGTTGGCTAACAGTACCAACATCATCAGGAATATTAAACAATTAAAATTAATATATATATATATATATATATATATATATATATATATATATATTACTATTGTAAGTAATTTTATCCACTATTAAGTGCAATTGACAATGGTCAAGTGACCGAAAGGTGCCTCATCACTCAAGGTAAAAATTGCACTTAATGGTGGATAAAATTACTTACAATAGTAATATATTAACTTCATAAAGTCAGTGCAACGGAAAAACAATGGATAACGTAAAATATCAAGAATATATATATATATATATATATATATATATATATATATATATATATAGTAATTAAATCCAACAGACATTTTATCAAAAATTCGCCAATAAGTATCAATGGTAAATACGCTCTATCAACATTTCCATTTAATGTAGACGACCAATTTATCCGGGAAACAGCAAACGAGTTTGATTACGGTGGTTTATGGCAATATCTGAGGCCTATCATAATATATTATTGTCAAATATATTAGTTCCAAACAATAAAAAAAACATTTTTTTTATTTTTTCCAGTTAAAAGGCTCACAATTAAGTGGAAGAACATCAAGGACAACTATACAGCAAGCAAGAGAAAATGAAAATTTGCGCACTAAGAACGAAAAAACTACTTTCTATTTGTAAACTTACACTTGTTTTGATCCATCTCGTAGGAGAAACAACATAGAGTGAAGCCAGTCTTCAACATGGAAAATAACTATCAAAAAGATAGGCTTGACATGACGCACGCTGAAACTCTATCTCATGTGCACTGAAACTCCGATAGGTATCAAAAAGATTGGATTGAAAACTATCTCGGCGTCCCGATTACTTTCAAGCTCATGTGCGCCTACCCTAATAGATGTATTAGGGAAAAGAGAGTATATTTGTGTTAAAATGTTGGAGCTAACCTAAGCGGAACGTTAGGTTAGGCAGAAAAATACCGTATTCTTACAATGAACTTAGTTAGGCATTATAGCACAATCAAAACACTTTTAAATTAGGCATTATAGCACAATCAAAACACTTTTAAATTGTACAAAGTATTTGAAGCACTAACCCGACAAATCATAATCTGAAATTAAATTTTACTTGAACCAAGTTGTAATTTAACACGTTAACACCCCATTTTGCTTAATTAATAAAAACGTCATAAAGTTTGACTGGAGATTTGAAAAGGTGCACAGAATGGGCGTGTGGAAACCGTAAAAACAGATAATTTATCCTTTGCTTGTACAATCACCGAGTACAATAAAAGCGAATAATTACTTGATTCATAACTCCGAGCGTTTTAAATCACCATAAACGGAGACTCGAATGTGCTGATGGAGAGAAGTCCTAACCAGTAATTAAGAGAGAGAGATAGCGGTGTTCCATGCTAAACGCTTATGCGGTCGGTTATATTGCTGAAGGACTTTCTATAAACAAGTAGTTTCAGATTTCTTCAGAGATAATAGTATTTCTTTTAATATTTATTAACGGAAGATAGAAAAAATAGGACCTCCACTTACACTGTTTTTATGAGCCTGTTTGTTTGTACTCATTCTATGAACGCGTAAGAATGTTTGTGTTTTATTAAAACTTCTTATGTTGTCTTTTAAAATTATAAATGTTTACTATTATTTTATTAGCTAATCCGTAGTTTCTTTAATTTTACTATTAAAGGCTACACTTACATCAATGAAAATTGTAACTCAACCTATATCGTTCATCATATATATTTTTTAATGAATAACCCCACACAGATTAAAATACGAAGATAAAGACAAATATGCCACTGATTCAACAGCTAAAACTATTGAAACAAGATCATACAAACAAAGACTTGAATTACAGTACAATGCATTTCCTGTATTACAGCCCCTCTTTCAAATTAAAAGACGCCAATTAAAAGGCTAAAATACGTGATTCTTTGTGTTTAAAGCTCTACATAATCTGAAACACGAAACTTAAACATTCGATTCTTCTTTATAAAAAAACAAAATGGAGAATATTTTTAACTAAATAAAATTAATAAATAGCTCATTCACAATGTAACAACCAGATACCGGGTCACGTTAGGTTAGGGATTTTCTAACGCTAAGCTGTTCAGCAAAGATATACCAATACATCGTTAGGTTTTTGCCTTTAAAAAAAAATATAAATATATATTTTCATATTTAGGCCTTTACACTATACGTAGCTACCTATAATAGATGTTATTTCCTTATAACGCGCCTTTTTCATCTGTAAAAGCACATCTAACCCATAGATCTGAGAGTGTGTATACCAAGTGTCATATTAGTACTTTTAATGATAATAGTGGATAATAATGGATTCTGTCTCATGTGGGAATACAGGGGAATGAGGCCGCAGATGAACTTACAAAGAGAGGGACTAAAATTGTTCAAAAACCTTCAAACGTTCTCTCACTGCGAGCAAGAACAAAAAGTATTAAAACATCTTACCAACAAGGTTTAAGAAATATGATGAAGGAAAGATTGAAGAACAAGTCCTATAATGTGTTTGAGCTGTTTGAGGCGAATATAAAACATCCGATAAAAACATCTGTTGCTAACTTTAGACTGGCCACACCGAACATCTCAATAGAATGAAAATATTATAATCCAACAGGTGCACAATATGTGCATGCCAAACATCTATTATGGACAAGGACCGCCTCCTGGACTGCAGTGGACTAGATAAGGATAGACAACAACAAAGGGACTCACCTGGATTGTATGGGAGCCAAGATCTCGAATGGTGTAAGCCAAGAAGAAGAAGATGATGATAATAGTAGCCGAAACAATTATATCATTATTACTTATTTATTATTAATATTGAAACTCTTTGGTTTCAGAAGAAAAGTGTTCAGTGAAATTATATGATATATAAAAATAAAATAAATGGAAAACAATGACAAAAGGCAGAGAAGTGACATCATAAGATGTGATAGAAGGCAGAGTGTTTCAAGCTTGTAAACAAATATCTGAAGGCTATTGTATATTATGGACTTTACTTACATAAAGATGTAATGGTTCACAGAAAGTATCAACATTTTTCCAGAGTCCATAAAACCAGGTAATTCATGTCACAATAGTAATGAGAATCTTTTAGTGTTGGTGAAATTTGTTTAAGATCAGGTAGTGTTTTGACAAAGCAGAACGGCTTTTCAGGTCGCCCAAATAATGCATGTACAAATGAAAACCCCAGAAGAGCGTTACAGCAAGTGTTATTGACACCTAAACCGAACATTAGTTCCTGGAACTGAATTCAAGAAACACGTCGGTGTGAACAATGTTCAGTAACATTGGTGGTTTTCCCTACAAGATAAAAACTGAGCAGTATTTGAACTGTATTGACAAAACAGCCAGAGTTCAGCACTGGGCTTCGATGTTGGCAATGTGCTGTGGAAAACATGAGTTTCTGAGTGACGTATGGTGTCATGCGCACCTTAGTAGTTATATAAACAATCAGACAACGCGTTTTCTTGGGTCCCCCTCCCATCTTCCGCCCCCGTCCCAGAATCCTTCTAGACCCACCATAACAACAATCCTAAACGCACTATCACCTCCACCTAACTCAACTTCTTTACGTTAAATATTACACATTACTACACTATATGTCACAACACCTTCTATACACTCATGTGCAAAAATCTTTGTCATGTAAAAAAAAAAAAAAAAAAAAAGAAAGTCAGTCAGCCCAGTCCCACATAAATAATAAACGTTGTCCCTCAGCATTAAAACCTGATCCGTCCCACCCACTATAACGTCCTGCCTTTCAGAAACCTCTCCTCAGATCCAGCCCGAACCAAAAAGCCCTGTTCCCACATTCCTACCCGCAGCCATTGTCGCGTGACAGACGCTGCATAACCTCGGGGGCCACCAAACCCCCTCCTTCTCTGACTGACTGACTGTTTTCTTGGGTCTGTACGGCCTGACGCTGTTGCTCAGAGACCACAGCTGAGTAGCTGTGCAACTATTTGGTGCGCTGTTTCAGGGACAGGCATAATTGGTTCTTACTTCGTTAAAGACAATAATGGAAATCCTCTTACTTAAATCGGAACCGATATTTGGTCGTTTTATAGGAAACCTCGGGATATTTAGTTTTGCCTGAAACTTGCCTTTCCGTTCACAACTGTAAAATCAAGATGGCGCAATCAGTCACACCACCTTAGATAAAGTTGCTTTTCTTCAAGAAACTTTTGGCGACCACGTATTCTCCCTTAGAAAAACCTTTCCTTGCCAAGCTCTCTTCTACTAGCTTACACCACCTGACGTCTACGTCTGAGGAATGATAAAGGATGTTTGCCGTGATGACCCACCAACCTCCATCGTCCAACTACAGGAAAAAATAGCCACTTGTGTAACGAGCATGAAACAGCCCTTCTTCACCAAAATGATGCAAAACCTTCAAGATCCATACGAGTGTTAACTCAAATTGAACGGAGGTCATATAGAACATGTTTATACCCGAGTTTAACCAATTTAGCTTCTTTTTACTTGTACTCGTATGCGCTTGTAAAACTATGTTAATAAAATAGAATGATATAAAAATCTTACAACTGTTTCTGTACTGTTTATTTTGGCGCCTACGAAATATGTCAACATGTGCTTGTCTATATCCATATTTCACCTCGCGAATACAAATATTCCAACAACCCAAGGGGAATAAAAGGACCCGGTAGGAATAAAAATGCAACCCGCTAATAATTTCAGTAATTTAACGCCCATAGAAACATATGACAGCTTGTAACAAGTAGCTCGGTGCATATTTATCGTAGTTTAGTTACGAATAACTCGCAGCTTATGAAATATGGCTATAAAATCTCACTAGCATCGCCCTGTCTCGTATAACTTTAATCAAGCACGCTGTCAAGAGACTGCAACGATTTCACAGCCAGGAGTGAAACTATTTAAACTAAGCTGGCAAGCTGCACTATAAAGCGTTTTATGGTTTCACTAGCGGGAACAAGTTGCGACTGGTGGGTGGCACCTACATTGCTTTGGACGAAACACTCAATCCGCTAATTATAACCATCATCTAAACATAGTTCTTTTTCATTCGTATATTCTTTTACAAAATGATTATTTTATTAGCAATTTCATGTATTTATAATAGTTAGCATATGTTTTCTCCTTTTTCGAAAAATGTTTTCGGGGAAAATATGTATCCGTAATTTTGCTTTTCTCAGGGTTCCCTAAAAGCAAATATTGTTTATTTTATTGTTATACTACATATTATATTAGGAGTAATAAACTCAAACACCAAAGAACGACAATATATATATATATATACACAACATAGGTTATTCAAGTACAAGAATATTTAGTAATTTGTACTCAAAGCTTTTCGTTTTTAAACAGTACCAACATCATCAGGAATGAAAATTACAATTATATATATATAATACACACACACACACACACACACACACACACACACACACACACACACACACACACACACACACACACACACACACACACACACACACACACACACAACACACACACACACACACACACACACACACACACACACACACACACACACACACACACACACACACACACACACACACACACACACGCGCGCGCGCGCGCGCGCGCGCGCGTGCGTGCGTGCGTGTGTGTGTGTGTGTGTGTGTGTGTGTGTGTGTGTGTGTGTGTGTGTGTGTGTGTGTGTGTGTGTGTGTGTGTGTGTGTGTGTGTGTGTGTGTGTGTGTGTGTGTGTGTGTTCATCTACCTCGTGATAATATCAATATAAAAATAGATAAATGAGGAAACGCTTGATCATCGAGTCTAAGATATTTATTTTAATGATGCAACGTTTCGGCAACTAGTTCATTGCCCTTACCAAGCCTGTTGTGCTATAATCAAACTAAGCTTAATGTGTATGGGTTTGATCCTCTTTTGGCTGTATCTGCTACCGCTTTAAATACTTGATGATCTCGCTAACAGACTGTCTATGACACACGCAATACAAAACTTTACTTAGTGGTCGTTGCTTTGGTTTTTTATAATGCCGTATGATTGTTTAGCATTTTCCCCAGCCCTAAATGCATACATTGAGTCATAGAGCAGCCCAGGTTAGATCCCTCAAACATCTCACAAAACTGGGGACACTTGTTACCAATAGATTACATCGTGACGTCACTTCTTTAAACTTCAGTGCCTGCGCTTCTCCACAACAAATTGCAATACAAAGTAAGAAACTCGGCGTAAAGACGAGATTAATTCCAGCTAATAGCGCCCGAACTCTGTAATTTCCCGCCATCAATTTCCCGCGACCGAGGGATCTGTCACGGCAAACGTCAAAAGGATCCCTCAAGCTCCTTCGTAAGGATGCGAAATTAGGGTTAACTGGGTTCTTAATGGATAACAGGTGTTTCACGTCACGACGCGACTCAATTCCTCAAGTGTTTCTAGCTAAACTTGTACAATAAATCCTAAACACAACAGAAATAACTATCTAAAGGATGTTGTTAACCATCCGAACTAACTGAAGAACTGAACTAAAAGAATTGAAAGTTATGTATCTGACCTTATGAATACTATAGTTCATTTTCTCTAACATTAAAGTTTTGGTTGTTTTGATCTGCTAAACACAATATATTTGACGTTATTGAATTCATAATTTTATTTCTAATTTAAAGTTGTTATAATCTTTGTTTGGCAGAAAATGAATCACTGGAAATCCTGAAGAAGCTTTCGTTGAACACAAATACTCTGTGAGTTGGGATATTGTTATTTTACAAATATTTTGTAGGTAATGCGATACCTTCTTAGTTTAATTTCTTAAGCGTAGCGATACTAGAGACAGTAGTAAAATTACCGATATTATTTTATATAAACAAATTATATATATACGTAAATACGTTTTTATTCATCCAATCTAGTTCAAATATATATTTTTAACCTCTAGAGATGGCACTTTATATTAATACATTTTTTTCAAATAGTTATTCATTTCTTGTTCAAATCGTTCTAAAGTTAATGAATTAGAAATAAATAAAAAGTTTCCGTCAGCACACTTAAGCGTGTCCGCCGACCGAACATAAAGCCCTTCGAAAAAACTGCTTCACCTGGGCCATATCGAAGAGACGTTTATTTTACTGTATCTTTTGTCTATTATATGACTACTTTAGGAGTTCGGGCCGGGTGAAAAGTTGTAGGTTAGGTTAAGTTACTTCGTATTAAAGTTGATATGTCCTAACAATTTTAATGACATGAAAATAAATCTTGTCATATTATGAATTATTATTCAAATATCTTTTACAACGAGAAGGATACTGAAACTGGGGATGACTTGACTTGCCTTGCCGTATCGTGTGCTGCTACTAACCATCGAGCAAGGCGCGGCAAGGCAAGGGAAAAGAGTCTCGCCTCGCCGGTTTGTCGCTCTATGAGCAACAGTTAATAATGTCCTGCACTTGGGGTGTGCTTCAAGGTCAGTGACTGAATACCCAATCCAAGGTGGAAGGCATCGTGCCGATGGATGAATGGCTGCAGGGTATACAATGCAGTAGCACACGATCCCCTTGAGGAACCAGACAAAACCTCATTGTATGTTGTCTTGCCAGGGCAGTGGGGGTTTTGCTCTGGTTGACCGTTCTTTCCCCCATACTTGGGAAGCTAATGAACCAAGTAAGTACACGAATTGATGTTGAGTCTGCACAGACAGCGGGAGCCAATGAGACGGCAAACCGTGAGTCTGTAGCAGATGTGTCAACGGTAACCACAACTGGGGGTGAGGGGGCGGCTACCAAGCTGCCGACTGCAGAAACCAGTGAAATAGTTGTAGAGTTGAACACGCTTTCTCTACGGAGAAAGCGTATGAGTGGAGCGGCCAGAAGGCAGCTCCGAAGGGATCAGGCGAGAGCAGCGGGAGGGCCAATAATCCTGAGCACACAATGCAGGGGAGGCCAAAACCGAGACGAGCATGTTAACGTCCAGGGCTTCGATGTTGTGAGGGATGAGGTGCAACAGGTGGGAAGCAATCAACCACGAGCACCAAACACCAGCATGGAGATTGCATAACTAGAACAACTGGGCTAATCTCCCAGATATTTCGGGACATATGAGTATCGAGTGCGTGGTCAAAGAATCTGTCTTGGAGATGGGCAGTGACCACCTTACTCGGACGTTTGTACCTGACCAGGCCCACCAAACTATGATGGAATGGTCAGGGTCAGTAACATCGGGAGCTCAGATCTAGTACACAGATGGCTCCAAGATGGACTTCGGCACTGGAGCGAGGGTGTATTGTAAAAACCCAAGGGTAAAACTAGTTTTTTCCTTGGGGAGGCCTACTTCTGTATTTCAGGCCGAAATATATGCTATAAATGCCTGTCTGGGAGAGATAGCAAGAAGGGGAATACACAGGATCCGGATTGCTATTTTCTCTGACAGTCAGGCAGCAATTAAGGCACTAAAAGGAAACGTGGTCACCTCAGCCATAGTCAGGGAGTGCCTAAATAACCTAGAAGCCCTGGCAAGACACAATCAAATCAAGATAGGTTGAGTGCCAGGGCATAGAGGAATATTTGGAAATGAAGCCGCAGATGCACTGGCCAGAGAAGGGTTATCAACTCCCCTAATTGGACCGGAGCCGGCGGTAACTATTTCCAAATACATGGTCAAGATTGCAGTTCGAAGGTGGATGGCTGAAAGACACTGTGAGCACTGGGTCAGGGCTGAAGGAATGAGTCACAGTAAGCTAACCCTTAGGAAACCATCCTTGGGGCTGCAGGAGAGTCTCATCTATCTGTCTAGGCAGGAATTGAGGATAGCCACAGGTCTACTCACGGGACACTGTGGACTAAGGAAACATCTGCATAATACGGGTATCTTCAAAGATGAACCAGTGTGCAAATTATGCGGGCAAGAACTGGAGACCGCCACACACATCATTTATAGATGTGAAGCACTTGCCGAGAGGCGTCAACCTCTTTTGTGATAGCACAGCTCTGGAAGAGGATGCTGTAGGTAAAACACTAGTCAGGAAACTTCTAAACCTGGTAAGAGGGAAGGGTCTCTTTGACTAGATCAGGGAGGTAAGTACAATATACCTAAGGTAGTGGTGCTTCGGGCAGTTTAAACTTGTTCCCAAGTTAATAGAAAAAAAGATGACTAACTTGGGAGTTCGGGCCGGGTGAAAAGTTGTAGGTTAGGTTAAGTTACTTCGTATTAAAGTTGATATGACCTAACAATTTTAATGACATGAAAATATATCTTGTCATAATATGAATTTGTATTCAAATATCTTTTAAAACGAAAAGGATACTGGAACTGGGGATGACTTGACTTGCCTTGCCGTATCGTATGCTGCTACTAACCATAGAGCAAGGCGCGGCAAGGCAAGGCAAAAGAGTCTCGCCTCGCCGGTACTCTTAGCAGGTACATTTTGCGTATTTATTACTAAAATAAAATTTAATCTAGCCTGGATAGCCTATATTTTATTCTTTAGAACATAAATGCATTCTGTTAAGGAAATTTATTAAATATCGAAATCTTGTTGCTGTTCATGACGAGCGGGTTGTTAATTCTTATAACACTTTTGCTATTACTTGCGACCAGACTGTTTGGTAACTAAAAGTTGTTAAAATGTTAACTTGCACTCGAAGGCTGAAGAAGTCGTAAGACGAAAACTTTTCCTCCAAGTGTAAGTTAATAATTTAACAACTTTTAGTTAATAAAAAGTCTGGTCGCAAGTAATAGCAAAAGTGTGATAAGGAAATTTATTATTGGATGAATATTTTACACTTACTTCAACGGATAGAAATTACCACAGGGGTGGGATGCCATTGTACGAGGGACTCGAATACATAAAAGTACTCACGATGAGTAGCGATTAAGGGGTTGACATACTCCGCGTTGAAGGTTATTGTAGAATTTAGAATGCAAAACACATGTTGCTTATCAATGACTTAGGCACACGCCTATGTACTGTTGGCGACTATACACATTAACACATTGTGCACATACAATGTGTTGGAATCGCATATTTCCGATTGCCTTATACTTAGACACATTGCAACTCTTACTTGATAAGGCCTCTTGTTAAGTGTCAATGTACCGTTTAACGCCAATTACCCTTGGGCTGCAGAGGCCTACAAATGTCTATTTACGAGCCGGCTTCAAGAAAATCCTGCCTATAGCGAGCTCAGTACTACCTTAATACTTATATCTAATCTTCTATCAATGTTTGTGCGCTATAGAAATTAGCCACCAGTACTATGAGTATGTATCACCACTTAGTGCTAAGGTGATTTATCCCCTTTAACAATATTATTCAACATCTACCTAGCGTCAGTTCATTTACCAGCTTAACAGTCACTTTAAATTGGCTAGTTTTGTAACGAAATACCATATTAATTTTAAACTCATATAAGGTAATCCAAATATTATAACGTTGAGATAGCATTCGTATAAAAACGCTGTCAACAAACTGAGAGTTAGTATATATGTGGACATGTTGTCCATAAAAGGCTGCAACAACGTAGTTTAACGGTGGGCTTATATGCGGAATAAAATTTACGTAGGGCGCCTAAATGTACTTGCTATGGCTTTTATCCATGAGAGAATCACAGTAACAGAAGGTTTTAACGAACTTCCAAACACAACCTCGCAGCTTTGTATTTATCAAAATAAAGTTTAATTTCTTAAACCTTGTTATTTTTTACAGGCCTTTATCCAGATTTCTTGAATGAGTAAAGTTAAACTATTTAAAAAGTAATTAGATTTAATGTTTATTGAGTGATCGTTAATATTGGATTGCGTTTAAACAAATAAACTTAACTCACTGGGTAATGAATTAACATATTTGTAGTTAACATCTGTATACACATATCTATGTAGTTAACATCTTTGTAGTTTTATACTTTTAAGATATTAAAAAATATTTTACTTTTCTAAATTTCGTATCGGGGTATAAATTGTTATCTAACTCTCCTAAAAGTCAAAAGTAATTTCTAGTTTCACTACTGAAACGAAACAATTAACCTGCACTGACAATAGGAGAAACAGAAGCGTATAACGAATTAGAAAGTTAAGGTTAAGCACAAGGGGAATAACAGAGAAGCTGTAAAGGATAACAAAGGTTGGTGAGAGGGAATCCGAAAAAGGAAGAGGAAAATTCAGTAGGTTAATAAATAAAGATACATAGAGCGACACGGAATCGATCGGAAAATACTTCTTCGAGTGCTAATATATATATATATATATATATATATATATATATATATATATATATATATATATATACATATTCACTCTCATATATATTTATATTAAAACTCTTATAAACATATATATATATATATATATATATATATATATATATATATATATATATATATATATATATAAAGAACATAAGTCAAAATACACATATTAATACACAAGAATACATATTACGATATATATATATATATATATAAGAGTATGTGTGTGTGGTTGTGTTTGAGTGTTTGTCGTGTGTCTGAGTGTTTATTGTGTGTGTGTGTGTGTGTGTGTGTGTGTGTGTGTGTGTGTGTGTGTGTGTGTGTGTGTGTGTGTGTGTGTGTGTGTGTGTGTGTTAATTGTGTGTTGTGTTTGAGTGTTTGTTGTGTGTGTGTGTGTGTGTGTGTGTGTGTTTGTTGTGTGTGTGTGTGTGAGTGTGTGTGTGTTTGAGTGTATGTTGTGTGTGTGTGTGTGTGTGTGTGTGTGCGCGTGTGTGTGCGTGTGTGTGTGTGCGTGTGTTTGTTGTGTGTGTGTGTGTGTGTGTGTGCGTGTGTTTGAGTGTTTGTTGTGTGTGTGTGTTTTTGAGTGTTTGTTGTGTGTGTTTTTGAGTGTTTGTTGTGTGTGTGTGTGTGTATGTGTGTGCGCGTGTGTTTAAGTGTTTGTTGTGTGTGTGTGTGTGTGTTTGAGTGTATGTTGTGTGTGTGTGTGTGTGTGTGTGTGTGTGCGTGTGTGTGTGCGTGTGTGTGTGTGCGTGTGTTTGTTGTGTGTGTGTGTGTGTGTGTTTTTGAGTGTTTGTTGTGTGTGTGTGTGTGTGTGTGTGTTTGAGTGTTTGTTGTGTGTGTGTGTGTGTGTGTGTGTGTGTGCGTGTGTGTTTGAGTGGTGTTTTTTGTCTTAATTTGCTACCATGATATTACTATTGCTTCTAGTATGCCACTAATGCCAGTGTGAGCTGTCACACCAAAGTTTAAAGATAACTTGATGAAAACTAAATTTTTCCAAAAACTGAGGTAAGCTATCACTATTTTTGCGTTGAACTACAAATGGAGTAAATGTACAGTTGTGGATAGATTAGGACGTTTCCTTTCTTTTGTACAAACATGTGAGGTTACCAACGAAGGTATTAGTTACACAATAACAAACTTCTCAGACACAATAGTTTGCTTTTAGTTACAATGTCATTAGTAAATCTATAGCTACACTAATTTTAAAATATAACTAATTTGTGTTGAATGTGTGTAGTTATAGTCCCTGATGAAGACGATGATATTGAAACAAGTATTAGGAAATAAAGTAATTGTCAGTTGATGATTATTAATTTTTAATTATTCCGGACTGCTTTATTGAAATTTTGAAGCGTAAGCTTATCGCGTACAGTAGTGTCGGGTCATAAAATTATTGTAAGCTGTAGATCTACAATTCTAGTTTAATTACATGTTTCGGCGCAGGCTATTAGTACATGTAATTTCAGTCATCTTCATCTTCATTAACAGCTCCAATCACGGCTGACACATTCCTGATTAGCCGTCTAACTGCGCAAAATGTTCGTTTTATCCGGAATAACCGATATTTTCTCAAACATTACTTATATCTATTATATTTGAAGGCCCCATTAAAAATCACAAAACATCGCCTGGCCCCGTTCCACTCTCGGCGTTGATCTTTCCATATTTAAAATTGACAGACATTAAATTCAGCTTAGTATATATAGTAACCTTTATTAATATAGAACGTAACCAACAATAGAGAATGGATAACAATTGGTCCAAGGTCGTTTGTTTGACCTTTATTGACCTTGAAGTATCTCGTAGTATAAAGACTAGATATTCGGCCTTCGACGTAAAATGGGGGAATTATATCACCCAGGTGTTGATGAAGAGTAATATGGAAGCATTGAAGTCTTCCAACAGGTTTATTTTTAATAGCTTATCTAACATTGAGGGTTAATCTACATGTGATTATATTACAATTATAAAAATCAGACTTCAAGAAATTAAATTTACTATTTTGAAGTGAAATCTTTTATAGCGACGCCTACAAAAAGTTATTGGATGGACATAAACATATAATTTCTCCTAGATTAATTACGTCAGGAGACGCTATGAGTCAACTTAGAGTGTATTAAACTTTATTTAATGTCTCTTAGTAACTAGTTAATTTGTGTTTAAGGTTAATGACAGATCACAGACAAATTCATGCTACTACAAAAACCACTACAATTCATGCTACTTGTTTTCGGATAGAAATTCGAAACGTAGAGTGTATTTGTAGTAGCATAAATTGGTCTGTGATCTGTCATTAACCTTAAACACAATTAAAGTGAAATTAATTATATTGATTTCATATATCAGCTGGTTTTATGTTTTACGTTACGTTCTAAAACAACTGTTTTAACACGTAGGTTATGTTACAAGTTTTATTGGACATTATTAAGAAATATTAAGAAAAAAATATTACTATTAAATAGTTTTATCAGTTAATAAATATATGAATTTATTTAAACTTTGATAATTCTCAATATAAATAAACAATCTAATGATAATAAGTTTTCTATTATTGATCTAATTTTGAAATGAAAACATTCTTAAACACGTCTGATACTTCTTAACAACTGATTTTAATTTAATCTGTTAAAACAAATTGTGTCCAGTAAACCACTAATTAATGTTTCTATTTAAATAATAAAATATAAAAATTGAACGAAAATGAGTATTTTATATTTTTGGCGATTTTCTGTGAACATTTTGCGAAACTATTACCACTAAGTTGTTGATTGTAGTTCAAATTTTTGTGTTAAGTGTAACAAATCTGTATCATTGGTTCTTATACTATAGCAAATGATTAGGTAATTTATCGTTACGCAAAATTAAATTTTCTTCTTAAATCAAAATCTCTATAGACGTGACTACAAACGTTTTCACTCCTGTTGACAAACTCTCCCTCAAGTGGCGAAATCTAATTTTAAAATAATTTAAAATGGTTGTATTATAACAATGAGCTAATTGTTTGCATTTAACTGCGGCACTCAAGTCATGTGTAAACCTCAACGAACGAAAGAGCGAGTAATTTTGCACAGAAAATAGCCAAAATGTAATGCACATTTTCATTTATAGATGAAATGAATATACTTTAAAAAGCTTTTTTCATAAAAATCCCTTTTACCAAGTACCAAAATCACTTGTAGGTAACATCATCTTGAAAGTACTAAACTACAACAAATTTACCCGAAGCTTTCCCATGACAAAACTTCAATACAAGTCCTGGACAAGTAATATAGCCTACTTTGTATTCTATATGTACTTCGTATTATAATACAACATAAAGAGCACGGTGGCACAATATATCACAATACAAATATTGGAAAGAAACCCATTACAACAAAAAATAATACAAATCAACTAATGTTACAAGTTACTGTAACGCTAAACGATTAAACTGTTGTGCACATTTCGACGACCATATCATCATTATCAGAATGCCCTATTATAAAATTACAACAAAGAATACCATAATTTACAGACTATATTGGACATTACACATACTTATTACTATACATCCTCTATTACCTTTTAAGGATACAACTTTGATACTCCTTGTACCTTTCGAGATCTATTTCCCACTCTTTTTTTCACTTTATCCGCTATTTCAATCCATAAGACAGAACACTTCACACAAAGTACATCCAGAGCTACCCACACAGACCATTCTACATACAGAGCTACTATAATAGTTGTAATCATCCCATTGTATCATAATAGTTTACAGATTTATTCAACATTTATTCTCACGAACTAAGTTTAAAGTACTTTGTAATCTATTGGATGGGATACGCGTCATTATTATATTCTTCTCTTTAATCTAAACCCTACTATCGGCTCATAGTTCTACAGTCTTAAGTATCTAAATTGCCTAAACAGCGCCCTGTTTTCTATGTTCAAGTCTGCTGTGTATATACATATGTTCCACCACGCTTATCATCGTTTATTTATTATAAAGACTGATTCAGCCAGTGAATACTTACAGTAAACACAAATTAAAAATACCCATTTGTGTAAATAAAACTATGGTATACAATTACAGCGAAAGAAAATTACAATTGTTTATATGCTAGTTTTACCGACATAAATATTCTTACTTGCTTTTAAAGCAAGCTTCTTTAAAAAAAAGTGTTCAAAAGAATGTTTCTTACACGTTTTTATTAAGTCGAATTTGACAACCCATATAAACCGTGTACTAAATTGCCCAGGCACACTTCCCGACGAGCTAGAGACTTGTTATTCGAAACAGAGCTCAGAACTGCATGGCAATGCAATAATATTGGGATATTTATAATTTATCGTCAAAGACGAAACGGTGGAGTGTGATTTCGAGTTTTGGTTAAGCTAAGGATTTGAAACTTTAAGCAAAGTATAAAAATGGTTGTGTAATATACATGGCGGAAAAAGGTAGGAACACAAACCGCCTCCCGCCCTATATAGAGGGGGGAAATGGATCATTAGGCCAGGTCGTACACCTACTCTCAGTCTTAAAGCCTACCCGTTACATCCCTTGGTAAGAACAGGCATTAAGAAATGGTAGATGGAATTTGCTAGTACCAAGGTTTCCTAGCTAACCTAACCTAAAGTTTCTTTCCTCTTTCGAAAGTAATAACCTGGAAAAATAGGCAACAATATGTCATCGTGTGAGCAGGATCGCTTAAATGAAATTCGGTTGCTCTCAACCGGGCTGAAGAAAAGTGGTATGTTATTATAAAGAAGTTGGGAATTTGGTTTCTCAGCCCTATTTGTGTAGAGAACTATCGACGAGCTTCTGTAGAGAAAGAATTTTTAAATTTACTTATTTTTCTGTCCATCATTAAAATCTTTTTCTACAAAAGTACGTCAGAGACACACAGCAGGTTTTTAATGAAAGTTGGAAAATCCCCAGGATTTAAATCCGTTTACATATGTGGCACAGAGATTCACCGCCACTTGGCAACAAAGAACACTTCGTGCTGTACGGAATCACAGAAACCGGCGAAAGGAAGGTCGGCGAAGACAAACTGCGATGCCGTCCTGTGTAGCGCACAGAGCTCCGTGCTCCATACATCACTTAGCGGCCGCATTGCACGCTGGAACTGTGATTTATCGAGGGCGGCCGGTGCGAGTAGGTGCACTGTAGAACCTTAGTTAGAGCAAATTGCAAAGTATGCACAGGCTGTCATACGTAAGCCCGACCCGACGGGAGGCATGGACGCGAACTGTAGACTCAAAGTACAGTAGAGTCTCGATAATTTGAGGTAGATGGGACCGAGACCCCCTCCAATTACCAAAAACTCGGGTTACACGGAAATACGTTCCTGTGCTTTGGAAAAATAGAAGTTTTAATGAACCCTAATAATATAGGTAATTAAAAATGCACAAAAGAGGTTTATAGAACTTTATATGAATATTTCTTGGAACCCAGACTCATTTTCTTTGCATACCTATTGATATAAACATTTCCTGGAAGCCCGACTCATTTCTTTTGCATACGGTAGGTATTGATATGAACTCTTCTTGGAACCCAGACTCATTTCCTACGCATACCTATTGACATAAACTTTTCTTGGAAGCCCGACTCATTTCCATAACATACCGTATTGATATAAACATTTTTGGAAACAATAATTATCATTTTATTGAAATAGATAAAATAGGCTCAATAGATTAAGGGAAGCTCAAAAAATTGGAACTGGGAATTTCGATATATATATATATATATATATATATATATATATATATATATATATATATATATATATACATTGTAACGTTATTTTTGTATTACCGCCTAACTAGTCTAATGCGACAGGAATTAATTCTAATTATTGCTGCGAAAGAGCGACAGGTGACAGCTAAAACAGCTGTGCGGGCAAAGTTTGATATTTCCGGTATAGTTTTAAAATGAAATAAAATAGTTGTCGGCAGAGTCTGATAGAAGAAAGCCGAGAGAGAACACGTCTACCTGGGAACCAACGGACTACATCCCGCGGCATGCTAGGTTCCAGAGGGAACCAGTAAGAGGTAACTCTTAAGTAATATTTTCGACTCACAACAGATAATCGACTCATTTAATGTCCCTTGTTATATTTATTAGTGATTTATATATTTATTCGAACGCACTGTTCACGGCCCCTGAAGGATTTTATGTCAGTTAATAGTACTCGCTATTTTAGAATTAATAACGACGATTTCCCGTTTTATTAAATCCTTCGACGGCAGTGACGTTGCTATATATATATATATATATATATATAAATATCGTAATATGTATTCTTGTGTATTAATAAAGAACATAAGTCAAAATATAAATACAAGAATTATAATTGAATTTACAATTGTAAATTCAATTATAATTCTTGTATTTGTATTTTGACTTATGTTCTTTATATATATATATATATATATATATATATATATATATATATATATATATATATATATATATATATCTTGGTTGTTTTGTATTTTTAAGGAGACGACATAGTGTTATCGCCTACAAAGGATAAGGTATTATTATGAATGTTGGTAAGATTATGGAATGAACATAAAACTGGTCCTAGTAGAGGGATGTAAAGGGCATCCACCACTTGTGCAGAGTTTATTGGAGACATATAGAGAAACGTGTCCTTTACATTACCTTCTAAAAGTAAAATAAAGAAGCGAAAGTGAATTAGGTGGTACTGAAGAGAAAACATCGTATTGTCTTGGTTCTGGAAATACGAGTAGGTACAAAGGATGGCATCGCAGATCTACTCTTTTGGGGTCGCAAAGAGGTTCTCCTCTTTACACGCCTCTGTTGAAAGGACAATAAAGAACTATGAAACTGACATCTTGATCTCCTAGTTCTGGAAATAAGGGGGAAATGTTAACATGGCGTGGTCAGAGTAGCTTACCTTAGTTGACCTACTCTATTGGAGTTATAAAGATGTGGACTCTTTACACGCCCCTAATAAAGAAGGGTAGATGTAATTAGGTAGAACCACGGAAAGAAGATACTAATCTCCATTGGGCGAAGATGGAGTCTAATGATATATACATTCTGCTTACACTTTAACTCAAGGTCTGGAAAGAATTCTAATTGAATAAATAATCAAGTGGAGAAAGGTCGATCTTGTATTAAACATTATATCACACATTAGAACAGCTGCGTCTCTGAGTTTCGAAACAAAACTACCCATAACTTCCACCTGGAAACACCCTACTGCCAAGGCCTTATTACACTTCATATTGTCGCCAATAAATTGCACTTGCTACAGGTTACTCTATAACTGTACGTAAGCTCAGTGAAGTGTGAGGCTTATTGTCGTGAATGCTCCAACAATTCATAAAGTAATTGTACGCAGCTTGGCGCGATGCCAAGATATCCAGGCGGTCGCAAAGAGTTCATATTATTCGATCGGGCGTGCGCATTGACCGGCATAATTTGTTTTGACTGTTACAATACTTTCCCTTCCCTCCATCGTTAGTGTTTAACATTATCGTCACACGGCTGTGCAGCTGACGTCAGGGGGCAGGAATTTATAATAAGTATAACAGTATTTTTAATGACAACAAGTTTAAAACTTCCATTGACCTTTCTAAAAATATGTAGACCTTTTTTATTTGCTTAATATAATACCATTAAGTGAAGTTGTGAAATGTCAAAATGTTGTTCATATATTTACGTGTAAGCAAACATAAACATAAATAAACACGAGCTCTTGGAAACAGTTCTTATAAATGATCAGCCTTATTATAAATGTAAATTTGTATAAATAATAACACTTCAAGAGGTAATAACAAGACTGATGTAAGAGATTAAAAGTACAGATCTGATGGCAGGATTTTATGATAAAAATAATGATGCAGATAACGAGCCACGAATGTGTAGAAGAGGTGAAGATGAAGAAGAAAGGTAGCGAATGAGTTCGAAGACGTAGAGGTAAAGATAAGAAGCAGAGAACGAAATACGATGAGTAAAGACGGAGATAACTAAAAAGGGATGACTTGGAAATGTAGAGATATAAGGCTAAAGATGGAGATAACGAGCATCAGATGAAATGCCAGAAGTAAAGACGAAGACAACGAAAAAGGGATGACTTGGAAATGTAGAGATGTAGGGGTAAAGATGGAGGTAACGGGCATCGGATGAAATGCCAGACGTAAAGACAAATATAACGATAAGGGGGTGACTTGGAAATGTAGAGTTGTAGGTGTAAAGAAGAATATAACGGGCATCAGATGAAATGCCAGAAGTAAAGACGAAGACAACGAAAAAGGGATGACTTGGAAATGTAGAGATGTAGGGGTAAAGATGGAGGTAACGGGCATCGGATGAAATGCCAGACGTAAAGACAAATATAACGATAAGGGGGTGACTTGGAAATGTAGAGTTGTAGGTGTAAAGAAGAAGATAACGGGCATCAGATGAAATGCCAGAAGTAAAGACAAATATAACGATAAGGGGGTGACTTGGAAATGTAGAGTTGTAGGTGTAAAGATGAAGATAACGGGCATCAGATGAAATGCCAGAAAGATAAAATTAAGTGGAAGTCGTAAAGTTGAAAATAAAGAACAGATGATGAGCAAATATTGTAAGAAACGAACGTCGGATGATATGATAGAGGTGAAGAAGAAGGCATTGGACAAAAATACGTCAACTAAATGTGTAGTTAACGGGTAGCAAAAGATGTGGGACACGTAAAGTTAGAAACAACACAAATCAGCCTGAATTTCATTTACTGAATGTCATGATCCGTTAAGTAAAAACTTTTAGGGAGGATTCTTTCGTATTGCATCATTTATATTGTTTAATGGTAGATATGTTAAATTTTGTTTGGTAGTTTGTCTATTAATCACATTAATTTTAAAATTATTTATTTAGTTACGCAACAGGTAGAGAGAGAGAGAGAGAGAGAGAGAGAGAGAGAGAGAGAGAGAGAGAGAATTCTTGCGTCACAGAGCAAGAAGATTTAAAATAAAAACAGCACTATTCCTACCTCATACTGAAGCTTCTAATAGATTGTTTAACAATGACTGTTGAGTACTCACCTGAAAAGAAAGAGAAATATTATATTCTTATTTTATTGATAATAAAATTACTTTTACCTATTTAATCGTCATTATTTTTTAAATCTTATTCAATTCCTACTATTATAGTTGAATTAAAATTGGAATAGGACTGGAGGCTTGCCAGCCGCGACAAGGGTGCGGGGCCCTTTCTTGGTTCTACACCAATCAGAGATGAGCGGCGTAACACATTGTTGCCAAATGTGTCACCTGTTTACACTCATCCTATGTATACACACTTATATATCTTGTTCAAATGTTCAAAAAAATACTTTTTATTTATACACACAAGTTCAAATATATACTTTTTAACTTATAGTGGATGACACTTGGTGATATTACAGTTTTTCAAATTCTGTTTTATTTAATTAATTAATTTTAATAAATGATTTCACTTTCTAAAATGCATCTTAATATTGTTGTTATGTCATATGTATATACATATTTATATTATTAGTATTAATTTTATAAAAATTAACTAAAAAATTTTTTAACTTAAGTAAGAACTAACTTTAAAAAATATTTTTTTATTACTTCTTAATTTGAAACCTTCTTTTATTTTACTTTATAAAATGTATTTCATTTTTAGAAATAAGTAAATTGGTATATGGGGGTGTATGTATTGAATTTATAAAGACATCTTATCAAACCCCTTTAATTTTTTCAAATAAAGAACGCCCTTAAATTATTTCTCGCTGATGAGAAATATACTTGAGATATCTATAATACAAAGCAGAAGGTCGCAACAGAGTTCTAAATACAATATTATTCCCGCGAATTTACTTCATTAAATTTATTGCAGACAATCTGACAAATAGTATCAACTTATGAGGTATTATAAAAACTTCAATGCCGGGTAGTGAGCAGACACATCTATTTACTCCGGTAGAGAGTAGGACACTCCAAGCAGCCATCTTACAAATGCTACATAAGAAATGCTACAAGCAATTCTTATTTTTCATTATAACTGTTAGTTATGTCCTTTCCTTGGTCTTTCCCACTCCATTTTCCTTCTTTATCTTTCTTCCCAGAAGGGATTTAAACTGGTATAACCCCGATAGAGATAAGGTTTGCTTCACGTATGTGCTGTAAAAATAATTATAATATATATCAGCTGCTGAGGACGCACTTGGCCACCAGATAGCGCAATATTTTTGTCGGTATATATAAAGTGAATATAATATTAGAGCCAGATATCTCCCACGGCTTAACAGCAGGTTGCAAAACGTCGGCTTTATAAATTAATGGCCGCCGTTATAGAGCAAGTGGCCGTACGAGGGAACTAGTTCGGTACGCACGCGCGTGCGTGTAAACACACCGGTAGTTTACATTAGAAGTACGACACATGTCCGGACATTTTGCATTATGTACATGTAAGCTTTCTTATTAGTCAACGCCCTGAAGATGTCCAAAAATGGAAACAAGAACTGGAAGCAGTCTGGAAGATGTGTTTCGCACAGCTGTGCAGCAGCTTCGACGCAAAACTACAAGTTCCGGTTCCAGCAACGATGGATGTGTTGAAAGTACATCCAGACGAGTGTATCTGGATTTTTAAGGCGGTCAGGCGTATCTTCTACAAAGGCAGAAAAAGCTCTTTAATAAAATAGGTTAAAGTAGACACATAAAATTCCCTGGTAGAGTTTAGGCGAGATCATGACATTAAGTCTCCAGGATCACAAATAGGAATTATGTCTACAGACACTCAATATACTCATCATTATTTCTGTTACGGCTACTTGTACAGCCTAATTTCAAGGACATTTTTCTGACTTCACCAACTTTACAATGGTTTTCTCCACTTTCACGATTTTAGGAACGACCCTATCTTCTATACTTAATAATACTCCTTTTAAAGAACTATTAAATTTTGAAAATGAAGTCATTATGAAACGCACCGACAAAGGAAAATATTGTAATGTTGGGACAGACAGAAAATTGTTTATGAATATACATACATACATACATACATACATACATATATATATATATATATATATATATATATATATATATATATATATATATATATAATCTTCTCTATTTCGTTCCTAAACAGATGTCTCCCCATTGAACCCTCTTGCAAGAAGAAGGCTGGACGTAGTAAGGAATAGGTAGAGGACGTAATAATACCCTGGTACTCGAAATAGGGGGAATTATAGCACTGGGTATGAAATCACATGTTATCAATTATTTTAATCCAAATGGGACGAAATAACCATATTGCATACCTTGCCTCTGTTGTCAAAAGTTTTTCTCCCTTGTAAAACTAAAACTAATTCATTAAATTTAGTGAATGAGGAAATATTTGAAAAAAAAACTGTATTAAAATCAATTGTCATCAACTAAAAGTTTAAGTGTATTTGAAACTTCATGGAAAAATGTAAAACGCATTTTATTACCAATTGAAATTTTGAACAAGATTATATATATATATATAAAGAAGTAAGTCAAAATACAAATACAAGAATTATAATTGAATTTACAATTCAAAGCTTTTCATTGGCTAACAGTAACAACATCATCAGGAATATTAAGCAATTATTGATTATAATGAATTGTTTAATATTCCTGATGATGTTGGTAGTGTTAGCCAACGAAAAGCTTTGAATTGTAAATGCAATTATAATTCTTATATTTGTATTTTGACTTAGTTCTTTATTATTCACAAGAATACATATTGCGATATATATAAATAAGGTGAGCGTAAACTAATAAGGAATTAAAAGAACGACTTAAATTTATAAATGTAATCCTGTTGAAAGATTGTATTTAACTGAAAACGTTTTTAGAGTAACCAGTTGGGAAACACTACCGGCGATGCAACGTTGACATTCAAAGCCATTATTGTTATTAGAAAGTCAAATTAAATCTCAGCTGACACGACACATCGACGTTCGGAGTCGTGTATTCTGTCATGATTGCCTACAGACGGCTTCGAGATGCTATCATGCGGCGTTGTTCTGCCGAGGAACAAAGCCTGCGTTCAGCGTTAATCCTTTCGATAACCTTCCATGTGACTATAAGAATGTAATGACCACACATAAAACTCAATCCACAGATTTTCCGGTAAATTGTTTTGCAAGTTTCGCACATTTCTAATTTAAGACACTAGGATTAGTGTTTTTATTCAATTATTTGTTAATTTAAAACATTTATAATAATTATATAATGCACGCGCAAACACACACACACACACTCACTCACTCATACACACACACACACACACACACACACACACACACACACACACACACACACACACACACACACACACACACACACACACACACACACACACACACACACACACACTCACACACTCACTCACTCATACACACACATACACACACACCACACACACACACATACACACACACACACACACACACACACACACACACACACACACACACACACACACACACACACACACACACACTCATTCACAAACAAACACACACACACACACACACACACACAAACGTTAAAACGTTAAACTGACACAAAATATTAGTTGAGAACAAATTAACGATAACGACATTGTCAAGATTAAGTAGTCTTTGGTGATGCCAGCGATATAGGTTAGGTTATGTGAAAAACTTCAGACTTTAAGTAAGTTAACATTACTTTTAGTAAGGTATATGTATTACAAATGAAACCTTTCTTAAAAAGAATACTTTTAACCACCCCTATACAAGGCCTATCGGAAAATATACATGGTGAGAATAATCAAGAATCAGTTGACCTGTTGAGTAGCAATACAATACTCCTTGATTATATCAGCGTACTGGAGAAAAGGAATAAGCAAGGGGAATCAGAAAAGGTTAGAAGGCAAAACAAAATAGAATGGAGTCAAGTTATTCACAGTGTACTCCAGAGTACAAAAATACTCTAAACAATGGAATACGGGCGTCTTTACAACAGGCATACTCGAAAACTTAGAGGAAATTAAGAAAATAAATAATTAAAATGTTTGTCTGTTTTGGCAAATCTGAAACACTGGTGGTGTTCCGTCAAAGGCTGTAGAATCAGAAAGGCCTTCTTCTTCAGGGTCTTGGAGAACATTGCATGTAACAGACATTGCCGAAGATATCCTCTCATATACAAGAAACTTTGTGCAAGTCAAGGCGACCAAAAACAATTGCCAATCTGTACCACGGCACCCAAAGCACTCGCTTGTTCTGCTACAAAGCTATTCGTTTAAAAATTTCACTTTGGAAACCTTGTTTGGATCGTCCCAGACAATACACAATCAGGCTGTGGCTAATGAGAAGTAAAGACGGCCTGCGTCACGATTCCGTGCTTTGTCATGCTAATGCGCAGCTTGTGAGCAGTTTGGGATGCGTGCTCACACTGCCGGAGCTTTGCGAAACCACTCGGATAATGTTTGTCGACTTCAAGCTGCGTATTTGTGTTAAATATTTACAGATAAATACAGTCGCAATAGTCAATAGACGTGTTACTATTGCAATACAAGTTCCAGTGATTTGAATGTCAGACGTAAAGGAAGTCAGTGAGGACTCAGGTGGTTTCAAAATGGCGCAGAATACATTAGCAAGCCTGTGGCTTTCCACTCAAAACAAAAGTACTAACTTTATACAGAATTTCCACTTGTTTGTTTTGTTTAAAACTAGAATATCATTCAAACCATTACAAACTTTTGGTACACAGTGAGTAAAATGTAAAATATCAGTCAACACATAAAATCAATATTACAAGTTACACAATGAATTCATATAGTACCAAATTACCGCAAGAGAGAGCACTAACTTCCCCACATTTTGTCTTTACCTTATTTTTTCCATTCATTCTATTAGTTTTCACTCTCCTTTATTTAACTCGTTCAAGTTTCCCATCGTTACTAAAATATTTTTTTATTGATTCCCTAACAATAAGAACGTAACAGGGTAAGACTCCACTTGGACCTCTGTAACCTTTATAACAAAGTGGTTACGACAAAGCGACCTTCTATTAAACTCTACAACTGTAACGAGCCTAAAATATCGCACAGTTTCCTGTTAACAAGCGAAGTAATCGTCAAGAGTTGTGCTTTATTTTTCAGTTCCTTCTATTAGTTCACACTCGCTTTTAATCAATCTTCTTCAAATTTTCAATGGTTAACAAAATACTTTTTTTTTCATTCATTCAAATTCAAATATTTTTTTTTAACTTCTAATGGATGAAAATTTATGTTAATACAGTTTTTCAAATATTAATTCAAATCATAAATTTAATAATGAATTAATTTAAGTTTATAAGGAAGAAAAACTTTACATAAAAGAGGCAACGTTATCCAATACAGTTATTTCGCCCGATTTAGCTAAAAATAAGTGATAACATATGATTTCATAAAAAAGCTAATTGTATGTTGTAGGGAGTGTGGTAGAACAGCTGTTTTAACGCACAAGGTTTGTTACCTTATTTATATTATTTGTAATTATTTATTCAAAAGTAACTAAAATAAAAGTATTTTTTGATGACCTCATATGAATTTTCTTTAAATTATTGTAGTTTATATTAATTGTTTGTAGAATATTTCAACGTATGTTATATTACTAATAATAACTTTAAAACATTTGTAAATTGTTACACTTGTCTATAATACTACTTATTTTATATTTTTGAAAACGGTCGTTTCGGGAGATGTGATCCATTGTCAACTGAAACCGTAACTGGTCTCAAGGTTTTTGTAGATTAGTGTGATGAGTTCAGTTACAGTCTGAGTTGACAATTGAACACATCTCCCAAAACGGCCGTCCTCAGTAAGTGCTACTATAAACAAGTGTATCAATTTACAAATGTTTTTCAATAAAAATTAGTAGCTCTCATGAAGATGTTATCAACAACAAATATAATAATTATTAGAAAAGTTTCAATCAAATCGCAGACAAAATAATCATTGAGAATTTATTGCCCAACGTTTCTTCATTTAAACAATACCATCTACTAGTGAATTTAAGCTAATTAGCAAAATTACAACAAAAAACATTATATTACAATAAACCTATACATTCACAATATTATAAATAGATTCGTCGTATATCTAATAATTTAGCAATATTGTGCAAACTTGATGGCTTCTAGATAGCTTCCAGGCTAGCATTAGTCTTTCTACTTCATACACACATATTGAAACGGATTAACCTCTCAAGTATTAAGAAATGCACACACTATCAACTTTTATTTAGTTTTAAGTAATATTAATTTTAATTTTCCGTTAAAACGCCCTTATGTAGGACGTTAGTCAGCCAAGTATGTCGCTGAGGTCAGGATACATATATTCCTCCATTTTGTTACTCCAAGTCTGCAGTAATTCACTTTTGCGTTCACCTAACGATCCAAAACACAATGAGCAGTGTCCTTCGGCGCATATTCAAACAATTACCACTAAAAGCTTCTAGTACGCTTAGCCTACAACAATGTAAAACATAAATCATGAAAAGTCCGTACCGCTCGTCACGACATCTAGAGTGTAAATACCTAATTAAACCACTTGCTCATTATAAACTCGCCTACAACGCCTGAGTCCTGTTGAACAAGTCCATAGTTCTTTCTAATTCTAGATAACTTGTTCCAGTAATTAACTGGCCTAGGTTTGCCTACAACAAAAAGCCGGTATTAGCAATACAACTCAATCGAGAGTTCGAAATGTTAAACATAAATCGATAAACTGTGTTGGCGAAAGTATTTGTAGGTGTTGTAAGAGCGTGTATTCTGGTTTTTACACTGCAATCTTTTCGATATCGTTCATTCCGTTCCAAGCAGGTTCCTACTATGAACTACTAGGAATTTGTGGTGTCAATAGCACCAAGAAACAAAAACGGTCCATTGGGTAAAGCTCTTAAACCTTACAAAATAAGGGTTTACCAAAGAATGAGGGTATGTCTCAAATCCCCGATAGAGAGTATGTAAAATTCAGGAGACTCTGCATAATTCAGTCTCTAAATCTCCCGTAAGTCGTACACCAGGTTCACTAACGTAATCCTACCTACAAGCCACTAGTGTCTACCAATATATACTTACTTAATCCTACCTACAAGTCACTAGTTTTTGCCAACATATACATTTTTAATCCTACATACAAGTCACTAGTGTTCGTCAAAATACACTAATTTAATATTAGCTTTACGTTACTAGTTTTCGCCAACACTTACTAATTTAATCCTACCTAAAAGTCACTAGTGTCTGTCTGTATATACTAACTTATTCCTACCTACAAGTCACTAGTGTCTGCTTGCGTATACTAACCTAATCCTACCTACAAGTCACTAGTGTCCACCAACAAATACTAACTTAATCCTACCTACAAGTCACTTGTGTATCCCGACGTATACAAACCTAATCCTACCTACAAGCCATTAGTGTCCACCTACATATATTAACTTAATCCTACCTACAAGTCACTAGTGTCCATCAACGTATACTAACCTAATCCTACCTATAAGTCACTAGTGTCGATCACATGTATTAACTTAGTCCTACCTACAAGTCACTAGTATCGGCCATATATACTAACTTAATCCTACCTACAATTAACTAGTATCGGCCATACATACTAACTTAATCCTACCTACAAGTCACTAGTTTAAGGCAACATATACTAAATTAATCTTACCTACAAGTCACTAGTATCGGCCATATATACTAACTTAATCCTACCTACAAGTCACTAGTATCCGGCAACATATACTAACTTAATCCTACCTACAAGTCACTAGTTTAAGGCAACATATACTAACTTAATCCTACCTACAAGTCACTAGTATCGGCCCTATATACTAACTTAATCCTATCTACAAGTCACTAGTGTCCGGCAACATATACTAACTTAATCCTACCTACAAGTCACTAGTGTCCGGCAACATATACCAACTTAGTCTATTTACAAGTCATTGTTGTGCACCGACATAAACATAATTACTGTTCTAAGGAATAAGTTTAAAAAACGTTTTTTTCAGAAAGGGCGATACCGTTACTAGAGGTGGAAGTGGAGTTTTATAATCTTTATTGTTGTATATCCAATTCAAAAAGTAACCGTTCAATAGTGTTACAGTAAACTAACACAACTGTTAAAACATATTTAGCTCCTTGAATAAAGCAAATAATATGGTAACCTCAATTACAGCATTCTAATCTTTAGCCTATTCATTACATTCAAGTGATCAATTGTTTCTTCTGAAAACATTGGTTTAGTATAACGTAACAATTTTAAAAATACTGTACTTTGAAAAAACATTTTTCGTTTTATGTTTAAATGTTTTTTTTATGTATGTTATTGTCTTGTGTTTTATTATCTTCTCCTTATAATTTCTCCAAATGATACTTTTCACTCGCGTTTCAAACGTTTAAGGCTGGCTTTTTCTTTAAAGGTAATTGTACTTAACGAAGTTATATAACGATGTATCTTGGGGTTTACGTAATATGTGTGAATAAAAAAAAAATTATTGAAAATGTTTCCAATTTTCTTATTAAGAAACTTTCGTAGTTATAAACAACAAAAATAATAATTTATTTATTTATTTAAAAGAGTTGTAAATATAATTATAAAAGTAATATTTTAATTAAATTAAACATAACTTTTGAAATTCTTATGTTACATTTTTACAAACTTTTTCAAATATGATAGGGAAAACCAACATGCCCACTTCTTCTTCACCTACAATGTAGTCCAAGTTACTACTTTGAGTTATCTTTTATTACGTCTCTTTTGTTGTGTCCTTATACTATCCTTTATTTTGATTTGATTGTTTCTACACCAAAACGTTTGTGTTCTGCACAAGTAATAAAAAAATAACAAGGAACACAAATACACAATCACTAACTCATTCTTAGAACGTGATTCAATGATATAATAATCATGAGTGTGAGATTTGTTTCTCGTATATAAATTTATCCGATAGGCTACAGGTAAAGGATAACTGTAGACCTATCTTATAGCTTACGTGTTCAAATATTTATTATCACTGATGATGATGACTTTTTTACTGAAAAGCGTTTGAGGAAAGACTTATCGATTATTAGTTGGCGTTAGATATAATTAATTATTTACAAACTAGCTACTTTTTACATAGTTTATTACAGTGTTCATATTGTTATCATAAAGTGCTCTCTGTCTCATTAAAACTGTTTTCTGAGACTTGCGGGCTTGAAATAATTTGTTTTATTACCAGCAGATCACCCGTTCTTCGTACAGGGTTGGTATATATATGTATTGATTTAATTTGTATTTGTATTAGGGGTGAATTTAATTTACTGAAATTAAATGCCAATAAATATATCAAACTATAGTTTATTGTGTAGGCCTATAGTTTATATGTTTAATTGTGTTCTAAAATGAATTTTACAGGGGATTACAAACACATTTACTATCAGTACAGATAATTGAAAGTTAAGGGAGTTTATAAGGTCAGTAGGGCAGAGCCCTGATGGATTTTCAGAATAAAAATATGCCTATGTCTTAAACAGGGACGCTAAGAACTTCTATGTAAAATTTCAGCTCAATGGATCCAGTAGGTTTTACGTGATTGAGTAACACTCACACACACACACACACACACACACACACACACACACACACACACACACACACACACACACACACACACACACACACACACACACACACACACACACACTCACACACACACACACACACACACACACACACACACACAAACACACACATACACACACACACACACACACACACAAACACACACACACACACACACACACACACACACACACACATTAGACAGACCTTTAGATTACGTATTATGTAATAGTATAAACTTAAAAACGTACAGCACAAACTGATCTTTATAAAATAGTTTTTCAAAACAAAGCATATATCTATTGATGAATTCAAAGTTACAATTTTATTTTAGTTAACAGAAAACTATTTGACAATTGTAAAATTAAAATTTTTATC